>OW679200.1:94186136-94218215 GCA_940337035.1 Agriotes lineatus | reverse complement strand
GTTTGTAAACAAAATAACAACACAGTGACTACAGAAAAAATTGACAATTATCACAAGCTTGGGTAAATTGATTAATGCTAAAATAATGTTGCCAATGTATAGTCTTACATTATTCACATTGTATACATATTAAGAAACAATCTTAACAAGACAGAAAATCACAAAATTATATAGACGACGTTGTATACCGATGGGACAATAATTATGTATAACGGCATGAGATAGCATAGACAAAAGCACATAATACTTGAGTAAGAAAGAGATAAGCGTACAAAAAAGTTATTTTAATAAGCATATTTAGTTGACATCTGCCATAATTAAAATGCGCCTCAAGTCTACTCAAATATTTCTATGTTCATCTCGCTCTTACTCAAGCATTGAATTCTGTTTTTTATTCATGCTATCATTTTGCTGTTATATACAGGTTGCCTAAAATTGTACGGAATTCTATGAATTGGAAAAGGATCAACTGTGTCATAAGAGTAACCAAAATAGAAAATGCAATAATTACTTTGGTAACTAGCTATTGTGCCTACTTGTTGCCTAGCTACCAAGTAATGATTACATTTTCTATTTCGGTTACTCCTTTTCCAATTCATGGAATTGCATTTTGGGCAGTAAATGTTTCTCAGTGCAGCTATTTTATTCTAATTTTGATAAAATTCGAATAGAGCACCTTCACTTACCAATCAATTATACTGGTTAGATTAACTTAATAATATTTGTAAATCAGGCTTTAAATACCCATTTTGGGTATTTACCCGAGTAAATACCCCGAGTATTTACCCCTAAAAATAAATACCCGGGTAATTTACATCACTACATAAACGTCAATAGAGAAGTGGTTATCAAAGGGACGCTAAGTATAAAATACTTCGAGATGATTAATTTATAATCAAGCAAGTAGAATTATAGAAATACATACATACATACATAGTCCTGTCCTCTTGTACCTTAAGATGTCGAGGTTTATAGAAATACTTACGAACGAGTAATGGATAATGGGATAACGACATGTCCTAAAGAACGAAAAAGTAAATTAGTAGAACTTCTATGGGATTGGTATTACAATATGTATGGCAAATATGGGGAGTTACTGCAAAAATTAAGAGAATGATCAACTCGATAGAGGTGAAGTATCTCAGAGGTGCAGGAATAACAATGCTATACAGAATTAGAAATGGAGAAGTAATAAGAAGACAATCGATAGATGTGGATGAAACGATTATAGAACTAACTGAAATCAGAGGTTTGCATTGGTCCCGCCACATGCTACGTGTGGTAAAAGGAATATGGTCCTTCCCGGAACGAGAATAATAGGAACACTATGAGGTAATTTCAAGCTTTATGTTCGCTTTTGTCGAAAACTACTGCTCTCAGCTATTCTAAACAAGAGTACTTTTTTATGTAAAAACTCTAACCCTTCGAATACCTAGCCAGAATTCACTAAAATTGTGACTGCAAAGAGTTAGAACATAAAACATTTCCCCTTCCTCGGCCGTTTATACATAAACCACCTCTTTTAGACATATAGTAATTTTATTCAATTGCATTCAATTCAGCATAAAATATCGCGTAAATATGCCAAATGACACCAAATTTGTTTTTATTTTAATTAAACAAAATCCATGTAATCTTGTTATTATTCTCGGGGCTGTAGCTCCCTTAAGATGATTTTTTCTTTTATTTTGATGTAAGCTATCTTCCACTACAAGTTTCTTCACACTTTCGATGACACCATGTATTGTATGGCTATTAATTCAGCGAGTATTAAAGTGGATTATTTCGCTTCCTGCGTGAGCTCCAGTGCTATCTGTTGAGATACATTCTGTTCCAGTCCGTCGTCATGGCACTCACTAAGATAAGATATATGTCCGTAGTCAGAGTATTGTCGATAAACACACTAGAACCTGTGGTTTTAATCTGACACAATTGATTAACACCCCTTAACCATACAAATATTTAACAACCGCTACATACAAACTTCAACAACTAAGCTGCCATCGTGAGTAGCCTTGGAGAGAAACTAACACGACAAGGTTGGCCGAAGATGTGCCCTTCACCAAATTACCAGTGAAAATCAACAGTTCCGCACATTCTTACGCTGTTTATGCTGATCTTAAAGATTATTTTGAAAGTTTGACCATTTAAAGACACCCGATAAAAACTCTTGAACAAAGATGAAGGATCCATTCCACACTCTGATCTTTACAATCTATTGAAGTTGACATCTGATTGGCCGCTTAGAACACGTTTTCCTGGTCAAATAGTATAAATACCGTTAGAATGTGCAGGAGTACTGACTTTCAATGGCGATCTGGTGAAGAGCATATCTTCGGCCAAGTTTTTCGTGTTAGTTTCTTTTCAAGGCAGCAGTCAATGGTAGCTTAACTGTCGAAATACGTATTTAGCGGTTGTTAAAAATATGTCAGGTTAAAGGGTTTTTACTTATAAAAAGAGGGTAAATAAATTTTTTCTACATTGGAAAAAAAATTACTTTATTTATGCTTAGAGCAAATTTCTGACATAATTCAAAATAGAAGGTTCCATCAACATTCACTAACTGCTCTAAACGGCACAAGCTAAACAGAAAAACGAAATTCCAGGTTACAGTCAAATCCCTTTATATTGGCCTCCTGAGAAACAGGTCAACGGATATTGTATTGTTTGTTTGTCACAGGTGAAAACATTTTATTTCGCAATGATTTTTCTAGGACGTGTGCAGCTGTTTACATATTTTTACTTTGCGTCTTAGGTAAGTTCATCTCTAAAATCAGGTGTTCCTTAAAATTAGTTGACATGGAAACCTGTATGAGAGCGGCATCCAATAGATATCAAATTATAAGATAATAGTAATTTTTCAATTTCTTTGGGATAGTTCTAAGTCGACAAAGTAGTTCAAATATTAAAATGGCGTGGGATTATGAGAATTCTACACACTTTTATTGATGAACCCGAGTTAGTAATATATTCCACCTGAAAACGATCATTGTGTATAATAATGGCAACAGCATTTATTATTTCGTAGTTTTGACATGCCAAAAACTTTTTTCTAGTAGTATGTAACTAAGTTACAGGTATATGAGAATCAATGCAGCACCTTTAATCGAATAATGTAATAACATTTTAATTAAAATTACCTAATTAATGTAGTGCACTTGCTGTTACAGTGATTTCAATATTATCAGAAATTTTATACCCCTTTCCAGTAAAGGAAATTATAAAACATAAGATCGAGTAACTACTTAACACTTAAATAAGGTTAAGAAAGCATAAAATGGAAAACGGCACAAGCCACAAATACTATTTTTTAATAGAAGTTTGACCATCTACAAAAAAAATAAAGAAGGATGTACGAGCAAAATTAGAAGGTGGATATTAACTTCCATATAAATTACAGCATTATATAAGTTGTTTTCCAATTTTATTAACATTTTCAGAAAATATCTGCTATGATGATTTGAAATACGAAGAAAATTTGAAAAACCTAGAGATCGCTCTTTATTTTGTTATTTGCACTTAGTAACAGTCAGCTTTGAAAAAAAAAAAGTTTCTACAAACTGTTAAAAGGTAAGATTTTTTCGCACTGTTAGGTCTCGGTCATTTCAAAGAGTATCCCTCTTCTTCTTCTTCTGCTAATGGCGGTGCTAGTTGTTAGCTGCACTGAGGCTTATTGTTCCATTGTGATTCTCACCTAAACTACATGGGTGTTATTCGAAAAGGCCAGATTCCAAAATGTTTATGTATCAGTGCTAGAAGAGCTACACATACGTAGACATAAAACTTAAATTGAGGTTTCTTCCTCCAGTTGGCACTCCTACATGCGGAATCATTTGCTATTCCAATTGCAAATAAGTGTTTCTGTGTCCTATTAGTAGGTCACTCACGATCCTGATATTTTTCCAGCTCATTAACAGGAGAGTGAAGGTGTCACCAGGTGACATTTCCCGAATAAGGAGTTTAACCTGAGATAACCTTGGTAGCGAAGCTCAGTTGGACTGCATTGGTTATTTAATCAGTGTCTCTTTGCAGTGGTGCGGATATTTCAGAGTCACGAGTACGCCATTGTAAATTTTACCGACAGTGAAATGAATTAAAGCGAAGTTGGACTCTTGGCATGAGGAAAACGGGACTTTTGTTAAAGAATCTGTTAGTTGTGTAAACTTCAAAGTAACAATGGTCTTGAGATGTTGGTCCAGATGGTCTGAATAAGCGATTCTTCATCGTTCAACTTTAATCTGCACGTCGTCGTATGATAGCAGAAAGCCGTCGTCTAAAACTTATATCAACAAGAGACAAGCTTTCCTCAACTTGTTTAATTAGGAACGACTGCATAGAAGCAGGATGTCAGTATCACCTGTTTATGGCCAGATAAGATCATATTTTTGGCTGCGTACGTACCGTCCATTTTTATATCTTCCGCTTACCCAACCTTACCATAAGCTGAATTTGTATTGGTGCAGAAAAAGTAAATTGAGTACAGGGATAGTGTCAAATTGATTTCAGTAAGGAGTACAGGGCTGTAGAGGGGTTGGGCGGATGCATGGGAATCACAGAAACCAAGAACTTTTTGCTGAACGCAGCACAGCAGTTACATAAGGCCTGATGGTACATTGAGTGTAATATGCTATGGTACCAGCTCACCATTAGTATTCATTGGCTGTAACCGAAAGGCAGCAGGTTACATTTTTACTAATCCTAGCGCATGCTGAGGTGTCATACCTTCGAGGATTGGACAATCTGTATTTCCAGCAAGATAGTTCACTACAGCACCCGTACAAATAACTATACATGATGTAAGAAAATGTATCACAACAATGAAAAATGGGAGATCAGCAGGACCAGGAGGGATCCCAATTGAGCTAATAAAATATGGAGGAGAAACGCTCCTAAGAAAAATTACACTTTTATTTCAAGCTTGCTGGGAAAAATGTGAGATCCCTCAAGAGTGGCGGACATCATATATAGTCTCCATATTCAAACGGGGAAATAAAAAAACCCAAATGATTATAGAGGTCTAAGTGTCAACAGTACCTTCAGTAGACTCTTTGGAAAGGTGCTACAAAACATTTTAAGAACAGAAATGACAGGGAGAATAGGAGAAGAGCAAAGTGGGTTCACACCCGGCAGATCATGCGTAGACAATTTGTTCATAATGCAACAAATTTTAGAGAAAAGAATATCAGTGGGAAAAGAGGTGCATTTAGCTTTCATAGATCTCGAGAAAGCTTACGATTCTGTTCCGAGAAGTAAACTGTGGAAGCTCTACATTATTGGACTGTAAATAACCACACTATTAAAATGATTCAGAAACTGTACGAAGATAACGTTTCATATGCAAAAATTAATCGACAACTCTCTAATCCAATAAACCCCACTAAAGGACTACGACAAGGTTGTAGTGTATCACCGATATTGTTTAACATTTACATTGAAGTTGCACTACAGAACTGGAAACGACACTGTGCTGGGATGGGAATCCCTATTAATAACGATCACCTGTATACTTTAAGTTTTGCGGATGATCAAGTTGTTCTGGCGCAAGACTCTTTTGACCTTGAATTCATGATCAGACGCCTTTATGTAGAATATAAGAAATGGGGACTGCAGGTTAGTCTTAAAAAGACTGAATATTTAGCAGTCAATACACAAGCAAATTTTGATATCTTCATTGATGACGACGTACAGATAAATCAAGTGGACAGATTTAAATACCTCGGAGCTGTAATCGATAGAAATGGTGTGGGAACCGAAGAAATAAAAAGCAGAATTGAGCAAAGTAGGAAAATTGTGGGCGCTCTAAATTCGATTTGGTGGGATAATAACATCTCAATAGAGAATAAGAAACGCATCGGAACTACAATGGTTGAAGCCGTTTTATGTTATGGAAGCGAGGTGTGGAATCCTAACACTGATTTAAAAAGGAAACTGATGGCTGTAGAAATGGATTATTTACGTAGAAGCGCTAGAATATCCAGACTGCAGCACATTACAAATGACGAAGTTAGAAATCGAACAAAAGCAAATGAAACAGTTATCCAAAGAATAGAAAGAAGGAACTTAAAATGGTTCGGGCACCTGATAAGAATGGACGACAACCGGTGGCCCCAAAAGATATTCCGGTGGCAACCAGCTGAAAAACGCAAGCGTGGAAGGCCTAGACGTTCATGGAATGAGGGAATAAGACAAGCAATGTCATCCAGAGGATTGGAAGAGGACCAAGCATTAGACCGAGAGGTTTGGCGAAAGGGGATCGGGTAAACGACTTTTAGTTGTAATATATAGTATAGCACATGATATGTTATATTTTATAAATAATTATGTATCATAAGTACGCTGTACATATTAACCCGAAATATATATATATAGTTCACTACTTTATACGGAAAGAGAAGAATCCATGTTGTCATTCGATGGTGTATAGGATCGGTTGATCTGGAGGGTACTGAACACGTACTGGGAAATGATTGGTAGACGTTAGGCAATTTACCCCACCCTCCACACAATTTAAATGATCTTCGCCTGCGGATTTGAAAAGGATGGAAAGATATACCATAAACTAATATCAATAATTTGATAGAGACATACTACGCTGTACAAACGAATGTAGAGCAAATTGCCACGAGGAAACCCACTATTGATTTTCTTTTTGTTTTTCACATTACCTACCGTTATTAAATTTAGCCATTATATTATGTCATCAGGCCGAGTTTCCTGTGGAAGTTTGATTAAAGCTATAACTTACATAATATAAATGCGGCTATTATTACGCATATTTATTATTATCATACAGTATATAATGTTTACGATTTTTTAAAAGCATAAAGTATACCCTTTGAATATAATAATCTATCAAATAATTACTAAATAGTACTACACAATAATTGACTCTTTAGTAGTAGAAAAGCTTACCACTACAAAACATTTGGAGGTATCTAATTAAAATCATGGTTTAAGTTTGTTATTGACGTAAAACGATTGGTTTAAAAATAAAACCGTTAAATTGAAAATGAAAGAACAGTCCAAGGAACAGGCACGTTCCTTGATTTATCGGTCAAAAAACAACTAGACTTATAGTTTGCAACATAATAGTATAAACATTTATATTTAGCCTAGCGATACCAAAGGCGGACAACAATTTCCAAAGCTTATTTTTTGAAATTCGTTATTAAGAATTTTTAAGAAATTTTATATCGTTTCCAACTAAATAATATTGCATTTCTTGTAGCAGCAACCAATGAATTATACGGAATCAAGAATTTATTATGCCGAAAAATTATTATGCTGGACACTAAGTAACGCTGGGCTGGATGTTTCAACTTGGAACAAATATAATTTCAAATAATACGATGTTCAGAGAACTGGCAATGGTGTAATGAAGTGGTTATTACTAGTTAAATACAGAATGTGATTGTTGTAAAAGTATATATCCAGCCTAAAACATTCTCATTTTACTGATATCACAGACAGTAATTCCAGTTTCTAGCAACTAGCAAAGACAGATGCCACTTGTTTAAATTTGACACAATTTAAGAATAAGAATACAAACAAGTTGCAACAACCTACAATTATTAGTTCGTGTGTGTAAACCAGAGATAAAATCTAATATTTACATAAATCTACAGATACGCAACCATGACGAATTAATAACAATGTTAGTTACTTAAAAAATGTATAAACTGTAAAAGCAAATTTGGGCTAATAAAAACTCCTTTAAGTAGATTTATACACATTATTAATAATTTTTGTATATATTTAATTTCAGAATATTCGACTACGATAAATAAAAAAATAATTCTACGAAATTGAGAAGAGGTTTTACATTTTACTTCAACGAAAAAAATATTAGGCAAACATCTACAGCTTAGGGAGCATACGCAATTAAGGAAATGTGAATATTAGTTTAATATTAAAGAAAGACAGGTGGCAAGAACGAATGAAGATTGATGACTACAGAAATAGAAAGATAAAAATATAATACATTCCGTAAACGTAGCATTTTTTAATAATGGGAATATGCTGTCCATAAATCGGTAACTCTATCATAGCAGGTAAAAACTGAAGATACGTTGCCAAATTTTCTCTTTCGTCTTGCAATTTATAGTGTTCCCAACGTACCAAAAATGGCAATTAAATTTACGGAAATATTTGCAATCTCTGTCAGGACGTATCATTCTTTTACTAATGGCATCTGGTCAGGTAATGAGACAATTTTTTCACGAAAAGCAGAGTATGCCTTAATGACCTACTGTCTGTTCTGTAAAAATAATATGACATGCAATTTATCCCAGACTTCTACGTGTAATCCCTGACGTCGTGGCGTATGGAGAACAACAGAACCATTCCAGCTTTGCGGTCGAGGAAAGCCATGGATGGTGCTGTGATCATAGTTGATTCCACTAAATTGGTAATACATGAAGTGAAATAAATGTCATATATTGTAATGGCTGTAAAGGCTCCACGTTATGGTGCCTGTTTGTAATGACTGTAAAGGCTCCACGTTGCGGTGCCTCTTTAAAATGGCTCCTTTAACTAATACAGGCTTTAGTAAAAATATAAATAATTAAATAGGGCAAATCACCACGCAATACTCTGAGTAGTTATATTAAATTTTAAAAATGTAAAGCTTTGCCTGTCAGTATTTTCGGCTAATCAAGATGAAATTTATGTATTACCCTTTAATAAAATGGTTGATTGCCCCATTCTGTATTTAATCGAATTTTAATATTTCTTTGGGCTTGCTCCGGCAAAACACAAGGCTAATATCTCAGGTTAGGTTCAAATTTGAGTTTAATTTTAAAATTATTCTTAAGATTATTTAACTCGTAGTAGCTCAAATACGCCAAATTTTAGTACAATCGCGCTAATCGCTTAAATTACTCATAACCTCACAAACCTGGCTTAACCACAAAAGGTTCGCGAGTGCATACAGCGCTTTATTTTGATATTCAAAAGTGAAATTTGCAAGAAACTACAGGTAAACTGAAGCAAATCTCCCGCCCAGCAACAACTAACTTGATTTAGTTTCAGATTGTGACGTAAAACGACGCTAGCTGTCTTTTGTTCTACTGCCTGCAATAGCTCCAAATTCTAGCCAAAATCGCATTATTACTTGAACTGGGAAGGATCTGGGTGCCCGGAAACATGGTGAATCTCTTCAGGAAGGTGTATTCTCGAAGTACACTAGCTTTGCGGACTCCAACCGCATAAAAATATGCCAAATCGTACCTTTGAAGTTCTCGCCGATCTCGCCTCGGAGCTGGTGTAGGTGACGCCGATGTCCTTATTCGCTGGAAGTCGCTTCCCTGGACCGCAATGTTGTTCTGGGATGCTCTTACATCTCTTTCCGACCCGTAGGACTTGCGATCCCTGGCTTATGAAGTTCAAATAGACTGGTGTCGCAGCTCGAAGTATTCAGGTGCTAGGTACCGATTCAAAGCCGAAGTTGGTTTGCACAAACTTACAACTTTTTTATTGGGGAAACTTCACTACGCCCGGTAACTAGTAGAATAATTTGGTATACTTTTTATACTTGGCAAATAAATTTTATTGTCTTAAAACGTTAAAATTCAGAAGCACTATTTACTCAGAATTTGACAATTACAGGAATTGATTTCTTATTATTTAACAACAAAGCATCGCTTTACCTAGTAACAGCAATCTGATATTGTTTAAAGGAAACAAGTGTTAGTTACAATTTCACATAAAGGAATAAAATTTGATTAACATGTTTGTTGCTTAAAGAAATTGTCTTTATTTCTTATACATAAAAATTGTTCTTTCTCGTCACATAAAACGTTATTTATCACTGCTCTGCTATGAACACTTAATTTTAAAATGCACTGGCAATCAAGTTCAATTTTAAACACGTTACTGATTATTCTTCATTTTAGTTGCCCTCGTTCTGTATTGCTCTTTGCAAATTCTATCTTATCTTTCTTCGATTTCCATCTACTTTTCAGCTTGCTTGCTTTTCACTTGCCTGTACGTTTATTACTAACTGTACGCTCATATTCATTATGCATATAACCAAACTTTTGTATTATTTACTTTCAGTTGGTCCGGCTTCAAATATACTCAAACCTATCATATTACTTATACTTTATTAGCCATCTTAAATCTTTCTTCTACTCAAACTTAAAATTCAGTCCCTTTGAAATCTGCTTTTCTTATCCCTGCCGTTATCCCTCTATTTATACTTCTTGCATCAATGCATTTAATAACTTCAACTATTGTTTAGATTGCAACTAAATAAAATATTTTTTCTATAGCTCATGTTAAAGTGGGCTTTTATCAACTCAAAACAAAAGGTCAAGTTTTACTTTAACAGCAAGGGTAGATAAAGTAGCACTTTAACATCAAGGATAGATAAAGTAATTTAATTTTCTAATTTTTGTTTAAATTAAATATGACAGCTTCGTGTTATCGTAGCAACCCAATCTAGCTGCTGACATTTTGAAATGTGATTGACTGTCCTTATTTTCTTTTGAAATTGTTAAAATTCTTGCTATGGATAAAAATATTGTATTATACACGACGATAAAGTTATTTCTATCCACTCTTGAATAATTAACGTCTCGACTTCGTCTCGACGTTAAACGATTCACTCGTGGATAAAATTTAACTTTATCGTCTTGTATAATAAATTACTATTAACTGTGTGCTTTAATTGACTTTGTTCAATATTTCTCTCTGGTTACAGAATTAAATTGTGAGCTTTAAACCATCTCAATATATAAAGTTTGGTTATGTTATAACTGTCAAGAAGGCAGTAATGGCGAATTATCAAAATTGGTTTTCAGGCTGTAATGTGTAGTGTAGGTTTTGAATTATTCGAAGAATTTAGTTGTAAGTATGGCATGAAAAATATAATTCACAGTTACTACAACCGTGTGTTTTACGCTATTGTACAAAAACTATATTATTTAGCATAATTACGTTAATTTAAAAGTTTTAGTAGACTAATAGCGTATCCTTTCATTTTAATCTAAATCAGGCTATACTTTGACCATCCAAATCTCGCTTTTTATTTTTAAGGTTATAATATAAAATTTCTTTATTTCTATGCACTCTTCGTGGAAATGTATTAAAGCATCGCACAACCTTACTACAATTATCAGGTACGTATTGGTTAATAAATGCAAGAAGTAATATTTAAATATCAACATTATCCACCAATGCAATACCCTCCTTCTCCTGCTAAACTGTTCTTGTAATATATCTATTTTTGTTTTGTGTTAAAGTTTTCCGGTTTCAATTCAATTGGGAATTCACTATTTTGGTATTTAATTTGAAAACATGTATAAGATGTAACTTTTTTGGTTTTTAACCAATACGAACCTGATAATTAACGTAGGGTCGTGTGATGCTTTATATACATTTTCACGAAAAGTGCATAAAAATAAACAAATTTGACATATAACCTTAAAAACAAAAAACAAGATTTGGATGATCAAACTATAACAAATTAATGCCAGTTTGATAGATGTCAAAAATTGTTACTGTATGCAGATTGTTGTCTTTTTATACCAATTCAATTGTAGGTTGTTACATTCTGAGATCGTAAAGATACATTTAGGATTTTAACAATTTTGTTAAGTAAGTTGTCATAGCTATTATGACTGACAATTTATCTGACATTCCAGTTACCAAAAATAATTCCAGCATCTATATACTATTTAACATACTATCGCGTTAACATATATAGAAATGTCTCTGCTATGGTTTAGGTTTAATTAATTCTAGCATATTTCCTTCAATGTGAAATTTATGATTCCAAGAAAACTTGCCCTAAATATACACAATTCAAAAATTTAGCTTCCTGGTTCTCAATCAGCTTTAATGTGATAATTAAGAGTAACCCAGTTTGAAAGACTTCCTATTCGTCAGATATTGTATATCTAATTTTAAATCTTCATATATTATGTATTGGAAATTCCCACTCCGATTTACATTACCTGTATATCTACTGTTATTTAGAATAATATTTGGATTATGCATGATAAAAAAAACATTAAGTGCAAAATTATGTTCTAATTGCCATTTTTGGGTCCAGATTCTACTATAACATAATTCGGGGCAGAATTTTTTTTCCGTTTTCATATTATGTACACTAGCAATATACCAAGTTTACGTGGACATTGACACTGGCAACTTTGACAACGAATGCTATATGCCAAATGAACGACATTTCATGAGCGCCCGAGTATGAACTGAAACCTTCAATCTGCATCTACGATTTCCTGTACGTGCTGCAATACGATGAAAAAGCGAGAATTGCGAAAAAAAGAACCAAAGTCATGCCTTATAATCGCCAGACACAATAAAGAGAGCGATAGACTTGATGAAATGTTCGATCGTTTCGTCAAACAGGCTAAAGAGCGTTTATAATAAATAATGATGTGCTATTCTCACTCGCAGCATCCCAGAATGTGGTGTTTAACGTTTGATACTACCAGGCCTCGTTCGCATTGCTACAAAGACCTGAATTTGATACAGCTGAAGGTTTATTCAAAAATTGTTAAGTATATTGAAGAGAATTCAGAGACATTTTAAATGAAAATCCAGAAGCCTTTAAGGCTAAAAATAACTGAATGAAATATTTTTTTATCATAAAAGAGAATAAAAATCACTAGTTCACTAGTACTGTTAATGACAGAGCGATCTACTTGTAATGGCCGTTGATGACGAAAAAATTTGAATTTAGACGGTGTTTTGCGAAAATAACACCACGGCAATATCCATTTACTGCATTAGATACGTCACAATCTAATGAATAGTTTGGTTTTAAAACTGATTGTACGGGTAGAAGCCGCGTAGCGCAGTTGGGTAGGCGCTAGGCTTGCATTAAGCAAGTTCTAAGTTCGAATCCCGCGAGGGCCGGAATCTTTCCGCAGGGGGCTCGGTGAGACCATTGCCAGTTGGGCACCAAATTCACTGTGCTCTACTCAAAACCACACATCTAAGAGATAGAGTAACAAGGTCAACACATCACCATGACACACAACTCACACAATGGTTGCTGCGCAATTGTATCCCGAATTCGGGGCAAGTTGAGCATTGTACCGGCAGATGGAAGCGCAGCACCAGCCGCTACACCGTAAGGTAAAATGAGGTTATCAGTGATACATACATACATACAACTAACTGTGTTGTACCAATTATTTCTACAAGGCCTATTTAAGAGTAGGAAATCTATATATGGGGTATTTCAAAATTGCACAGAATAAATATAAAGGCGCTACTCTGCATCAAAAATTAAGGGAAAAGATCTTTAAAACCATTCATATAAAATATATCCTTGATTAACGAATTATAGATAGCAACTTGTTTTTCAAACTTTTAAGATTTAGTGGACTGGTGTTTTGTTTTCATTATCTGTTTGTTACTTACAACTGTCAGAATTATTATGGGTAACGCAGAAGAACCAGATTACTTCAAACAGTTACTATAAATGTTACTTGCGAAAAACAGGAAACAAGATAAGCCTGAAATAATTTATTTTGAATCGTTTGCTTATTAATTTTCTAGTTCTTGCTACAGGACAACGCCCACATATTGTATGTAAACAAAAAACATGTCTTGGAACAAAACAGTAGCCTATTAAATCTTAAAGATTGAAAAACGAGCTGCTATCTACAATTCTTTAATCAAGGATATCTTTGAAATGAAGTATTTTGGGACATATGTTTATTAGAGTTATTACCTTATTTCTTACTTATTACTACAGAATAGCACCCTTATACAGGGTGATTCACGAATAGTGTCTGATTTAGCGCCTTTATTCCTGCAACAAAAATTACTGTCTCATAGAATACTTCGCTGTTTTTCAATTTGAATACAATTTTGTGATCATGATTTCAGAGAAATGAAACAAAAGTGTTAATCAAATTGTATTACAGAAAAAACTGTGCTAAATCAAGCATTATTAGTGAATCACCCTGTGTTTATTCCATGCACTTTTGAAACACCCTGTACAAGAATATGCTGTAATTTTATAGTCATTTATAATAGAAGTTTTAAAATGTTAGTACGAGTACTCGATGATTGACACTTTTACATTAGGCCAGTCGGCTCTCAAATGTACCCATGTAATCACGATGCTTTAATTTTGGCATAAATTTGTTATATCAATTCTTGCGCCCTTCTTCGTGGGACTTTGTGTTGCAGGCTGTAGGATGATTTTACTTAAATTTGTTTTTTCAAAATTGTTGGAAGTAACAACACAATATTGTGATATACTTATTAGTGTGTATTAGTTGTGAGTTATCTATGATTGATGTTGTTGAGGATTCAATTATTGTTGTGCGTCGTTTGTTGTTGCTGTGGAGGATTATTTATTATGGCTGCGAGGCATTGAAATATCGGAACGCGTTTTTGTTAAAACACTCTTCTAGGTTAATTTTCGTTAAAGTCATATGCAGCTACTTAATATACTACTTCATCCAACTATAAATATAAATTTTTGTTACTGATAACCACTTTTGCATGTCTGCTTTTTCCAAACAAATGTTGCTGCGACGCCGCAGCCAATAATGAGATTTAGGAAGAGCCACAGGCCTAAACGTTCTCAATTACAAGTGCACAAATGTCACGCTTGCCTTTTAAGTTGGTCGAAATCTCTACTTGCATCATAACCTCAAAAAGTAATTGATTGTCATTTGAAATTAGTTGTAATTATAAGGGTCGCCATCGCTGATCCTTTTAGTAATTATGATTAAAATATTATCGAGTGATCCTTGTAATATGTTATTTGGGTTGCCTCAACAAAAACTGCTCAAATTCCACTCGACCTGCAGTCTCGCGGAATTTTTAATGCAGTTTTGGTTTCGAGAAATTTAAACGCAATAATTTGCATGTGAACGAACAAAATTCTCAAAAATTTTCACCTTTTGTGGTATTACCCTTGATAATCACTTTTTGTTCAAATTGATAAAAAGTTGAAGTTTATAAGTCCTATAATGGCCCGCAGAGGACCACGCTAGCAATACGTGTCCTAAACATTAACACAAAGACTTTATAGCAAACTAAAGCTTCTAGATAAAACGAAAAACTAGGAGCTGAAACTATTTGCTCAAGAGGCAGGTTGAGTTATAGGTTCAATTACACCGCAGATCCTTGCTAATTCCTGCTTTGGGAATTCTATACCTTCGCGCTGCAATTTATTCTTAAAAGTTTTACTTTGTAGCACAACAAATACCTTTTTTATATAAAAGTGTATTTTCTTTTTAGATGAAACATATGCCTTGCCTTAGTTGGGATTTGTAACAGCTTTCTGAAAGATTCCCAAACAACAAACAATTTCTACTTCGGCGAAACATAATGTAATGCATTCATATATAAAATTTTATTAGTTATCACTAGAATTTCGATTTTAAAATAATTACAAGGACGAGTTTAAGTAATAACCTGCGAGCATGATAAATAATACAGGGTCTTGGCTCCACTGGTCAATCAAAGATAGTGAAAAGGTAAGAACAATGTTAGTTTGTTTTCCAGCTTTTCAAATCTCTTAGTTTTTAGGGTCGCCTAGTCCTCATTTTCGCATTGTCTGTGCCAGGGTAGTGATTGGTTGGTTACTAAAAATAATATCAACCAGTTGGAAGGATCACTGCAGTCCACTTTACAGTATACTCTCGGCAGTGTGTTGAAAATAATGGATAGATCTATGCCTTGATCCTGCTGCAGTTTTTAGTAAATGTACCAAGAGATATCCACTTCCATATCCTACCAATTTAGAAATTCAGTGACTCCTCTGTAGCCACTGAAGGCATTAATAGGCAGAAGTTGTAAAAAGACGACTAACAAGAATATCGCAACAACTTAATATATCGACAGGATAATGATCTGCGAATTCCCAAAATAGTCCGTAACCAATAGCGTTCAACGGACCAGCTGAGCTACTCCGTAGGAGACATGGTGTACCACTAAAATAACGAAAGCAAATAAGGGTGCCACCAACTTGCTTGTTCAACAACTCAAGAATCTAAGAAAAATTTCCCGATGATCTGTAAATCGCAACTTACATTGAAAAGAAATATCTCAAAATAAATCAGTCGAAGGATTTTTAATAAACTGTAACCTATTATAAAAAAACGGACATAAATTTGGTGCAATTAACGTGATGCCTATTTCCAAACAACTAATACAAGAGAGCATTTATTTGCACCGCTATACAATTTTGAATCTGCGGTATTTAAAGATAAGGTACAAAAGTAAATGAAGTAAACCCAATCTCAAACCCGCGACGTGTACACGTAGCGTTAAATCCAAACGTAAGCTCAATTCACGAATGGTAAAGTGCGATGTAAAATTCATGTACATCAATGAATGGCAAAGTCGGCATAAACAGAAAATGAAATATCATCGGTTCATTAATCTATTAATCTATTGTCACTACTAGGTTTTTGAATTGCGGTAAAAGTTGTTACAGCAAAGCACGGTTGAAGCTTATCTGTTGAGTCCAGCGTCGATGAAGGAAATTGATATTGATTTAACCTGAAATCGGTGCTGAGTAAGACGGTAGTAGCGTAGGCAAAACGAACAAACAATCAAAACGACAATAAAATCTCCTTTGCGGAAAAACTTAGTTCTGGTTTAAATCGGTTTAGCAGTTCACTTCCAGTTGCAGGTGGAGTAACATGAAGATATCTTTTATATGAAACATCTAAAATGGGATAACAAATCGCGAACATGTACTATCTTCAAGACCGAGTTTGTGTTTTTCTCAGTAAAGTAACGAAGACAACGCAAGCTCTTAATTACAAATCCTTTATAAAAGCGCGTTTCAATAGTAACAGAGAGCTCTTTTAAAGCAATGAAGCCACATTATCTCTTTAAAAAAATTCAACTGACAAAAATGGTGGAGGTCGATAAGCAGTTTCGGTACCACAGTGGGACGAAATAACCATAGAAAACCTAATCGTAGAAGGAAGTTACAAATCAGGCGTTAGGACTCACTGCGGCCAAACGAATAACTTTTTCAAATACAATATTGTTGAAACATGTGACTTTTGTGCATTGGAATGATAAGTAAGTACTTATTTCTTAAATTAAAATTGTGAGTATCAGATGGGAATCTAATTTTAATGTAAAGGTAAGGAGGTGTTCTGGTAGCGACTATCTTATGAAATAAACAAGCAATATGTAAAGTTTTTCTGTTATTTACGTTGAGCCACGTGAAATCCAACAGCACACGCTTGAAAAGCTGGGACAGTACGAGACATCAAGCGCAGATACTATGCGATAAGCCAAATAATGTAATGACGAGGATGTACTTGAAGGTAAAATGACTCCTGCTAAACAGGAGACACTGTCCAAAACAGGAAACCAGTTTTAATTAACTGACTAAGGGTTCAGGAGCATACCTAACCTCCGAAGCTTCAAAACAAACACTTCGTAATTTGAAATAGGTTAATATATAACTTCCAAAGCCAATTCATCAAAATGATGCTTCCAGAGGAGTTAGCCAAATCAGGAAACATCACATTACGCGGTGAGGAAAAATTTGAGAACCAAAATCAAACATAACTACGGCAAACTTAACGTTAGGTGCAGTAGATAAAACTGTCTACATCCTTTTAAGTATAACTTAGCAATTAAATAGCTGTTACCGAAAACTACAGTTGGAGTAGATCACTAGGGCTAACGCTAAGAAATAAAGCATATTATAGTGGCGGTTGCAGCAACAATACTGAACTGTAAGTGTCTTATGCGTCCAGGAGAATTCCGAAAATTATTTTACGTAGCTAGAGCATTGATTATCTTATTACCCCTAATTTGTGTAATTGCTCAGTCAGTGGGCACAATTTTACCTATTTACTGAGCTCGGCACTGTGTTTTCCAAATTCACGCAATAGGCAGAAATCAAACACTGCAATGGTTCGTTTCGTGAAATAAGAAATACTAGTGTTATTAGTTGCTAGTTACGAGTTATTACTATTATCTCTTATTCTTCTTACTTTTGTAGCTCTCATTGTTGCTTATTTCACGTAATAGCCAAAAACTGCTGCTGCCAAATTCTTGAATTCTGCAAATCTTGGCCTAACACAAGAGATCGACAGATGCAATGCCGATTTCACGAATTGAGCAATTTAACATATTGGTTGTAACACCAATAGTAAATCAGAGACTACCGAAATTAATTCTCAGTTTACACCAAATAACGAAAAATATTTTTATAAGCATCAGTGCAACAAAGAATGGTTTGGTTTGAAGGGCGAGGGCTTGCTTCATTATTATACGAACATAATAGAGTTCGGAATTAATAATTTCGTTTATACAATATTATATTAATGCAGAACAAACTCGAGCCACAGTTACTGGGTTATTTTAGCAGTAACTCACGTTTACTCGTTTAGGGATTTCAGAAATGATTTCTAAGCGTAGAGCTTAATTTAATTAAAATTTTATTTATATTGGAGAAAGTAATAAGGGCATCATGGAAGCCCAGATGCGTAGCTCTGGGAGTGAGTTCTCGTAGCACTTGAACTTAACCCCTTCCGTCTCCGGCGAGGTTTATGTATTGAAACATTTAGTTTTAGAAAAATTTTGCACAGTGTTATGTCAGCGGATAGGTTGTTGGGTTTTGTGTTGGTGCGTAAGAAAAGTTCGGCGACTTCGGTCAAATTAGGGTGCAGTTCGTTGCTCTTAGTTCGATGTGATATGCCTAGCTGGAGCGTTATTTTTCTTCTGGCTTTGTGCTACTTAATATCTTTTCCATTGGATATGGAGGGTGCCAGGCATAATCTCATTATAAAGTGAAGCTTACGTCGCAATGGTACATATATCGTGTTACGTGTTATCTTTGCTCTAATTGAAAATTAAGTTGATGTGCAAGAATTGTCTCAAACTGCCAGCAATTCCCTGCCTGGTTGCTTAGCCACGTTTTTTATTTTTTCTACTCCTTTATTAGTAAATTGCCCATTAAGCACTGTTTACTTGATTAGTAAATTCGTTGTTACAAACAGTGTTACGTAATGACTAACACGTAATTTTTTTTATTACGTTACAGTTAGCTTCTGTTGTTTGTACGAAGCGGTGTAGGGATGTGACTGCAGCCTCCTAATTTTTAAGATGGTGTGACAGATGATTTGACAGTTAATAAAATATTTCTTTTTCGTTTAACGAAATGAGTGTGATCGTAGAAAAAGTATAGTACGCAACTCGAGCTATAGAGCAATTACACGCTCGTGGAATTACACACGCGCCGCTACGCGGCTTGTGCGTAACTTTTCCAACTCGCGTGTAATATGCTTCCTACAGCTCTCGTTGTGTAATATACTATTTTGTATCTAGTTTTGAAAATCCTTACAGCTCTAGGGGGATTCTAAGTAATTTTGAAAAGATTGCCAGTATGATTTCCGGCGGCCATTTCATGGCGGTAATTGCGTGAGATGGTCCTTTTGATGCTACACATGTGATCTGGAATTTTCACTTTATGTGGATGTGATAAATAAGAAATTACTTTGAAAATTCACACACTCTTAATGAATTGTGTGTGACATTTCTGAAATGAGGCGTTGTATGCTAGGTCACAGCTTCATTTCTGCTCTATCACTTACTCCTGGCTACCTTAAAAGACTGATAGGTTTCTGTGATTCGTTTCTGGACATCGTTTTTCCATGTTGTGTAATTTCAGGCGTCTTAGTATCTCTTAGCAACTCCTGGTAGGGATGAGCACGTTACGTAAAAACAGTCGGGTCACGCTAGGTCACGGCGGGTCCTATCGTGAACGTAAGTAATATTTAAAAATCAGGCCCTAAACGTGAGTGAAAATTTTCAAGGCGTGATTCATTTTTCACGTTAAATATTTAGTAACGAATAAAAGACTGCAGGGTGCCCCGCTCCCACGCTGAAAGATGTGAAAGATCTAGAGCTAGAGCGGGAGGTCATTGCACTTCTGTGTGGCAGCGTGCAACGACGGAGCTTCGCACCTATGTTGTGTTGTGAATGTTGTGTCCACAGTTTGAGGCAATTAAAGGGCCATAAATCGTAACGATTTTTACTTCGTTTGTTGTTTTCGTCATAACAAGTTCAAAATAGGAATAATTTTTTGTTTTTTAACTAAATATTTACTTTTTATTTTTAATTTCAAACCACGGGTAGTAGCAAACTGCACTATTCCTTGTAATAGGTTTAATACATCAAAGTAAATACAGTGAGTGGCATATCGTCAAGTACCGAGACTCGAAATGATTTACCCATCAAAATTCTGCTTGCAGGAGTGACGTCATACAAACTACCGGAATAAGTTGCTGATGCCTTACGCCCACCCATGTGAAAGATCTAGAGCTAGAGCGAGAGGTCATTGCACTTCTGTGTGGCAGCGTGCAGCGACGGAGCTTCGCACCTGCGTTGTGTTGTGAATGTTGTGTCCACAGTAAATCGCGTGTCTGCGTCTATAAGCGACGAGGTAGAACTTACTTTTAGTTCCTCGGACGTAAAAGTACCTTTAAACCTAGGAATTAGAAGTCTTACCTAGCAATATGTACCTTCTTGTATTAGTAACAATAAGGGAGACGTCAATTCCAACTATAGGTTCTGGTATTCAAAGTAATGTCTTTGACGACGGTTGCAAGAAATGTTTTTCCAAGAAATCAGTATTTATCCCTTGTGGCAATCTATTATAGTAAATTTGCATTTATTTCTGTGTGTGTCTATTATTCTGATTGCAACATATCACGTAAATTACTTCCCGTGCAAAACATATTTCATTTTAAAGTTTATAGTTCTGTTGCGGGTTAACATATTAGTTTTAAAATAGAACATTCAGTTCTATGTAAATTTTAATTTTCAAATAAAACCTTTGGGTAACGTAGTGAGTGGAAGGTCACGCAGTAAAAGTGAGTAAACGTGAGCTTAATCGTACGCAAACGTGAGTGTTTAATGCAAGCGTGAAACGTGCTTGATGTGAGTGAATACTCACTCATGCGCCCTTCTCTACTTTCTAGTGACTCGATCTGCATATGTTCACTTCTAGGCTCAGATGTCATCTTTTAATACACCTGGAGACCCAACTTGTAGGCAATTATGTGCCTTTTGATTACTGTAGCTGCTGTCGATATTTAGCCGCATAGTTTTTCCCTTATGCAACAACTGGAGAAAAGCCTGCCTTCCCGACCGTGCACATTTGCTTGAACGGCTTCTTCGCAAGAACCCCAAAACCGGAACCCTGCATAGCTTCCTCAGGGACGCTGGCTCTGCTTACTCTGATACCTCCAGGCACCTTCATCGTATTGCACTCCCGTGTTTGGATCTTATAAACTCTCAGAAGTAAAAGTACCTTTGGTGTACTTGCTATTATATATGAAAAATTTTACCTACGGTTATACTGTAAAATGTCTAGTCGTTGGTAGAGGGAATTCCCGAAATCTGCAGCCAGAGTGTGCTCTGCTCACATTTTTCGGTTGCAATTAACTTGCCGAATGACACATTCCACCGCATTTTAGTTTACAAGTAATTGTGAGGGGGACTACTGGAGTGATTTGAAAATTGTTTTTCTAAACAATTTTCAAAACACGTGAACATACACAACTTAAGGTGTGTAGAAGTTACCTTGAGCGTACAGGCATTTATGCGTGGGTTTTCGCGTTCTAAAGATTTATATGTCTATGCAAACGTAACCTCCATTATCCTCTTTCACAACTGGGTTACGTGCTTATACGGTATTGCAAAAAAAATCGTACAACTGGTGCTCTTCATTTAATTTATTCAAGGGCTATGTCACAAATTGAACTGTGTGCATATAACAACAATGTTAGGTTTGATAACAATTAAAACCAAGTTAAACTTAAAAGTAAAACTCTTAAGCTTCCAATAAGTAAATTTTTAACAGAAGAAAGCTAAAAATCAAGAGGGTTTTTACTGCTATTAATATCTACAGAATTGGGATTATTCATTTCATTACGCATTGATATTGTATAACTAATCAATTGGTTTAGGGATTTATACCGATACATGTAAGTTTTCTAGTTTAAACCGTTTCGAACCAGTAGGGCTTCCGAAAAATCCACCCCAGTTTTGCTCAGGAGCTAGCTGGAAAACTTTGTTATACCACGAGGAAATCCCTGGACCACCATGTGACATAGTTTAGCAATACTTATTATTTTTTTGTGTACAGAAACTCCCTGTGTAGCAATCGGAAGGCTCCATTGTGTTTTGTATCGGATATCGCACTTTGCTGGCTCCGTTCGACATTGCTTCATATCGAGTCTACCTTCGACTCTGTTCTAGCTGCAGCTATCTTACCATTTTACCGAGTTCGCAAGCTAAACCTATCTTCCCTCGAGCCCAAAGTTCAAGCTACTTTCCCTCTTGTTCCTTGCAGTCAAATTTCGAACTACTGCATTAAGCTGAGCAAATCTAGACCAGTGTTTTAATAATGTATATGTGTATTATTGCACATTCTGAATATAATACTAATTAGCCTGCATGTGTAAACTATCTGAAGAAAGGACCAGTAAACGCAGCGAAATTTTGGACGCATCCCAGTCTGTTTATAAGTGACTAGTATCTATGGGCAAGGACAGTGTCCTAGCTCATCCGCGCTACTGAGGAACTTTATGAGTCGTACTCATGGAAGACATTTCGGGCTCAATTATCCATCTCATTTGATTACGAATGATTCTGGGGTCGCGATTTCTAGGTTTTGGAGCTGTAAGCTAAAGAGTCGACTTCGAGTCGTTAAAGTATGAACGGCTACTTTGTGCTACTAGTTGGCAGCCTAGGTTTTAAACCGTTGCTGAGTCTTCCGTTTGTTGCCCCGTCTTTGTTGTGGCCCCTGCTTCAATTATTCGGTTAACAATTGTTGCTTTTGGTGTGTTTTTCTGTTGCCAGATTGTTGCTGATTGTATTAAAACGCGCTCTTGTGTTGTGAAGGTAAAAACAAATGCGTACATTGAGCGCAACCAAAGATTGTAATCACCGGCTAGTGTTGCATCACCTACGACTTTGTCAGTAATTACTGGCGCATTTATGGAACATTCTAAATGTCTACGTACGTGCTGGAATACTGTTATTGTCGCCGTCCTGCGGCACCATCGTAAATTTGTAATAGCCCGCCAATTTAATCTACTCCGATAAATCTTTAGTGCTAGCAGTAGAATTGGGTGTGTTTGTGATTTTCACCTGTAGTGTGGATTGCATTTGTAATTTATACGAATGCTGAAATTAACCGATGTAGCATTTTGTGTCATATTTATTGTGGTTAATTGCTATAACCCTGTTCGTGTTTACTAAGATTTTGTGTATGGCTAATGCAAGCCATTGAGGTGTAGATTCCCTCTAAAGTCTGTTTCTTAGCTAATTATAGAAAAGAACCGCATTCTGTTTTCATTTTAGTTAGTCGGCACTTCGATGTCTCCATATAGCCCGTAAGTTTGTTTGGTACGATTTGAAGCTTGTTAGAACACTCTCATAAACGGTGATATAATCACAACAGGTATTGCCAAGTCATGATATTCAACATTTTGTAAACCTTCATCTTTTGTTAATAAAGAAAAACAAGTGAATCAGTTGATAAAAAGTAGGTTAATAAAGTGCATCGAACAGAGATTGGAACAGAAGGAAATATATGCGATGCCCATTAAGATTCCAAATTGCCATGAGGGTGTAATCCACAAAATCTTAAGATTATAGATAATGATAATCATTCAATAAGGAGGCATTGACCAGAGAGCTTAACCAAAACAAAAATTGCAATAGAGGAAACCCCAAGAACGATATAGCATAACCACCGAGCACATAAATTTCAGATCGAGTTGGTTGATGACGCAATTTGGTTATATGGAGCTACAGAAAACTAGATCCGAAATGTATTTGATCACTCTGTATATAATTGACACAGAGATTAGAGCCTGCAATAATCAGTGCAAATGATGAAGTAAAGGGAAATATAGAAACTTTGTAGCTGGGCGCTGCAGTTCAGTGGTTAAGAATACTGTCTGGGTGAGGTTTCTTGAAAATAGCAGATAGATAACTCTACAAAATCTTTGGGAAGAGATGAAAGAACAGGAAAAAATAAACGGCGGGAGCTTTTGCAAGGGTCACTTGAATAATATGGAATTACACTGCACATGTAGGTAGCCATACAGAATAATGTAATCGAGACCGTCTAAGCAGACATGGACGTGAAGAAAATTACTGCATTATTTCGATTGTGATTCGACAAGGTAGTGCTAAACTAACAAGAATAGACAAGGGCTATACTCACATAAGCATTTAAATAAACACTTCAGAAGAAGAAGAACCTTGTAGAAATGTTGGTTCTATCGTTTCCTTAATTTTCGACTAGTTGTTTGGTCGACATTGTCTTCCTTTTTGGGTTGTACCATTACAAAATTCACTTTGTCTATCTCTGATTTACCATTCTGGAAACTTACGCAAATCATTTACGACTCCTTCCGATTCTTGAACTATCAGTTCTGCTATATGTAATCACGAAAGGCGAAGGCTACGTCTATGATCAGCAACCTTAATTACTTGTGATCTCTTGGTTATGTTAGTTGTTTATAGTTCATCGTTTGTGATCTGTTTATTCCACGACCTGCTATTTTCTATTCTGCACGGTATCTGTTAATTAATGAAGTTTTGCTATTATTGTGCGTGAGTCGTTCGACCTCAACGCTGGACGTATATATTTAAGAGTAGATAGTTGACGATCTATATTCACCGTATTGCTCTATTGTTTACTTTCATTATGAATGATTACCATACATTTTGAATGCTACGCACTGTGAGGATGTATGTGCTAATTATACCAAAAAAATAGATATTGTTCAAATTGCGTCCTTCCATTCTTTTAAAACCACAAATATAAATAGTTTAAGGGGTTCAGTTTTATTATACCTCTCTTTTCCAGCTGTAGTTTGGCCTCGCTTACATTTTACTGGGCAATTGCTCTTCGGGAATTCTGCCACATGTCCCAACCTATCACTCTTTGCGTTTGGCCATTCCTATAACGTGCCGTTTACCGTACAGCTCTCTGATTTATCGGTTGATCCTTATGTGCCATCTAGCTGTCACTTTCTCAAGTCTAAAATCCTTCTTAGCGTACTCACATTCCCAAAGATTTGCACCCAAAACGTCATTTACAATTTATGTAATCCTAATTTAACACTAAACTAGCGTAGAACGTCTTCTCAAGTAGATCTAGGGATGCATTGATATCCTAAACGTAGTTTTGGTAAGTGACAGTTTCGATAAATTGCCGTTTGATCGATAGTTTAGATCAATCGTATTTGAACAACTGTGTTTCGATTAACTTTTCGCACACCGTTATGCAAATACTTATCTTATTTAAGTAAAACTGTCACGTTGTTACTTGCAAAAGGTGAAGTATTTCGAGCTAGATTCCTTTGGCTTATTTTATGAATTGTCTACGCCGTCGTTCTGATATTATCCGTCTTTGAAGCGGTGAACGCGCTTTCTTGTCTTCAAATACTCGTTGGAAATTTCCTGTTCTCTTTCGTCCCAATTCTCTCACAGTTTAGATCCCTCTCTTTTCAGCTCAATTTAGAACTGTGGGGTAAGTTGTAATTTGAACCTGTCTTCTTATATTGCCGCATGGGTTTAACGTTTCGGAGTATTTCTAGCTATTTTCGATCCGGGTCGGTTTCGACGCGGCAATAATTACCAAGCTGTTTAGTTTTGTATCGACCATATTCCCGTAACCAGCTGATGTGTGAAGCGTTTGATGTCCTCGTCCGGTATCGTACACATGCTCTAAGAGATCAGCCCGCTGATTCCGTTAGCTGCTGAACTAGTTCTATGTTACACGTAACTATGTCTTTAATTATTGATTTTATTGCTGCGCGGAATGCAAGCGGCTCCGACAGAATCCGTTCAGAGTTCCTTGGATTTCAGCTGGCTATTATGTTATAATTTCAGTTTTGTTCTCGTACGTTGCATTTTGCACTGTGGTTGCGCCTTCAACGAGCGCCTGTAAGGACTCGTTAGGGTTTTATTTGGTTTAGTAATATCATTCACTGTTCAGATTCAATAATCACAGCAATCCGTTTATTTTCCATTATATATATATACATTTGACCCTTAAAATTTTGGAACTTATGTTTATTGAGTGCACCTGGCTTACTTCACGCTTGTATCTAAATGCGGTATTATTGACTATTATACTTTTTGCTCTAATTATATGTGTTTTCGTTATTAAAAACAGAGTTGTTACCTAGTTGAGACATTTAATCCGTTTTAGATTATGGTTATTTTGATTAAGCTTTGAATTTATAAGTACTCGTTTTTATCTGCGGGCCATTTTTTGTATAAAGACTCATTGGAGTTCCTTTTGTATTAATGAATAGATTCATCTTTTTGTACGTAGCTCTTATAATTTCTTTCTCAGAGCAGTTGTCAGTTTTCGTTGGATCAACAATAGATAAATGAATATTTTCCTTGAAACAAATATTTAGCTCCGGCTATTTGTTTCGTCATTTATTCATTTCCGGGCTAGCCTGTATATTTTTACTTGAGTTATAATTCACTGTATTTCAAACGATATCAAATTTTGTTCGCGCAAAAGTGCTGGTTTTGGTTTTTCCGAAATTCACTTGTTATCTCTCCGCCACAGCGAGCAGCTATTCCGTTGTTTAGCGGGCATTCGATTTTTGCATTCGGTTGAAGTAACTTGCTTCTACGAAGGAATTTCCGCGTCTATTGCACCGATTATTAATTAACTTCGTTTGTGAGCTAATGACTAAAATCAGGTATGTCTACGCTACTTGTTTGATATACAGTTTAGTAATTTCCTTTTTTATTAGCTCTTAGACGTCATTCTTCAACGTCATTCTTAAACGCCATTCTTAGATGCCGTTTTTAGACGTCTTCTTATTTGGGTCTCCTTATTTAACACATAATTAATAACTTGGACCCGCAACTCCTTTCTGGAATGTCATCTTGAGCTTGCCAAGTTGTAACAACGAGCGTCCGTTCCATAATCAATTTCGGCCACGAGTTCGATGCTGCTGTTGGCTGGTACGCTAAGATAATCCTTGACCAATTCAGTGCCTGCCGGCGACGTTTTTTATCACAACCCAGGTTAGTCTTGTTTCAACGTTTGTTGATAACCCCGTCCGCCCATGAATTGTTGGCTGAATCGATTTTAACGACGCTTCAGATTTATAATTTACAAATTTAAACTCCGTTAACATGTAATGTATTAATTGATCACAAATCTACGCTTTACACATTCAAAACCTAATGTATTAATTGTTCACAAATTTACAATTCACAAATTTAAAGTTTTGCTAAATGCTCATATGAATACGTATTAAGAATTTTGTAAAAAGTGCCCTCCCGCCATTTTATCACCATTACCGAGATAACGGTTAAACATATGACAGTGGTAAGCTTACTCCTTTATTGAGTTGTAATTATATTCAATCCAAGAGCCCAAAAGAGGTTCACATATTTTTTTGTGCGTGCTGCATTTTCAGCATTAGTAATATACTGTATTATATACTGTATTTAAACCTTTTAATATTGTGATAAACAATTTACAGACTTAATAACGATGTTGCGAGCAACTATTAATTATTAATTAAATAAACCTAATTGTTGCTATAATTTTATTTATTTCTTGAAATCTGTTATTTCTGGCGCAATGTGTTTTTTTATTATTATACGAGCTTGCAGCAGTTCAGCTGATGATAGAAATATGCTGCCCAAGGCCACCGAAATTGAGCTAGCTAGGTCATTGCGGTGAGTAAGAACATTTTAGAGCTACCGTGGTGTATAAATGATAAGGGAGTTGATCTGCGATTATACTACCATTGATTATTATTAGTAATCGATCGCAGGTTGGCTTCTTTATTGTTTCATCCTCTATTGTTGTTTTGTATATCAATATAGGATCGTCCACGCCGACAGTCACTTTGTTCTTTCCCAATGTTATCTTTTATATTGTTTTGCAGCTTAGTCACTAAAATAATGAGGCACATTTGCATAGAATGTTACTCTAAAACAGCATGATGCATTCAGGAGGAAAAGCTGTCACCTGTATGAATATTGCAGTTACGAAGCCCTGTATGAAAACTGATTCATATTAGAGGTCCAATCTTTCTGGTAACGATAGCAGCTAATTTAATACCCCGAGTCCGGATGATGCCATAAATAGCAACGTTACATGAGCAACTTTCTCCAATTTGCGTGTTTCTCTGCGTTGGAAGTTTCTGTTTGTGCTAATCCTAATCACTTAGCATTTGGCGGAAGCGCCGCAGGTTCGAGTGCCGAATATTGGCTGATGTTCCGGAAGTTCTAAGTACCCACTTCCGAAATGTCAGCTGGTGTTACAGAGGGCTGACACCGCCTCCACTCACAGCTTCCGAGAAGAATCGCCTCTCACAAGATCGAGCATCCTTAAATTTGGTTAAGTAATGCACACAAATCGGAGGGTTCTGTTTCTAAATTTCCCGGCGTCGCCTCATGGCTAAACCTGTTACTCGCCGGATCGCGTTTTCGATTTTGCACGGAATTCTTAACAGGTCCTGACTGCAACTCCGACTTTGCGGTCGACTTTACGGTAAGATAACCCGCTGTGGGAATTTCGCTGGCTTCTGGCGCATCGTCTGCTCGAAACAGTTGCGATTTTATTCTCCAGTGGATAAATGGAGTCATCTCTCTGGATAATATTCGAGCCACCGACTGCTATCGACTAACTTAGCATCGTGGCCTTTGCCATGCACATTTTGGTATATCCTCTTTGCTGGAAGGAGTCTGAATCAACGTTTCTCCTAAAGTAGTAGTAACAGTGTGCAGTAATTTTAACATAAATAGTAGTTTGCTGTATTAAAGGAGGTAATTTAACTACCAAGGTGCATAAAACATTGTACTATTCTATCTAAGCTCAGTTACCAGGAAATCAAAAATAATAATATCAACAAGAACAATTGAAAATTGTTACCGCTCCTAGTTTTCCCTTAAATTTGAGAAAATTACATTGCCAGTTCATTCAAAATATATTGACTTAAATACCTGAAAATTTCAAGAAAAGATAAAAGTTTATCTATTATGCGTTCGAACACAGGTGTAATGCAGTAATGAAGAGGTTCTGCTAACACATTTTTAATAGAAGGCTAAGTACTATACTTCAAATCTAGCCCGCCGTACTAATACTCAATTTTCAAGACCGATTTATCAATAATAACATAGATATATAGAGTTGTCCAAAATCAAAAACCATTTACACTTTGCGAAGAAACAAAGTTTTTCACAAAGCATAAATTGATAAATTTCTCAAGGAAGCACACGATGCTGTTAACTTGGTGATGAAGGTATTTAAAATACTCTGTTCACTCTAGAAATATATGAATTCTTAACTAAACCTTGTTTAAGGTGGTTATTATATTGAGGTTAGCTGACGCGAGATACGTGAGATACTGATAAATATAAGAGGTTCAAAATACAGGGCTCAATGTATTTTTACTGCAATCGAAAGAGATGAAGCTATACAGTATCTCGAAATGTATATAAAGTAAACGAACATTGGACACAAAAATAACTAGCACCACCGTTTTTTTATGAGATACTATTTAGATAAATTTGTTTGTTAAGTACTCCTACGAGCTAAAAGTCACCGTATGGTTCAAATTTCCTGCATTGTGATACCTGCTTCCGCCATAGGTATGCTCGTGGTAGGCCACCAGGCGTCTTATTTTTCGCTTTTCCAATGTAAAAAAGTGTGTACACGCTCACCGTCCCTTTCCATGGCGTACCTCCTGGTTCTTTTTTCGCCTCGTGATTGAATACTGGGATTTTGTTAAACATACTAAAATATGGATTAAAGTTGGAAGCAAAATTAGAAAAAATTGTTTGCTGGTCAAGATGACGGAATAGGCGGTTACGTATGTGGTTAGGAATCCGAGTCACATTGAACCTGTTCGAGCCATGTCGTTCTCATTTTTGGGTATTTACAGCTGCTTCCGTTAGCTGTAGTAATTTTATATTTTGTGGAAAGTGCTACCACTTCTCGAGAGGAATTCTTCAAACCCTCCTGAGATTTATTTTTGTTTTTATCGAGACTGTGCTGCTGGGCCAACTACCAACGTTTTTGACTGGTATTCTGAAGATATCCTTGAATTTCACCTTTGCCAATGATAATTTGTAATTTGCTTTACTATCATCCATTGCTTTCTGCGTTGTGCCGTTGACCCGGTACACCAGCGCCTTCGATTAGCACCCTAACTTGTCATCAAATCTTTATTTACTCTGGTGATATTTACTGTTACATTTTCAACAATCCTGTTCTTTAATTGTAACTACACCTAAGTTTGTATGTTCCATGTGCTTTTATGATAGGCAATCTGCCATATTTGAATTGGATACAATATTTTTATATTTGGTACATCCTGCGTTATGACAGTTTTAAAGTTGTTAAATCTAGTTATATTCATCGATAAATCTTTGACTATTATATATATATATCTTATTATTGACATGTTTATTTTAATTGCTGCAAGCTGATGTAGTATGACTTCACCATTATTTGCATGTATGTCAGATCATTGTGACTTGGCTAAGCTTTCAGTAAGATTTCCATTTCTATCTCTTCATATTTGTTATATTAAAGGCGCATTGTAATACATAATAAATTTGATATTTTGTAACAAACCTACGTTGCCTTCACTCTAGCTGATAGATCCTCATATAAGCCCTGTAGTCACAATGGTTTGAATTAGGCAATTGTTTTCAATACTTGTTAATTACATGCGTAACACTAAGCAGACTAACTAGAATAACTATATACAACACATATTTGCAATTCCTTTTTAGTTATTATTCTATTTTGAAATTTACAGCCGCTGTTATGCAACCGCAATTTGGTTTAAATCTGTAAAAGTATTAGCAGTGACTTACGTTAACCTGCATACAAACCTTCCTTTATCAGTTAAGCTTAGAGGAATCAGAAGTATCTTTAGAATGTTTAGGTGTCTTTTACATATAGGACTTCTATCTTCAATGTAAGAAATTTTAAACAAATTATAATTTGTAATTCAGTACTATTGCTATAGTATTTTACACTGTTTTATTTGATACCTAATACACACTTACCAATTTAAATATTAGCTCCAGTTTGAATTATTATTATTTTACTGCCATCTTAGTATCCGCATGTACATGTAAATCACAATAAAATATACAGATATAAAACAAACTAACCATTGATAAGTTTGGCGGTGTTCAACTGCCTATATAAATTTTACTTTATAAGCTTTTATACTGGTTATTTTCATAAAATTCAACAACTAACTTAGAAAGACTATATGTATCTGAGCAAATTGCTGATTGATTTTATCACTTATATAGAATGTCAATGTTAATTTTGTCTGTACTTCACAAATCGATATTACAATTTGCTGATAGAAACTTATATTTATTTATTTTCTTTTCTTTCTGTGTACTCTGCGTATATCATTTGTATCATTTGACAACAGGTTTTTGTTGCAATTTAAAAATGCAAATCCAACCGAATCTGAAATATTGATGGCGTATTTTCAAATATTGGGGACTCAAACGATCTGCACATTTCCTAGATATATCCGATACATTTATTGAAGGATTCTTTTGCTTGAACTAGAGATTTGCGTTTAACTTTGGCATGAAATGTTGCCATTTTAATCAGATTGCAAAGATTTCCGTCCTGTCCAGTTTTTGCATAAGTTTGTAATTCTATATGGCTGTGTAATTTATACTTTTTACTTCCCTCGTCTAATGGACGAAGGGAGCACTGTATTCGCGAAAAAATCACCTTTTGGGATTTCTTCAGATCTTGACGTTACAAGGGCTCTAGATGACGAAAAACAGGTTTTCTCGATTCCCTCTGTCGGTATGTCTGTCTGTCTACCTGTCTGTATGTTTGCCTGTCTATCTGTCTGTCTGTTTGTTGCCGGTATAACTCAAAAACTGTTGGAGGAAGACGGTATTTTGCATGCGAATTGTGTGTCTACCTTGCATGAAACTGAGAAAAAATGGTTAAATATATACAGCATCGGCACCTTTCAAAAATAAAACTTGGTCTATTTTTGCTTTAACTGAAAAATAGCTAAAAGTAGCAATTTCCACGTAGCTGAG
>OW679200.1:94026474-94186036 GCA_940337035.1 Agriotes lineatus | reverse complement strand
CCTTGCGCTGTCGAGGCTGGTGTATAGAAGTATTATTTTATCTATGGGCTGGTGCTTTATGTGCTGGCATCTGGCGGTACAATGATCAACTTGCCCCGCATTCGGGATACAGAGTTGGATCGCGCCTTTGGTGCTTGCACAGCAACCATTGTGTGAGGCGTGTGTATTGGTGATGTGTTGACCTTGTTACTCTATCTCTAAGGTCTGTGGTTCTGAGTAGAGCACAGTTAATTTGGTGCCCAACTGTGAATGGTCTCACCGAGCCCGATTCTAACAGCCAAGGCGGAAAAATCTGACCCCCGCGGGATTCGAACCGAGGACTTGCTTAATGCAAGTCTGGCCCTTACCCAACAGCTTCACGCGGCTTCTTTCCTACTTTACATACTCAGTCAAAAATTTGGATAAAGAAACCTTCACCTTTATCAGTGTGATGCTTCTGACAATATTAAGGAGGAAATCAGCACAACTAATATTCTTTACTTTAATCGCTTTGTGTATGAAATATATGTCGCTGGTTGTGCCTTGGTGTTTTTTTTTTGTTACGGAAATCATTAGGTGTTGGATTCCATTTAATACAAAATTATAGTTTATGCTGCTAAGTAAGATTTAGATGGAGAGAGCACTGCAGATTAGCGATACTTTAGAACGAAATCGAATTCCCAAAGTACTCTCAGGTAAATGTTGAATACAAGTATGCGACCAAGATCAATACTTACTGCAGCAAAAATATACTAAGACCTGAATATGAAGACTGTTGGGCTCAATTGAAGTTTTAAAGGTTAAAGGAAAACAGGAAAGTTTGAAAGAAGCGAAAGTTTTAACAAACATATTTATTTGGGCGACTTTCATTTACTTACCTTCAGCAGTCCAAGCAACTGGTTTTAATGGAAAAGAAATCGGTGGAATATGAAATTTCATATTTCACAGGGTATTTCTTTTACTTAGTGGGCTACATTGTCAATAAATGACATTAACGTCCAAGTTGGCAGGTTAGCTTTTACGTCAGTTTTTATACAGATTGACGCCAAACCCCTGCTAACCTCGAATTTAACATAGACTTACAGTGTCAGCCACTTAATAATAAAGAAAGCAGTTAAGTACCTGTCATTATCAAAGCTATAGTTCCTTCAGAAATGATCGAACGTTTTGGAATGGTCATGGCTATACAATGTATGAATAATATGTTGGTGGCACTGTAAATCTATGTCAAATTCGAGGTTTTCAGGTTAGGTTTTGCGTCAGTTTTGACACACACTGCCCCAAAACCTAACCTGCTAACCTCGAATTCTGTGCTTTTACTGTCCATGTCTTGACTCTCTGTGGGATCGCATATATATTTTTTTACCTTCAATTGTTGTAAGTCACCTTTGGTAGGCTTGTTTCTACGTTTTAGTAATTTTTCCGTTTCTTTTGTCCACCAATGATGTTTTCTTGAGTAATTTATTTCTTCTGCGCTTTCTCAGCACTGTCAATTCAGCGTAAATAACTGATGGGTTTCTATAACCAGTAGGGGTATACTGAGGAAAAGCAATTTGCTCTCCTATGTTCTTCAGGTTTGGAAACTGTTGGCGTAGCGCAAAGGTAGTTCTTGCGTTCACAAGAAAGTTGGATGATTCATATAACTATCTCGTTTTACAACAGTTTAGCCTATTATTAACTTATCCTCTCCCATGCGTTAATACCATTTTGTCAAAACAAGTTGGTATTATAGAGAGAAAGGTAAACGATAGACTTATTTTCTTTGTCTGATATCTTAAAAAGCATTTTTTCACAGTCAGTTTCTTTAAAAATTATACAAAGGTGAGTTAGACCGAGAAATCTCTCCCGGATAGTGTGTTGCTAAATATTAAACCCAGCGCCAAGTAGTTTGAAACACATTACATATGTGCATTGGCCTTCCAAAACTTCGTACTGCAGTATAATTAGAAATCAGACTAAGCCGGATGTATCATGCATGCGGACACTTCGTAGCTGTAGGCTGTAATTCAGTATTTCAGGGGCAGCAAAAGTTATGTGGCATAAAGCTCCATAACATTCGAAGCTTCCGCAAAGCCTTGTACATTATGCAACTACTGGAAATTTAATCAACCGAGTTAAGAGGAAAATTACATTACAATGTTCTAACGAGCCAATCATAGCTAAGTGCTCAACGCACAGAAAACTGGGGCTGTTATTTAATTTGAGCTTCATAAAACGAACCTTTTTCCAGGAAGCTAGATCGTTTATCTTTGTTCGGTGCTGATGTGCTCATAGTTTGAAAAGTTACTAAGAATAACAAAAAGGCATTTCCATAGCAAACACTATAGCGGTAAAAATTTTCGACAAAAGCACAACAAGATACATATGAGATGAGCAAACAATTCCTTGAAAATTTTCGTAGAATATCAGTTCCAGTACTGTATCTAGCAGTTGTTTTTCTGCAGCATACTGATACTAACACGACTTTTTGTAGGTGAGCAAAAAGTATCCATGCATTCAGTTTTGTTTATTTTCCAAATTAGTTTACTTTAAATGATTACTATAGCTCCTCTAGGGTGGTTCTACTGTGGCATATTATACTGTATTTACGATTCATTTGCCAGGAAATAGTCGTGTAAAGTTGAAAGTTTTGTAGTTGTAGTTATAGTTGCCTTGTTTGAGTTCGACTGCTGTGCTGACAGTAGTGACATGCAAATCAAATATTTCTAGAGATAGAAGACATTTACAACTCTGCATTTTTAGATTGGCACTTGGCCCTGGCTAGTTCGATACCCTTGGTTATTTTTGGTCTTGAGTTGAATCCATGAAATGGTCCACGGCAACACTAGGTTCAATATAACCAATAATTTAAGCAAACGTAACTTACCGTCAAGGATCTCTCTCATAATCTTAACATTAAAATTCGATAAGATACCAACGGGCCAAATAAAGAAATGAATCACATATAAGTTATAGTACCAAGCCTTTAATAAACATAAATGGCCACGCACGAATAAAAATTCGCGAAGATCCCACTAAGAAATTGAGAAACATCAGCAAGTAATTAAATCCAAGCACAGAAAAGAATTACATCAAAATCAACATCACTAGGTTCATTGTAGCGAAAGCAAGTCAGGAATTTACATTATGATTATATAACTTATTATAAAATGTTCATTAAATAAATAGTGTACGAGCAGCGCCAAAGCTAATAAAGGAATTGATTAAGTATGACGCTTGGAATCGATACAGTAAAATATATAGAGAACCGAAGTGAAATTGAGCTGCAACAGGCTTTACAATAAAAAAATTATTTATTATTGGAACTTCTGCAAGGCATAGCTATCACCGTAGACACCTCTCACCATGTAACGCATCTTAAAATTATATTCGCTTACTACTACTACCTAATAACCAGCATAGATTGAATCCGGGAAATACAGAAAACCAATTACAATCGATATATTGCAGAAGACTGTTTACTAGATATAAATTTCCAAACAAGTGAAATCCGTAAGCAACAGATGGTTGGCCTCAAGTTATAAGATTGAGTTTAAGACTTGATATGAAATTAAAAATGTATAATCCTTAATATTCAACACAAACGCGATTTGTCGAGCTACGCACTAAAAGCGTACTGTAGAGTGCTTCATTTAAATTTGTACATTGATAGGGAGGAACAGAAAGTGCCCGCTACGGTAACAACAACGCTCATATACCTACTCAGCATCGCTAGAACTATGTAAATCAGGTGTTAGCCCTAAAAGGTGTCCCATCTAATTTTAATCTATGTCATACATTAAGTAGTCTAGTTCTCTAAGGTAAACATGTCAATTGCCTACATTGAGTTGAATTATGACCCCATCACTTGAACTCTAATTACTTCTTGGCTCTGCAATTTTAAAGGACTCTGAAATTCCAGTACAAGGGTAGTTCTCTAGAGAAACAATTAGCTGCTGTTATTTCAACAACCCTGTAACCATGCCAGCTTATTGTTATATTCGTCAAAGGGCATCCTATGTTTCTGTCCGGCAATGTAATTACCTTTGCTTGCATCGTACGGTTTTGAATATGGATGTAGCTATATAAAATTGTAGAACATTTACTTAATATTCCTGTCAGATCCCATTTAAAATATTTAGGTCGAAAGATATGAAAAAGTATTACCCATATGTGAAAATTTCCTTTATGCAACATTTTACGTTTAAATTAAATCGAACTTGTTTCTACGTTGAAGTAAGAAAATTTTATCTACGATAGTGTGTAAAATTGACTTTTAGTTGGCAGTTTTCAGTTTGTAAAACGACTGTTTAATAACATGTTTTCATTAATTTACGTCGTTAGTAGCAACGTGTTTAAAAGATTTCATTAGGCACGGAGTCAATAGCAACGTGTTTTAAATTTTTTAAAACACGCAAAATTACGACCGGTTGCTGGTAATTCTAATTTACATTTAAAATATTTTTTATATTTACCCTGTTTTGTAGATTCTATCGTAGATAAAATATTGTACGATACACATTCGTAAAGCATCTTTAGTCACTCGCGGGGCTTAAAAGCTCGCTTACTCGCGTTTTAACTCGACCCCACTCGTACCTAAAGAGTAGCTTTACGCACTTGTATCGTAAATTACTATTTGGTATTAGACGAGAAACAAGGTGTATATGAACTCTTTTAACGTAAATCTGCTTTAAATCTTGCAGCTAACCTTAAGTCTTAATAAGATGTTAGTATTGAGATGGTTCTAACCCTACAATTTGGCTCCGTTTGCAGTGCGAAATATTTAACCAAGTCAATAAAGCACAGAGTTAAGATATTTTATTTAATTGCAATTTTGAACAATAATAAAAGTATTAAATGTATTGGTAATGAGATGCGAGAAGCAGTAATTAGTCGGATAAAGGCACGCAAAAGCAAAGCATATCTCTGAGGGTTTGAAGTTGAAGTTTCAGTAAAATAAAGCAATGAAAATTATAGGTTTGGACATACTTAAAGCCAGACCAAACGAAAGTAATTGACACAAAAGGTTTGTTATGTGCCTCCTAAGTAAGCGCAGCTATTAATAAAAGGAAAGGGTACTGAAAAGGCGAGCAATCTGAAAGGTAGATGAAAGCAAGATGAGGGAATAGAAAACTGCAAAAAGCAATCCAGAATTAGGCAACGGAAGAGAAGCAAGGCAAGTGACGTGTAGGAATGGTGAACTCAAATACAAGTGTAAAAAAAACAAAGTGCAAAAAGCAGAGCAGTGATTGTAAAAAAACGTTTGTGTGTGTAACGCGAACGAACAATACTAGTTATAAGCGCAAGACAATATTTAGATTTAAGAAAATGTTAATTTAAGATTTATGTATTCAATATTTACTCCGTTCATAGTTATTTGTTATCAAAACTAATTTCTAATTAATAGCAGAAGATCACGGTAACATAACAACGTGATGTTGTTAATAGGAGAACAATCGAAATAAAATTAATGAACTTGTTGAAAATTTCTACACCCAAATAATTTATGTTTTTATATAATAAAAGTGTTCTTGCCCAAATAAAAAGTATACAGTTTATTTACATAAGTGTTTAGGCAGCTGTACTAGTGTTTGTGGCGAGTTCCAAGACGATAAATTTACATTTTCCCCAAAATCGCCTCCGAGTGTGTTCGGTAGCCGAGCATCTGAAATTTCTGATCTTCGACTACAGGTCAACTAACCACTACGCGGTTCTAGGTAAATTGCTCGAATGCAATCGCTCGAAAACGAATTGCTCGAAATCAGTTGCTCGAAAGTCAATTGCTCGAATGTGACTTTGCTCGAATTGAAAATTTCTCGAACAGCAATTTCTCGATTATCTGTTGCTCAAAAAAAGTAAAGTTGTGAAATAGCCTTAACTCGAATGAGTTAATATCAAATATTAAAAAAACAGAAATTACAAATTATAACCTTTATTAATAAAAAATAGGTATAGGTATGTGATTAAGTTAAAAATTATAAAAACCAAATATTATATGTTTTTAATATGATACGAGTATGTTATGTGCTATTCCAAGGACATAATCATATATATTTCTGTCATATCCACAAATTTTTCACTAATCTTAAAAGTCTCTGTGCACTATCACGATATATTCTACGACTTATGGTGTGTTGTTGACCGCTGACGTATTGTTCTATCCGTAATTAGTTCAAACTCTGTTCTCTCTTTAATGCCGAAATAAAATTCCAGATGTTAAGACCACATAAATTCGAGGAAAACATTTTCGAGAAATTGCGTTTCGAGGAACTTGTATTTCGAGAAAAATTACATTCGAGCAATTTGATTTTTGAGCAATTAATTTTGAGCAATTTATTTCGAGCAATTGCATTCGAGGAATTTGCCGGAGACGCAACTAAGCATTGGAACCCAGAGGTGAGCAATCCAGAACATCAGCGGGGTCTGCAAAAACATCCAAATCAACATTTGCGGCCAGGGAAACGTCTACAGGCTGAGAAATTCCAGCAGCGTCCATCTCCGAGCCAAATTGCGGCAATCTTTACAAGATAGGAACTAACTGCAATTCAAGTGTCAGAAGTCGGGAAAGCTCTTTAAATACAAGAATAAACCTTGCTGAAGAAGCTCAGCGCATTTCTAAGAGTCAAAATACTTCGTGGGCTTCACAAATTGGACGGCGTCAGTAAATTCTGCGATTTTGCGGAAATTTTTTAAGCTTCAGACACAATTGCTTGTTGGCGTGGGTCCTACGTCATCCTAATAACAATGAAGTGGAGGTTTTGTTGCTAAACAGAATATTCAAATTACTTACCTGACGCTTTCTCGCCTATTTTCACTATTAAAACGTTCAACGTAACGTTCATTGCACACATTGTGTTAAATGTCAATTTAGAAGGTTGTGCATTATATGAACTAGCATTGCACATTTGAACTAGTAATTTATGAATATAGCCAATTTGTGATCCCAATTGAGAAAAGAGTTTTTGTGATTGCCGTGAGCTAGTATAAAATATTGCAGAAAGGGATATTTAACCATTTATTTGAATATTAAACAATACATTTCATTTTAACTAGCCTTAAATTACTGACACGCAAAGTAAGCACAATAATAAATTAACCTGAGAATTGTGTGGTGATTTACCCTAATATATTAATTTTGTATCCAAAATAAATAAGAAGCAGGCAAATACAGAACGAATTTACAATGATAAACTACGCAGACGTAATATTTCAAATATCTTATGGTCTTTAAAAGAAATTCGTACATTAACTCCGAAAACAGGGTCTGCAGAAGTCGTTAAAAGTTTTGACAGGAGTGCCTTTTGCAGTTTTAGATAAGATTAATTCAAAACAATAGCTTCTGTCCGACGTCTAACGTTGATTCCATTGTGACTATAATTTGATGTTTATCTCCACAGAATCTATGAAAATTAAGACTCCATTATTGCGGCTTTGTAAGTTAAATTTTGTGCAGTTGTGGTCGAATTTGCATAATAAGAAGGGCACAATAGAGATTAATACAGTCTACTGAGGGTAGGGCTACTTTAATGCAATATTTTTTGTTTGTTTTCTTGTTTCAAACTGCTATTGAAAAAATATCCTAATTTTTATCCACGGTAATTCGTCTTTCTATTATGCAACCCGTTGGATGTTTCCGTTAGAAGCCTTTCGGGGTCTACATTCTTTTCATACATTCTCGATTCTTCCTTTATATGTATTATTCTTGATATTCTCTCCCTGTGATGTATATCAGCATAACTGCACCAACTCAACTATAATTCTTGTACTAAAGTCTTGTAACGGTTTGTTTGCCAGTCCTGACATTTTATATAATTTGTATACTGATTTGCCCTATCGTTGCCATCTAGCTTAGTCTAACACAAGAAAAGTTTAAGAAAATAAACCCCAAGCTTCTATTCAACTAATAGCACATCGGCTCATAACCCGGGTGACACAGGCAGGAATTGGCTTGAAATACACACAAATAAATAAAGAAAGTAAATAGTATTACACTTAGAATATATGGTCGTGCCTTAACCACACGCTGTTCTAAGCGCATTTACTACTTGAAAAACTTGAATAGATATGACTGACACACATTTACGCAACACAAGAAAGACACTGAAAAAGCTGTCTTATACGCAAACATGAAACTGCATGAAAGCCGTTACTATACGCGGCACTGTATTTCGCCGCGTTTCGCGAGGTAATCGGACACTTTAGTAACGGGCTGAAGCTTGACGTCGCAAGTCAAAATAATGACAATGATGCTCCATATTTCCACAAATTTTAATACGCTATATGATGCAACCATTTATACGCTCAGATTTACAAAAAATTTAACATGTTTTGCATTTAAGCATACCAATCCGAGCTTATTCACACTTAAATCAGTTTGTCTTCTGACTCTTTGCTTGTCCGCGATTTGCAGATGACGGAAACTCACATCAACTAGCGGCAGTTCAGAACGCTACATGAAAATGTTACGATAGACAAACGTATAACTTAGCTGTATATTGAAAGACTGTTAATTATTAGTACTAAGCTTACTGACACACATTTACATTCAAGCAACACTAAAAGGACACTGAAAAAGCTGTCTTATACGCAAACATTAAACTGCACGAAAGCCGTTACTTTACGCGACACTGTATTTCGCCGAGTTTCGCGAGGTAATCGGGTACTTTAGCAACGAGCTGAAGCTTGGCGTCGCAAGTCAAAATGATGACCATTATGCTCCAAATTGCTACAAATTTTAATACGCTATATGATGCAACCATTTATACGCTCAGATTCGCAAAAAATTGAACATGTTTTGTATTTATGCATACCAATCCGAGCTTCTTCACACTTAAATTAGTTTGTCTTCTGACTATTTGCTTGGTCGCGGTTTTGCAGATGACGGAAACTCACACCAACTAGCGGCAGTTCGAAACTTTACATGAAAATGTTACTATACACAAACGTATAAATTAGCTGTATATTGAAAGACTGTTAATTATTGGTACTAAGCTCACTGACATACATTTACATTTAAACAACACTAAAAAGACACTGAAAAAGCTGTATTATACGCAAACATTAAACTGCACGAAAGCCGTTTCTATACGCGGCACTGTATTTCGCCGGGTTTCGCGAGATAATCGGGTACTTTAGTAACGGGCTGAAGCTTGGCGTCGCAAGTCAAAATGATGAACATGATGCTCCGAATTGCCCCCAAATATTAATACGCTATATGATGCAACCATTTATATGCTCAGGTTCACAAAAAAATTAACATGTTTTGCATTTAAGCATACCAATTCGAGTTTCTTCACACTTAAATTAATTTGTCTTCTGACTCTTTGCTTGTCCACGTTTGCAGATGACGGAAACTCACACCAACTAGCGGCAGTTCGAAACTTTACATGAAAATGTTACGATACACAAACGTATAAATTAAAGACTGTTTGTTAAATATTGGTACTAAGTTTACTGACGCAAATTTACATTTAAACAACACTAAAAAGACATTGAAAAAGCTGTCTTATACGCAAACATTAAACTGCACGAAAGCCGTTACTCTACGCGACACTGTATTTCGCCGAGTTTCGCGAGGTAATCGGGTACTTTAGTAACGAGCTGAAGCTTGGCGTCGCAAGTCAAAATGATGACCATGATGCTCCAAATTGCTGCAAATTTTAATACGCTATATGATGCAACCATTTATACGCTCAGATTCACAAAAAATTGAACATGTTTTGCATTTATACTTACCAATCCAAGCTTCTTCACACTTAAATTAGTTTGTCTTCTGACTATTTGCTTGTCCGCGGTTTGCAGATGAAGGCAACTCACACCAACTAGCGGCAGTTCGAAACTTTACATGAAAATATTACGATACACAAACGTATAAATTAGCTGTATATTGAAAGACTGTTAATTATTGGTACTAAGCTTACTCACCTCTCTATTCTGCAATTTACTTCTGTGTTATGACGAAATTTCATTGTTCAGTGTAGTAGTGTAGAGCGCCCCAGTATTTCCGTAAGATTGGCAAAGGTCCAACGACTAGCCTGTCTCGGAATTACAGGGGCAATGAGGACAACCCCAACAGCCGCACTGGAGGTAATATTGGGACTCCCGGGCCTCGACACTTGGATAAAGAGAGAGGCCATGGCTACCCACCTCAGAATGCGGGATACGGGGCTACGAAATGACCAGGAAGTTCGCACGGGCCATGCTAGGATCGCCGACATGGCTGCTAGAGAAATACCTCTATCAGCCTACAGGGTAACCGAAGCAGAGGACCGGCTAAGGTTAGAAAAAGGATTCTCTCTCACTATCCCAACAAGGGAACAGTGGGAGCAAAAAAGGGTTAAGCTCCAGTCGAATGCCTTGATATGCTACACGGATGGTTCTCGAGTGGCGAAAAGGCAATCCTCTGGAGCAGGAATTTATATGGAAGGCCGGGGGGTGCATGAAAGCTATGCTTTAGAAAGATTCACCACGGTATTCCAAGCAGAAGTTTATGCCATCCTATCGGTGGCAACAAGGAACGAGGTCCGGATATCCCCAGAGAAAAAAAAATTTATTTGCTCCGATAGCCAAGCCGCACTGAAAGCAATCTTCTCGGCCAGGACAAGATCAGCTCTTGTCCAGGAATGTGGAGATGCTTTAGCCGAATTGGCAAGGGAAAAAGACGTCGAGCTCATCTGGGTCCCGGGATACACGGGGGTCCAAGGCAACGAGAAGGCGGACGAACTAGCCAAACTCGGAGCTGGGGAAACTTGTTTTGGACCGGAACCTTTTTTGGGTATAACAAGGCAGCAGGTCTCAGCAGCCCTAACCGGGTGGGGCTACAAGACCAGCGAGGAAAAGTGGAAAGGATGCAGGGGCTGTCGTCAGGCAAAGTACCACATAGCGGGATTTGATTCAAAGAAATCGGTCTGGCTAATGGGAAGGAGCCGAAGAACCACAAATCTTTTGATAGGGATCTTGACAGGCCAATGTAAACTAAAGAGACACCTAACACTGATAGAAGTAGAGGAAGATCCCATCTGTCCAAGATGTGGGAGAGACGAGAAAACGTCCTTTCACTTCTTGGGAGAATGCGAAGCGTACCAGCGACTGAGGTGTAGAACCTTTGGAGCACCTACGCTTCGAATGGAAGAGTTGAACTCCCTATCCTGGGCCGAAATTCTGATCTTCATTAGAAAATCAGGAAGGTTTAAGCAGAGCCCATCGAAGAGGACGATAATGAAGGCGGTTGAGGGGATGGCATGAGGTTGGCAAAAAGGGCCTATGGTGGCCTACTTGCTAGACTTCGGTCTTCCCACAACTACTACTACTACTTTATTGTTCAGTACCGAACGTAAATAGTAATTTATTATACAAGACGATAAAGTTAAATTTTATCCACGAGTGCATCGTTTAACGTCGAGACGAAGTCGAGACGTTAATGATTCAAGAGTGGATAGAAATAACTTTATCGTCGTCATAGTAACTAACGACAGCTAGGGATCGAATAAGAAGAATATGATGTTAAGCTTGTAATCAATATTAACTTATACCCTCCTGTAATCCTCCTACTTTGCTGAAAATTTCGTAATTTGATCCAAAGGGTGTTTCTGCTGCACTGAATGCTCTTCCATCGAAGTTTATTTTGTTCCAATATTTTGTTAGTTCTACCGTTAACTCTATGTGCACCTTCGTAGGTGCATATTTTAGTTCTTTCAGTGGCTCTGTTCTCTAACATCTTGTTCACCTGCTTCCTAGAACAACAGTCCTTCTGTTTATACTTATGGTTATATTTATCCCCATTGGGAACGATTATATTGCGCTTAAGTTTTACTGTCCTTGAAATATTTTTTCGATTTACCTTTTTTTGAATTTCGATGATACCTACATATACAAGTAGATGTTTTGCTTTGTGCTATCTGCATTTTTAATCAATCCTTACTTAAAAGCATTCTCTTCCTATTTAATACTCTTTGTGGCGATGTTACTTTTAAGATCTACGCCAATACTTATTATTTCTCTTACTGTATTAAATTCTTTCTTCAGGTACATCCAGCCGCTGTATATTTAAAAATGCAATAACCGATCTTTCAAACCAATAAAACTTGGACGTTGTAAAGAACTAACTATAAACTAGCATTTCACGTCTTGCAGATACGGTATCGATTACTAGAATAACTTATTGCGTTGTAGTGCCAAATAACAGCAGTTTGAGAAGTCTTGAGAGCGATATACGACAAATAATAAACAACTCACATAAAAGGACAAGACCGTCGTAAATATGATCCTAAAAGTACTGGTATTACTGTCAGCAGTGAATAAGTAATAAGCCACACGTAACGACAGAACTTCAGAAAATTGAATTAGACTATAAAATGTTCGGGAATCATATGCTTCCTGTATGCATCGAAGTATATTAAATGGTTGAAAAACTAGCACGTGATGTTTCTGCGCCTGCTGAATTATTTTCTAGAGCTTGTTACATTCTGTATGTAATCAGAGATCATTAAACATAAAAATCGACGACTTTCTAGTGCAGTAATGGTTTACACTATAACTAATTGTTAATAAACAAAAATAAATAAGAAATGTCAGTGTCTCCTTACAAGGCATATCGATATATCCTTGTTCATAACATGTATCATTCTTAAAGAGGTCCGGTTGCTTGGTGTAAAGGGAGGGGGAGGGGGAAAGATTGTAGACTGAAATAAAAGAGGGCAAAGCTCTTCCACCGATCAAAAGAAAGAAAGCTAAATTTATAGTCATGGGTCGCTGCGGTTGAGTGAAGAGGGCGATAGGTAGGGTTTACAAATTTACGCTCTCCAAATGAAGGGAAGAGGATAATCTTCGTCTCGATTGATATTATTGCGATATTTGCAAATCTCAATGGCTTCGCGATTTTTTTGCTAAAGGTAAATGGGCTTTTACAGATAATAGCAGTTTCATCGAAAAGCAGAGGACCAAATTAAAATATTTTTTAAGCATACTGGGTTCGACACCATATGGGAGAAATATAATAATTAGATTATATCAGTTAAGAACCAGTGTTTTATTAAAACAATTTTGAGTTAAATGAAAATGAATGACAGACAATTCCCAATATCAGTGTTGCAATCTAGTATCGAAGATTGCAATCTACAACCGAAAGCCGGATAAGGGTTGTAGTTGGAGAAATACATTAAAATTATCTAAGCGCTCAGAATAAACAGAGATTTGGGGCCCAGATTCTAGACTTATCGTAACACACGCACATAACCATTCGGGGTAGTCGCGATATGACGAAGGATAGACTGTAAGAAAGTACATGGCAAAAGCAAAGATGAAGGAAATAACAAAACTGATTACCGAAAATTGACAAAGTGGTTATGAATCGGCGAGATGTGTTCAAAAGCAAATTGCATAAAGGTTGGCTATGAAAGATAAGATTCAATCATACGTTTATGTGTTCTACTGTAAAAACCATTATAATTGTAACTTAATTGAATTTTCAATATAAACATATATCAATAACAACAATGATGGCAGTTCACAAAATTGTAGAGCTTCCTGTTGACATTACTCTTATTTTGTATAGCCAACTTTTATGTGATTTTCTTTTGAACACATAGCACGTGTATTAACTGTAAGGCGAAGTAGAGATCGTTAAATTAGGTATTTTTTATTTGCAATTTAAAAACGCATCCCAAACTGATCTAGAAATAGCTACGACGAAAAAGTATATAGCGAAGGATTTCTCAGTTGTGATAGGAACGGAGCGATGTCCAAAAAGTGTCATTGTTAAAAGTCAATTAAGTTAGATGTTGTTTAAAATTATGGAGAAAATATTTTAAAAAATGATTTCAGCAATACGTCATAACTACATAAAACATAAAGTATGTAGTTACAAACACCATTTAATAAAGTGGACAAACTAGATTGTTGAAAACTCAGTAGTATCATTACCAAAAGGCTACCAATCGGAGGCGTTGGTCCAACGGCACAAAGCAGATATCAAAGTATGATAAAAAAAATTGCAAACTAACAACTATAAAGGTGAGGTTGGAGGAGATTTGCAGGTTTTCCGCGGAAGAAGTTGGCACTTGGCCCAACGATACCGTCTTGATAAAAACCAAACTAAAGCAAAAGAGGATCGGAAGCATCCCCTTTGAGAAATGGTAGCACTTTCTACAAGTTATGAGCATCGGCTGCAGCGTTTGACCCATCGGGGTCTCAGCCGCAGCAGAGCGTCTAATGCTTTAAGCCAACACGACAAACACGACGTCCAAACGGGGGGATTTTAGGTGAGAATTCTAGAAATACCAGAGAAATAAAAATGGTCAGCTAAATGATTAGCATTGCAGCTAACGGGAGCAGCTATAATTACTATCAGGCAAATTCGAACGATGCGGCTCCAACAAAGAAGCAAGGAAAAATGTTGCGTGTGACTTCTTCCGACTGGGGCTGAAGGAAATGAATTCGACTTTTCAACAAATAAGCAGTTGCCTAATCCGTCATCTTGACGATAAAATAATTTTACGTAACATTTTAATAAGTATCGCAAAATTCCGTCCTCGATGTTTAAGAACAAGGCGAAAAAAGAAACGCAGGGCGAAAAGAGGAGAAGACGCCCGATGGCTCACCGAAATCCTACCGTTCGCCCATTCATACGACCCACTGCCGAAGTAAGGGTTACGGGGAATTCGAACCATATGTGTTGAATAACTTAACTCGTAACAAACCAGACTTGTAACCTACTCCGAACGATAAGATTGGCGTAGCCTGCGTATGGAAAATTAACAAACAGTTTTAAGAGAGACCCTCCTATTTGTCTTTAAAGAAAGGTAGGCCATGTTTCTACATGGAATAAAGTGCCCGAACTTTACTATTTTTGCTGGTATTGACTTATGGTGCAAAAATGTTTAGACTTATCAAAAAGTTGTCAAAGAAGATAGGTCCTATTCAAAGAGCAATGGAGACGTGAATATTATTCCTATCCGTATGTAATAGGGTACCCAACACGTTTATTCGGGCCAGAGAACAGGTATGGCAAATTTAGTAACAGAAATCGTTGCTTTATAGTAGAACTGGGCGGGGCATTTGGTGAGGTGCTAATTGGTGTAGAAAACGTGTTTTATAATGTAGTCGCTACCGAGACAAGATACTTATAGAAGCAGGGGGAGGCCGCCAAAAGAAAAATCAGTAGAGACACCTAAGAAAGGCTTATGTTCAGCAATCGAGTGAAATAGCTGAATGATGATGAACGCAATAAACGTTAACGTGCAGAGATTTAAGGTAACAGATAATATATTACCTATATCCTTTGCTAATAGCTAATATAACTACTAACGTGAAATAAAAACAGCTTTTGCAAAACCTTTCCAGCGAAAAATTAAACATACAAATTTAATTCTTATACTACTATCAAAACAGTCTAATATCGGAATCAGTGTTTTTAGCATGTGCGCAACAATCGTACGTACTTCAATCTAGCTTAAAATTCCATGACTTATTTTTTCGTAAAATAATCGTTTTATCGTTACTGGTTTTCTGTAGAAACGACAGCGTTTTCCACACAAATCATAATGTTTTTATATAAATTAAATTTGGGTTACTTTTAAGGAAATGTTCCTTTGAATACTTCCTTTGTTACCAGTTTGTTGTCGAAAACACAAAAGGCCGGGACAATCATTCTGTGTCACAACAGCTACAGAATCCGGTTGACGTTTTCAAGTCACACAGGGGCGCACTCATGTAATTACCCGCACTTTGAGATACTGAAAGATTAAGTTTCATGTTGGAGCACCGAGATGCTTAAGGAGTAATTAGAAGTTAAGGTAATTACGCCATGGAATCGCTCCGGCGTTGTCAACTGCACTGGGTCACAGTTTTACTGCGAAATATCTGCGACGAAAATATTACAGAACAGAGGTTTATTGTCTGCTTATGTCACGTTCCCCAATTCAACGCTCGTCGTCCCCATTCTCCGAATTCTTTCATCTTTTGAACTAACGTGTCTATAGGAGAATTTTGTTGATTGAATTTCTGGAATAAATAGAATATTATTTTTGTATGTAAGCCCTGAAACAGATATTAATAGATGAAGGTCCTCTTGGATTGATCTTTTGAGCATACCAACTAGATAACGATTTCCACGAATTCCAAGCAGGTTCCTGCTACATCTGTCGTTCAGAATGGATCGTTTTTCCACAAACATATCATATTTCTCTTCAGCAATAGCAAGTTATGAAAATTGGTGGAAATTCCATTTTTCACTTTTGAGGGGTTTAATTTGAAGGCTTGAAAGCTCCAGATTGCGATTGCAACGACTTGAGCTGAAAGCCGGCCTAAGAAATGCGAAAAGTGCGTCTTTGCCAACACAAGGGTTCCGTAATACACTTTGGGTGAGATTAAAAGTGACCTGTCAGCTGGAAGTTCTGCACAAGACAAGAAGTTGCTAATTAGCAGGGAGGAGCGAACGTTGGAACATGAATTCAATTAAAAATGCATGAACTTCGTGATGAACAATGATTTCGACTTGAAGCCGTCACACAATGTAATTTATACTTTATTATTAATGTTTGTTCTAAACCGTCAACAATTTTTAGGCATGAATTCTGGTTTAATGAAAAGATATTATAACCTTGTTATTAAGGCTTGTACAAAAGTTAATCTAAAACTTTAACCCTCGCTTCGAGGGCTTCAATATCAGGGGCCTAACATTATGCTCCAGTAAATCTTTATTAAACAAACAACGGGACCTAAAATGGCGCATATTTTCTTTTATAAAGTATATAAAATGGTGGCTTAGTTCAAACCAAAAGCTCTTTTCTTCCTTGTATGTAATAATTTTGCTGTATCATGCTATAGTATACATAATTAGTTAAACTACTTTGCCAGCTTTGAAATCAAATTTTGTTGCTTTATAACTTGAGACATTTTATTCATAGCGAGTGACTCTATTCTGATTTCCTAAAGGTATTTCATAATCGTCTATAGATGGCATAGATGAATGACAATTTTTCAGCTGATAAATATCAGTGGCAACCACGTTCTCACTAGCAACTAACGTTAATAAACTTTCCTTCAGAAGCAGATTGCAAGGCCTCCTGTTACTATATACTGTAACTATTATTAGTAAAGGATGTACAGAAGCTATAACTAGTGCTGTAATGCTATATTTCTCCCAAACTGTAAGAACACTTTTAGCAGTGATTGTATATAGATAATAGTGTAGTAAAAGTTTAAATGTAACAAGTCACTTGTAGTAATTTCACTAGCTAGGCAGAAGTGAGGATGTACATGTTACCAGAATGGAAAATAAATGGAGCATGTACAATACAATAATCCAAGAAGGGTGGTAAAACCGATGGTATGTTGGGTGGACGACATCAACACGTACAAAAGGGAAAGAATTTGTGATACATCGAAAGGAAGAAAAGAAACCTTTATCCGTCTTTGAGTAGCGAAAGATTAGAAGAAGAAAAAGTAGTAGAAGAAAGAGGAACATAATTTTCAAACTATGGGAACTACTACATCGAAGTCAGGATATATAGCAGATGGTGTATGAAACAATAATCGAATGAATATATAGAGCAAAGTGAAGATACTAAAGACCTATATAATACCGTAATTGAAGGAGGTCGCTGTGAGAAACGACATTAGTTTTTTAAAGTAATTGCAGGAAAATCATATTACCATAAGGTAAGAACTAGTACACTCAGCTAAAGATGCAAAACGAAAGGAATTGTAAGACGGAACAGGCAAAGAAAAAGAAGATGTAAGTAGCACGTGCATAATTTTCAACAGATTTACCAATATAATTCATCAAAAATCGCATACATGGCGATGCCCTGACCTATATCAAAATGATGGGTATGGAGGTCGAAATCTACCTCCGGGATTGCTTTTCCTTTTATCGTTTTGAGAGGTTAATAAATAGAAAATAATTTGAACCCACAGTTTTAACTAGCAATGCGTACTGATATGCAGAATTTGCGTAGTGTATTTGCTCTTGGTTTATTTCTGGGTATACAAGTAATACGAAGTATTACTTTTAGAGTAATTGCTTGGGATATATTGAATACAACCATAACTATAATTATCTTCACTGGAGAAACATGTATGCAATATAACGGAAAAAGACGAAAATGACATTTCCCAAACGTTCAATTGGTGTTATCAAAGGAATTATGGAGAGAAAATTTGATGGTTTAAGAAGGTGCACTAAATTTATGGTCCAGAAAATATCTGCCAAGGCGTCCTAATGAGGAAGAAATAACATTCGCAATGTAAAAATGTAGATTCAATTATGTAGAATCTATGACGAATGGAAATAAATCATATGCAACAGTTCGGACCCATAGAAGTATTTCATACTTGAGGTAGTATGTATGCAAATGCTCTTACAACAGGAATCGAAAGTACATAAGATAAACCAAAAGCATGTTATTGATTTCAAAAGAATTATTGTGGAAATACTATAGCACACGTTTTGTGATTGAAACGTGCCTCTGGTCATCTTTGCCTAAACTGTTCATTCTCATTTTTACGTGTATAGCCAACTTGTACTCGCATGCTCTATTATTGTGAATTATATTTAATCACTATAATTTAGCATTGCTACGCTTAAATTTGTGTGTTTTGAGCGGCACCCCCGGGTGCAGCAACAACTGCGACTAACAAATCTGTTGACGGGATATGGGGAGTGTCAACTTAATTTTCGCTGGGAATAATTCATTATATAGGCAGTGGGCTTTGTCTGAAGCTACTTATTATGTACAGGACTATTGTAATTTTTAATAAGCTTAATACTTACATCATGTATAAGACTGATTAAAAGTAAATAAATAATTGCATAAATGGGTTCATTGATTGTAGTGTTTTGCCCCCTATAGTAATTCGCACATCTGCAGGTAAAGTTACTTATGGCTAGCTTTCAGTAGGCATGAAGACTCAAATCTGCAAGTTAGGTTCACCGACATGTTCATATTGTTATAGGACTCGTTCCTCGTGGTAAGTTTCGAAACTCTAGCATGGATATTTGCTTTGCAACACTAACTTGACCTTTTTTAGGCTGCGGGAACTGGCTCGGAACGGCTTCTCCTGATACTCGCTGCTGGAAGCGGAACCCTAGGATACTGGAACTGCTGCCGTGTACTCCTACACGGCATGCGGACGTGGTGCTACCAAAATTTCAAACGCCTAACCTCAATTATGCTCGAAATCTGATGATCTTAAACTTCTCGTCGTTGGCGAAGTGGTTCGGAAGGTGGTCGCAAATGAAAATAATTTTTAGCTGATGGATTTTCACACCCACATTCTCACATAGGCACTACGAACTCCTGATCACGATGGTATAATTATTTTTAATTTATTTCAATTGTAAATGGCTTAAAACTCAATTAATCTGAAGAGACAAATTAGACTGTCATGAAATAATTTTTATTCAATTGTTTCTCCTCCCGGGTAGTTAACAACAATTGCCTATCTAAATTCATAATTGTGGATGTTAACCAAGTACAAAACAGTTACTTATAAACTAAATCTTAACTTATATTCTAAAAATGTACAAAATCTTAATCCTAAAATTATTGTTTGTTCACGTTCGTATTTAAACTAGGTTATAGCGCCACTCACTATGTTTTATTTGGATTGTCTGTTCACTTATGTTACTTCACTGACTCATTTTTTTAAACACCAATCTCGTTCATTTCCTGTTGTGTGAATTTCTTGTATTTTATAATAATTGTCTGCTTTTCACCATTCTTCAAATATTGCCGTTCCAATTTTTTATAGCCTTATTTCATCTAGTATTGTGCTCTCTTTGCACTGTATTGGGAACATTCTGTCCTTCTTACCTGTATTTAAAAAGTTCATAGAACTGTACTTATTCAATTATACTGACAAGGACATGTTTATTTAACACGCATGTAATAAACCCTTTGGTGATAGATTTGTTGAATTTTGATTGGCTTTACTTTGCACCAACCTCTTAATTTATGCTAATTAACATTTCTGTTACTCTAATTTACGAATTGAGCTCTGCCTTATTGCCATTTATTCTGAAGTGTTTCCATTTAATATCGGCAATGTAGTTATGAATAAAAATTTCTGATGTAACTTTTTGCAGTTGCCTGATTTACCCCAGCTCTGTGCTTTATAGACCTGCTATATTTATCTATGCTACAAGCAGAGTTGAGTAACGGGCTAAATACCATCTCAATATGTGTAAATCTCTCCTAGAATGTGTGCTTGCGGTTAAGTGAATTCCGCCATACGAAGATTGAAATAAAACGGTTTAGGAACCGCGCTGTAAGTAATTTTCTGTCTAAAGTATTGAGGTGCAGCAAACCAGCGTTTACACTACAGGTAAACACCATTTCCATCGGGTGCTGGCGAGTATACCAGTCACAAACTGGTGATTGTTCTAAGTACTGCGTGTGGTAGATTTCCATGCTCCTGGTTGTTCAAGAACGTTTTTGGCAAGTATTGACACTTCGCTGGCTAATAAAAGTATTTCATGTATACTGAGCTAGCTAGTTGAGCAAACAGACGATATAAATATTAAAATTCTTGTGTGTACGCTACGGCATATTTACCTTTAACGTCCCGGGAGCGGAACGAACTTATCGTGATCTGATTAGGTCTTAAGAAGAGCACAGTCTATATTGAATCATAGTCGATTGTCCTGGTTGATAATACAGAAATTGCAAGACAAATCAGGTGAGGATGGTTTCTTTTCACCGTACCCGCTATTCTATATTCTGAGTTCAATCTTTAATACGCCATTGCTTACTCTATCAGTAGCGAAAGTTGGAGAAGAGATAGTGAATACCATACGATATGCTGATGACACTGCAGTTATATCAAAAAATATACTCGGGGTTCTGAATGTAATGAGGAGAGCCAAACCGTCTGAATTAAGAGTGATGGTACTAAAACTAAGCTAGTAGTGTTAAGTATAACTTTTGGAAGAAGAAGCATCTTATGAACACGTACATTGAGAGCTGGAGGAATCAATCTCTTGAGGTGCGAGAAAGGTAAAAATTTGTATCGAGCAAGCCAGCACAGGTTTGAAACTGAAACCCGTCTTCTCAAAATGACATTTAGATCTCAATCTACCAATAAAGTTCGTTATGTTTTGTGTAAAGAGTGTAATGTAATACGTGACTATAAAATAGTAAACTTCGGGCACTTCATTACATGTAGGAACATGACCTGAGACAAGGCGAGTCAGGGTCGGTGTAATATCTCTTTCCGAAACCCAGTCATCTGGCACAGCGTTAACGGCGTACTGGGTGATGTGGTTAGCATCACGCCTTCGACGATTGCCTTACTTTCCCTACTTTCACAACTGTGGTTTCGGTACCCAATTTTTAAAGCGACTCGGTGGGCCGCCCGTCCAGTTTCCAGATGTGAGGATTGAACCCCATACCGTTTCACCGCAGCCTGACGCCCTAACTAATAGGCCACGCTGGCGTACGTAATACATGAGTATGAGAGACGCAAACAATGTGGATCAATGTGATAAGCAAACTTCAGTTATTTGCATATACGTTTATACGAGAAAACTAATTGAGAATTTCTATAACACAGACGATAGAGGGGTATCCTAATGATAAAAATTATTGGTCATGGCATCTGAGAAAGCGCATTCTTCCTTAACAACGAATTATGCCTTCCCGGATACACGTCGAAGATGGCTTACAAAAATGCACTTAGTGCGGTGGCCTGCTTTATTAGCGGAAATACTGATACACATTGCACAAGATGGAGGCAGATTCCATCAAGTAACTATACACACTGCCAACTCCTCATATGGGGCAAGGCTCTCAATGAAAGAGAAGTTAAAATTTGATATTAGCAACTTATCTCGTCCAATGTATGTGCTAATCCAGTCTTCAACTGTACACGCTTTTTCTCTTTGCGCTTTACCAAAACCACTAATCTAAACCTTAATCGGTCTGCACGATTTTTGTTGCTGTGATTACATCTTGGATTCTTGTATTGTACACTGCATGTTAGAAATAAGTACCACAAGACATCAATGACAAAGCACTATAACCTTTACATGGTAAAAAATATGTGTACATTAATGAAAGGTCAGGTTAGAATGGAAAAAAAAACACTTGTGGCGATTATAATACATTCATGCTATATGCTAGTTTTTTCGTTATTTTGTTTTCCACAATATTACTACATATCCGTGGTGTTTTATAAGATATCACAACTAAGCTGAAAATTGTTATTTTTTCTTGTAAAACCCTCTACCGCTTATTATCTTTAAATTACCTTTAAATATTAAAAATGCATGTTTCAGTAAGGATTATATAACTACGTATTTGCAAAAAAATTTAAACGCCACGTAGTTTATTTAGAACTTTTAATATCCACCGAGTAACATTTGTTAGGTACAATTTAATGTGTACTTCAAAGTTTGGCAAACCAACATTCTAAACAACAAAACAACGCCACGGTTGCATAATTTCATAATAAATTAATACAAGTTACATTAGTTTACCTCTAATTTACTGCTAACCCTTGCCGGTTGGACCTAAATCACTAAAACATACAAATAAATAGCACTCGTCCAACTTAAGAGAGGCCTAAATCAAGATAGCTTTTAGCAAATAAATACCAGTAGTACATTTTGCGGTTGTTGAAGGCTAATAAAACCGAAGGATCCATTTCGGTTTCAGTCTGACAAATTAACAAAGCCATATGAAGTAATTTGAAACATCAATACATGTCTTAAACAAAATGCTCCTTTCATATTTGTGCGAGACGACTGTGCCAGATGGTGGCTTGCACGGCGCTTAACTTCAATGTTGAATCTCGAATATTAGATTCTTTACATCTCTAACTATAGTATTTAACTAGAATTCGTTCGCACGACAGCATAATTTAATATGCAGTTATAAACGGCAAAGAACAGTGACAAATCTAAGTACGGTTGCGGTTTGTTTAGATAATTTTAAGGCGTAGCTGCAACAGGTTCCAAAGGTTACATGTGGCTAGCTTGTGGAGTTAACGTGGTTTGAAATTGAATAAGCGTACTACATGTTTGCTTTACAATAAATAAAACAGGATGAAATCTAATAAGGTTGTACCAAACACGTTAATTACATATGATTCTTATATGCCACAGCTGTGAGTACTAGAGCCCGTAATTAAATTACCCTTACAACTATCTGAAACCCGTGGTGTCACGGCGCAGACTACCGACTAGGAAAACTAGTATTCACAGGTTCTAAATGCCTATTTCCATGTATCGATAGGGACTCGTATAAAATTAAACCCATTAGGTACTTTAAGTAGTAGGGACTCAAAATATTCCAAACATATGCGATGTATACACAAAATCGAAAATAATATTGGCGATGATACATGCACAAAGTTATTATTGCACAATAAGGTAGATACAGTTAGCTTAGAATGAAGTAAAAACTGGGGATTCTTGACCAAACGCAAGACATATGGTTTCCCGCATCGAACAATAACTTCTTGTGGCAGTTGGGCCATCGGAGACTACCAGAGCTTTGGGCTTAAACGATAGATTTGCAGCTCAAGTGGCGAACGGTAAAGATTTTGGATTTAGCAGCACAAGTTGATTGAATAAACCAAAATGGTGCATACTTGTGATGTCCAATATGTATTGATTTCTAAAGAGCCATGGTCAAAGATAATATTATCTTTGGCGATGGTATATCAGCGCAAGTTATGCAAGCTTTTACCTATACGACAACAAAGCTTATGGAACGGTGGAAAAAAGGCCGAAAAACGCTTCCACACTGCTAACACATCGCACTTGCGAGAAAGCGAATACCTGCTTAATATAAGTAGATGATTTAGGTAAAAAAAATAACTAAAGTCACATCAAACGGATGTCTTTACAGGCGAGCATGTTCCACATACTGCAATTATACATACCTACATGGTATGAAAGACTATATCACAGTGACACAATGGCTCAACAAAATGGGTTTCTAAAACACAGACGTATAGATGTAATTCAGAAAATCATTAATCCGTAGCACTGTGTGAAACGGTACAAATTTTTGCAAATTTCATATGCTAAGTACACGAAAGTCCTCATAAAATTGAAGTAAGGTTATTGGTTTATATTAGGAATTACAACAATACAAATGATGCACTGTATCCAGTCCTATAAATTAATTGTTCGCTGGTCACCATACAAGGTTACAGGGAGATATGGCTGAATAGGTTTAGTCTTGGGAAATTGATAATATCCAAATACAATCTTGAAATTTATCAGTATTTTGTCCATAAAATTACCTCAAATTACAGTTAGAATGTCCGAATATCGAAAATATGTTTTATTTACGTTATGGCTAGCTCTATATCAGAAATTTATACAAAACAATGTACAGTTAGGCAACACAAAAGACCTAAATGTCCGGTGTGATGATTGTCTGAGTGGTAATTAGTTACAAGTAAACCAGTTCTGATACTCTGACCAATAGTGGGCTACTAGGTGTGTGTAGAAACTGACATAGCATGGTAAATTGGATAACATTGCTTCTTGGACTACTACAAAGCTTTCGACTCTGTAAAATAGAGCAAACTGCCAAAAATACGAATACTAACTGAGACCGAGACTGCTTTGGACTTAGCCAATCTCACTCAAAACTTATACGGAAACAATAAGGCGAAGGTTAGAGTTTGAAACATCTACTCACAGTTTTTCACAACCAAAACAGAGATGAAGTAAGGCTTTATTTTCTCCCTTCTTCAGTTTAAAATATATACAAAATACATAATGTGCAGGAGTATCTATCTATAGGAGAAAAGCGTACAGACAATCTAAGATACGCTGACGATATTCGCATTACAGCTACAAAGGGAGGATAACTCGTAGTTCCAGAATAAGTTGACAAGGAACATGGGTTGCAACTAAACGACAGAAGGACAGAAGGAAGGCAAGCAGAACAATTCCAACATTTGAGGTCCCAATAACCAATACAGTACGATGCGGGCCAGAAATAGGAAAACGCATAGCTGCAACACAAATAACATTCACAAAACACATATATGGGCGGATGCAATTGTACTGATCGGGATTCGAAAAAGTATCAGCGACTTTGTGTTCTATTCTCAGAGACCAAGCAATTCTGGCTTGATAAACGATCTTTTAATGAATTCTAGGCAGATATACTGCTCTTCAGCCTCTAAATCCAAGTAACTATGGCTTGGACAGCATATTCATGCAGAGGTGAATGAGTAAAAATCGTCAAAACTATACTAAATTCATTGATGGAATTTGCTCTTTTCATAAATATTTTTTGTAAGCTTAGCCTAAAGAAATATTAACAAGCATCTGATAATACAGCAGTTCATTCAGCTGTTGCGGATGGATGTTGCTGAATAGTGTTGTGTAATATTATATGCACCCAGCACCGACCTTGACCTAGCATGCTGACTTTAACCCTTTAATAAGGTTAAATAAAAAGAATCACAGAAATAATCAACTACTGCATACGTTATTGTGTCCGATAGCCGAAAAGGCAAGAATTGACGCTTTAAGAATGTAGACGTATAGAGGAATGCGTATTCCCTACGGCCCTAGAGCGACTAAAGCACGAACAACATTTTAAGTTTGGCAATATGGTCCTTATATACAGTTTGCAGGAAGTGACAGTAATAGTTTCCATTAATATATTGAAATTTAGAATTCAAGAAATGGCCAGCCATTTCACCGGAAATGTTCGACATAAAAACGCCATAAATATCTTTTTCTGTTCGAAAGATAGTAAACAGTCGGTGGTTTCGTGCAATCTCAGTAGGTTCTACGCCATATGATGTCGTATCCGATATTACAAATCTTGATAACAAACACCCCTTTACGACCGTGCTAATATTGCAACGAACGTGACTTCGTACATAGAACTGCGCCAGATACAACAAACTCGTTCAACTTAAACTATCATACACGCATGTCGTACACTAAATGGCGGCAATAAAGCGTGTACTCGTAGGTCGCCATGGCACGTTATTATGGGCAGTAAATCCTGTTGGCAAACAGTGAGAATATACTTTACGACGCTTTTGAATTTTAATTTGAAATTGTGATTAAATTCAGCTACGTAATCGTGTATAACGCATAACGAGTTGTTAGAACGGTTTCCAGTTTTTTAAGCTAATTGCTCGCCAAAGGGAATTTGTTATGACGCTTAGATTTTAACGAGAAAACAAGCGGATGTAAAGGCGGCTAATATAAGGTCAGGGATTCTAGATTAGCTCCAAAAGCGCCACTTTCGGTCTCGAGGCTTTTTATACCCGACGACTTAATTATCTCTTGTTTGAACAGAATATTAGAAGCAAATTGTATTACCTTGCAGGAAAGGGTTTTGTTTGCTTAAGGCAGTCTCATTAACGGTTCATGGCCGGGTGTTGCACATATTGTAATTGACCGTTGTTCTAGTTTGATATGATAATATAGTAAGGAAACTTATCGTTCCCTAAACTCTTATCATGTGGTACTCTTCAAATTGGAAACCGACTTTTTATACACAATAATTGAAATTGTTATGAACACCTAACGTTAAATGAAATTTGATGGATTATTTTATTTAGAACATACGAATATCGTAAGAATGCTGAATGCCCGATCCTATATATATGGCGGTAAAATGATGCCTTAAATTAATAAAGACTTGAATAAGAATGTGAATAATTAAATAGGGCAAATCACCACAATGCTCAGGGTACTTTTATTGTGCAAAACTTTTTCTGTCGGTATATTATGCTAATTATAATCAGGGCTAGCTCCGGAAAAACACAAACCTACTTCTCTCAGGTTGGGTTCAGATCTGAGTTTTATTTGAAATTATTTTTAGGATATTTGAGCCAGCGTAGCTCATATACGCAATTTTAGTACAACAGCTCTACTACATTCGGTTACTCATGACCTCACAAATTTGACATTTACTACAGAAAGTCGTTTGTGCATATAGCGTGTTTTTAAAGACTCAAAAGTAAAATTCTGCAAGGAAACGTCAGGTAAATCGAATTCAAACTCCCGCCTAGCAACAACTGACCCGATTTTGTTTAGATATGACGTCAAACAACGCCAGCTGCTCTTTTGTTCGACTTCCTGTGATCGCTTCAATTTTCTGGCAAAACTGCACTTTCTACTAACGCCATTCAAATTACTCAAACTGAGACGAATCTGGACGCCTGTAAATACAATGGACCTCTTCCACAAGGTGTAATCTAGCAGTTCACTTGCTTTCCCGCCTCCCAAACAATTAAAACATGGCAACTCCTATCTTTCAAATCTGCCTGTTTTCGCCACGGAGATGGTTGCAAGTAAGGCCGAGGTCGTAACTCGCTTGAAGTCGCTCCCCTGGCTGCAAATCTTGTTCAGGATACTGGTTCACACCTTCCTGGGCCGTTGGAATTGCGAAACCTGGCTTTTGCAGCTCAAATGGTCCGTTGTCGGTGTTCGGAATCTCCAGGTGTCCGCTGCCGTTGTTCAACCGAAGTCGGTTTGCACAATTTATAATTTTTTTGTCGTAGAATGTTCTGCAAACACTACCACAGATGTGTGGTAATGGGTATAAATAAATGGTACGTTTTTAACTTGGTAAAAAACTTTTTATTGTATTAAAACATTCAACTTGCTGGAGCACAATTTTGCCCAAACTTGTCAATTTACAGCAATTTTTTTATCTTATGATCATCGCGTTGCTTGGCAGCCGCGATCTGGTATTGTTTATAGAAAACTAGTTTTAATTACAATTACACATAAAAGGAATAAAATTTTATAAAAATTTTTATTGCTTAAATCTAAAAAATTTCTTTATTTCTTATATCTAAAATTGTTCTTTCTCGTTTTTATAATCGCTGCTCTGCTATAACAGTTAGTTTTTAAAATGCACTGGCGCTTGAGTTCATATCTTAAACATGTCACTGGCTTTTCTTCTAGTCAGTTGTGTATTGCTCTTTGCAATTTCTATTTTATCTTGCTTCGACTTCATCTACCTTTCAACTTGTTTGTTTGTCAGTGGCCTGTATTTTTATTAATACGCACTTTTTATGTTATTTAACTTCATTCGATCCGGCTTCAAATATGCTCAAACCTATCATATTACTTATACTATATTAGCCATCTTAAATCTTTCTTTTACTCACCCTTCAAATTCAATCTCTCTGAAATCTGCTTTGCTTATGCTTGCCTTTATCCTTCTAATTCTGCCTCATTGCATCTCATTTCCAATGCATTTAATAACTTCAACTACTGTCCAGAGTACAATTAAATAAAATATTTAAACTCTGCGCTTTAATTGACTTTGTTCAATATTTCTCACTGCATACAGAGCTAACTTGTGAGCTTAAAACCATCTCGATATTTGCAATTCGACAATTTTTTAATAAATATTGATCTAGGCAGCCATTGCTTTAAAAATAAATCGAACACACCTTAATAATGCCGCCCCCCCCCCTTCTTGAATTCTAATAGGATGGACTAAAAGCTAATATTTACTAAAACAAAATGTAGGAGAGTCTGATCCTGAATCCAGAAAGTATAAACGCTACTAACATTGGGCCAAGCACGGTGTCGAAAAATTTAAGTCAGTTCTTTTCTAACCCGCATCATTTTATTATTGGACACGAAGCTCTCTCAAGTTATTTATTATTCTTTGTGTTGAGCGAGTCTGCACTAAGAAAATCTACGATTACTGTCTCTTCTCTTCTCATCTCCACTGCTTTAATGTAGAGTTGTACCTTATATCTCGTTGACCACCATTGTGATCAGCAAAGTAAAGTTGTATATCTATTATTTAAACTCTATACTTCAAGACCGGGAGCATTCATTGACCAATCAGGTAACTTTTATAACAATTACTAAAATACCATTGGGAGCACGGAAAACTGAAAGGCTTCTGTAAATATTTTATGTGACATTTAATGTTGAGATACTGCATTTTTAAGCATTTAGGTAAAAACTAGTACGCGTCAGGCATACCAATAAATGAATGTGTTCAAAATAAAGTGGTTTGCACTTTAGGAACTGTTATAACGTTTTCACCGAGTTTACCACTTTGAAATTATGTTGGTCTAACCGAAGAAGAAAATACTAATACAAATAGCGAAATCTATGTATAGAAACGCCGGAATCTGATTCAAAAGGCAGGCTAAGGAATCTGACCGAAGTCCTCGTCTTGGTTAAAGTAATCCAAGCCGGGAGTGGAATCGCAATGCTTGAAAGCCAGACTGTCAGAATCTGGAGACATCGGTCGATATAATGCCTATTGTCAGCTGGGCACTGGCCGGCTCGTTTTCTATTGTCGCTCAGGGGTTGAACTTACTTTTGTCTCAAAAGAAATCTATTTAAATGTTCTTGTCTTGGGTATATAGCCCATTGTCTGTCGGGTCAAATGACCGGCGTTTTATTGGCCTTGTCACATTAAGCAGAGAATAAACTCGCAACCCTATCTATTGTGTTCTTGTTGTCCTATATCGTCACCCTGTGCTGATATGGAATGCATGGTGTTTAGAGAACTGTAGTCAAAAAATAAGTTTTTGACGTTTTAGAAAGTTCGCCTAGCGCGGCATAAATTAATCAAATTTTTGATTTTGCAGTTTTTTCTTAAAGCATACGGACAGTTGTCTACGAACGACTACTGGTTTATAAGCTCCGCTACAAAAACATGTACCACTTTAAGTGGAAAAACGGAGTATATAATTAATTTTTTAAAATTTATAAGTTCTATCACTTTTGTATGGTTCTCCTTAAATTGTTAAAATATAATTAAACGTTCTGAAGGGTATTGCTTTACTGTGCACAAGAAATAAACGTATAATAAATTGTAATCAAGTATATTGAAGTTTATGTGATACCATAACGTCGCGTCGGTGCTTTAAGTAACTTGTAAGCCTCTTAAGCTCAGGCTGAAAAAGCAAACTAAAACAAATTTTCAATACTACAGTCGTCGACATGGAGTGCAACTCCAGTTACATCAAGCAGAATAAAGTAAAATAATCGATCAACAAGTAGAAAAAACGGCACAAGAAATAGCAACAAAAAATTGCAGCGGAACTCCAGAAATCAACAAGTAATGAATTGAAATGGAAAGAAGTGAGTAAAAATGGGCATGTTCGAAAGTTGCTCCGGGAAATATACGTCAGAAGTTGCTAACAGCATACAAAGTAAAACTCATTAACGCAGTCAAAAAGTGAGCTAGATACAAAGAAGGTATGATATTGTACATATCAGTTACGACGTGATGAAAGCTTTCATGTATTGTAATAATAACGAGACAAGGATACACAGTTATAAATCTGCATAATGTAATACGCAGGAAAACAAAGCAACCCTTACCCATGTTTTACCTCGACTTAGAACCAGAAACTAATAGTAAAGATATTTACAAACAAAGTATATTACTGTGGTATTACTTTGAATGAACTGGAAACACCATGGATTAATACTGATGACATGTAAGGGTCTCAGATACCTATGTACAGACTTGGTTCATTAGAAAAGTTAGTTCAAAACCTCTGCTGATGTGAGAATGATGAGGACGCTCATATCTGAAGTTTTAAATGAAACAATCGATTGGTTTATGAAATTAAAATGTTTGAATGGTATGCAATCGAACTGGCACAGTATGGGGCCGAGTTAAATCAATTTATTGCGTTTGATCATATTGACATTATATTAATATTCGACAAACTACACACCAGCAGGACTTACCTAAGGTATAATTCTTACGATAACAAGCACCTAGACAGAACAGCTCATGGTGACACATTTGTCGTTACTGGAAAATTTAGCTATCACTGTAAATTCAGAAGATTCCACATAAAACAAATTCTAGCGACACGTAGGTATTATTGTTATCGAGGATATGAATCAGGTCATATGGTACTCTATCGCCTACCAGTTTGTTCCACCCTGAGTAATGGATTCTTAGCTGAATAGGACTACAGTGCCAAGCACCAAAAGTGGGGATCTATGCTTGGCACTCCAAAAGGTCTTGCATTTTTCAAATTCATGGACGAAAGCAGGAATTTCTGTAAGACACCTCATGGCAAAACATACATTTCTTCAGATTATTCTCCTATAATAATTACTTTAAGCAGCATAATCATTAATAAACCCAAACTATATAGATTATTCTACAAATGAACTGATTGGGACTACTAAAGAAAAATTCTGCACAAAAACTAATCCAAATATCGGTAAAATAGCCTCAAAGTAAATTGATACTGCTGCAGAAGCCTCACATCTAATATAAAAAGAGCAGCTTAGGACTCCAGTCCAGAGTCACACATCAGAAAGGGGCCGGGAAGGAAGTCATTCTTAAAAAAAATAAAACTACGAAGACTGGTTGGAGACAAGGTCTTCTCAATATAAAAGCATAATGTAACAAAGCTAGACGAGAGTTAAAAGAACATTACCTTCAAAGCCTGTCGTCACTAAAGACACTGAATATTTCTTATGGAAGAAAGCTTAAACAACTCTAATTATTTCGGCAGTATAAAACTTGATAGACGCTAGGCTAGGAATTACTATGAAAAATCTGACGTTATCTAATACCTAGTAAACCAATTTCAACCAAATCATCGAGAAATTAATCTGAAAGAAGGCAATGAAATAATAATTTTTGTAGAATCTCCATATCAGTTGGTTCTTCCAATCAAGGCAATAAAGACAAACGAATGGAAAGCTATGATGAAAAGGATTTATCTTAAAAAAGCGATAGTTTGAAAGTAATATTCAACATGATACCATTAGGCAGCTACCAAGTAGATGATGTTGTCGAGGTCACTAGAAAAAATCTAATGTTCGGTAGTTTTCTTCGATATAACCCAGACGTGTGATAAGGTCTGGCTTCAAGGCTATCTTGTACACTTAAAAGGGATCTTCTACAACAATTATATAAAAGCCTGAAATCGAATTTGAGTGATAGATATTTCATGGTGAAATATGAAGAAGTGACAGATAGGATATAACTGATAAAATCTGGAGTGCCTCAGATAATATGGCACTTACCCTATACCACATCCACACAGCGGATATAACGTCATCATTATATACAAATACATCTTCGTTCGCTGACGATACCGCTATTGTGGCGGTAAATGCAGACCCAAAAATGGGCGTTAGACAATCTGGAGCGCTGGCTGAAAAAAACATGGAATTAAATCAAACGAATTTGCATATTGCATACACACTGAGAAGAGCAACCTGTCCTCTAGTTCAATTAAACTATGAACCGCACCGGCAATATGAGGATGCGAGGTACCTATCTAGAAATGCTACTCCACAGCCAGCTATCTATAGAAGATATTTTCACAAGGTGCAACATATGTGACTGATATTTGTTCAGCTCTACTGGTTCAGCGGGCGTCTATCTGAACTATCAGTTGAAAATTAATTATTACTTTGAAAGTTGTCCAACTTTAGGGAACTGCAAGCTCATCAAACATAGATATCGTACAAAAGTTTCGGTCTGAATCTTAAAACCCATTTATGATTCACCATGGTACGTAATAAATCACCCGATGAGCTCTATTAAATTATTTTTTTGATTCATACTTAACGTAATATTACCCCATTAGCTTACGGTCAATTGAAAGATCAATAATGTATTCATCGGAGTTATAAGAAAACAACCTTCCAAAGGCAGTCCATCCTAGCCCGGCTTTTACTTATACTTTTTCAATCTGGCATTCTTTCATTAGTTTCACTTTCTAACCTAGATACGAGACATCGGAATACTTACGATCATGTGACCAGTGACATTGGCATTGGTGTTTTCGTCACCGGAGGTCTAATCTCCAATATATGTAGCATGTATTTTGAAGTTGGAGCTGTGTGAAGCTATGGCTGGTAAGACGGTCTGATTGAGCCGTTCATACTTGGCCTTGTACTCATAAAGTCAAATAACTTTATATATGTTTGGTTTATGCTACATTGCACTATAACTCCATCGTGCAACCATAATTTCAATTAGAATTTCGTGCTTAATCCCTTCAGGAACTTAATTTGTAATTGTTGAAACTCCACATTGGTGAAAGGTTACATGTTCGACCATTTGATAACCGTGCATAACTTTCAATTAAACACTTTGCTTTAAAATATCGTAAATAATTGTTTATATAACTTTGCTTGTTGCATGCAAAGGCGTTAAACTGATTTTCACAGTGGTAGAAGTTATTTCTTTTAGGTTATTATATTCAATATTTTATGCACACGTTTCTTCACATTTTGCGTAATAACTTGACTACCAGAATTTGCTACCAGTTGAACGTTTTCGAATATTTCAAAACGGAACTTTTTTTAAATATACGTAGCAATGATTGAAACCTGTTGATGAATATACTCATATGGGTGTTTCTATTAATGTTTTTAACTGAGTAGGTTTTGTAAATGATTGTTGCAATTCTTCATCATGAAATGGTTCTGTAGCAAAATCAAGGTAATTAATGTTAGCAGAGAGAGAGCGAGTTACTAATGAAACTCGAATTAGTGCGCCTGTTTAAATATTGCCACAACCAAACAAGATATCAAATATCACCGGAAAGTAGTGAAATACATTTTAAGATTCTGAATTCACGGGGTAGATGTTCTCCTGGAGATTTTATCATTACGTATTCAAATGGTTTGTAGCATTATACGGAACTTCCTTTGCAAGTACGATGACACTTGATGATTTTCACCTTGTATATGCTGTGCCCAATTTTCACCAGCGGTAAAAACCTGACCTTGTGCAAATTGCTATTTTTATCGTTAAAGTTAAAATGGAAATTTAATTTTTTTAAGGTGCTCACCCTGCATATGTTTGACCGGAAGTGTATTCAGTTTCGTTCCAGGTAGACATGTAATTCGCATGCAAAATCTCTTTTTCCTCCAACGAATAGTTTTTGAACTACATCGCCAACAGACGGAAAGACGGACAGACGAGCAAACCGACGGAATTAAGAAAACATGTTTTTCATCATCTAGGGACTACGAAACGTGAAGATCGGAAGAAATCCCTGAAGGTGACTTTTTACGTTTATAGTATCCCTTTTTTCTTGTGTTACAGTATTAAATTGATCTTACGACATTCACGAATGAGTGAGTGCCAGTTACTTAACCAAATCCGAGAAACCTACATACTTACCCTGGATATCGTAGAAAACAGGCTAAAGGCCGCGGCTCAAATGCGCTCAGGGAGATGGGTGTGGTTCTAAACGGTACCCAACAGAGCAAGGGTGTCGATGTGTATATAGGGTGTTGCTAAATAAAAAGGCGCCACAAGCTCCAAGTCCGGGAGACCCACGTTCAACGAGACCTTGAGGGTCAAACGCGGTGTGATAAGAGTACTCGGCTTCACGAAACTCGTCGCTGCCACGGCGAGCGTCGGCTAACTTACCTGTGACGCTCCAACGCTCAGGCTTTGCTGTACATAAATCTTTACAGTTCAACACGAAAGGAGGATGCACAGATTCGTAAATTATAAGGCCTTAGTTTAAATAACAGTCTATTAAGAACATCAGCGATACATTTGACGATAAGGGGGTCGATACCCACACAGAGGTACCAGTAAAATGGAGGGCAGAACTGGGAGTCACTCTATTCTTAGTTATAGCTAAAGGGTTGTCTTAATTCTTAAATATACAACAGGCCTTGGTACGCCGTACTAAAGTTACTCATACAAAAGGACCTCGAGGGTCGTAAAGAAAGTGAAACATACAACGAGCCTTGGTACGCCGTACTAAAGCTAATCAAGCAACCAAAACGCTCAAACCAGCCACTTCGGATAGCGAAATTGACTAGATATGACAGCGGTCAAATTATATTACACTTGCGTCAGATATGAACTACACCAGGCTAATTTAAGCAAACAAAATGAGCTGTGTATGACAACGATCAAATTATATTACATTGGGGGCGTATATGAACGGCACCAGGTTAATTTAAGCAAGCAAAATGAGATGTGTATGACAGCGACCAAACCATACCACATTGGCGGCGCACATGAACGACATTAGTTAACTACTAGGCTAATTTACACATATTGTACCTTTGTAGCGAAGCACCAAGCGTCGGGTAAGGTGATAGCCGGCGGTCCGATAGCTGAAATGTTGGCTCCAACGAAAGCGTAGGAGTTGATGGTAACACTAGTGGAAGTGCCGCTAATGTGGCGAAAAAAATAGGTCACGTCTCCCTCGAGACGAAATAACTATGAGACCGAAATGGTACAACCCTGCCGTTGAAATTCCCCATTCTGGGAAAAAGGCCTAGCTTAGCCCCTGGAAATATTGCAAGGTTTGACGGTCATCTGTGATCACTAGAACTCACGCCTGCCACTCGAAAAATGCACATCTCGCCACTACGACTCGAGAGCAAGTCCGCCATAAAACGAGAAACTTGCAAACACTTTGCTGAATCAGCATAATGGAATTTCGGGCGTCTCCACGCCGAAGCGTGAAGCGTCCACACAACTCGCAATGTCGACTGTCTTATGCTGCGGCCCGAAGCTGGAAAAATCAACACAGACGCTAACACAGCTTCCTGCCGAACAGATGCGACCAATAGAAAGGCCCGATGACGAACAAGCTGTCTCGGAGCGATAGAGAACGACAGACGCTTTTAACTTGCTCTCATTGAATAAATTTTAAATAACTTAGAAAACAGACGCTCTACAATAAAAGGGACACGCAGCTGCATAAAGCGATGAAGTAAATGTTAGCGCGGCGCGCTAGGCCTTTAAAATAAGTCGAAAGCCACGCTCGTGTCTAAATCATTGCGTAAGGCGGAAAGTTGCCGTATAAAATATACTATTATGCCGAAATGGGTCTGAAATACAGGCGGACTCGCCAATTGTGTACCAAAAGTGCTCTAAATGGTTATGTAGTTAACTGAATTACGGAAAAATATAAAATGGCAGGAAAAGGCTCGTTCGCGATAGTCAAAACAAAATGTATAGCTTGGCGATACGGGTACAAATCGGTATACTTTATGTGGAAGCAGATATATAAGCCGGAATAGAATGGGGATTCCACCAGGAAGATGACCCATGGCGGGCGAAAGACTACTTAATCCGTAAGTGGACAGGTTGGTGGTACAATATATTCTATACGTATAATTACACCAAAATCTTCTGAGTTTGATTTCCTAGTATATTACCCTTTTCAGTTATAATGACGTTATTCTTTAGCTTTTCTCCTGTAATGTAGTGTATTATGAATGCTCCTCAAATTTGTTTGTATATGCTCTTATTAAGGAAGAAACGATTTCCGGGATTGGACCGTGTCATTATTGAGGTCGTAGAACTCAAGGTTGTGACTACTTTCAACCCAACGTGTAAACCACCACGCCAGACGCAAAACTCTTGAAAGGGAAGGCATAGAAGAGCACGGTAACTCAACGTATATACCGCGCCAGAGGGGAAACTCTTCCAACGATCGGAAGGACAAGACGAAAATTTATAGGCAAGTACCGTCGCGGTTGGGTGACGGTGGGCGGGGCCTAGAAATTAGCACTTTTCACATAGAAGGAAGTGGAAAGCCTTCGTCCCGATTGAGATTATTAGGGTGTTTGTAAATCTCAATGGGTTAGCGAATTTCTCTGGTTAAGAAGAACAGGGATTTGCAGATAATGGAAGTTTCATCAAAGAGGATCTTATGGCCAGTATCGTGTTGGTGTTCGGCGATGGCTGATGATGAAACAATACCCAATTTGAGACAGCGCTGTTAGTGCTGTTATTAGTTCTATATTATTTGTGTAATAAGCGTTGTCATACTATCTCAATATGTTAAAAAAGAACGTAATTTAATAATACCACTTTTTACTTAGAAGCATTAATTTATTTACGGGTAGTTCTAATCACTTCATAGCAGTTACAATACAGGAAAGCAATGTAATAACAATAACACAATATCAAAGATAAATCAACAAAACATATACAGCGTTTTTAACGTGGAATGTTACTCAGCTGTCCATTTAAGTTGTGCAATTCCGCCTTCTCACTCAAGCATTAACCTCAAAATTTCACTTACGGCAAGTTACTGCATTTCATTTCAAGAATGAAATGCCATGACAAAAAGTTTGAAATAAGTACAGTGAAACTCAGCACCCAACGGATAACACCGTGTGTCTATCCTCAGGAAAACCAGCATCGATAAATTGCAAAAGCGTTACTGCAGTTTATCAACAGGGATGCCCTCAAAAGTTTGGTGCGCCCAAAGGGGTAACTTCTTAGCTATTTCATAGCACATTTTGCTCAACGTAATAAAACTCATTCAAATTACGTTAATTTACACGATGTGTTTGGTACTTCACTAACACAATAGGTTTACCTAGTAATTATATGGCGGAAACGCATGTAAGAATCAGAAAAGTTACACCGGGCTGGACAACAAAACAGAAACAAACAGCTGCAGCTTAAAACGTCGAAACGTACGTTCATGAAAAATATGTTTTTCAGGCTTGCATCTGCTTGTTGAATGTGTTACAAGCAGGCAGTTCAAAAAATGACTATGGACATATCAGCGCCAAGCTATGCGGTTTGTAACGAGATGCTTTCCACGGCTACGTTGGGTTAGAGCATCTGTTGTAGGGTCGGTAAGACTATACAGGGTTCCCGAAAATATATGGGAGTCAAAATAAAGTTTCCCAGCACAGCAAATCTCGCCTTGTCGAAAATACTCAAACTGGGTGATAAGTTTCCCAAAACAGTCGTTACATTCGGCGGAACTGTTAATTTTCTACCTCTTTCCGGGTGAATAAAAAGGCAGTGGCGGCGTCATATTTTAACATGGCTTAACAAGCGTGTATTGTACAATCGGTAGGTTTTTTTCATGTCTTTTTTTAGAGGTTTAACCAGGGCTGTAGAGTCGGAGTCGGAGTTGGGAGTAGGAGTCGAGGAGTCGGAACTTTTTGGGTGGAGTCGGAGTCGGAGTCCATATAAATTACCCGACTCCGACTCCCACTTTACATTTTTTTTTAAATTAAAACACCAAAAGCTAACAAACTGTTTGAACGACTGTAGTACTGACTATTTGAAGACATACTCAGGGTTAATAAAAATCGATTTTTCTTTATTTATGGTAGTTTATGAAAATGCACGTGCACTATAATATGTTAATTTAGATCCACGAGTGTGCAGAGTGTGTTCTAGAATCAGTGTGATCACCGCTTGTAAATTTAAATTCCTACCAAACTATTTAAAAAATACCGACTTTGTCCTTGTACAACGTAGTAGACGGTTTTTCTATATCTTACCAATAACTTTTTTATGTGATTAACAATAAAACAAGCATAGTACTTATTATTACTATTATTAGTATTACGTATAATTTCTAACTTTTATAGTGCACCTTATTTTTATGTTTTAACTGTTTCAAGATGTATTTTAAAAGTTAAAACAGTTTCAGCATTTTGTTACATTGTTACTGTTCATGGTGGTTTTGTTTAATTGGCAATATTTGAAGGGCACTTCTTTTGTGTATTTGTTTTGTTGATTTAGCAAAATATAAAAAATATTATTTATATATATATTTATATACTTTTGATAATTAAATTACTCCATTAAATTCATTATTTTAATCAAATAATTTAAATCTGCTCAACCCTGCTCAGACCTCAGACTATTTGAATTTCCTATGACTCAGTAAACTTGTATTATGTATTCAGGTAGTAAATGACCCTTTAAGAAAATAATCTACTACGGAATGTAGTTAGTACTCTTAGTTTAGTAGGCAGGTAAGAAACTTACTTGTTATAAGAATGGCATTTGCACGTTTATGAGATTTTGCCATGAAATGTATTCTTCTTAAAGTAAATTTTATTCTTTTCCTCATTTACGTTTGTAAACTTCTCTGTGTATTTGTACGTGAAATCAGTACGTTGCTGGAAACAGTGAATGCAATATTTGTAAATATGAAATTTATTATAATCAACCACATCCTGCACAACTTGTGAAATTCGTCATTAGCCGGTAAAGTTTATCAGGTAGATCAAAAGGAATAGGAGGGAGATTATCAATATTCTAGTACTGCCGGAGTCGGAGTCGGATTTAAACTACTAAAAGATCAGGAGTCGGAGTCGGAGTCGGAGTCGGATTTTTTGTTACCGACTCCACAGCCCTGGTTTTAACTGTGTAGTGTACTTTTCCTGTCGAATAAAAATCTTGTGGATAAGCTAAACTTATCTGAGTTATTTGTCCATTTGAACATTGTACAATAATACTGGCAATCCAAAAATGTAGATTCTGCTATAAAATAAGACAAAACTTTTTATAAATGCTTTCTCTAAGATGCATGTGTAACGAAATACAAGTTATTTAAATAAGTTGTCCTGTTTCTAAACATTTGTCAAAAACTAGGAAATATACTAAATCGACATTTAGTGCACTCAAATCTTTAATTAAATACAATTTAGCAGGTGAATGAGAGTTAAGCGGCTCAATATAGTGGTATAGTATTTTTAAAATGCATTACTTAACATACGTCAGCGTAAGCGAGGATTTTATACCTGTCAGAGATTATTTGGTTTTGACAATATAATAATAATAATAATAAATCAGTTTATTGCATACACATAATGGTACACAAATGGTAGGAGTTTGGCATAGCCAGTCTTCCACTCCCCCAATATTAAATTGTATTACAGGTGGTGCAAAGCATAATACTTAACTATAAATAAAAAATAATAATGTCGAAAAAGAAATTTAAAAAAAATGTAACAAGGAAAAAAATATACATATAGTAAAGATAATGTAGAGCGTACATAGAATAATTTCTCATCCTTTTAAAATTAGTGTTCTTAATTTGTTTTTAAAACAGTAATAACTCTCGTCAAGAAAATTATACAAGAGGTTCAGCAATGTAGGTGCCATATACGAAAAACATCCTTCAAACTTAGAGGAATGATGTTGTGGTATGGTAAAATTGTCAGTTCTTATATTTATATTGTGAACATCAGATCTCTTTGTAAGAAGATCGTACAAATATTTTGGTGTTCTGTTTAATAACAATTTGTATAAAAACATGCTGTACAGGTAGGTATTACGCTGTTTTACATTAAATTCGCAAAGTGATTTCAGAGAAGGAGTTATATGCTGTCCGTACTGAACATTACAAATATATCGAATACATGCATTTTGTGCTCTTTGTAGCTTAGCTTTGTTATAATCGGTCAACATAGGAAAGTAGACTGAGCTACAGTAATCCAGGTGGGGATAGATTAACGACTTAACTAACATTAATTTAGTTTTATCATTCAACTCATATTTGAACGTATATAGACTACGTAACTTCAAGAAAACCACTTGATGAAGGTGTTTTACGTGAAGATCAAAAGCTAATCGGTTATCTATCGTGATGCCTAAATTTTTTGCATGATCGCTCCACTTGATTATTGCGCCGTCCACTACAATATTATAATTGTTCGTTGCAAATTCTGCTGTTAATCTATCAGAACCTATACAAAGTGCATGTGATTTATTAGTATTTAAGCATAAACCATTCTGTTTAAACCAAATAGACAGATTTTTCAAATCTTCATTAATGTTTGAAATTGCTTCAGAAATATTTGACAATTTAGCAGATATATATATTTGCAGGTCGTCTGCATACATGTGAATTTTACAGTGTCTGATTACTTTTGGTAGATCTAAAGTGTACACAGAAAACAAAGTAGGCCCTAGGATACTTCCCTGTGGTACACCACTGGTGGTATCCTTAAAATCTGATAAAATATTATTAACTTTTACTGTCTGAGATCTATTGATTAAGTAACTGTGAAACCACGCCGACGCCACACCATCTATACCTATATATTTCAATTTCGCTAGCAATAATTCAAAATTAACAACATCAAATGCCTTGCTCTGATCCAGTAATACTAAAAAAGTAATCATAGAGTTATCCATAGCAGTACTTATGTCATTTACTACTTTTATTAAAGCAGTATTTGTACTATGACCCTCTCTAAATCCTGATTGGAAAGATGGCAAGATAGCATGACTCTCAAGATATTCACGTATTTGAGCAAACACCACCTTCTCAAGCAGCTTAGAGATGGCTGACAAAATGCTTATCGGTCTAAGTTCCTTATTTTCTTTGGGATCAGAAACTTTGGGTATCGGTACTACAATAGCTGTTTTCCAAATCTGAGGTAAAGTCCCATTCAGCAGAGATTCATTGAAAAGTTTCCTGATTGCATCGATACAGTATGGAATAACCAAATCGAGCATTTTTTTATTAATATTGTCAATACCGTAAGCTTCTGATTTTATCGATCGAAGATGCTTGTATATATCGTCATTAGTTATGACCTTAAACTTAAACGTAAATTCATGAAAATTGTTAGAATAGAAGTAATTTAAAGTGCCATCATCTACAACGGAATTACCAGCAGCGCTAATAAAGTAAGAATTTAAATTGTTAACATTACATAAATTAGTGGGAAGCTCTTGACATTTATTTAACTTATTAGCAATGCCCCAATTTTTAAGCTTTTTCCACATGCTAGATTTATCATTTTTGCACTTTTTGAGTTCGTATTCCCTATATGCTTTTTTCTCGTTACGTATAGCTAGACTTACATAATTACGAAGGAATATATAAACATCTCTGTCACTATTTTTCTTGGTTTTTATATATTTTTTGTGCGCTTTATTCTTTAGTTTAATCATTTGTTTGATATTATAAGTAATGTAGGGTTTGTTTCGTCTCACCTTATTAGTAGCTACGTATATGGTACGCATCGGTGCATGTTTATTAAACAATGTTAATATAAACTGGTTTAAAGTTTCGACTTTAGAATCAAAGTCATCAAAATTAAATAGTGATTCCCAAGGGATTCCGAGCGCATCTAGAGCAAAACTATTTAAATCAAAATTATTAAAATTTCTAAAGTGGACTGTTTTGAGCTTGGGAATAGAGCTTTCCAGACCTATTCTACAGGATACAAGCATGTGATCTGTTAAATTGTTCATATCAAGTGTACAATCTTCATTACAGCATCTTAAATCTGAGCTTACGCAAATAACGTCTATTAGAGAAGTTGTTGTACACGTAATTCTTGTTGGTTGATTGATAACTTGCCGAAGATTAAAATCGGTCAACATGTTATTGAAGCTCTGTGATTCATACGATCGATGGTTCAAAAGATTAACATTGATATCACCCATTAGAACTACGGCGTCTACTTCTGGATACAGATGATGTAACACTTCACTTACGTTATTCACAAAAGGTTCTATATTCACTCTCCCTGATGTAGGTTTGTAGACAACACCTAGACCTAATTTGCAGTTTTTTAATAGTATCTTTATCCACAGTTGTTCGATTCCATTGGATTGACTGATGTTGTATATTTCATATTTTATATGCATTTTCAAGTATAGCCCAATGCCACCACCTCTACTTGCCCTATCTACACGTACGAAGTGGTAACCAGGTATGTGATAGTCTCCAGTGCTATGGTTTGAAGTGAGCCAAGTTTCTGTTACTCCTATTATGTCGTAGTGATGATATTGAATTATATCGCTAAAATCGTGAAATACATTTGCTATTGATTGAATATTTACGTGGCTAATAGTTAAGTTATGCGATGGGGCTAGTTTTTTGATATGGTGGATATTATTTTAGGAACGCCATTGTTGTATTTAATGGTAAGGTTATTTTCACCTTTTTGGAGTCTGCTGTTCAGTTCCATTCGTAAATCTTCCAAATATTTTCGCTGAGCTGGGGTTTGATCAGAAGAAATTTTGATTTCAGAGTTTAGCTGAAGGCTGCTTTGTTTTTCAATACCATTTTAGCATCGTTTTCACTTCCAAGAGTAACCTTTAATGGGCGCTGTTTCCCAGCTGTTTTTTGACCAAGACGGAAAACCTTTAAATAATTTGTGTCGACGTTCGCAATTTTCTTTATGACCTCGATAGCTTGGGTTGTATCATGAGTGACACGTATATCTTTGGAATCAGAAGAGGATTCATCTATATTAAAAATGATAATATTTTTGGCTCGTCTATTGCGCTCTGATATTCGTTTATGACCGCTTCCATAGAACAGGAGATAAATCTCGCCCTACTGTCAAATCTCCGGTTTTTTGTTCTAAATTCGCAATTTGAATTTTAAGTTGCATGATAATATCTTTCAATTCTTCTAATTGCGATTTTCCGAAACACAGCTGTCGCAATGAAAAGTTGGCCTTCGTTTATCGGCTGCCATAAGTTGGATATCGGCGCGTGAGAGGCCCGAGCAGGTCGAATGCAACGGGGAACGGCATTTATCACATACACATACAATTTCTTTGTCGTAGTTCAAAGGCTTATTACACGATGTGCAATTCTTAATCAGTGGCATGATGATTGTATGCGAAGCTTGATTAACTAAACTATCTTTAAAATCTACCTGCTGTGAATGAATTCCGTTGAGAGTTCGGCAAGTACGTCTGCACCACACAATAAACGTTTAAAAAAGGCTCAATATACATTGAGTAAATTATTTAGTAAACTATATTTAGTGGGATTCGCAAAGGCAGCATTACAACAGGAAAAAAATGCAGTACTGTAAAAGACACATACGTGACAAAAATAATGAACAATCACTTTACATCTTAGACTAAAACAAATTACAAGGAGCAGTAGACATGTAGAGAACAAATTAAACATTAGCTGGTGATTATCTCATAATATCGTAAATATTTCTGGGTAAGTGGCAAGCCGTACAACGCCTATGTCCTTGTGGTGTTGAGCTTATTATAAGGTAGCGCGCTCATAAGTTCAGACGGAGTTAAACAATATCATGAAGAAGTGCTTAACTCCTTCGTGTTTCCTTTACTAAAATAAATAAAACTGCCGACGAGATCTACATTACTGCTGACGTAGAAAAACTGTTTAATGTCAACCAAGATTTCAATGTAATTTTTTTTAATCTTCTATCAACAAAAAAAACTAATATCCGATGTAATTGTTGAAAGTATTTATTTAAAGCTCACACCAGGCTGTAAAAATGAAACTGTGCTTACTTAATTAGCATAAAATGCTTAATTAGTTATAAACTAAAAACATGATCATGTTATTGATAGCGATTGTGGTCATATTCAACCGAAAATTAAAATGAATGGGAAGGTTAATTAAGAAAACGTTATTTTTCGTTACAATTTTCACCTTAAGCTGACAATGGTGACCTTTAAATTAACATTAATGTTGCTTTAAGCAGCACCATAATTTTGTCGTCTGCAGAAATGCTTTAACACCCACGCTTTTCCTTTGCTCTGCTTTGCAAAATACGCAGATTATCGTTTAATTTGGTTTAGCATGTAGGCGTTTAGCATATTCCAACTGTTAACCGAGTTTTCTGGAAAAAGCCGAAATGCCAGAGCAGGCAAATTCAAGTGCGAGGTATTTAAGTGCGTGACTTAGACCCACGCGTTTGTGGAGGATCGTTTAATATTAATTACCATCAGGTGAGCTCCTGTCGTTAACGGAATTCTAATTGGCTCTTAGCTTGTGAGTGCAAAAACCAGGTTTGGAAATTAGGGATTATGACAATTCTGTGCTTCTGAAAATTAACTGAGGCGTATTTTTTAAAAAATCTTTTCCACACCTAAAGCAGCAAATAAAAGTATTTGCTTCTAAGTCTATATCTTGTTTTGCTTCTGATTTACTCATATGTAAATATTTTCAGTAACTACATAATTTTCTATTTGTAATTAATTATTTAGGGTGCAAACGAAATTTGCTTACATACTTTTAATGTTAGCAGCATATTTACTTAAAGCCATTACGAGAAAATGTACTTCTACCCCTTCTAGTATGAGAACTGTCAATTTTAGATAACATGTGTTATGTTTTTAAAAGCTCATTTTGATAATGTATTTGTTATATCAGGATTTTGAACTCCCTTCTTAGGTATTAACAATATTGCCATACCTAGAGCTAAAACTATATCTAAAGTAGAATAGTTAAAAATAAAACACACTGTTACAACTGCTTTTCTTGTATACCAAATTACTGCGAAATTGAAATCTGTAAAACGCTTTACCAGAACTTCCGTCGTAAACATTGTGACACTCAATAATTTAAAAATCAAATTAAGTTAGGAGTAACAATATCTACACGTTTCTAATAAATTAAATACGTTTTCAAATAAGAAAAATGTATCCCGCTGAGGTTTCAGCCAGGCCGCATCTGCAGCGCGATCGTAACCGCACCCCTGCATAGAGGTTGTATCTGCATCGATAAAGCCAACTACGCTACCGAGCCTCTTCGAAATATGTCCGGCGCGCGTCTCTCTTGAACAGAAGCGTGTTATTGTTGAAACGTCGTTACTCTTTTATGGCCATTATTCTGTATCGGTTGAATCTTATTTTTCGCAAATGTAAATCCTGACCTATCTGAAACTTATTATTTCCTTCTATTTCAAAATTAACCGAAAAATAAACAAAATTTTATTTTTTTAAGGTACTCACTCTGTATATATTTGTATGAAATTGTACCGGTTTTATGCGAGGTAGATATATAATATGTATGCAAAATATCGTCTTCCTCCGACAAATAGCTTTGGAGCTATACTGCCAACAGACAGGACAGACAGACAGACCTACAGACAGACAGACAGACAGACAGACAGACGAAATTAATAAACCTTTCTTTCATCATCTAGGGACCTTGAAACGTGAAGATATGAAGAAATATCGGAGGGTGATTTTTTCGTGATTACAATACTTCCTTAGTCTTTCAGACGAGGGAAGTAAAAGCATGTAAAAAATGCCCACTGTTACATTTAACATTTTGGTTAGGATTAAGAGGTCAGTTTCTGTTAATTTACAGTAATTTATCCTGGGTGGTTGATTGGCCGCTGTAAGGAATGTAATTCATTTAATACTGGGGTGGGCATCTATCTACAATACACCTTTCCAATTGTAATTCACAAAGTGTAACTTGTAGTTTAGATTAATACATTGTAATTCTGAAAGTGTCAAATGTAACACAGAATTGTAATTTGCAATACAGAAAGTGTAACATGTAATTGTAATTAAGAAATTGCAAATTGTCATTCAGAAAGTGTTGATTGATATTCAGAAAGAAAAAATCTAATTCAGAAACAAGGGACTAAGTTCATATAAATTACAGTGTAGATACAGAATACATGTACATTTTACAAGAAATTGTTTTATTGATTGTCAAAAAATCGTTGAACAAGCCGCTTTTAATTTTGGTTGAAAACAATACACTTTAAAAAATTATCTATCATAGAATTCATGTAATTGTTATATCCTCTTACTATGAGTCTTTTACTAGAATCAGGTTGTGAATTATTAAGTGATGTTATGGTGGAAACGGTCACTTAAAAATTAAGTAACTAGCAAAAACCTGTAAAATTGTAATTTATCGAGCCCCTACGATTTCTATAGATATTAAATTTGTGCCAGCCTTTACACACATCATGTAGCCTATAATATATGTATCTATATAGTAATTTTTCATAAATATTGTGGCTTAGTTTCTGATTTGCAATTATTAATGCTTTCTGTATTATAATTGAGGCTATCTGAAAGTTAATTAATGCTTTATGAATTGTAATTTACACTTTCTGAATTACAATTCATGAATCTGAATTATATCTTACTTTTTCTGAATTGCAATTTATTAATCTGAATTACCAGTTACACTTTTTGAATTACAAATGAATATGGTGTATGGATGTGCGCGTGAGTGGTTATTCACTCACGTTCACGGCAGGTTTCACGCTTGCTTTAAACACTCACGTTCACTCACGCTCACGTACACGTGGCCATACGTTCAGGACGTGACCCGTGACTTTTATTTGAAAACTAATATTCCGACATAACAAAATGCTCAAATTAAACCAATAAAGGAATCTAAAAAAAATTAAAAATTAAAATAAAATATGTTTTGCACGAGAACTACTTTCTATAGCATGTTTCGTAGCCAGAATAAGGTACACAAAAAGAAATAAATTAACAGTATGTACCTACAACAAATTACAACAAGATACCTCCTCGTTAAGAAAATTTTTCTGCAACCGTCATAAAAGTAATTACTGTTAACACCAAAATCGGTCATTGGAGTTCATCTTTCTCTTACTGACACAGATACAAACAGTAAATGCTGCTAGGCAACAGCTAAGATTAATAGTTATTTGTATTATTTGCGCAATTACAAACCTCGCCTTCGGCTCGGTTTATAAACTTTGCGCTCGGTATGCAAGACTGCACTTTCTTACCTTGGTTTGAAATATACTATTTATACTGCAAAGTCCCTTTGAGGTGCTTACTTCAACAACACGCACGATGTCGTCCGTGCCAGGAAACACCTTGGTGATTCGACCCAGCCTCATTGACAAACTGGTAGCCCTTCTTCTCGCAACAGCACCATGGTCCCTTCCACTAGGTTTCTTGTTTGCATCAAACCTCGCCTTGGTCGTTGTTGGAGACCATTGAAATATTCCAGTTGGAATTTCCTCCAATATTTTTGTACCATGGCTTGTACGAGCTGATATCTAGTCAATCTATTTGTATGTTTACTGAGTAAGTTAGGATCGGGTAAGGAAGTTAAGGTTCTGCCGATTAGAAAATGTCCCGGTGTTAAAACCTCAAAATTTTCAATATCCGAACTTATAGGTGTTAATGGGCTGAATTATTGCAGTATTAAATTCTTTATAAGTTAAGCTGTGCGAACTCACAATTCTTTTCAAATTATACCTAATTGAAGCTACAGCTCTTTCCCATAAACCTCCCTGTCCAGGACTTCTTGCAGGAATGTAATTTCAGTTAACCCCTATCTCTGCTAACGTATTATGCAAAACTTCTTCTAGTTCTCTACTCTTGTAAAATTTTTAAAATTTTTTTAATTCTTTATTTGCGCCACGTGGCATTGTCCCTGTATATATTTATAGGTTTACTCCTTCGTGCAACGAAACGTCTAAAAAAAGCAATAAAATTTTGTGTTGTCAAATCGGTTACCGCTTCTACGTGTACGGTTTTTGTACTAAAGCATACAAACAACGCAATATAGCATTTTATGACGTTACTTGATCTAGTTTTTCTATCTTTGATTAAAAAAGGTCCTGCGAAATCTACTCCACAGTTTTCGAAAGCACATGTCGGTTTTACTCTATGGGAGGGCAAAGAGCCCATTAAGGTCTTATAGGCTTTTGGCTTTGCCTTAAAACATACCATACATACCACCACTGGCCAATATCGTTCTCTAACTATACATAATGTGGCTACAGGCCCCGCTGCAAACTTATTTCATGAATATGCTTGATTACCAACATTGTCAAAATATGTTTAGAAGGAAGTATTATCTGATGTACGCTGTCGTAGCTTAACTCTGAGTTTTGTATCCTTCCACCTACTCTAATCAATCCGTTTTTATCAACAAATGGACTTCATTTTGCCAATTTATGGTTATTACTTCTTAATAAACAACCCCTTTTCAAAAATTTCATTTCATCCCAGTATGCTTCCCTTTGCGCTAAACCCACCAAACATCCTACAGCATTCTGTAGTTCAAGGACAGATAAAAAATCCAAACATTTTTTAATGCCCTTTAATGCATTATTTTTAAAGCGCAGAATATAAGCAGTTATTTGTTGAAGTTTTCTTAACGATGAAAACCTTGTAAACAATTCACATTTGTATCCGTTCACCGCTACCAACCCAGTCACCGGTTTTGACTTGTATTCCGGCAATTCCGATAACATGCAATTTTCTTAACATATTGGTAATGGTATTGTAAATTCACTCGATAAGAAAGCCGGTCCGTTCCACCAATATTTCTTATTCAATAATACCTTTGCAGTACATCCCCTACTAGCAATATCAGCAATATTGTCTTTTGTATCCACATAACGCCAACTTTTTACCGACGTTAAAGCTTGAATTTCAGTTATTCTGTTTGCAACAAATGGTTTCCACTTTTTTGCATCTGAATTTAACCATACCAACACTACCTTTAAATCGCACTAGTAATGCTCAATGTTCAATTTTAAAGTTTTTAAAATCTTTAAAAGTCTATCACTTAGTCGCGCCAATAATAAAGCTCCAAGAGCTAAAGATGAAGGGTTGAAGCAACTAGTGCCCGTATCTATTATTTTGAATTTTTATGTAGTTGGGAGTTTACGTCTTTATAATGCCAAGTTTTAGAAAATAGTATACTAACAATAGGATAGTAATCTATCTAATACAAGCCTCCAAAATAGCCAAACGCTCGCACGTAGTTTATAGAAATTTATGAACTTTATTTTAATGTATCAGAACAGACACGGTGATTTTGTTTAGTAAAGGGTGATCTGTTACTTAATCCTTTGAACGTATATGTTCCCGGTCCCAATTTTATCTACGCGTTAGGTTCATACACCTAAAATATTCGTGTCAGAGAGGTCCAGGTTATAGATCATTCAAAGTTACACACAGCATAATAAATAGTATCAATTAATCAGAACCATATGCTGTAATTTGGTTCCACCGATTTCCTTATCAGTATTCGTATAAATGAAGCGAATCGAAAACAATGGAGAGTTATTGGTTAAATATCAATTTCCAGCAGTCGCCGAGCTTTCTTGAGCTGTAACTGCGAAATTGGTATATTTGTAATACTTTCATTCATTATTAAATTTCGAACCTTATGATACTATAGCGATTAAATAAGATATTTGCTTATGAAAGAAACATTATATTCTTAGCCATTTACTCAGGAAATTTCTCTAAGTAAAGCCTAATGTAGTAACTTTATTTCGGTGCGTATTTACTATGAAATACAAACTTAATTACTATAGGCTTTGACGAAAGTAAATCTACTGATTTTGCTACACACCAATTTAAGCGATACAAATTTGAGTTGAATGAAGCAATTATGAAATGAAATGAGTTGCTATGCGGAGTCGTCAACGCAAGCACTATTTTGACATGTTAACGGCTCTTGTAAATGATCACAGTAGTTGTATAGACTGTAATTAGTAGAAGGCAATTTTAGGACATCGCAATAAAGCCAAATTCATATTTTCAATCGGTCCGACGTTGTATAAGCTTTCCGAGTGCTATACTTTAGAGTTTTCAGTTATTTTTATGGTTTTTCCCCCCACACTACACAGTATGCTTACTAGGTTCGGTTGTGAACACCTTAGCAACCCAAACGTATAATTGGAGGTTAAAACAGATACTCCTTATGATAGAACAATTTCGGAGGCAATGTGAGGTTATGTCACTTGAGTGTAATAAACTATTTTATTGTGAGAGTTATAACAACTAAAATTGTGCAGTTAATTAACTAGTGTGTAATATGTTAGTTTTGTATTTGATCACAAGAATAGCTGTAAATATATCATTACTGATTTAAAACGTTACGACGTTCAATAAATTCGTTAGGTTTGTTTGTGGTGCAGTTAAGTTGAAGCCAAATCGGCTTAAACTTTGGATAATTTTAGATTACCAGCCAAAAATAGTATTTATTAGGTTAGCTCTGGGTTTTTGAATGTTTCTTTATGGGTTTTGTCGGCTGAACCTGGCAAACACCCTTACAACGTTTAATTCAATTAAAGAGTTGTATAAGATCAGAAAAATGCTATTAGATGCAAATGTAGGGGTAGAAAACGATTTTAACATTTATTGAGGCCCACGAATGGGATAAATGTGGTAAATAGTAGAGTTGCGATTGTTTTCATCAGTCAGACCGAAAAATGCCTGTAATTTGTACGATTTCATTCCGAATAACATTTAACGTATGTATTAGAAGTAAAAGAAGATGTATCTTGCAATAGCCTTACTTAAATATTAAAATCAGAGCTATTAATTGATTAGCTCTACAATTAAAACATAAATTAAAGGAATTAAATCATGCGACGTGTAAAACGATCCTTGCAAAGCAACTGACCTAGCGGAGGGAATTTAAATTTCGTGATAATTAAATCTGTTTAGTTCATTTAGGTAAAACGTTTTTTCCTGTAGGATCAATTTTAGTGGTAGTCTAAATAAGGAGAAAATAAAATAATTTCGATAGAATTTGCCTTAACACAAATTGCAGTTACTATACAAGCGTTCAAGGAGCTGAGACCTCTGCTCTCTCCATATTTTGTAAGTGTGAGATAAGATGCTAATATGTGTACCTTAACATACAAATGACAGTCTTTCTGATAAAAAACATTAATAAGAGCTGAGTCGACAAAATAATTAAACGGTTTTGACACTTAACTGTGTTCATTTTATTTGGGAGCTGTCAGTCAAAAGCAGCAAAGTTAAAATCCAATAATTTTAACAAGCTGAGGCAATATGTCAGCAACGAGACAACCTATAGAGCTACGATTATACGGGCAAGCTATGAGGTAACACAGTTATATTTGGTTATCTACAAAAAGAAATATTGTAGCAAAGATGTAACTGGTAGAAGTAAAATTATAGGAACCTGATCTCCAGCGCAAAAGAGATGCTGGGCAGCAGTTGGCCTGCGATGATTTGCAGTTCTGAGTTTGCGAGCAAGATTTTTTTGTGTTCCGTGTCTGCAGCGACGATTTTTAAGCAGCCATATTGCATTCGATGTGTCAAAGTAATAAGTGGATAGTGATGAAATGTGTGTTAACTGTAGAAAAAGCAGGGCATGATTCGATTTATACTTTTGTGCTTTCTTTGCTGTTAATTGTTGCTTTTTGAGTTGAATAACAAGTTGTGTATTTGAGTGAAGCTGCGAGTGAAGCCGACTTAAACGTAGATATTTTTGAACCCTGAGATACATTACAATTCGGATTAAAATCTTTTGCAGTAATGCAAGAGCAACATTGTGCTAATTGGTGTTCGTTCTAATAACAAGAGTCGCAAAGAGGTACGAGAACGATAAACCTAATAGTAGATTAGATATTTAAATAAATTTTCTCGTGATACATTTCAAATTGATAATGAACTTAGCAACAGTTTCACGAATGACTTACGTACTCTTTTTAAAATTTCGTAATGTTCCGTTGTTGTTGCATAAGTTAACTTAAACCATTAATCGTAACTGAATGATTTTTTCGACAATGTATAAAATTTGTTCTTTGGGTTAGTTGATTAACAAACAAGATACTAGAATAAAAAAATAAACTTAAAATTTATAGCCCCAATTCTTTCTCTTCTTCTTCCCCTTAATGTAAGCTGAGAGCCTGTTAATAACCACACAATGAGTGGTTTCTTTATAAGCTATCTTCGGCCTTGCTTGGTGCAGGTGGTTAGCCTAGCTTCTTAACTTGGGGAAAAATTCCCTTCTATAAGGGTGCCGACTACCAAAAGTGTCGGTATATTCACCGAAGAGCGTAGATGAATTCAATGTCCCAGTGTAGGGTTCGTACCCTCTACCTGCCGATTGTGAACGCACACGCTCTACCTCTCGACTGTCCGCTCTCCCAATTAGCAACAATACTTAAGGAATATCGCAAAATAAATTCCGACTAAAAAGTTCATCATTGCTTTGGCGCTTAAAAATACTTGATATCTTACTGTAACTGACTTTGAGCACAAGGCAATAACTAATTTGCAATAAGTTAAAGATGTTGAATTCGATATTACATTTAATTTTTACTTCCTTTTACGATAAAGGAAGTATTGGATTCACCCCAAATATACATAAGTTTTGTGTACTATGTAGATGAGACAGCAAGCTTTTGAAGAAAACCACATAACCGGATGTAGGTGTTTACTCTGATGATTTTTCAGTTCTTATCGATTTTTTCAAAAAAGGCTCTTAACGAATTTTTTTTCAAATTTTGTATTTTTATTAAATTTTTAAGTTGTATTGATGTGAGATAGGTGATTTTCCAATTGAATACTTCTAAAATGTGTTTCTTTCGGTCTTTTTTATTTTTTTTATTAACTCCTACTTTAAATAGAACACCCAGTATATTATTACATTTTTGAATTCAGTTTAAAATTGTATAGAAAATTTGTGTCGCTAACTAACGCTCTATTTTGTACCGTTTTTGTAGAACTTTTAATTTTTGAAAATTTTTGACAAATACTTAAAAATTCTAAATCAAATTTTTGGCTAATTATAAGTTCACTATAAAAGGAAGTTGCGTGAGTCTATCACACTAGGTTTTTTTATATAACTCTAAAAGATGTATTGCTTATATGAATCATTCTTATTATTACATTTATTAGCTGTTTTAAAGGAGTGCTGAGAATTACAAGACCTCCGATCGGCGGCTCCACATATTATATTATTCATCGTTTATTTTGTTTACTCATGAAACGTGCTTTAATAGCAAATATAAGAACTGGAGCGAGGATGCTTTCAATAGAAGCAACAGGGCAGTGTGAAAAGGGAATTAGATGTGATTAGTTGTTTGAGTTTTTTAATCAATATGTCTTTAGTTTTGTGTTAATTGTTCAATAAATATATTTTAAACGAATTTGTTGTATAAACTAAATAACTTTGAATTTTCTGCATATATACATATGTATCGTATTTATGTTTTTAAGGTCCCTATCAATTTTTTCTATTACAATCGCGCATTAAGTTTTAGTACAAACAACCAACACTAACATCCCAACCCTGCCAGTAACCACTACCATCCTGCGAACAAGTGCAGCGCGATGATCTTAATCCACGTAATATTATTCATGTTAAAGTAAATTATAATCCGACACGATATTTACTCTTTACTTGAAAATTTACAATTTTACAAAGGACCAGAATAGAAAAAATTGCATATTTTCCTTATTTAAAAATGAGAAAATAAGCTAGTCTCTCCCTCACAATCGCATCCCCGACTCTCATAAAAAATAGAATCGGCTGGTAGGAAATCTCCAAACAGCGAATTTCACACAAATATTGATTTTAAGCTTTTTTTTATAATTCTAACGTTTTTCCCATTTTGCATCCCCCAAATCCAACTGGGCTGCAAAACTCCCGAATATTGACCCGTAGAAGGTTTCCAAACAGCGAATTTCATATAAATATTGATTTTAAGGTTTTTCTGATAATTGTATCGTTTTCCCCATTTTGCAACCCACAAATTTAACTGTACCGCAAAATTCCACATCCCGAATCTCTTAAAAAGTACGATCGACCAGTATAAAGTCTCCAAACACCGAATTTCACACAAATATTCATTTTAAGGTTTTTCTGATAACTATAACGTTTTCAATTTTGAATTCTCTTAAAAAATACAATTGACCAGGAGAAAATCTTCAAACGGCGAATTTCAAACAAATATTGTTTTTAAGGTTTTTCTGATACTTATAACGTTTTCCCCATTTTTCAAACCCCAAATCTACCTAACCCGCAAAATTCAAACATTTTGAATTCTCTTAAAAAATACAATTGGCCAGGAGAAAATCTTCAAACGGCGAATTTCAAACAAATATTGTTTTTAAGGTTTTTCTGATACTTATAACGTTTTCCCCATTTTGCAGACCCCAAATCCACCTGGACAGTCAAATTTCCACCTCCCAAATTTTCTTAGAAAGTAGATTCGACAGGTAGAAAGTCTCCAAACAGCGCATTTCACACAAATAATAATTTTACAATTTTTCTGATAGTTATAACGGTTTCCCCATTTTGCAACCCCTAAATCAACCTGAACCGCAAAATTCATGAAAACCCACAGATTCATCCATATACTGCCAAAAACAAAATTCAACATTTTTTTCTTTCCCCCTGTTTATGCGAGCATCCAATTTGCTACAAATGCACCTCAGCTTTCTACCCCTGTAACTTCGCCCCCGTGCATAGCAAACCCCAAAAACCAACCTGTACGATGAGCGTTGGTTCATCCTCTTGCCAACTAGCCCCAAATCACATTCGGATCTTTCGTAAAGTATTCGATGTACAGCAAACAATTGTTTTAACCCCCGTATTTTCACCCCCTCGAATCGTGCATTTTTACAGTCTCTCCAGAAAGTTCGCCCTTAACGAGGTTTTCAAAATGACACCAACAACATTCACCTGAACCTGGCGAAAACTGCGCATTTTTCAAGCGCCTCGTGGTACGGCTATCACGGAAAAAAGTTGGTCCCGGCGGTCATACAACATCATAACAGTCGTTAGTGGGGTTGGAAGTCCTCATAACTGCACAGCGACGCCTGTAATTGGCCTAACGGCTGTTGGCTGAGTGAGAATTAAATAAATAAATAAATAAATCGCTAGAAGAGCCCCTTACTAGAGTCACATCTCCAATTCGTTAAACATTTTCAATGTTCAAACCTTTAAAAAGATATAACGGCAAACATACCTGCGAAGTTCAACTGCATAGCAGATCATTACATACTAACATGTGAGCAAATGAAACTAAAATCAAGCTTGGCTTTGAAATATTTGTTTGTGTTGGTGGCACTGTACGTCTATGTCAAATTCGAAGATAGCAGGTTAGGTTTTGCATCAGTCTATGTCAAAATTGACACAAAACTTAACCTGCTAACCTCGAATTTGACATAGACTTACTGTGCCACCAACACAAACAAATATATCAAAGCCAAGCTTGATTTCATTTTCGTTTGCTCACATGTTACAATTTTGAACCTTCTCAGCATCTTGTACAAGTTGTTTTGAAGGATTTCTAAGAATTAAGAGCCATCCGCTCGGCGGCTCCACATGTTATTGTTTATAGTTTATTTGGTTGACTCCTGAAACGTGCTTTAATAGCAAATATAACTGAAATAAAAATTTACTGCTTTTATTAGGAGAAACGGGGCAGTGTAAAACGGGAATTACATGCGAATAGATCTTGAAGTTGTTTAGCCGATATGTATCTTTAGTTTTGGGTTAATTGTTCAATAAATATATTTTAAAAGGATTTGTTACTTGGGGAGCTTTTACAGTGTCTAAACTAAATAACTGTGCATTTTCCGTACTTATACGTATGCATCTGTATTAATATTTTTAAAGTCCAATTTTTTCTATTACATTCTTCTACAACCTCTTGTTAAGTTTTAGTGCAAACAGCTCCCAACCCTGTCAGTTGCCATCTACGACTGTACCAACAAGTTTAGCGCGGCAATGACATTCTCACGAAATATTATTCATGTTAGAGATAAATAAAGTTCGACATTCCGTTAGCATCACACCATTTAATATACAGCTTATCCCAAAATTAGCCTGCCAAACTTTAATAGCCAATTGTAGAACCGGAAATATTAAGAAAACTTTATATAACCATAGGCCGAAAATCCCTTGTTTTTCCAGATACAGGGTGTTAAAGGTGTAGTGCTGAGTATCGTTTTTGATTAATATTTTGGAAACGTTCAAAGACAATTATTAGAAACTTTGTACACCTACTAAACTTTTCCTACTTAAAAATATAAAGTTGCTCGTGGCGATGTAAAATGCACATAGATATTGCACAAAATGGCAACGTTTTCGAACACTTACTGCATTAATACGATAAGACACAGTTTATCCGCATGGCGCCGCTCCCACTCAATTGCACCTGGGGCAAAGCCATGATAACAGTGCCCCCAAGAGTATATAAGAAGAACGCACGGCCGACTTAAATCACTTGAGTCCCAGGACTTCCACTTCCCCCTCACTCCTCACCTACCTCCTGCTACTTAGTATGGCTTGAAGTGACACCGACTCGGCTTAGCTTATCCTCTGCCGCCTTGAAATCCGATACGGGCTAATGAGACACTGACTCGGTTATTCTACAATTCCCAAATTAAACCCAGATCCTAGCTTACGTGCAAATAAAAGATTTCCCGTCCGGCAACGTCTCCAGTCTCAGGCACTGGCATTAGTACGGCGGTCTAGCATCACCTTGGCCCTCCATCGCCGGACTTTTGCAGAGATAAATTTCATCGCCCTATGCAATCCAAATCGAACCTACAGAGAGTCCACAAGGGTTGCAGCTTCTACATTAAATTTCTCCGCACAGAAATTATAAACAAACTATATCTTGGCGACTTGTTTTAGAGATATATTTTGGAGCTCTAGCGGACTAGAGCTACTACTGTACAGTTACGGCAAAAAAAGTGGCACATCTTTTGCTTTAATTAGTTGTTATTGTTTGATATTAAAAATTTACTGAAAAATAATAGTATTCGTAATTCTAGACATGTCATCAATTTGTTAACTATACACTATTGCCTAAAAATGCTAAAAGTTGTTATTGTTGAAAAAAGCCAAAATAACTGCTAATGCAGAGCTATGCCACTTTTCTTTTGCCGTAACTGTACCACTCGTGTTAACTCCATGTTTCTTCAGGAGCAGTGGCCAAACCTACAACGATGTAGATTTGGTTGCGGGCAGTCCAGAACACACCCTCACGGATCATCTGAACAAAGAGTTTTTGTTGTTATGATTTTATGTACATAGCAATTTTTTATTAAGATTTATTTTGTAAGTAGTTACAGTTTTGCAGTTAACTAGACCATTATCAAAAATTTGTAAAATTGGTAAACATTACACAATCAAGTAATGACAGATACTTGATAAATATACCGATAGAAGGATAATTTATCAGAATATTATATTATTAAAAAGGAAACAACTACGCCTAAGGAGTTTGTTGAGGCAGCGGTGATAGAGTTTTAAAACAGGCTTAAACATATAATATAGGCTTTTATAAGAACATTGAGTAACAATGGAATTAGTTCTAGATATTCATGGAATATTAAAAATACATCACTGTAAGTAGCAAAGATCACTAGATCAAAACTATATCCTGTAAATTGTTCGAACTATTATTAGAATATGCAAAGAAGGGTGTACACGTTGTTGTATTATATCTAAATCACTTCATATTCGCCGATTATGTTACTAAACTATTATAAACAGCGACATACTAGAATTAAAAATAATTATGAAACAAGTCGAGCGATAATCTATAGCATCTAAATTAATCTTTCATAAATAAATTATACACATTTTAATGGTCCCACAAAACCAGCACGTCAGGACAATTGTTATAACCAGTTGGGTGTGGCTCAAGAAACTTTGGTTTTCACACGGACTATCCTCTAGATTAACGATAGCGCTGGAAAAATGTCTTAAATTCTTAAACTATATGTTTCTGTGTATCCTACCTCAAAAACTAGTTTTCAAATTATAAAATTATATTTTTCTTAAATGTGAGAATGATCACCTGTACACCCGTCGCATTCCAAATCTTTACAGCATTTACTAAAATAATGTTAATTGTCTAAACAGAGACCTAATCCCTCTTATCCTAAGCTTTAATCCAGCTTCTCCGGCTTAAATCAGATCCCTTGTTCCAGGACCGGCAAGCTTCACTACCCAACGAATGTATGCGGGCCGCTTTTCGAAGAGGAATTGGAGTTCTGGGGTTTGGACTCGAATCAAGTTGAGCCCTGCTGCTGGAGCACGTATAGCATCCACAGGGACACACAGGTGAGCCCGAGTATATATTTACACGTGCATTAGTATTCGCTACTGTGCCGAGATGTATAGCATATAATGTTTATTCGTTACTTGCTAAATTTACATTTTACGGGAAGTCGACGTTTTTTAAGAAGAAATTCGCAAGGGAATTTCTTTGCTTTAATGGACTTTCCTATTCTCTCCAATATCGCATCGATCCTTGTGGAATTAGCGCAGAAATCGCTGTTTCTGGAGGCATTATTGCTCTTGTGTCGATACTTACTTGCTCCTTGCTCTGCTATGATCTTTGTTGTGCAAATTAAACTAATGAAGAGCTAAGTTGCTATGTTAAACTCATAAATTGTGCTCATTTCATTATAGCGAATTATTTGGCGACGATATACCAAATTCCACGAGTGGATTATACGTATCAAATATTTCATAACCAATACACAGCACTGTCCTGAAAATTTGGTAAATATTTAGTATTTATAAATATATACTGCTATATTCATTTGTACAGAGGAGATTTAATGAAATAATGTAGTTAAGAACTAACAATGTTTCATTTGCCCAAAGGAAATTGTTTGTACAAATAGATTTCTTTCCATAGAATTTATTGGACTGGTGTAAATGGTCATATTAAGTTGCTTCAACAGTAAATATAGAAGATTCTTATATATAGTAGCCATATCACTCATAGTTGAATTAAGTTATCCACACATGTAGAGTGCATTTCACACAGCACCAAGTAAATTTGAGGTTCCTTCGCGTTTTCCGACAAAATGTTGGATTATGTTTCGGTAAAAGCAAGTCACAATTCGCCAGGAGAGCCCATTTTTAGCCACACAAAGAGCGAGCAAACGTATAAGGCCACAAGTTAGTATTAGTTGGCACAGGATAAAGCATGTTGGAATGTTTATGTGCAATTCGATATTCGTATCAAAGTGCTTGTTAAATCTAAATATGCAGTGTGGGCCAAAAGAGAAATTGTATGGAACTTCTTTCACTGTCTCGGGTGTTTATCACACGACGTTTCTGGAGTTTTTAATCTACTCCCTCCCTCAGGTGAACGAACTCCTGGTTAGTGCTGGGAAGGACGAATTTTTTTACGTTTTTTAAGTACACTCGTGTGTCTACTCCGGGGTTTGAACTCGGGACCACTGATCGCTGCGATTACGAGTATGTCACTTTTACCACTAGGCCACCAACGCGACCATACATCTTAGTTATTAAATTATCTATATATATATATGTTATCGGTGTTTGCGCAGCAGCCCATGCGCAGTACACTGTTTTTGTAATAAATGTGGTGGTCTTCGTTTCAGAGGTGTTCTGCGATCTTGGATTTGATGGTTTCGAACTTTCTATAAATTCTTGCGGATTGCACTAATCTCGCTGGTAGGGCTTGTTGTGTTTCCCCCATGTATCGTTTTCCACACTTGCACTGTACGCTGAAGATACAGTTTTTTGAGCTCTGATCTTCGTTCTGAGGTTTGCTATGCGTCACCATGCTTCTCAGAGTTGTTGCGTACTTGAAGGTAGTTGCTATGTTGAGTTTGTTACCGATTCATCTCAGTTTGTAGGAAACTATTCGGATGTATGGTGTTACGGCCGTGGCTGTCCGCTCCGCTTACTAATTCTCTGCCTGTGTTGTATTTCTGTCCATCTCTTCTAATGTTTGATTCAGATTTTTCTTTGGGTAGCCATTAGCTTGCAGCATTTCTGTGATGCTCTCAATTTCCCTTTAAGGTCTTGTTCCTACGAGCATATGGTCTTGGCTCGGTTTAATAGGAATCTCGCGGAGCCACGTTTCACGCCCTTATGGTGGTTAGAATTGTAGTGTAGGTATCTCCCCATATGGTTAGGTTTTCGATATTTGTTTAAACCGGGTCACCAACCTTCTGGACTAGTACGTCTAGGAATGGGAGTTTGTTTTCCAATCCTATTTTCATAGTGAAATTAATTGATCGGTCTTGATTGTTGAGATATTCCAGGAAACCGTCTAGCGTCTTTCTGCCATAAGGCCATATTACTAACGTATCTTCTACATATCGCATCCATATACTAGGCTTGTTCTCCTATTGAGATATAGCATCGTTGTTCAAAGTTTCCCATGTAGATGTTACTTATTACCGATGATAGTGGACATCCCATAACAACTTCGAACTCTTGTTAGTAAAACTGCTCGTCTGCTTGGAAGTGTGTAGTCTTAGTATAACAATAAACTATTATTATTATTATTATTATGCAGATCGTTAACGGTTCCATTATTGTATCTACTTGTAGATCTGTGCGTTCGGTAAGTGTGTCATCTTATTCCAGCCTGTTCCGCAATTTTTCACTGCAAATGTTCTTTTGGCCGCTGGTGGACATACTTTGGTGAACAGGTTTTTCATAGAGGATGGCATGATGATTTTATGGAACCAACTATCTGTCATAGAATTATTCCCTCCTTATGAATCTTTGGTTTAACGTATAGGTGAGGCGGTTTACTGTAATGTGGAGTAGATTTCATTCTCTGAAAGTCTGAGAACTCATCCTTATGTTTATACAGCGTCTGGTATTATATATATTACCCGTTTGATTTTCGGTGTTGGGTCTGTGGGAAGTTTCTCGTATTCCCCCGCGTTAGTCAGGTCTTGGATTTTCTCAGAGTAAATGTTTGAATCCATGATCACTGTTACATTGCCTTTTTCTCAGGGTAATATCTTGATGGCAGCTTCGTTTTTGAGAACTAACCATGGGTGAGGTTCGAACCTTCCGATTGCGAGCGCAAACGTTATACCTTTCAGCTGCGCGCTCTCTATCTGTACTATGAATGTTTCAGTTCCAAGTTTTCACAATTATTATAGGAGTAGGAGTTCTGAGTAATATTCGTGTAAAAAATAATTAAATTTGATTAGTCACAGATTACAAGACCTTTAAGCTACTATTTATGTTTACCGACCATGAAATAAAAAGGAAAGACGAGAGCGAATATTAGAACTTTGCATGGAATGGAACAAATGTATCCAGGCATCATAGTGAGTTCGTAAACTGAAGATAGCACATGAATCCAGATAGCAGCAGTAAAGAACAAGATAAAATACCACAGTACATAGCCACATAATTAACGAAGCATTTATTACAAGACTACAGGTGATTATTTGTCATATTAAGGTGCACCTTAACAAACCCGGCATGCGAGAAAAATCGATTATAAAGCAATTTCAAAAACAAATGGAATGGCGATTCATATCGGCTCCGCCTTTGGAAAATCATTGAGTTCCGTCAGGTACGCAGCTCGTGAGGCGAACTGTACATTGCGGCCGGAGTTTCAAATACGGCTTCTGAAATTTTGACGGAAATCAGTAGCAATCCGGTGAAGAACTCACCAATTCACTGTTCGCAGCATTAAATAGCTGTACCTAAGAAAGGAAAGCAAAACATGATAATAATCTCCTTTGGTTCAGCCCCTTCTGCCCACTAAGAGATATTAGGTTTTGACCGCGAGAACGGGAGCGGTAAGCCGCCAAACATCCGTCAGGTTGAAGCTGCAGGTGGTGAACCCAAAGCAGGTCAAGCCCAACGCAATTAATGCAAGGATCGCTGTTTTGGGGAGCTCCGAACTGTAAGGAAGCGCTCCGAACTAGCGGCTACAGCAAGAGGAAAGCCCAAGGTAGCAACATGGCACGAAGAGCTTCAAACATCTTACCCTAGATTGATTTTGGGCCACGTGTAGAGAAAGATCAGGAAAGCGCTTTTAATCCGCCAACTGGTCGAGAAATATACTTCTCAATAAAAATGCCAGAGTAGCAAATCGGCTAACGTTCAGCGAGAACAAAACTATAACTTCCATGTCCGCAAAAATTCGTGTCGCTGTGCGACTGAATCCAAAAAGCAAGTGAGCGGGGTGACGGAACGCGCAGTTCAAAACCTTTACTACAGACATTGAAACATAAACGCCATGCACTGAACTGGGAAATTGCACAGGCGAAATCTAAACCTAACAGTTTATGAACTACAAATGGGAGTTAGACTAGTAAGAACATCTGTCATAGATTGGCAACTCCAAGTGTCATTATATTTGCAGCTGAGAGTAGTAGAACGTTGCTTATCCTATCATCCGAAAAAGCATGCAAAATAATTTCTAAAAATTATATCTCTAAACGGTTACTCAGTATTTTGTAGAGCGATCGTGTAACGACATGTTTTTTGCGCAGAATTCAAAACTGGAGGGGATAAAGACGAAAGAAATATTCGCAAAACTGAAATATTTGAAAGTGGTGTGACATCAAGATATACAGTCTATTTTCAGCAGAGCTAAGGAAGGAACTCAGCAATCCGATATATTTCTAATGGACTACCAATCGCCTTAGCGCCAGCTTGGCCAAGCGGTTAGGGACTGTACGAGGTTCAATCCCCACATCTGGCAACAAGCGGGAGACCTACCCAGTCGTTTTAAAAATTGGGTACCGAAACCATAGTTGTCGAAGTAGATAAAGTAAGACAGTCGTCGAAGGCCTGATGTTAACCACATCACCCAATACTCCATGAACGGTGTGCCAGATTGACTGAGTTTCGGAAAGAAATATTTTGGCGACCCTGACTCGCCATGTTCCTACATGAAATGAAGTGGCCGAACTTTACTTTACCAATCACCGCAGCAGAAAGAAGCAGAAGAAGGTCGTAAAGAAAAATATCATACTAAATGATTTCTTAACGAACGTGATGTTGTACTTATTCTATGATATTACAAAAAATAGCTATGTAATTCATAGTAGCCTGCTTTGTCAATACCAGCAAATTGGCCAATGGTTATATTTATTCAGCATTTAGAGGCTCAAGAAGGAGTAAATTCAAACAAAATAAAATAATTGGCCAATTCGACCTACTTGTCCTGATACCTGTCCTGGTTGGAGCGCTTAGGCCTTGTTAATCGTTACCGTTAGTACTATGACTAAATTTAATTTTTGTGGTATTTCTTTTGAAATCTTTCTTTCAATAAGACACTTACGCATTCCTTCGTTTGGCATAAAAACTATTCACTTTAAATTATTTTGTAAATAAGTTCTATTAAAATGGAAATATGATGTTTTAATGTATTGATGTTACTTTTAAATGTTTAGCTTGGTTGTAGCTTGTGGCCAATATAAAAGAGTAAGTTTAACTAAAAACTAACCCGCAATGTAATTACGAAAGCTGAACTTTGATATTTACTTTGGGTGATGAAATATTCTTGGAAAACTATCTAGAGAAGTCCTAAAGCAAGCCACTAATAATTTAAAAGTAAAATTGATTAGAAACATCGTTCCCCAGGCGTTTCCTTGCAAGCTTTAATCCCATAGTCAAACGATGAATATACGTGGCACACTTTCAGGACTTGTCGTATTCATTTCATTCCAATGGACTAAAACGGCCACACAAAAAAAATGTATCCGGGACGCCTCTAGTCGAGGCCGAACCAATTTTAAAACCAATATATCACCGGCGGTCGCACTGGGAAGGCTAGCTGCAGATAGTGTTTTATGGCGAAACCAAAGGATATCATTGAGAACTAAAAAGAGAGTAAAGAGTTGCTCCGGCTTTCCGAGACATCTGGCACAGTCGTGGAGGCTAGGTTTATAAACCGCGTGGGATCTACATAAATCAGGAGAAATTCAACCCGTTTGCCTTTTATGGACCCAAATATTTTTCTAGGGCGCGGACGGCTAGCTCCGTGCATGTAATCAGTATAATTTTGTTATTCTGCAATCTCCTACGCTGCCACCCAACTCGACGGGCGTATATCTATGATGAGATAAAACCGTCAGTTTATATTGCATCAAGTGGAGATTACATGCACCTACTATGCAGTAAATTTTCAGTAGTTTGTAGCAAAATAACATTGAAACCCATGAGAAGTGGCAGCTGTCATAATGTTCATACTACAACAATATTTACATGTTGCTAGTGTAATTAATGTATACTGCGCTGAGCTGTTCACAATCCTATCGATTTTTTTGTAATGAAAGAGAGACTGCATCCGTTCATTTATCCCCTAACCAGAATGTAGTATTTTAATCAAACATATAATATTTTTTTAACTAGATACGTTTTGTTACTTTCTGCAATCAGACATAGACACGGTCTTACTCTGACAACGCATGTAATTCCGTATAAACATCAATTTGTAGAAGACGTAGAAGATGATTAGTATGGCTTCTTAGGAGTATCTGAGTGGTTTACTAGCCTGAAGATGTTTGCGCCGCTTCCGACTGAAGAAGTCATTCCGATGCGTTGTGACAATATGGACTCCTATTTGCTGATCGAACTTATTTTACCATGGTCTGTTTCGTGCGTATTCCACTTGTAATCGCAAAGATATATAGAAAAAAACATAGAATGTTAATTAATACGTAAAACTGAACACATGATAATACAAGTAACATATCTAAGCGGAGAGCGTTGGGCTGGTTCATGAATCTCACATATAACGGGGAACTCTCTGCGTAGTTACGTCGTAACAAATACATTCTAATAGAAGGTAACTCTTATGAAGTGGCTGTAATTGAGCCGACGCGACGTGTCCAAATGGCGTTTAAATCTCCCTAATGGGGAAAGGTTCAAAACTCATGTATCTTAGACCAACATCTGTAAAACCACAAATATTAACAGTATAAATGGCAATCGCACATAAAGACTTCGTAAATATTGTACCTAAGATAAAGAATGATGTACACGCATTAACTACACACATCGCAAATTTGCGATGTGTGGTTTGAACGTACTGCAATAATTTAGGGATACTACATTCTAGCGGTATGGAGGTGTTTACCAGTTTGAAATAGCGACTTAGTAGATGAATATGTTGGGGATAATAGCTCGAAGGAAACCCCTCCGGTTGCTACCCAGAAGATTCGACGACAGTTATGGCCCATTTCCCGTGAATGAAATGTTAGGGCCGGTGCTGCAGGTCCGTTAGCATTAGGAAGGAACCAATAGCCGGCAATTCTTCAAGCGATGCTCGGTTTTACTGTTACAATTCGATCATTGATGTCCCGTGGTATCTTCAAGGAGCGAGAGCGAAACCACAAAGGGTTTAAAGCTCCGCGGTAGCTCGTAGTTAATCCCGGATCAACCGACTGAAACCGATAAATTAACTTCCGATTGCTAGCAGTTCGCGGAACGTCATGTCAGACGATCGGTTAGTTCGTTTTTTGCTCCACGAGCAACTTCCCTACCTTGGGACGAGGCGCAATGGGCTGAACGGAACGAAAACTATTTAGCTGTACTTTTTAGGCGCGAAATATGATGAGGCATTTAAAGTTATAAATTATTGTTATAACAACATATTATGCATTGCTTTATAAATTGCAAGCACTCATTTTTCATTCCACATGATAAGATGTAAATTATAAAATGAAGAACACTAACACACACGTATTGCATAGCTCTTTGATTATTTGATAACAATAATTAATTATTTACAGTATGTACAAAATATTCTGTAAGCTAACTTTGGAACATAAGAAAAAGGACAAATGTTAACGTAATTTCAATTCCCCCAACTGGGGGCGGGCTGCTATAGGGACATTCGGTCCCTCTTCAGCCAAGAACGGGAAAGTGTAGGATGGGTGAGAGAAAGGAGGGGTGGAGAATGGAACAAAGGTCAGGAAAGGTGGAGAAATACTGCCCCGGCATTTACCTCAGAGAAGGTACTCTGTTGACTCAGGAAAACCACCTAAAAACCTGCATCAAGGCAAACAGTCACGGGAATCGAACCCAGGACCTACCGAATGCTAGGTAGACGTGCTAACGCACTAGGCTACGGAGCTCGGTTGGAACATATGGAATCTTGACATATTTATGTAGAATGCGATTAAATACATACCAAGAGACGCTTGCCATTAATCACATTAAGTCTTTGTAGGATCTCAATATTGGAAGAACTTATCATTCCCACGATAGAATTCCATAGGTCATATTAAAATAAAAGCTCCTCCCACAATTCCTGTATATTTTCTTAACTTTAATGTTCTTTTTTTCCCTATATCTGAACAGATGTGAACATTGCTAGCGCCGTAGAGTAAAGGTTACAGGCGTAGTTTCGTTAACTTAAGTCTACCATCTTCGTGACCGTTGGGATATGATTCGCTTTTATAATTTAGATATTAAGTAGACCTTTTTGAGGTTTCCGTCACACGTAAGAATGTTTGTGCCGTCCTCAAAGGTCCATGTTGCAGTATTAGAATTTAATGGCGGACCGGCAGTGTAGATAACATAAAAACAGGACCTAACACACTTCCACGTGGAACTCTTTAATAGATTATTTTGTAGCTATGTACTTGGCGCAATATTTAACTTGAAAATGGCGGTCATATAGATCTGATTGGATTAACAGGTAGCCTTGTCACAGCCGAATTTCTAATTACAACATGAAACGGGTTACCACTTTACTCTGATAGTTTGTAACACAAAAAATCGGGAAAACGTAAGTATAGTTCACCGCAACTACGTTACCATGTTCTGTAACAAATTTGTTCCGACTAGTCGCACCGGGACGAGCGTAGTTCACTTCGATAATTTTTAATTAGAGTAACGACCTGTCAGATTAAATCAAAGGGTGAATCTGAGCCCCACCAACTTGTGATTGAAGTCAGGGCTATCACTTAAAGTCGAAAATATAAAACAGTCTTGTTGAGCTATCGATAATGGTCGTGTGCGATGGTCGGCGTCCAGCTACGTCGGATTTACCTTAATTAAATCCGTTAAACTCCCTGACTCGCGCAAACACAATAATCGCATATAACATCCTTACTGAAATGAATAGCACGGGCTAATTTAATCTGAGAATATTGAATGTGAATGTAATTCGATATATAATTAACATAAGCTGGGCGATACGAAATGTTAGTCGTATTACTTAAAACTATCATAAAACGGTTACGAGCTGCTAAACTAAATTACTGACCGCATCCAACACTTAGGTTATTAGTTACTTGACGCAGCTAAAGTTTATGTCTAAATTTACGGCGTGAAATAAGTTTATTAAAAGAGATTCACTTCACTTAACACCATCAGCGATTAAAATTAAGGAAAAACACAGTACTGGTAAGATCTTAGTAGCTGCTGTATTACGTTCAACGGTTGTTGTTGGGAGGTGCCTCACATTGAACTGCCGACGGGGTGCTTATTAGATGCGAGAAGATTTTATCCACCAGGAAGTAGAGCTGCTATATCCTGACGTAGCCACAGCTTGAAATTCTCGGTACTCACGCTTCCTAAAGGAAAGCTGGCACAAAGGGAGCTGTTGCTGTATGGGCCTGAGCGGTTTCCAGATTTTCTCTCTTACGAAATGAACGTCCAGCCGCGTTAGACCTTAGCGTCCACCATGACCCGACACCCCGGCACTAAAACTGTATTTGATTCACTATAAATTCGATCCAGGTACAGGAATCAACTGCTTAAGGGCTCTGAAAACGACGATTACTAAATGCCACTCCGGATGCGTGTCCCCGTCCGAGGGCGCGCAACCTAACACTTGATTAGTCTTCAAATGCTTTCGTCAACTATCTCGTAGGAGGCTGGAAGGACACGTACGCCACAGTCATTGCAGCAAGGTTGCACAGTATTTAGCAAGAAGATGGACGTTTAAACCGGCACGTAGGCACAGCGCACAGACTGACACCGAGAAAGCTCACGCCATACGATAAATGATTAATTCCGAAACGTGATATGGAACAACCTCAATTGTTTAACGACAAAATCAACTACATACAACTTGCCCGAAGCGGAACCGTAAGGTAGGGCTCGTATTTGCAGATCTCTGCAATACTATTAGATAGAAGCAAAAGATGTCGCTAGTTAAATATTTCGTATTTGGGCTACATTTGCAGAGAATGCTAGAATTTTGAATTGTTATCACAATAGCCTCGATGTAGAAAAATATTGAATAACATAGTCCCCTGCACTATACGTTATCGATAGTATGAATAGCATCAACGAATTCCTACTTCCTCTGTTTTCTGTTCCGTGTTTGGTGGCTGCCACATTGACTACTATCACTTTTATGGACGCTGCCTTGAAGAAAGTAGTGGATGACGATGTACTATAGATAGAAATTTTTCAAAGAGTCAGTTTTTCTTCTGGGCGGGCGAGCGTGCCGCAGATTTTCCCCTGCATGGCTAGGTGGTGCGAATCATACTCTTCTGACCTTTTTGCGTTTCCCTATCCTTCTCATATCCATCTGATCTCTGGTATGCAGCAGTAGCATAACATCTCGAAAGCTGCGATCCATTTCAACTTGGCTTTCGGAAGGGCCCATGTTTTCAAGCCGTATAAAAGAACTGAAAGGAAATCCTACTCCGAGTTCTAAGTTGATGCTCCGGTTTATAAGCATCTTTTGAAGTTTATGAAAGCAAGTTTTTCCCTCTCGATGCGTGATCAAATTTTCAGGAATAGAAAATATTTTTCCTCAAAAGCCTCGTATATATTATATCAATAAGAAAACGACACTGTGAATTAGTGGATAATCATCTATCATGCCTGAAACACTAGAGACATAAAATTGTGAAAGCTGTTTCATTATATAAAATACCGATAAGGGCTATATGGCCAACATTATTTTCACTTATTGAAAATTACCGAAAGATAAACCAAAAATTGCATGAACCTTGAAAAAATTAGTACATGCAAGGAATTTGGTGGAGATGTTACATTTACCTTGTTATTGAGTATATTAAAACTCCCCGAAAATTGAAATTCTTTATATAATACATTATCAGTAGCACATTCTGTTTCATGTCCTAAACCTACCAGCATTTGAATTATGATCTGTAGAATGACATCAATAGATATAAACATGACTGAAAATTCTCTCTCTACAACAGCACAAGCGGATTTTCTTGTAAATTATAGAAACCAAAAACTTCTTACAAAATATCTTGCCAATTAGTTAAGAACTCAAGGTATATATATAGAAGCTGCAGCAGCTGCAGAGAGCAAGGGATGGTGCTCGAGCAGTTTCTGTTGTTCAGGACGCAGAACTATTAATTATTCTTGAACTATATTGTGAACAGATGAGATTCGTCTTGGTTTTTTTGGACAGGCGTAGAAATATCAAAATTTCGATTTTTACATACCAAAACAATGAGATTTACACAGGAATAAACTAAACTGTTTGCTGTTTCTACGTGCGGTTAAAGCATCGCCCTTTATAATTAGTAACGTTATAGTAAAAAATGTAAGTTGCTACAGACTCTTGTATTATTTATTGAGGATACGGTACCTTACGATGACATTTTAGCTGGAAGGGAGATATTTTTACTTGCCTTATAATATGGGACAACACAGCCCCAGACGCTTGACGAGTATAGGCACTTTTTCAATACTCTTTTGAACAGTAAACAGCAATTTCATTCGAAATTTCACTTAGCGGTTTTACAGTCTACAAGCGCAGCAGCTGCCGATAACTAATATCGCTCAAGCAAGTTCCGTTAAGACTGAGTAGCAGGACATGGAACAAGGGTTGGGTAAAAACAATTGCAACAATTGAAAGCTTTGTTAGTTAACAGTTGTTACGTACATCTTAAAACGTTTGAATTAATTGCTCAATAATTATTAATTTTCAAAGTTAGATTGCTGATGCGATTTCATATGATTGAAAAAAATTATGGGCAAAGTCATAACAGTTTTGTAAATGTCTTTGATGATATTTCCCCCTCATTATCCTCTACTACTCGTTAAACTGGGGAGTTTCTACGAGGATGAGAGCTGTTAGAAGATAAAGCACGACTGAGCAGAACTGCAGATGCGGCCATTCTAGCAAATGAATTTCGTGTGAAAAATCTAATTAAGGGCGATCGAAATGGTAGTATAGGGCGATACAGAAGGAACTGACAATTGGATCATCTGTAGTAAATACTATTTTACGTAAACATCTTGACATCAGGAACTCAGCTAGTCTTTGGGCAGCCCATTTTTAGTATACAGAACAAAAACAGGCTTTTGTAGACTGGTGCAAATTTATGTTAAAGAATTGACGCCGGAGCATCATACATCGTGGAAAATCCTGTATATAAAATGACGACCCTGAAACAAAACAGCAATAGAGAGTTTTGGTGTTTCAATATGAAGCGTTACCCACATTAGTGCCGAGTTCTTCCATAGATGTGGTCTTGTAGATGTTATTCATTGAATATCGCAGAACAGTTAATTCTGATTAGTACTGCGAATTCGATTTACCGCAGTTGTCTGAGAAACTAAAAACAGGGTGCCAAAGAAGTGGTTTTCGTGGCATTTTTATCCACCAGACGTTGGATTGTTTACAAGATTCGGGGTATCAGTTGGTAACCCACCCTCCCTACAGCTTCGTGCTATTTTTCTTTTTTCCAGCTGCTAAGAAATTACGGGAAGCAACACATGTCGAAGGGCAGACGCTGCAGTAATGGAATTTGGTAGAATTTTAGAAGACCATCGGAAAATATATTTTCTTGCTGCTTTACAAAATAGCTTGGAAGAATAAAATAATATATTAGTGTAGGTAGAGAATACTTTCAACAACTGTAAAATAAATTTCTTTCCGACCACAACCGCTTCTTAAACTAACATGTATCATAGCAACCGTGGTACTTCTAAGTCCAGTAGTAGACAGGTAATAATTTAGAGCCAACTGCCTGGGGTCAGCACTTAAACTTTCTATTTGCCTCAGCTTAATTCTCTTTAGGCATGGCTTTCTTTGACTGGAGACATATTAAGAGGTATTTTACATCCGATTTTGTCCAAAATTCAGATTTTTTCAAATCAGTAACATTCTACAGTTCATAATTCAAAAACCGCTAAGTTTAGAGAAAAGTCTACATTTTTAATTTGAACCATTAACTTCTATTTACAATTGTAGGATGCAGAACGGTTTAATGGCAGCAAATATTAATACACAGTAATACACAACAAATATGAAATAACAGTAAAACATAACACATAAAGTTCAGGCTTGCTTCGTGCGCGGCCACACTTGTCGGCGTTCATCGGACGACTCCGCGCTTTCCCCACCTTCCGCGTGGCGGTGGCTCCGACTACGACAAGCATGGCGGTGGCTCTGACTACTACAGCTCGGATGTCCCGGACGTGTCGGACGGGATTGGGTCGCTGTCCGAGTCGGTTTCGTCGCTAGTAGAGGTGCTGGTGTCGTCATCAGGAAGATAGCGACGAAGGCGATCGCTGGATTGCGTCCCAACGTAGTGTCTTTGGGTGCGTTGTGCTCCCGGGATATCTTCGACGATATATCTGTCATGCTCTAAGACTTTGGAAACGGTATAGGGGCCCTGGAACTTCGGTTAAAGCTTCTTGCTATGGCCAGGTCGAGGTGTCGCCTTCACCATAACATAATCACCAACCACATATCGTGTCGGTGGCCGATGTCGGAGGTTATAGCGTTTCTGGTTCTCTTCTTGGACAGTCACTTGTTGCTCCTCCGCAGCTCGTCGTAAGACTTCGCGTTTTTGCGACCAGTCGGGTTCGCCGTCTTCTTGCAAGCAGATGGATATCAGATCACGGAACGCTTGATCGGATTGTATACGAAGATCGTATCCAAGTAGAATCCTCGAAGGGGTTGTCGAAAGGCTTCTTTGTATAGTAGTATTGAGAACTTGCTGAACGCGGACTAATACTTGGGACCAGTTGCGTTCTGTTTTACTCACTTTCGCAAGTGGGTTAGCTATAGTTCTGTTATACCGCTCACACTGTCCATTCGCGCGCGGGGTAGCGGTAGCATTTTGCACATGAGCCACACTGGAATCTCTCAGAAACTGCGAGAAGTCCTCGGCTGTAAACGCGGTTCCACGGTCACTAATAATTGTCTTAGGAGGACCGAAAACACCGAATATGTCTTTTAAAACTGCGATCACTTCCTTAGTCTCTGTCGTTTTCGTAGGTTTCAGAAACACGTGACGATGACCGGTTAGCGACTTGTCTAAGGGACCAAGGTGGTCACAGTGTAGTGTTTGGAATGGGATATGACCTTTAGGGATACTGTGAAGACGACCCTGAGGTTTTCCAAGAGTCGAATTGTAGGTGATGCAATTTAGACAATTTTGAATGTGCTTGCGAACGAAACGTCTCATCCTAGGGAACCAATACGTTCGACGAATTACTTCCATCGTTTTATCGGTACCAATATGGGCGTTGTCGTCATGAGCTGCTTGAACAACACTTCTACGCATGCTCCTTGGTACAACAAAGAGAGCTTTTTCGTTGGGTTGTTGGTAGCAAATAATTCCATTTTTCATTTTGAAATGATCGTCTGGCGGTTCACCTCCGGATTCCAGAATTTCAATTAGGGCTTTCAACTCGGGGTCTTTTCCCTGATTAACTTTCACCAATCTGAAATCGTCGTCGAATTGGGTTACAACCAGTGCGTTTACTCTGCTTAGCGCATCTACATGCTGCATAGAACTGGAGGGGCGGTGCTCTAGTTAATTCACGGTGGTTTCAACGCATTCTTGTTCGGGTTGCGACAGTTTGGGTGGGCGAAACACCACAGGTTCGTTTGACGTAAGTGTAGTGTTCATTTCGAAGCCGGGAACATTTAATGACTCTCGTTTTTCTTCAACTGCCTCCAGAACTAGTTTTTCAATTTGGCGGTTGTCGTTTTCACTCAAATCCGGGTTAATTTGCAACTCTTGGGAAGAAATTGTGATCTGTCGTGGCTCTTCACTTTCAATCTCAATGTTTGCGATACCTCGCTCGACTCTAAACACCACAGAAGGTTGATTCAGCAGGTCTTTTCCGAGAATAATAGGAACTGGTATAACGTCGTTAGTTACTATATAAAATTTCGCATTGAGCAATTGATTGTTGATAGTCACAAGAATTTTCGCTAGTCCGATAGTTTTACAAGTGACACCCTTTAATCCAGTCAAATTTACGGGTTTAATTTCGCTTTGGTCTGTCTCTAAATAGAGCACATTTAATTCTTCGGCCCCTTGTTGCGTCATCAAATTTAAGGAAGATCCCGTGTCAACAAGTGCTTTTTCATTTATGTTGTTAATTTTTAATGCAACTGTCATATCATCGCACGACGTTTCGATAAGTAGCGCTCGCTTTGTCGCGTCCGTGTGCACCTTATCTTTTTCACAATCTCGTGCTAGATGACCTTTCGCATAGCATTTTACGCATTCGACCTTAGGACAGTCTTTCATGCGATGCACCCCGTCTGTGCAAAACGGGCAGATTGCTTTATCGCTCGCTTTAAATGAAACATTTGCAGTTGTTTGATTTTTCGCAGGCTGACTAACGCCTATTTTCGATTCCGGTTTTTCTATAGATTTTCCCTTATTAGCAATAAAGGGGTATTTCGAGTCTTTTTCTTTTGGCGGCAAGTTTTTCCGAGATTTCTCAAAAGAATAGTACGCGTCGGCTTTATGAAGAAATTCAGTTGATGTAAGCGGCGGATTTGTATAAAATTGCTTTGCTAATTCGTGGTCCCGTAATCCTTGTACAATGTAATTTACTAGACTATACTCGTCAATATTTTGAGCAGCTATAGCTTTCATCGTAAACACGTACGTTCGAAGGGATTCATCGAGATTTTGTTTGCGGTCTCGTAATCTGCGATGCACGTCTATGGAATGAACAAAGTTATTTAAAAATCGTTGTTTAAAATACTGCCAGTCGTAGATATTTGGCTCGCACTCTTTCCACAGTTTCGCTGCGCCTCGTAGTTTTGCTTTCGCATAAATAATTAAACTGCGATCATCTAAACCGTAAAGCGATTTAACGTTTTCAACGGATTCTATAAACCGTTCAGAGGTAATATTGTTAGAATCGGGATCGAATTCTAATATTTCATTTTGAATTTCGGCGCCAAACCTATGGTTCTGCGCATGCATAGTCGTTTGCTGCGACGAATTTGATAGTTGTAGTTGTAACATGGCTACCTGCTGTTGCAACTGTAAAATCGTATCCGCGACAGATGGAGGTTGCGGTTGTTGACAATCGACAGAAGCTTGTGGCATGTAATTCGATGTTTGCGGCAATTGTTGCCACTGATATGGATAGAACGACGATGAAGGCATCGATTGATAAACGGGCACGTTTGAATTAGCCGCGCAAGCTTGAGCGAGTGGCGGGAAACGCGCTTGCATCGTCGACGTCACCTCTGCGGCCGGAACGTTCTGGGCCTGCGAGATCGTAAAAGCCGTTTGCAGGTTAGGACATGGCGGAGGCATTGTTAGCGGTTGTATGGGATATTGTGGAAACTGCACATAGGAATTACATTCGTTTGCTTGGGACACGAGCGGACTTTGAGAAGCTGACGGATTTATTGCAGGGGTTTGCAAGTCGCTACCGGCAGCGCGAGACGTTCGCGTTTCCGGCGATGTTTCCCTGGAGCGTTCACCGCAGCTGTCGTACGAGCTCATGCTTCTTATTCGTAATTAGAACGTACTCACCGAATGCAGTCTTTAATCGCACTTCTGGCGCTGTAGGATGCAGAACGGTTTAATGGTAGCAAATATTAATACACAGTAATACACAACAAATATGAAATAACAGTAAAACATAACACATAAAGTTCAGGCTTGCTTCGTGCGCGGCCACACTTGTTGGCGTTCATCGGACGACTCCGCGCTTTCCCCACCTTCCGCGTGGCGGTGGCTCCGACTACGACAAGCATGGCGGTGGCTCTGACTACTACACAATGTTTAAGGAATTATAAAGAAAAAACCAACAAATTAAGAGTATTTTTTGAAAATGGCGGCCGTAGCACAGCTTATATTTTCAAGTCAAAACCCATGTTTCTCGCACTAGCCTTCAAAATGCTACATGCATTATTATTTATACTATAACTACTTTTTTTAAGGGCTCCCCACCACAAATTATGGAAATGGGCATTTTTAAAATTATAAGGAGAATATCAGCTTTATAAAGCTGGCTCAAGTTAATATCTTAGAATTTTCTGCTTTCGTGAATTTTATAGATTTCCAGAAATGCATTCACTCACCTATGGTATTTTAATCATGTTGTTTAAAAGCAACAAGGTTTAGAAACTCTGCAGTGTATAAGAATAACACAAGTTTCGTCTTTGTAAAAGTAATTCGAGGACAGTTTGTAATTCTGTGCAGAAGAACTTCGAAATAGAGTTAGTTGTACCTTTGAAGTCCACCGTAGCCTAAGAACGGTGTTGATTGTGTTCTTTTATTTGTAAAAGCGAAAACCTAGTAAAATCCCTAAAGCTCAAACCCACGATATTTGTGCGTTTCTATAAATGCTATTGCGAGTCACTTAGATGGGTAGTGTAAAGTAACGCTTTGAAAAGAACTGAATTTGTCGAGGAGTTTCTTTTAACAGTTAGCTATAATAAAATGACAGATTTTAGTGCGTTGAGTACGTTAGTAAACAAGCCGAATTTATTTCCGTATTGGAATCCCAATCGACGATAGGAACATACTGCACTAATGAAAACCTGTATTATATTATTATCTATACTTCCCTGGTTATATTGAAACACCCGTGCTGAGAATTTTCACATTTTGAGAATATCTTTCCCTTCGCCTTTCTAGGTAGCCAAACTTATCTGCGGTCTTCATACGTTATTATTATCGGTGGCTCTATTAGGAAATATTGCAATCTATAATAAATAGTTAGCCTTTCCTGCCATTGAGATCAAATTGGTTTACCCTTGAGTTGATTTGGGTGCTCATGCTGGTAATTTTGGAGTTGTTTGGAGCAGCATCCGAATTCGAGACTTTGGTAAGGGACTGGTGAAGATTGTTAGCTATAAAAGAGAATATTTGCAGGCTATAGAAGTTGGGGTACCCTGCAGCTACCATTTGAGGATTTTTTGCCGACCTAGTAGCTTGTTAGTGACTTTGAAGGAGATCGTAAGGGAGTTGATTCTACTGGACACAAAGTTGCAATATCCACAGGGGTCCTGGTGTGGTTTACTTTGTTTGCATCCAGATAACCTGCTAGCTTGACCACGACGAGGTGACCGAGGTGGCTGGAATTGGCAGCTACTGTAGCCGAGGGATCTAGGAGATTTGCTCTAATAACATTCTCAATAAATGAAGAAACTGTTTTCTTACTTGATTGTGAAATATTGAGTTTGATTGTGTTTATATCAATTTGTTTGTGAGGATCTTTATAATAGCGAAGGCATAATTTTTTTGTGGTTATATTTCATTCGAACTTCTTTGGTTTGCATTTGACCTAATATTAATTAAAATAGTTTTTAGAGGATCAATTTCTGTAGATATCTTGTGAGCAACAATTTTTCATGTTCCCCGAGCTAGACATTCAAATAGTTTATTAATTTATGATTGAATTTATAAAAAGGGCGTAATACCTATTTAATTAATTACACAATAAATAAAGATGCAAGAAGCCGGACTTTTCTGTAGCTAATAAATTAAAACTTACTTTAATATTATTAAAAATTACTAACAATTAGTAATAATAGCCAATTGTTCATTGGGTCGTTTCCTCGACGTATCAGTTTCTATCTCTGACAATGAGAATTGTGCCATCGGATTAACGCAAACCAATTTTATTCTTCGTTAATTTTGCTTATTTCATTCGTCCAGCGCACTCCTTATGACGAACTTGTCACTTATCTGAATTGCGAAGTAGTAGTGTGATGAAAACGACTTCGCCTTCTTTGGTGGAGGACTGCCATGATGTTTTCATTGTTGAGATTGGCGTTCTGATTCGGGAATATAGTGATGAATCCAAGTTTCATCGACCGTAACAAAGCGGCGCAGAAAATCAACCTGATTTTTGTTAAACAGCTTCAAATTGTCGCTTGATGTTCGCACTCTTTCTCGTTTTTGATCAGCATTCAGCAAGCGCGGCATCCATCTTGCTGACAGCTTAGACATGCCCAATTCTACGTGCAAAATATGATGTATGCGCTCAGTTGATATGCCTACGATCCTAGCTATCTCGTCAATGTTTATTCTTAGATCCTTGAAAACAATATCATGCACTTGATCGACTGTTTCCGAGCTTGTTACTGTTTTTGATGGTCCTGGTCGTTCATCATCTTCAATGCTCAAATCACCACGTTTAAATCGTGCAATCTAGCAAAAAATCGTTGATTTCGAAGGGGCATTGTCACCCAATGTTTGCTGCATATCGGCCAAAATTTCAGTCGTGTTTAGCTTCTTAAAAAACAAATATTCAATCGCACCACGAATAGCGTTTTTATTCATTTTAGGATTTTCCATTTAAGCGTCGTTGCAATTTCAACCGAACGCCACAGTTCAACTAAACTTCACTTGTCAGTATAAAAAACATGGCGAAACTCGAAAATGATGTTCATTTTAACCGCTAGAGGGCACTAGTAGTCGAGTCGCACGTCCCGTCAAATCATCCTCGTATTCTTTAAAATTTTAACATATTTCTAAAACCGCAAACATTTACAAATGGTTTGTACCCATTTACATAGTCAACTATCACATTGTATATTTTATTAGTAGACCCCAAGTCTTCGGTGGGGATCCTAGTTCGTGTTTTGTTCCTAATATTTTTTTTTCTATTTTTTATAACTTTTAGTAATAATGTATAGTACAGTGTAATAAGCAAACATTCTTGATTATATATCGGCCGTTCCAAATGCTTGTCCGCTATCAACATCGTTTCCAAATTCTTCTACTTTATTAACTTTCCCATCGTCTTGGTAACTATCCTCATCATACATAGGTAGATATATTGAGATACGTAAAAAATGAACCTACTACATTTCGTAATGCGTTCTAATAAAAAAATGCAAATTTAGAATTTTAATTTAGAACAACATTAAGTAGGTACTTTCTTCCTTACAAAATGAATCTATAAATGCAAAACTGTTGTAAAGTGTTTCCACCTACCTACCTGGTTTACAGTTTCTTGGGTATAAGAATACCAAAAGGGTGCACTCTGACTGGATGCGTCGGTGTCGGTCTTGTAGACAGCCACATTAGAAATTGCAGAATCCCCGTATGTAACGCCTTACCTCTGATGCATGAACCAGGAGTTATTACAAAAATCATTAAAATGTAAAGCTTAATGCCAACCAGAAGAAGACAACAGTTAGTAGTGTTTGATGGCTTAGTCACATGAATCGAAGACACGCAGACAGCACTTTAAATATATTGACAAGATGACATCACAAAGCGCTAGGCGGGTCGACAAAAACACTATCTAAAATATGGAAAGAAGACGTAATAGGTCTTAGTAACGTAGAAGGGCTCACTTCGAAAATATTAACACTAATAAAGCAAGGTACGGTAATACTACGAAGTAGAGAAATCTACTTACCTTGTTTAATATGAAGTTTATGCAAAAGCCTCAGAACAAAAGGATTTAGAATTCTGTACTTCTTCTTTTTGTTTGTTAGTTAACGAAATTAGGATATTCTCTACAGCGAGTCTTTCGACCTTCGCCTTTGTCGTCCAGTAGGCCTCCAGTTATTTTTATAATGAATATTTTCTCCATTAGTTCTAAAACCTTTTGAGTCATCCAATATTGCTTCGTAAGCTTCTTTTAATACCTTAGTTGTTATATAGCTGTTTGTTTAAAACGTTTCCATGTTTCTTCAACATTATATATTTTTTTGTTTTTAGCCCGAGGGAATTTATCATATGTAAATCCGTCTGGTTGGGAGCTAAAACTATTACCATTGCAATTATTAGTCTTGTTCTCTTTCTAAAATAAAATCTGATGAATCTATTTGCTTCTGTATCCAATGCCTTTTTTTTTTGTGTTAGTGAATAATTTTGTAAGTGTTGGTAGTCACTGTCGTGAACTATTTTCGTCCACACCATCGCAGTTTCTATAATTACTACCTATAAAATTCAGGTTGTTGTAAAGCTGATCTTCAAATGCTTTTGCCATTTTATTGTTTGGTTTTTGTTATACTCTTGCTTAGCATAATAACTACATATTTTGAAAAAAATGCTCTTTATTATTTATAGCTTCAATTCGTATGCTTCCAACAATAGTCCTTTGTGTATTTTTATTACAGCAGTCCTGAGAAGATTCGTAAATCCTAAAATGTGAAAACGAAAGCGGCGGTATGAATTGTTTCACTAAATCACACTAAAACCGAGAAAATAAGTCAATGTCGCCATGAATAAAATAATAATATGGCCTGGGGGTAAGCTGTCGTTTACCGCTGGTTATGAGGTCTAAGACGTGCTAAATTATTCGAACTGACATTTGCAATTTGTTCGCTTAAGCGCCCGAGAAAGGCGTTCGTAAAAATTTAATTGCCGATTCCCTTCCGTGATAGAGGGCCATTCGTCTTGCCATCTGAAGGGTGCGGTGCTCTAACTCGGGAAGTCGGAAAGTTGTAGGACTTGAATTTATCTGTGCAGTCCATATATTAAAAGAGACAGCTTAGTTTCCGTATTATAAAGGAGGTAGTCCTTGACACCAGTCCAGACAGGTTCCTGCAATCAGTTTCCCTCACTCCACACACATAATTAAACTCTATCCGTACCAATTCTAATAAGGAGACAAAGTAAACATTAATACTTTAAAAGTTTTATACAGAAGGTAGCTAAATAGTGCATCTGTAAAAGTAATTTGGTCGTTGATCGATATTCTGATTATTTGGAAATCTCCCCAGAAGAGTTGAAGTTAGCTACATACAACATATTAATGCATCGTACTACATCATATTCATTTTCTACTGATTTTAAAGCTTCTATATATTGTTTTTTACGATTTCTCACAAGGATCGAACGACTTGATCAGCATAAAGAGAATTGTGCTCAGTCAGAGGGTTTCCGAATATTTGGTTATCACCTGCGTAAGCTTCACTTAAAGGAAATCATCAGTTCTAACAGGTCAATATGTAAAAATACATTTGGATTCAAGACTAATTTCTGGGGAAGCCATTAATAATTTCATATTGACTTAAGATGCCTGATTCTACCTTAGGCAGAAATACCTGTTTGTGAGATAATTCCTAGTCACCTTCAACAAATTTTCAAAAATGACACAGAATATCAGTTTAGCTAATAGCTTTTGATGAGCAATAACATCAAAGGCTCAATTATAGTAGGCTACATCAACTGGCAGCCGTGCATATAAATAGGTAGTTCTTCCATATCCGATGTGCAGTAGGTTTCTTGTTGTGGAAACCAAGCTAATTTTTAATAAGTGTGTCGCGGTCTATTATAAATGACATTAAGGTATCAGCAACGATTCGTTCCATTATTTTGATTAAGAAAGGAAAGAAACTAGATGGTAATTTGGGGAGTCTTCAGTTTTTCAGGTTTGTAAAGCATTTTCGTTTTCCAAAACTTACCTACATCTTGCAACTGCAGAATAGATAACAAACCAATTACTGATGGTGTAAGGATCTTCAATCAAATGCTTTGTAATTTTCAACAGGGTTACAATTGGCACATCTAACAAGTGCGACAACAACCTTACCACCAAGTTGTACTTAAAATGTGCTTTGGTAACATTACTTCTAAGCTGTGATTCATAGCTTTTTTTCATAGGTGTTAAGTCTGAAAACATAATTTCGAAAAGCGTTTACGTAGTACAAAATCATTTTAGTTATTAGATCGTATACATTGTAACAACAGATCTTGCTTTCTCTATAACCGTTGTTTTAGGCTTTTGAACCTTTTTCCTCCTCTATTTTTTCCACATCACGTCCACATGGTGAGCAGAAGCTCAGACATTGGTTCAGTTAATTTGGTCCATATCTCTCGCTATACCGTAGTCATAGAACAGATAAGAATTGTTTACTTTTTTACCAGAACGTGTTAATTGGGTGGCCGTCAAAAAAAGAAAGTGATTAGAACAGCCAATTGGGAGCATGTATTTCATTGCTGACTAATAGACATTGCCCTTGAATGCATAGCGTATTAGTCACTAATAACCATAAGGGTTTTTTATAGAGCTTCCAATTTGATGAATAACCCGATATCGTTCCTCATAGTTTTTCGTGATGAACCGTATAGAGCAATAACTGAGAATAAACCGATATTGAGCACGACGACGAGTTACGTAGATATATTAAATGCCAGGTAAGTTGATCGACTGTTTATCTTTTCTATCGGAGAGGTAAAGTGTCTAACAGTTAAGTGAGAGTATGGAATTAGATGTACTGTCATGAAACCATGTTGGCGTAACTATCATATTATTGATGGAACTAACGAATATGCTCGCAAAAACAGGTGATCAAACTTAGCACAACTACTTCGCGCCGTTCAGTGTTGATGACACAATTGACCACGTTCTCAGGCCTCGAGTATCATAAGGTAACCTGATAAGGAAATGATTGCAGTTTAAGCGATACGCGTATTTTTTCCGCCGTGTGTTGTAAAAAGAAAATAAAAGGATTTGCTTGATAAACCATCAAATACCTTCCCGAATTGCACAGGTCTTCTATACATCGAATCACGAATCCGGACTTCGATACAGGTTTATGTTGCAATATAGAAGACACTTACTTCATTGTTGTTTTAATGTCGTTGAACTGTACATGCACTGCATACACAATTAGTTTGCCATTATTTCTTTTGTAACTTCGTGTAGTTGCCAGCTAATAGCTTGTTAATTATGTTATTTCAGGCAGTACCTCAACGTTGCCCCTTTCTTTTTTATTTTGAATTTCTTTATCGCTGTTTCAACTTCAGCGTCAATAATGTATCTTTCTAAAAAACGTCATCTTCGCGGAGTTCATATAGTTTCACATTATGAAAAGAGTTCTTGCAGTAGTTTTTCCATACTGCTGCTACACCTTTTCCCTCATTTTCTTTAATAATAATATGGTTTTGTAGTTTGTATTCTCTATTCACAGAGAGTTTTCCATGTCCCTGTCGGTGAGTATGTTCCTGAATTTCTGAACAAAGTTGGTTGATATGACTGCTTTGATCTTTTCTACTAAAGCGTTGTATTGTTCAACTGGTGCTAGGTCTTCTACTTTCTTTAGCACCTCTATCATCCTCTGTGTTATTTCCCAGTCTTTTCCTTTCTTCTAACTATAGCGTTTCGTCTGTGATCCCATGGTTTCTCCGATTTTCTTGAAAATTACTAATAGAGGCATCCAGGAACCTCTATCCATCGATTACTTGGTTGTTGAACAAAATGGCAAGCGTGCTAAAAAAGTTATGTTATATTCGCAGCTTTTCTAAGGCTTTGAAACAGTTTAAAATGCTCTCTTATCACGCACTGCTACTACAAATGCAAAATAAGAAGCGCAACGTTGTTCAGCCCCTCCATTGGACACCAAATTGAAACGAGACGTTTCAACGTCCCTTTATTATTTTAATTTTAATTGCCCTTAAGCTAGCTTAGGTGTAGAACTTTTCCGCTGTTAACTATATGGTCCTCGGAGATGCTCCACAAGAGTGTGTAGCATTCCTCGGGTCAGATGTCGCCCCCAAAACCAAGTGTTAACCGCTGCACTTGGCATGCACCCGCCTGCTGCTACCATTAAACCAAGATATTAAACATACATTCATAAAAACTATACGTAACGTTTACGACAGGGCGTACGTAACAATAAAATTATAATCAAACAAAAACGAAAAAGTTGTGTTTGTTTTCAGCACGGTAACGTTCTAAAAATTTGTCACCTGAAACAGTAAAAAATCTCATTTTGTATGCCACTTCCAAGGTTCGCCTTTGTGTAGCGCCTATTCACTTAATTTCCTGTAGTCGACATGTCGTAATTAGATTTACATCCATGTGTCACTGTGAAAGATGGATAAAAGTTATGCTTACAGCATTTTAAATTTGTACTTTTCCTAATGGAAACTCGAGTAGCATTTAATACGTAACCCTTACCGAATGGTTTGGACAGATCTATACGTGCATTGTTTCGACATCAAACTGTTTCGCTTTAAAATACTTTGAAGTGGAAACAGAACTGTCAAGATAATTATTACATTTTCTTGATGTGGAAACTAGTACTACGCTTACAAACATAAAGTTTTTAAACTTTCTTTTCACGGTCGTTTATCTTATCTGATTTCAGTAGATGTAAGTCTGACTTTCCAAAAGTTCCGAGTGAATATTTTTCTGCTTGTCTTCTTCAACCTGTAGTAAATTTATTTTAACTGGCGCAAATTTAGAAGTTTCCTGATCAAAATATGTCACTAGAACTTGAGTCCAGTGCTATTTCCTGAGTCCCGAGATCGGGAATTAACAGAATAGCGGAGTGCAGCAGTGTCCCATTTCCTCCTGGGAATTAAAAGTTCAGGGCAATTAATGAAGTTCTACAAAACTCCTGCCATTGTTTTACCAAGTTCTACGGAGTGAAAAATGAGCGAGTTGTGCGACTGCCCTGTTTGGTTGTTGATGGCTTAAAAAGGCGACACTTTATGACGCTGCACGATTCTGTTCGGCAATATTGCCGGGAAAATAAAAATTACACAACTTCTAGCGCTCGAAGATTACCGTTTGACACCTGTAATTTATTTAGCTTTTCCATGCATGTATTGCACCACTCCACCGACGCACAGCACATAAATCTGTCTCTTCCATTCTGGAGCCTGTAGCTATCTCCAATAAATCGTGAACGAGTCGCAGAGGTAATGTGCAATATCGTGCGAACTATGAGGATCAATGTAGCAGGAACTATATTGTTGCTAGACGGGAACATACTTGACTGTCATGTAATAGATTAAGAGTTAAAAGTGTTCAATTTTTAATATACTGAGAGGTGTTCCAGCTTAATAAGCTTAATTCATATAAGGGGAGTAAGAAATAAGCTGTCAGCAACAGTTGCCTTATGATAAATGAAGGCAAGCCTAGACAGGCATCCCTTGATACATGAAAATTGACCTTTCATAATCTGAGGACGCTGATTTTCATCGATTTCGCCTTCCGTTAGAGTTAATAAATACGTCAATTGCTGCAACTACAGTTGGAGGAATAGAAACTATTGAATAATGACAGTAGTGAGATTTGGTACGAATCTTTCAGAACGCTGATTCCTGATGCGAATGTGCAATAGGTGTAATAATATGAAGCTTTACTGCGTAACTATGACAATTACAAGAGGATGGCGAAATATCAATGTGTACTCGTATATTGAGATGGTTTAAAGCTCACGATTTAATTCTCTAGGCAGAGAGAAATATTGAACAAAGTCAATTAAGGCACAGAGTTGAAATATTTTATTTAATTGCAATCTAAACAGTAGTTGAAGTTATTAAATGCATTGGTAATGTGATGCAAGAAGTAGAATTAGAGGGATAAAAGCAGGCATAAGAAAAGCAGATTTTGAAGTTTGAGTAAACGAAAGATTTCAGATGGCTAATATAATATACGTAATTTGATATATTTGAGCATATTTGAAGCCGGACCAAATGATAGTAAATGATACAAAAGGTTGGTTATGTCAATAATGAATATGAGGGTAAAGCTATTAATAAACGTACAGGCCAGTGAAAAGCAAGCAAGCTGAAAGGTAGATGGAAATCAAAGCAAGATAAAATGGAATTTGCAAAGAGCAATACAGAACGAGGGCAACTAAAATGAAGAAAGGTCAGTGACGTGTTTAAAATTGAACTCGAGTGCCAGTGCATTTTAAAACTAAGTGTTCATAGCAGAGCAGTGATAAATAACGTTTTATGTGACGCGAAGGAACAATTTTGATGTATAAGAAATAAAGACAATTTCTAGTTTCAAGCAACAAACATCTTAATCAAATTTTATTTCTTTATGTGATATTGCAACTAATACTTGTTTCTTAAAAACAATATGAGATCGCGGTTACTAGGTAACGCGATGCTTTTTTGTTAAATATTAAGAAATTAATTGCTGTTATGTCAACTTTTGGGCAAATGGTGCTCCTGAATTTTAACGTTTTAATACAATAAAAGTTATTTGCCAAGTAAAAAAGTATACAGAATTATTCTACACGTTACCGGGCACATGTGGAAGTTGCGAAAGTTTTTCTAGTAAAAAAATATAAATTTGTGCAAACCAAGTTCGGCCTGAGTTTCCGCTTCGACACCTGGAGATTTCGAGCTGCTACACCGGTCCATTTGAACTTCAGAAGCTAGGGACCGCAAGTCCTACAGGACAAGATTGGGGTCCAAGAAAGCGACTTCCAGCTAATAAGGAATCGGCTTCACCTTCACCAGCTAAGGTCCGGTTTGGCATGTTTTTATGTGGTTGGAGTCCGGAAAGCTAGTGTATTTCGACAATACACCTTGTTGAAGCGATTCATCGTGTTTGCGAGCGTCCAGATCTGTCCCAGTTCGAGTAAATTGCGTGGCGTCACCAGAAAATGCGATTTGGCCAGGATTTGGAGCTATCACGGGAAGTAGTCACATCTGAAACAAAATCAAGTTAGTCGTTGCTAGGCGGGAGATTTGCTTCAGTTTACCTGTGGTTTCTTGCAAATTTCGCTTTTGAAAATCAAAATAAAAGACTGTATGCACCCTTTTGTGGTTAAGTCAAGTTTGTGAGGTTATGAGTAATTGAAGCGAGTAGCACGGTTGTACTAAAATTTGGCGTATTTGAGCTACTCTGAGTTAAATTCTAAAGAATAATTTTAAAATAAAGCTCAAATTTGAACGTAAGCTGAGATATTAGCTTATGTTTTGCCGGAGTAAGCCCAAAGACATATTGCAATTCGATAAAATATAGAAAGGGGCAATTAACTATTTTATTAGAGAGTAATAAATTCATTTCATTTTGATTAGCCAAAGATACTGACACGCAAAGTTTTACATTTTTAAAAATTTCATGTAACTACCCAGAGTATTGTGTGGTGATTTGCCCTATTTAATTATTTATAGTTTCAATGAACCCTTTATTAGTTGAAGGCAGTCACTTCAAACCGGCGCCGCAACGTGGATCCTTTACAGTCATTACTATTATCAGGCGCCGCAACTTGGAGCCTTACAGGAATATAAAAAATTTATTAAACTTTTTTTTGTAGTTAACTCTATTTGCAATTAAATTATTTAAAAAAAAAGTTGAACAATGAAAGTGGACACGAGGCAGCTTTAACCAGGAACGCTAGAAGAATAACACTTAGGGTGTTACAGTTGTATACAACTTTACTACAAGAATCGCACACTGTTATGGACTCTAATATGCGCAAATGTGTAGTTATAAAGTACTAACTCGAAATACGGCTGTGTTAAATAGGTTGACACACTGTTTCCTACTGCCGTTAGCACTACCATTCCTATTGATGAATTTAATAATTAGTGTTTCTATTATTGTTTATCATCCCAGTACTGTCATACAGTTGCGGCGAGTGAGAGTACATCCACGTGTAACATTTCGCTCTAATAAACAGTCAAAATTATAGCTTAAATTTGATTTTAATTAGTTGTGTTGAAGCACAGAATGCCTCTTTTGAGTAATTGTGCAATTTGTGATAAAACACTTAACCCAGATAAGGAAATTAGCTGTGATATTTGCAAATATCCCATTCATTCGATTTGTTGGGGTCTTTCACGCAGTGAAATACAATGTTTGAGCAGCATGGACAGGCGAATTACTTATCATTGTAACAAATGTTTATCTCAAAAGTCTGAGGTGAGTGTACTGAGACCACTTATTATTGATTTGAAATGTGAAGTTTATGAATTAAAAAGTCAAATTGAAATCCGTGATCAGATTCAAACTTGTAAAACCAAACCAGAAGATATCATTCAAGTGATATATGAGCGTCAGCGAAGAGCCTAAAATGTTATGTTGTTTAATGTGGAGGGAAGTCAATCTGTTGACGATAACGCTCGCATTGTAGATGATCTTAAGACAGTTAATGATATTTTTACGGATGTTCCCAATGTTTCAACTGATAACATAAAAATATTTCGTTTGGGCCGCAACCTTGTACAAGGATAACCTCGTCCGTTGAAAGTTATTTTAAAAATTCCTGCTGAAGTCGATCTTGTTCTTCGTGATAAGCAAAAAATTAGAAGAAAACATGCTAGTATTTTTGTGGGTGCTGATGAAACGCTTAAGCAACGAAGCTTTAGGCCCTGAACACACGGGATTTCGTTTCCCAGATTCCGTATGCGGGATACAGAATCTGAGTCTGTTCAGACACGGCGACTGAATCTCAGACGCGGGCCTTCAGTCACTTGCAGTGCCGTGCTGTTATGGACCTAGCATTGCTGTTCTTTGTTTCTGTCGAATTAGTCTAAAAGTGCTGTATTTAAAGTCAAGGATTGGGCTCTACAAAGCTAATAAACTTTTCATTGTCAAATAATGTACGCTCTATGATCGTTGTATGGTAAGGAACGCCTTGCTTATTCGATTTAAATAGAAGTTGCAGAAAATCTGCTACGCCTATGATATGATATCATATGTTCTGGCTGGCAAAAGTAGGCGAGTCCAGGCCGTGGTACACGTGGACTCATATCCTCTATATGCTCCAATGGTAAATCGGTATCCGAGATACAGAATTTGTCGCCGGCGGCCGAAATGGAGAGATAAGGAAAAGTGGCCGCCGGCGACACATTCTGTATCTGGTAATATAAAATCTTTTTGTAATTTATTAATTCAAATAAAAAAGATCATGGTCTACCTTGTATGATGCATCTAGATGACAATTATGCTAATAATGGGACTGATATTGCGAACTTATTTGCCAATAATTTTGCAGTAGTTTATTCAACTAATGAGGTTCATGTGCCTGATTATAACTTTTATTAATCTACTGATTGCTCTAACATTAGAATCACGTTGTCTGAGATTATAGAAAAAATAGATAAGTTGAGTTACTGTAAGGGACGTGGTACTGACAGGATACCTTCAATTTTTCTAAAGCAAACCGTTTTCATTGTTGCTAGGCAACTTTTCACATTATTTAACCTTTCATTATCAACTGAACAATTTCCATATTGTTGGAAAATAAGTTACATTACCTCTGTTTATAAATCTGGAAACAAATCTGATATTCGTAACTACCGACCTATTTCAATAATTATTTTAGTACCAAAAATTTTTTAAAGTATTGTTGCGGATAAATTAACACAAATGTTTAAGCATATTGATGAACAACATGGATTTACTGAGGGTAGATCAACTTGCACTAATTTACTGTTATATCAGCATCTCATAGTGAACGTTTTGGAGAAAGGCTGTCAGGTAGATGCCGTTTATACGGACTTCTCCAAAGCGTTCGACAGAGTTAATCCGCAAATACTGGTTGCTAAGTTAAAAGCCTATGGCATTACTGGTTCCTGACCCAGATGGATTGGTAGTTACTTAATGAGTAGAAACCAAATAGTAAAAATTTAAAACTATGTTTCATACGAAATAAATGTGACATCTGGTGCACCTCAAGGGTCTTACTTGGGTCCCATTCTTTTTAATATTTTTAAAAATGATATAACTAACATTTTTCGTGGCTGTTATTTTTTGCTATTTGCCGATGATTTGAAAGTATTTATAAAAGTTGAATCACAGTCTGACACACGTAATTTACAATATGTCATTAACTTAAACATATCTAAGTGTTATGTTATGCTTTTCTTTAGATGTAGGAATCCGGACATATGTGATTATCATTTGGTGCAAACCCTCTAAAATCTGTTACTAGCGTTAGGGATTTGGGTGTTATCTTTGATACTACGCTTAGTTTCAGTTTACATATTGGCAGTATTGTTAATAAGGCTTTCAAGATGCTGGGCTTTTTGAAAAGATCGTCACGAACTTTACCAATGTTAATACAATAAAATTATTATATTGTTCTTTAGTTCGAAGTCACTTAGAATATTGCTCTCCTGTATGGAATCCTTATTATAAAGTGTATTCTAATAGAATAGAATTAGTGCAGAAAAAGTTTTTAAGAGTAGCAAGTTAGATTTGGTTAGAATCATTCCAAAAAATTCTGACGAGTTAGAAAAGAGCGTTGATCTTGTACACCGCTCCATCAAGAGTCATACGAGACTAATTGTCCTGTGAATCGATGCAGGGAAGGTAAAAGGACTCCATGGTGGAACCCTGTACTACAAGCCCTCCGCAAAGAAACGCGCAGGCTCTTCAATAGAGCTAGACTCACAAACTCTCAACTGGACTGGGACAATTTTAAACTGTCCCTCCGGTCATACAAAACCTGCATACGTAGAAGTAAAAGAGAGACCTGGGGGGCCTTCTGCGAAAGTATTGAAGGCCTACCAGAAGAAGTTAGACTGCAAAAGGTGTTTTCCAAAACTCTAGGTTCCAGGCTGGGGATGCTGAGGCTCCCATTGGGTACCTTCACGGACACCAAGGAGGGGGCTCTCAAGCATATCATTGATGTTCACATCCCCGACTCCAGTCTTGTACAAGAAGCCCTACCTGAGAGGCCCCCACGCATCGCGCACACCGCAATGGACTGGAGCACGGCCTCAAAGGTAGTAAGTCTAGATCGTTTGAAGTGGACACTGTTCACCTTTGACCCATATAAGAGCGCTGGTGCTGACGGAATTTTTCCGGCTCTGCCACAGCATGGATTGGAGGTGTTGTTACGGCCCCTATATCACATTTTTCGTACTAGCCTGGCCCTAGGACACATTCCTGTGCCCTGGAGGACGGTCAAAGTAATTTTCCTACCCAAAACGGGACATGCAATGCATGATACCGCAAAGGACTTCAGAGCTATCAGCCTGACTTTTTTCCTGCTAAAGTTCAGGAAAGGCTGATTGAAAGGTATATTAAGGATGAAGCATGGGTGGCTCTTCCGCTGCACCCATCACAACACGCCTACCAACAAGGCAAGTCAGTTGAGACGGCACTCCATGCGATCGTTTCCAAGATAGAGAAAACCCTGCAATACAAAGAACTTTCGCTCGATGCATTCCTAGACATAGAAGGGGCGTTTGATAATACCTCCTTTGATTCTATCTGTGTAGCTTCCGAAAGGCACGGGATCGAACCCTCCTTGATAAGATGGATCGGTTCTATGCTGTCGGGCCGACAGGTAATCGTTTCAGCAGACGAGCTCTCTATCAGAGCGACGGTCACTAAGGGCTGTCCTCAGGGTGGAGTCTTGTCTCCAATGTTATGGTGTCTGGTCGTGGACGGGCTGCTAAGGGAGCTCTCTGCAAAAGGCAACTTTGTGGGCTGTCCTCAGGGTGGAGTCTTGTCTCCAATGTTATGGTGTCTGGTCGTGGACGGGCTGCTAAGGGAGCTCTCTGCAAAAGGCATCTTTGTGCTAGGTTACGTTGATGACCTTGCAATATTAGCAATGGGAAGGTTTGCTGGCACAGTAACTGGGATCATGCAAGAAGCCCTCATTACTGTACAAAACTGGTGTGTAAGGCAAGAGCGAATTAATCCTAGGAAGGCAGAACTTGTTACCTTCACCAAAAGAAGGAGAATCGAGGGTGTCAGACAGCCCACACTCTTCGGTAAAGCTCTTCAGCCCTCCAAATAGGTCTGATATCTTGGAGTTATCCTGGATTCAAAGCTGAACTGGAGGATTCATGTAGAGAGACAAATTCAAAGGGCCACTGCTTCCCTGTGGAGATGTAGACGGACCTTTGGAACCAGCTGGGGTCTCAAGCCCCGTGTCACCAAATGGCTATACACGGTGGTTACAAGACCAATAACAACATATGCTGCTCTTGTTTGGTGGCCGGCAATCAGCAAGGCAACAATCAGAAACAGCCTCAACAGACTACAGAGATTGGCCTGTTTAGGCATAACTGGAGCAATGCGCACTGCTCCTACGGAAGCTCTGGAGGTGCTTCTGGGGCTTCCGCCCCTCCACCTAGTGATTGAGGTGGAGGCTTGAAAATCAGCCTACAGACTAAGCCAGGGTCAGATGTGGGCCATGAAAGGGGAACTCAGGGATCATCCAACATTTTGAGAAGGTCCCAGAACTTATCACAAGGAGCGACTTCATGGCTCCGTTTTACATTTTCCACAAAGCATTTTAGGTACTCATTCCTGATAGGAACGATTGGTGTCAGCAACAGCGTCTTCTCACTCCAAGGGGACTTGTTTGGTACACAGACGGCTCCAGGATCGCGGGGGATCTGGTGCTGGCATCTACGGCTGTAGGCCGAAAGTCAAACTCACCGTTTCCCTAGGAAAATATGCCACTCTATTCCAGGCGGAGGTAGTTGCCTTCCCAACCTGTGATCAGGAGAACCTTCAAAGAGGTTATTCCAATCTGCATATATATATATATCTGCACAGGCAGTCAGGCAGCACTAAAAGCATTGAGTTCACCCAGAATCAACTCCAGGTTGGTTCTGAAATGTTGCCAGACACTGAATAGACTCGGTACAAAAAACTGGGTAAAACTACTATGGGCCTGGTGGCCATAGTGAGATAGAGGGTAACGAAGAAGTTGACGCTCTAGCCAGAAGGGGTTCTTAAGAGCCGCTCATCGGCCCTGAGCCGGCTTTAGGAATTACCCGTGCCACTGCAAAGAGACAAGTTGAGCACTGGTTAAGTAACCAATCCAGTGCCAACTGGGCTTCGGAACCAAGGCTACGTCAGGCAAAACTCCTCATCGGGGAAATGTCGCCTACCAACACCTTTACTCTCCTGTCATAAGCAGGAAAAACATTAGGATCGTGACTGGTTTACTAACAGAACACGGTCACCTACAGAAGCACTTATTCACAATTGGAATGATAAATGATTCCACCTGCAGGAAGTGCCAGTTGGAGGAAGAAACCTCAATTCATGTTTTATGTCAATGTGTGGCTCTCCTAACACTGCGACATAAACGTTTTGGAGCCGGCCTGGTGGAACCCCAGGCGATAAGGGACGTTCCTATGGGTAGGATTCTTTCCTTCACGTTGGAAACCGGCCTCTTCGAACGAGCTCCATAACAATTTAGGTGGGAGCACAATGGACCAATACGTATCAGTGCAGCTTACAACAAGCCCCATCAGAATAAGAAAAAACAGCGTTTAAAATCGGTAGCATTGTTAATAGTAACGATACTTCATACTCGCATATTGAAGGTTTTCTCCATTTAGAAACTCTTGAAGTGCGCAGGACTTGTTCTGCTTTATGTTTTCTGTTTAAATTATTAAATGGTTATATAAATTGCCCTGAGTTGTTATCTCAGATTTATTTTCACATTCCTCCTAGAAATATGAGAAATTCTATTCTTTTTCATATACCTATTCATAGAACCACTTATGGACAATACTCTCCTATTTATAGGTTATGTCATAGCGCTAATAATGTTTGTAATAGCATAAATATCTTTGGTGTAACCATAAATATAGGGTATAAATTATAATATTTTATGTATGCAGAGAAGTTTTAGTTATTAAGCTTTAGTTATTCTGTTATTAGGGTGCTTTGTTCTATTACTCAATTTGTTTGTCTTGCATTGATATTTTGTGTATGCAGATAATTTTTAGTTTTTAGTTTATTCTGTTATTAGGGTGCTTTATACTATTACTCGTTTTGTTTTTAAGTATTAATTCAATTGGGTTTCCCGTTAATAAATAAATAAATAAATTACCTAGTTTTCTTCCTTAATCTTAACGTTTTTCTTGAAAGAGTTCACTCCATCTCTTCACAGGACGTCCAAAGCTTCATATTCTTGTGAATAAATTGTAGTTCATTATTAATTCTGTGTATCTGTGATTTTCCATTCTATCTACTGTTACAATATTTTTGATCGTTAATAAACTCGAACATGCCACTAACCACCTCATAAGAACGGATCTGAGCTAACTTCCCTTAGAAAAGACAATAACTAAAATAAATGGACCAAGTGCTTCTATATGACACGTTCGATGCTGATTACTGGAGACAACTAACTACTAAGTTCTACAGAGGAAGAAAAAAATATGAAATGAAACCAAAGTTGTAATTAGGATCATCGAATGATAGTAAAATTATAAATTTCGAGGTAACAAGACTAATCACAAAAATAGTAAATATCACAAACCATGCAAGGAATTGCTTAAAACTAGCATATAATACATTGTAACGAAGCCTCGCTCTTAGCACACAGAATTAAATCGGGGGCACGCAAAGGCAAATCATATTTCAAAGGGTTTGAATTGGCTTGTAAATAAATTACTATAATTTAAAAGAAAAGGTTTGTGCACATGTAAAGCCAGACCACATAAAATTTATTTGACTCAAAAGGTTTGTTAGCTGCATTCTAAAAGGAGCGTAGTTGTTAAGTAAACGCAAAGGATAGTGAAAATAGTGAGCAAAGCAGAAAGGTAAAGCAAGATGAAGCATAATATAATATATAAAATTACAAAGAGCAAAGTTAGAAGAAGGCAACAGAAGAGAAAGATCAGTGTATTTAAAAATAAAGTGCAATAGTGCAGTTCAGAGCAGTGACAATAATAAATAAATAACGTTTGTGTGTGCAACGCTATCGAAAAATTTTAATTATAGTATTAAAGACAATAATTTAGATTTAAGAAAATTGTAAATATTAATTATGTACTCAAATTTACTTTCGTTTGTAACCTTTTATTGTCAAAATGTATTTCCATGAACATAAGAAAATCAACAGTAACTTAGCAACCTGATGCTATTTTGTTTAAAACAAGAGAACAATTGAATTACTTTTTATTTGAAGTTTGTCGAATTTGTGCTCCATATTTAAATATAATTTTATATTAATAAACGAGCATATGACCGTATAAAAAGTATTTCATTTTATTGTGCCCATCTCAGAGTACCTGTGACAGTGTTTGTGGAATTTTCAGCCACACTAAAATATAAAATTTCCCAAGGTCACAGTTACCTTGTGTTTTTCGAAAATTGAGTGGCGTTAGTAAATTGTGCAAATTTGGCGGTCGGCGTCTATTCGACGTCAAACCAAGCAAAAGGCGGTGACGTCATCCTAAAAAACAATCAAGGGGATATGTTTTTATTAGTTGCCAAGCGGGAAAATTCTAATAACTTACTTGACGCGTTTTCACAGTATTTTCACAAGTTTAAACGTTCAAATACGCTGTGCACTGGCGACATTTTGTGTGTTATCTGTCAAATAAAGATTACTAATATTATCTGCTGCGAGCGAGCGAATGAGCTACTCCAAGTCAAATAACCTAAAATTTATGGCGATAGTTAAATTCTGATCCCACCCTGAGAATAGAGCTTGTGTTTTTGCCGAGAGTTAGCTTGATTGAGATTGCAATTAAATAAAATAGAAGGGGGGGCATTCAACCATTTTATTGGTGTAATTAATTATTACATTTAATTTTTAACCATCCGTAATTGACTGACAGGCAATGTAAAACCACAGCACAAAAGTATTAAATCTGAGAATTGTGCGATTTATAAATTGCCCAAAATTTTACTTATTAAGATATTTATTTAATATTACAAATATTGCATTGGAGTATGTAACTAAATATTTTTAGAATGTAGTAGGTCCAATAGTTAAGGAGCAATCCTCCGTCCACACAGTAAACACCCACTCTGTATATTGCCTTAATAGCCTGTGGGTGGTGCGATGCAGGAGCGGGGGTTAACCTTCGTCCATTCGTTCATTGGGATCTTCAGTAATAATACTCTTTGTTCTAAATAGCTATCTGATGCTTTCTTCAGGACTATGAACATCAGGTGTTTCAACATTGAAGTATCTGCTTTGTTTCATAGTGAAGTTGTTCGTACAGAACTTACCTCTTCTAAGCTTCTAATCTATTACGCTGTTATTCGCCTAGCGTTGTCTCAGAAACGTTTCTTAGGCGATTATTTAAATTTTTTTATAGATGGCTTGCGCTTTTGAGAAGACTTATGCCCCTTTAACTTTTGTTGTTGTTTCACGCCCGTTTCTTAAACAAATTATTAACGTTGGAGCCTTTCTATTTTCAGGCATTTATTTACCTTTTAGCATATATTATACAGGTGCAATCGATTAGGCTTCCGTCTTGTTCCATCGTTCACGAGATATTTTTGTGGATTTAATGTTTTTCTAAAGTGTATATTAATTTATTTATCACAGACGACAAGCCCAGCTAAATATTCACTAAAAATATATATAAATTAAAAATGTATAAAATAAACCAGAAGGGTAAATACTAATAAATCTCTATAAGTAATGAAATCAGAGAAACCTATGAATTTGTCGAACATAATAAAAAAGGAAGATTATGAACAGTAGAGCATCATATAAAACAAAAGAACACTAAGTAAAATAAAATTACTATAATACAGAGTGGTAGTGATTGGTTATATTTAATATTTTCTTGGCTGCCAAATGCATTAATTGATGTTCGTTGTTTTGTATATAAAGTTTTCCGAAAGTATATGCGTCTAGAGGAAGGGAAACGTTCCATACTCTTGCATTTTGGTTTCCTTCAATAGCCAAGTGGTCTAAGTTGTTTTATTTTGATTTTTCCAGTTGTTCATATAATTGCTGAGTTACTTATTCTTTCCTTTTTCAGATCCATTATTCTAAATATCTTCTTCTTGTTTCACTTTGTTCGTGTGTCATTAGATTCGTCCAGCTGCCAACTAATTTGTATCAGGTTTTCGAATATCCAGTTATACATAAGGGTACCTTCAGTACGGAAACCATTCTGTAGCGAGAGTAGTTGATTGATAGGGCTGCCATCTTGAAGCCTACGAACATAGTTGCTTTTTCTGTGGGCCGAAGACTCGCCTTTATCCTCACCTTCTAATTGTCCGGAGATTACGCGACCCATAAGGTAGATTGTCGCGGACCTGGAAGGTATACTTTATTACTAGAGCTCTAGCAAGCTTTGCGTATTTGTTAGACTTCTAGATTTGCCTAGTATTAAGCTACCTTCCGAGTGGTTCTTTGCAGCCGTTCCTAACATGGAGATCGGTGGCTGGTAAACAAACGCTTCTACTTGTAGGACAGACGCTGTTTTGGTGGTCTTGATTCGTTCAGGTTATTTTATTTTTCTGATACCAGCCATATCTAGATAGCTATCTCTTGTCTGCCACTTGGAGAGTAGCACAGTGGGGAACCAGCATAAGCATAGTATCATATTTTCTCTTCGTTCTGGCTTAAATGTGCTACCCAACCTAAAAAGGGGTTTCTCATGATGATGCTATATTGGGAAGAGCAATTTTTGTAGATATCTTTCCACAAAAGTTCTCTGCTTCATCACAATCGTGCTTTGAGGTGGGGGCCTATACCTGGATAACTTCTATTTTGTCGTTTATTTTAATTTTAATTTATGCAACTATATTTCATATTATTTTATGCGTTTCCATAATCGGTGCTATCGGTTCCTTTCTCATATATCATATGCCTACCATACTGTGTCCTTGTCCATGTATGTACTAAAATGCATTTCCTGACTCAAGCTGAACTGCCTTCTTCCAACTTTTTTCGTTTATGAGAAGCCGATAGCTTCTTAGTACACTTAAATACAATATACAGGGTATTAGTGTAACTTTAGCTAAACTTTACGGACCTGGTCTGCTAATCATGACTATGAAGATCTGTGTATACGAGTATGTTTGGAAATGCTCCATAGAAAAGTTATACACCTTTGCGTTTACTCGAGTTAAATCCAAAATAACAATAGTGGGCTATGTATTGACAAAAACAACAATTGTTTATTAAATTATGGAATCCTTTAGTTTATTTTCTCGAGGGACATCTTAGATCAGTGGTCTATGTTGCACTATTTCCTTATCGCACGAATACTGAAATGACGTATTCTAGAAGGATTTGAAGTACTAAGGCATACCCCGGGGAATCTTAGAGCGCGCAGGACAGTCACTGATTAAGCGTTACCAAGCATGTATTGTTGCAAGATGTAAATATTTTCAAAAATCGCTTTAGTTGTGTTAAATTTTGTATGTTACTACTGTTATAATTTTAGAATTAATTTGAGCAAACGCTATTAAAATTTCAAAGACATGTATTTCTTTAGGAAGAATTTCCGAACACACCCGTAGAGCCTAAATGAGTAATAACTGCTAATAAAATTTTTAATTGTGTTATATTACAATTCATGATTCATTAATGACCTGTAACTATATAAGGAAAATGTGATAATCTAAGATCCCGTACTCATTCAGCCGTAGTAATCACAACTGCCTTAGAAAACGAAGTTGCCGGATTGAAATGCAATTGTCAGAACGTCACTTTTGTGTTACTTTCAGCATATTCGTTTCAACGAACAATTACTGGAATTCCACTATGTATAAGATTGTCTCTACAAGCAAAATCACATTGTTGAGATCTATTAATTTGTAATAGTATGGTTTTCCTAATTGATTCGTTAAATGGTATATAATGAATTACTTGTATGTAAACCGTATAACTGTTGATCATTTACTGAACAAAGTTTGAGTACACCTCAAGGATGAATTCTTAAATACCACATCACATGCGTCGATTGAGTAATATAACATATTAAGAATTACGGTAACCTACCATATGCATTGCTTAACTAATATAAACATATTCAAGTCAGCTGGATATTCAGCAGTTGGCTACATTGGTGGAAAAAGGGTTTCGGGTTCGAAAAATGGGTGCCCCAGGATCCTCGCAATAACAATGGGCAACTTGGTTCAAGGCGTCAGTATTTGGCGTTGAAAAGTTTTCCCAGGGCTGCGTTACTTTACAGGATGCGTGCGGTGCGTTTATTGACATAACGATAGAATTTATCCAAAGAGATGGCAACACTTAAATGCGAACGCCCTGTTTACTGAACGCTAGTTGACTGACTACTAGCTGAAACTGTGCCAGCGCGAAGAATTTTGGCAGCTTATTTCCGAGCACAGAGATGCCAATTACGCGACATGATGTCGGCCATATTGGGGCAAAGTAAATTTCCTACTGGACAATGTTCTAGAAAAGGGACCTGGACATATCGCCGAATGGACAAAACGCCGAATCGTATTTTAATGCCCAAAACGCCGAATCGTGCCCAAAACGCCGAATTCGTTTGAGTGGACAAATCGCCGAAAATGCCCAAAACGCCGAATGCTGTCGGTGGACATATCGCCGAAAATGGACAAATCGCCGAATTAGTTGGCGTGGACAAAACGCCGAAAATGCCCAAAACGCCGAATCCTCTCGGTGGACATATCGCCGAAAACGGACAAATCGCCGAATTAGCTATCGTGGACAAAACGCCGAAAATGCCCAAAACGCCGAATTCTGTCCGTGGACATATCGCCGAAAATGGACAAATCGCCGAACCGTGTAAAATGACCCCACATGCATCGGAAAGTTGGCATCGCTCGATTTTGTTCAAAACCCCCGTTTGTGTCGGTGGACATATCGCCGAAAATGGACAAATCGCCGAATTAGTTAGCGTGGACAAAACGCCAAAAATGCCCAAAACGCCGAATGTTGTCAGTGGCCACAACGCCGAAAATGGACAAATCGCCGAATTAGTTAGCGTGGACAAAACGCCGAAAATGCCCAAAACGCCGAATGCTGCCGGTGGACACATCGCCGAAAATGGACAAATCGCCGAATTAGTTACCGTGGACAAAACGCCGAAAATGCCCAAAACGCCGAATTCTGTCGGTGGACATATCGCCGAAAATGGACAAATCGCCGAATTAGTTACCGTGGACAAAACGCCGAAAATGCCCAAAACGCCGAATTCTGTCGGTGGACATATCGCCGAAAATGGACAAATCGCCGAATTAGTTAGCCTGGACAAAACGCCGAATCCTGTGAGTGGACATATCGCCGAAAATGTCCAAAACGTCAAATTAGTGGGCGTGTGCCAAACGTCAAAGATGTCGAAATCACCAATTCCTGTTAGTGGGTATGGTACAAACAAGAACACTATACTAAGGACATGCAACTCCCGTTTCGAAGCGGACCGCTAACAGCTGACAAGTAAGGCGGCCGTGGTGTACAATTATTCATTCACAAAACTCGTGAACTGTCTATGTCAAACATTTGCTGAGTGTAACTGGAAATTCGGACCATGTTTTAACAATTAATAACACACTTGAAATACACTCCATTGGATTAACAACCGTAAACTGACTTTTAACCGCGATTACAGGTTAATTTAGCTCGCTTCCAACTCTCGAACGGCAGTACACGGTGTCGACAGCTCCGCAACGGCTATCCCCGACATAAGGGCCGCTTTTATATACAGCCGTCATAGGAAGTTCCATCTCCTTAGTATAGTCTTCTTGGGTACAAATTAAGGATGCAGAATATTTTACGGCCAAACAAATAGCGAGAATTGTTTTCAAGTTGTTATTACAACAATAATAAATTCAACTAACAATTGCTGCCAGCATAAACAACACCTGTAAACTAATAGTTGATATTCTAACTACAATTTTTGATATCCCGTGTGCATTTTTGTGATTGAGTATTGAGGGTGGTGTCATTTTGTTCCTTATGCTGGGACCCGCGACTGCGATGAGCGAGGGGCTATTTGGGGATAAGTTGTTATTTTAAAATATAAATAAGGTAAATATGTTTTAAAAACCAGAATATCTATTTCATATTCTATATCGCGCATATACTGCAACTTATAATGTAATAAAATAAAGTGATAATTGACCGTCATTGAATCCAAAATGGCGAACTTTAATTTCTTTATTTAAAAAACTCTTTGAATATAAAACAACAGGAAAGAGCATTTACCAGATGAGGTTGCGTCGAGAATGGAGGTTGCATATGGCGGATAGTTGTTTCCGTTTGACACTGGCGTACTGTCTGTAAAGGATATATTATGGGTTTATTATATATCAAGGATCAACATTTTATGTATTTCTACACATTTATATCGGGTGATTATAAATATTTTTCCATCAAGCTACTTATGAAATATTTGTTATATGAATAATATGTAGGTAGGACTGTACGTCTATGTCAAATTCGAAGTTAGCAGGTTAGGTTTTGCGTCAGTCTTGATTATAAAATCACCCGGTACATTAATGCCTAGACAAGCTATTAGGTTAGCTTATTGGAATGTATATATATGAATTAAATAAATTATTATTTATTATTATTATATTATAATTGTTTTACTGAGTTTAAAAATTGTCGTTATTTGTATTAAACAAATTTTAATAACAAAACATGTAAATTAATTCACATTAACATTAATTTAACGAGTTTCTGCTACAATCGCAAAATTTATATGGTGATAAATATAGAATAAGTTGGAGTTTTAACAAATTTATTTATTTTAACTTTTCTTAAATTTATTTATTTCCAACAGAGAGGAAGCCCAATTATAGAAAGTCTACAATTTCATATTTAGAACTAACTCAAACATAATTTCTATTATACAGTCGAAAACCAACCTAATATTACAATAAACTTACAGTATAAAACAAATCCTTAGAAAAACCTTTCAAGTCACAGTAGAATATGTCAATTTGATTATTAATAAGATTGTATGATGCAGTGCTTGCAAAAAGTGATGAATTTTTATAGGAATTTGCCCTAGGACAAGTATTAACAAATGTGAGACCATTTCTCGTTCTTATATCAGGTATATGAAAGTTAAGTTTTGCTGGCAGTTTAGGACAGTCAATATTTTAATTTTAATTATCAACCAGCTTGTAAATAAACATTATCTGAAAATAAGTACGCATTGACTAAGGCTTTATACGTTTAAAAATAAAAAATTATACCCCTATGATCACGTTATTTGACAACTACCATGAATAAACTACCACAAATGAGTCATACTTGGAGGTTGCATATGGCGATTTCAGTCGCACTTTTAAGTAGGTACGGCCAATAAAAGACCAGACTCCTTCCTGTTGTTTTATATTCAAAGAAAAAACTAAACATGAACTTGTTGGGTATCAAATTAAAGGTAATCGATTATACAAAACAAATAGCAAACTTATAAAATGTTTAAGTGCCATAAAAAATAAAAGAGGTAGTGGCGGTATTTATGGGCCAGTGTGCTTACATTTCTAAAACAGTTCCGGAAACAATTTACACACTGTCCTGGTTCCTTCCAAAGGGTGCTAAACAAAAAGATCAACTATGACTGTTGATGTTCCGTCATTATCTAACAGAAGTTGCAACGTAAGACATCATATGGTTGCTAGGCGAAATCGTTAATTTAAGTCAGACTTATAGTTCCAATCAAGTGCTAATAACTCTGTCTACCCACAATTCCATGGTATATGATAGCAGACACAAAACACACATATCTGTTTTGCCATTACTCCTGCATCACCAAACTGGAAAAGTTAGTTGTGACTGTAAACCGTCGACTACAACTGCCTTTGATACATCGAAAGATGGCATTTTTTAACCGAAAATTGGGTGATCATTCCATGAGAATTGCACATAATAATAGCTGTACTCAAATCTATTGGAAGTTATATTGGATCAACTGGCATTCCTGAGTTGTGGAGCGTGGCCTTTTTTATAAATTTATAAGAAGCCAAACATACTCAAACATACGCTCATACCACAACTTTGCCTGTGTTATATACTGCGCTTGCTAATGAATTCTTCAAGGAAGAATGCCAAGTTATTCAAATAATTCTTTGGGTAATTTGTAAGAAAAAGTACTCCAAATCCATGATTGACAACAAAGTTTGTTCACGAAAATAAGTTTGTACCGCTTAGTAAAAGAAACAATAGTTAGGTACCTAGGTATTGTATGTAACAGAATGTTGAGAATTTGTTAATTCTTCTAATGCCCCAGGTACCTATGACGTTTTCGGCATTTCCACCCCATTGGGATTTTCGTCCGAATTTTAATGCCCGCATTGTTCTCTCGCAAGAGGCGCGTTCGGTTGAAATCACAAAATTAGTTTTGACGAATTGGTTAACACAAGAAACACGCTGTTGACTGGCCCAATTTGTCTGTTGGAAATAAATAAATTTAAGAAAAATTAAAATAAATAAATTTGTTAAAACTCCAACTTATTCTATATTTATCACCATATAAATTTTGCGATTGTAGCAGAAACTCGTTAAATTAATGTTAATGTGAATTAATTTACGGTGGCACTCGAACTGCTCACCGACTAGCGACAGGTAGTTTACTCATTAAAAGGGTTGTTTAATCTCCTACTGAACTGCGCACAATGCCTGCAGGTAGTCAGATCAAAAACCGCCATTTAGGTAGCATTTTTAATTATTGGTAAATTCACATAATAGGGATGGAACGTGGATAAGACATTTATTTGGCTTAACATTTCTTCCAGCAACAGAAGTAGGGAATTGCTTCGTAGATTTTATTAGCGAAAAACCGGATAACTCTAGAGTTATTCAGTTTATTGGCTGTTTAGTTGATAACTACATTAAAAATAAGTCCACGTTTCCTTCAGAAATATTGGTTGTGAAAACTGACAGCGCTGCAAGAACGAACAACACTTGCGAATTTCATTCCAAATTTAAAACGGGAAAATTCGTCTCCATACCCTAATATTCACTAATTTTTAAAAGTGTTAGAAATGCAAGCCGATACGTATATAAAACTCAATTCTATTGTCGAAATGTAAATAGATACAATTCATGGAAGCCAAAATTGTGCAGTTAGATGGACATGAAATATCTCAATACAATTTTGTAAAACGTGTTTCCCATAAATTTAGTAGTATTGTAAACTTGTAAGTAAAACATTTGTTATACAGTGTGTTTCACTTATTATCTTTGCAACCCTATATTTTCCTTATTTATTTTATGATCGATTTGAAATTTTAAGAGAGCTATTTTTACACTATTTAAATAATCTTACTACAAACTAGCAGCCTACTGCGTTGAAAAACAGATACGGAAAATTAAAAAAACGTAGTTGGCTCGGTTTTATCTAAAATGTTATTAAAAAAAAGTTGAACCAAATTTAAAAAATTGTCAATTTGATTATTTTTCATAATGAATAATATTTTAATCTACACGATTTAAATTTCAATGGTTGTCTCTCAATGAAGTACATGGCCTGTCAATTTATGTTCCTGTAAATGTAAATAGCAAGTTAAATAATAATTTACATTTCGACTGCTTTTGTGGTTCTGATTAACTTTATTTAATAACGTTAACTAGGCCTACTATGCTTTTTAATTTTTTTTTATGGCTGTGGGTTACTGTGGGAGGTAAACTATTTAAAAATTATAAAAATAGTTAATTTAAATGGTGACCAATATTTCAAGTCGATCAGAAAAAAATAAGGAAGATGCAGGGGTGTGAATGTGAGAAGTGAAACACACTGTATATGATAAAAAATATATTTGTTTTTACCTGTCGCTATACAGTTAATATATCTTTTTATCATTGCATACTTGGTATACTTTATTCCGTGTTAATAATTCTTGTAATGCGAACTTCACAAAGGACAATAGCTGGATAATTTAGTTCCTTTTAGTAATATTTTAAAACATGCTATGTTCGGTTTTGAAACCGGTCAACCGGTATGTTATGACATGACACAATTTTGGCAGGTAAAGATAAAAAATCACTTTATGGTTGCTCCTCATCCTAATCGCCCTTGAGCGCAGTTCGAGTTATGGTAAGGATTAAGCCAGGTAGGCAAATATGTTGAGCGCAATTCGAGTATTGGATTAAGGGACTAATGGGTTTTGTGCGCAGTTCAGTTGCACCGTAATTTACATGTTTTTTTATTAAAATTTGTTTAATACAAATAACGACAATTTTTAAACTCAGTAAAACAATTATAATATAATAATAATAAATAATAATTTATTTAATTCATATATATACATTCCAATAAGCTAACCTAATAGCTTGTCTAGGCATTAATGTACCGGGTGATTTTATAATCAAGACTGACGCAAAACCTAACCTGCTAACTTCGAATTTGACATAGACGTACAGTCCTACCTACATATTATTCATATAACAAATATTTCATAAGTAGCTTGATGGAAAAATATTTATAATCACCCGATATAAATGTGTAGAAATACATAAAATGTTGATCCTTGATATATAATAAACCCATAATATATCCTTTACAGACAGTACGCCAGTGTCAAACGGAAACAACTATCCGCCATATGCAACCTCCATTCTCGACGCAACCTCATCTGGTAAATGCTCTTTCCTGTTGTTTTATATTCAAAGAGTTTTTTAAATAAAGAAATTAAAGTTCGCCATTTTGGATTCAATGACGGTCAATTATCACTTTATTTTATTACATTATAAGTTGCAGTATATGCGCGATATAGAATATGAAATAGATATTCTGGTTTTTAAAACATATTTACCTTATTTATATTTTAAAATAACAACTTATCCCCAAATAGCCCCTCGCTCATCGCAGTCGCGGGTCCCAGCATAAGGAACAAAATGACACCACCCTCAATACTCAATCACAAAAATGCACACGGGATATCAAAAATTGTAGTTAGAATATCAACTATTAGTTTACAGGTGTTGTTTATGCTGGCAGCAATTGTTAGTTGAATTTATTATTGTTGTAATAACAACTTGAAAACAATTCTCGCTATTTGTTTGGCCGTAAAATATTCTGCATCCTTAATTTGTACCATACCCACCAACAGGAATTGGTGATTTCGACATCTTTGACGTTTGGCACACGCCCACTAATTTGACGTTTTGGACATTTTCGGCGATATGTCCACTCACAGGATTCGGCGTTTTGTCCAGGCTAACTAATTCGGCGATTTGTCCATTTTCGGCGATATGTCTACCGACAGAATTCGGCGTTTTGGGCATTTTCGGCGTTTTGTCCACGGTAACTAATTCGGCGATTTGTCCATTTTCGGCGATGTGTCCACCGGCAGCATTCGGCGTTTTGGGCATTTTCGGCGTTTTGTCCACGGTAACTAATTCGGCGATTTGTCCATTTTCGGCGATATGTCCACCGACACAAACGGGGGTTTTGAACAAAATCGAGCGATGCCAACTTTCCGATGCATGTGGGGTCATTTTACACGGTTCGGCGATTTGTCCATTTTCGGCGATATGTCCACGGACAGAATTCGGCGTTTTGGGCATTTTCGGCGTTTTGTCCACGATAGCTAATTCGGCGATTTGTCCGTTTTCGGCGATATGTCCACCGAGAGGATTCGGCGTTTTGGGCATTTTCGGCGTTTTGTCCACGCCAACTAATTCGGCGATTTGTCCATTTTCGGCGATATGTCCACCGACAGCATTCGGCGTTTTGGGCATTTTCGGCGATTTGTCCACTCAAACGAATTCGGCGTTTTGGGCACGATTCGGCGTTTTGGGCATTAAAATACGATTCGGCGTTTTGTCCATTCGGCGATATGTCCTAGACCCCTAGAAAACAATTAAAATGTTAGTTCTTTGCTTGTGGTCTCTTTATTTGAACACTATCTACAAGAATTTTCGTTATGTAAATCTTGCTGCTTAATTTCAAACGCTTAAAAGTTATCAGAAAAGTAAAATAATCTGTTGTATGAAGTTAGTAGTCTACTTGAAATAGTGACAGATAAATACTACTAGTAGGTATATAGTAAGTCTTTACGACTATGGAAACCACCTTTTTATACCATTTACAAAAATACCATATGAAAGCTTAAGTTTTAGTTTCCCGTTTTAGATATTAGTCAAGCAGACGCTCGATTTTAGACAAATTAACTCCACAAAATTATTCAAAACTCAAATCGACAAAGCTTAAAGCAACTGAATAGGCAAATTTTTTAGTAAAAAATATATATAGCATCTACTGAGTAGTTAATGGACGATGAGAATCATAATAATAATAACTGTAAAAGAAGACTAATTAAGCAACCCGTAAAGTTATTAATAAAGACAAAATACATTGCTGGCTACCTCGAAAGTGGCGGTAAAAGCCAATTACGTAACCTCTGCCATAAAATTTACGGCTAGCTTTCAAGCAGGAAAAAAGAGAGAATTGACTGAGGAAATCCGTTGGCTAGAAATTCCTGTAGACACAATAAACACTTCTAGACGTGACGTAAGTTAACCTCTTCCAAGGTTGGAAGAAGCCGAAAAATATTATTTTCTTAAACCCTGTGCGGAATAGCATTTATGCTCTTATGTGCAAAAAACCGCTTAGAAATGAAATCAATATTTTGTTGATGTAACGAACTAAAGCGAGGTAAGTTTAGGTGAACGTTTCGTAGAGTATCTAAGTAAATTATTCGTATGTGACTTATAGGTGATAGCAATTAAATCGTCAAAAGGTATGGTTATTATAACGTAGATAAATGCTGACGCTACAATTCTTTAAGAATTTTTGTCTACAATTCTTTAAGAATTTTTGTACTGGCGGTAAATTTAAATACTGCTACAGCACTAGATTACGAGAAAGCAGAGGAAACGTTAACTGACACATACATTTTCCGGTAATGGTCAGTACACAATGAGAACATAGCGCTCGGCGAACATCTGTTTCAGACAACCACATGCCAGCAGTTACAGATTTTCAGTCGATTTCGGCACGACCCAGGATTTAGGTTAATTTAAAATACGACAGTTGCACCTAACAATGGTTTACTTCCTTTTTTTATATATATGTTTCACTATTGTAACAAATGTAGATTGGCGGTATTGATTGAGTGGATTATATTCGTTGGAGTTCAGTCAAAAAATAAAACTAGTTTTCAATATACTGGAAGCCTGAGTGGTAAAAAACCAAGGTTGAGTAGCTCCGTTTTATTAGTAATCCTTATGAATGTGCATCTAGAACATTCTTGCTAAGAGCTATTCCAGGACCTATATGCTAAAATATCATATATAAACGTTAAGAGAGCGGATTATCATCATGCACAAGTACGGTTATTACGATTAAGAAATTTTCTAGGAGTTGGCGCATATGTCATTAAAAATCAAATTGTTCCTATACCAACTTGTAAAGTTGTGCTGTAAAGTGACATTTTAGAGATGAGGGTGGACACAATGTTACTTTATTCACTAGTTAATTAAAAGTCCATAGTCTATAACACGCAACAAAATGCATACGTGTATAGTGGTAACTAGCACAAACCGATAATATGATCATCTATGTAAAATTATTTATTAATTTTTATAGCTTATTTAACAGCCCCCCCCCCCACTCCTGACTAGATTTACGCACTTGTATTGTAAATAACTATTACATACTTAACTGGGGTCATTAGGAGAAAAAATGTATATGTCACACGTGAATAAAGAGATTTCATCCACTTGGGGAAATTAGCTCACTCGGCTTTGCATCTTGAGCTAAGATTTGGCCCTTATGTATAAAATGTCTTTTTAGTCACTTGTTCCATACCTAACCTATTAACGATGATAGTTGACGTTCCACAAAGTACTCTACGACTGTCACTTGACACTCTGCCATTTTTGTGTTATTCGTAAAGATATGTGAGCATGTAGTTGTCATCCTACTATTAATCGTCAGTTCCTTCATACCTACAATAACATCTTCGATGTATTTTATAAAAATTACTTTATTCTCTGAGTTCCTACATTCAAACACATCAGAGTGGAATATGGTGTTGAGTTTCTCACTGAGAGATTAAATGCCATACATTCCAAAATTAAATGTGATACCTTTACAAGGGAGGTAAACTTATCCAAGTGTCTGTATGTATTTTCTCCACACCAAGTCGAAATTATACCTACCAATATCGGTGGCATCACTGCAATATTAACTTGAACAATTAAGCTTCTAAGCTGTTTCGGCAGTGTAAAAATTGGATTAGTCAGTCAGCGACACAATTTTAGCTAAAAAAGCTACTTTAACTAATATGAAATATTTCTCTCCTCCCAGAAATTACTTCGGAAACAAAACATAGGAATGTATCGCTATAATGGTTAATTCCGATTAAAGGCCGGTTCGGTTTTGACATTGCTCACCATGTAGGTTTCTATCACTCATGGCTTTTTTATCTATTTATCCAAGTTGTTATGTATCTTCCTCGCACTATTCTTCTTGGGTTGCCAACCCCAAACCGCTTTTGGCAATGGATTTTCACCAATTCGCATCGTGTGTGTAGCGGACCATCGTGCCACCTGAATATATGCATTTTATATCTTTTTCTCATACACTGCTTAATAGGTTTAATTGTATTTTTTGTATGTCTCATTACGTATTGAGCGGACACGCACTATAAGTGCCTATATGTGAGCTTGCGGGTGCACGGAAGAGAATTGTGCGAATACAACGTATTCTAGGGCGCGGAGTTATAAATAGCACGAATCGGGCGAATTGCTACGTTGCTTAATAAATAACAACAACGATGTGTTGAGGACCGCGGGGTTTAGTCGCCGCCAGACGAGGGACTCATATGTGTGTCGTCTCTCATTAACCATGGTATACTGAATTTTTGAGCCCGTGCGTGCACGTCATACCATATTGATGACATCATATCCTAGTACGTTTATATGAGCCATATACAGTCACTAAAAGTATGTTGTTTGACGCGACTGACGTAACATTTAACCTGCAAATTTCTAATTTCACATAGATTGACAGTGCTACCAACAATGTGAATATGTAATTTTGTCGCCTAGACGATAAAATTGCATTTTAACGTGAAGTGAAGGTAGATAAAATACAACTATAACAGTTAGAATTGAATGAATATATTAAATTCAAATTTTAAAGATGAAAGAAAAAACCACAACAGGAAAACTAAAAACTAACATCATATTAATTTACATAAAATTTTATTGTAAATGTTGACAACTATCAATTAATGTAAAATTAAGTGACCAAACTACCTAGAAAATCAGCACTTTAAAAACTTGAACGATGTGTAGCTTGTGTGAAATGAATTGGCGCACTTCAGGTATACGGATTAGACGCATTTTCCTGTAACTGATACTTTGCTTACTTGCTGTCCTTACTGTATATGTTATCTACCTGTTGAGGCTACTTATAATACTGTGCACTTGTGCAGGTATTTATGTATTTTTCGTGCTCAACTTAAAATCATTAAAAATACAATTTTGCTCGATTTATTTAATAAAAACATTGTATTGAGTACCACATAAAATAAAGAACAAATTGACTATAATAGTAAAATAATTTACATATTTTCACAAAGAATAATAATTGGAATTGCGCAGTATTTTAACAACTAAATCAAATAAATCATTTAATTATCATTTTAAAATAACTATGTATATATGTATGTATAATCGATAACCTCGCTTTACCTTGCGGTGTCGAGGCTGGTGCTTTATGTGCTTGCATCTGGCGGTACAATGCTCAACTTGCCCCGGATTCGAGATACAAAGTTGGAGCGCGCATTTTGCGCTTGCACAACAACCATTGTGTGAGCTGAGTGTGTGTGTGTCATGTTGACCTTGTCACTCTATCTCTTTATGTCTGTAGTTCTAACTAAAGCATTAAATTTTATAGACAACACAAATCCAGTAAAGAAGACCATAAGTTTAACTTAATACAGACACAAGTTTAGAGAGTGGAAAACAATAAACGCAAGTAGTTAAGAAAAACAATGAGTTAAAAATACAACATTAGTATAGTATTAAACAATTACTGGAATAGGACAGATATTTGCAACGTTTCATTCTTTAATATCTAGACACTTCTTCAGGCTAAACATGGATTTACATGTTATTAGTGAATTTAATTTAAAGAAGCTTTTCGATATCAAGGGGAAAACATTGCTGTTTTAGCGGTTGGTTTATTCCGATTCAAATTCAACGTCACTATCGTCTGAATCATCCTCGAGGTCGATTATTACAGGTGTTTGATCCTCTCGTTCGAAACCAACCTCTCTATGCGACCAATCGACAATAGTTTTATTTGTTTTTTCCACAGTAGCTTTCCACATATCAGGTGTAACTGTTGCCAGTGCTTTCTGCCACATCTGTAGACATTTTTCCCTGCCATAACCTTCTTCCCAATGTGTTTGTTGTAATATTGTTTACAAATTCCCCAAATGTTTTCTATTGGGTTAAATTGGCAGTGGTATGGAGGGAGTCTCAAAACCATATGTCCATGCTCAAGGGCCATTTGATCAATAGCATAATTTTTTCAGGCTTATTGCTACAAATATATCAAGAATTACTACTATGAAAAAATGTAGTGCTATAAAATGTAAAATAATATTTCTAACTAATTCATAAATAATAAGCAAAACTAACCGTGCAACAATTTCCAGTAAACTGAGTTTTAAAGCATTGTCTGGAAATTCTAAATTTCTTTTTTGCAGCCAATTTTGTATTTCTGCCTTTTTCCAGGAAGAGTTTGGCAATTTTTCCATTAAACTACTGTGGTAACTCGCATTATCCATAATAATAATAGACGGTTCTTCCAATTTTGGCAATAATCGCTCGCTAAACCACTTTAGAAAATTTTCTTTGTTCATTTCACCATGGTAGTCAGCATCTTTGGTTTTTGAAGCAAAAATTAATGATGCCTCAGGAATAAAACCTTCACTGCTTCCTGCATGAAGTACTATATATCTATAACAATTCAAGCATGAATTACATAGTTGTTTACTACAATTAGTAACTCATTTACCTGCGTCCTCTGGTTTAATTTTTCGTACGCTTCTTACATCCGATGATTTGCAAATTGTTCCATTTTCAAACACCCAAGTTTCATCTAAAAATACACATAGGCGCCCGCTTTCAGATTGCAAATTTTTCACATACTCTCGCAGAAAACGAACTCTAGATAATGCAATATTGGGTAATTCCATTAATCCTCTGCGAGGGTCATCTTTCTTATAACGAAAACCAATGTTGTGAAGAATTTTTCTCAACGAACTAATTGAACCATGAAAGATATCTTTTTCTCTTAAAACTTGTGAAAGTGTTTTTTGGGTAATGTATTGCTCTAAAAACAGCAAACTTTGTAACAACCCAAAATTCAAATACTTTTTACATTTTTATCATTAGAGTAACACCAACTTACTATTTTGAACCATGGTGTATACAGCATTACGAATTGCAACCTGATCGAAATCGTCGACATCACTTACAGGCTTGTCTCGGTTTTTTGTTTTTTTAGGGCTACGCAGAAGTTCGCCAGATTTGCAGGTCTGCGAAATCGAAGAGACTGTTCGTATGCTTAAATTTAAAGCATTGGCAACTCTCTGTAACACCAAAACATTAGAAAGTTTCGATTAATGTAGTTGGTCATTATATTACGAATTATGATACGATAGTAGAAGGGCAGTTAAGATGGTTAGGGCATGTAATGAGGATGGTAGAAGATAAGACGGTGAGAAGAATATTTGAAGCACGCACACATAAAAGAAAAGGAAAGGAAGACCGAGAAATTCGTGGAGGAAAGAAGTTAGGAATGCAGCCTTTAAGGGAGGCATAGAGTACAAAATAGGCAAGAATGGGAACGGAAATGGAGAAAGACACCGAAGACATAATAAAACCCTACCCACTCCCTGACCATACACCCGCAAGGGTAGAAAGGTCCTAGGATTAAGTAAGTAAGTATATTACAGGTGTAAATTACTTACTTCTCTCACAGCAGTTAGCGGTATAAGTGGACCACCGTTGTCTCTTTCTCGTTCAAAATATCTTATTAAAGCGGCAACAAGCTCTTTTGACTTTCTGGGCAAGGCTGTCGACATTTTAGCTTAGAGTTTACCACCCGTTTCCAGCAGCTAAACTCTTCCGCAAAGTAATTTGTAGCAGTGAAAAAACGACAGTATAACTTGTTCGTTATGAAAACAACGGATTTTTAAAATGCAAAACTAAACTATATGTCACTGTCAATATCTGTCAAAACTACTATAACAAATATCAAGAGATAAAAAAAAAACTGTTCTCCAGCGGGCTGTGGAAATTCAACGTATGAATAATATGTTGGTGACACTGTACGTCAATGTCAAATTCGAAGTTAGCAGGTTAGGATTTGTGTCATAACTGACGGAAAACCTAACCTGATAACCTCGAATTTGACATTGACGTACAGTGTCACCAACATATTATTCATACGTTGAATTTCCATAGCCCGCTGAGGAACAGTTTTTTTTTTGGATCTCTCGATAAGTCGTTTTAAAGAGTGACATGTGTACGTATTAACTCCCTGAGCAGAACTTGAAAACACAAAGTACCCCGACGTATTATAATTTTTGCTATTGTTCATGGAAATTATGAAATATTAAAACAAAAAAATGTACGGCTTAGCAATATATTAAGCTATATTATTAGCAAAAGCAATTTTCATCATTGTTTTATTGAAAAAAAAAGTAGTTTTATATTTTTCAAATGTTGGTACCGACAACCTTACTAAAAGGCGGATTGATGACGTGCACGCACGGGCTCAAAAATGCAGGTATACGACGAGTGCTGATAAAGGTACTAGAGTGCACAGAATAGTGAGTTGTGGGCCTGCATTATTCGCTGCCGACACAAAGCCAGGTTGCTGAGTAGGAATAGAGAAGACGAAGGCAGCAAACCAATTGTGCATCACCAACAAAGGTTTGCTGTATTTTATACCGAAAGGGGGATTCGCCAAACGCCATAGAAGCATCTTTCCTGTCTAATCACGAGAGCACTGAGGAGCAACCAAATTCAAGGCTAGTTAAAACGGCAATACGCATTTGAGTCAATGAATGATTGCGACATCGTATGCCATTGTCTTCTTGCCTAAGACGACGGGGAATTACACGCAACCAGTACGCAATTACTGCGACATCTTCTAGCTCTGCGCGCAACTGGAATTAAACATGCCCAGGTCGCATTTCCAAAGACCAGCGTAATATTTCAAGGATAGACAAACTTCGCCGAGTTCATCTGTGCGCTGAATTTAAATACATTTTGCGATCTCGGGGTTTGACTGTGCGTTGACCGTTGAACATTAACGCCCTATTTAAGGTGCTTTCACGCATCTAGCATACATTCTTCTTATTGTGTATTTTTATCTGAATGTTTATGTAATATGCCAGTAAAAGCAGCTGCCGCACGTAGATAATCAAAGTAGCAAAGTATTATTAACTGCTTCACCGTATGTTTGGACGTCGTTTATTCTTGTTGTTTTATGTACATGTAATGCCTTGTATTTGCGTTTTTCATACAGATTATACATCTTTTAATGTAAACTTTTGGGTTTTTATTGCTGGCAGTGTTTGCAAGCATCATTTCAGCTTTCCAGGTGACAGCAAGCAACTCCAAAACAATATTAGCTTTCCCTTGGCCGGACTGACGATGTTAATTGTCTTATACCCTTCTGACTGTTTGAGCTAGCAACCCAGGGCAATATAAATTGATAGTACAGTAGAGTATAGAACTAAGTAAAAAGCCGCATTTCAGTTATGGTGCCCACTATAAGGGATGTTTAAGAATACCATTACATGGGGCCGCAAATGCCATAATATACACTTTTTCTATCACCCGCGTCTACTTTCTTAGCTGCTATTTTTCTGGCCCCCGCAACGGTGGGATAGGCTGGTCTCCGGAAGTTCTAAAGGATGAACCAGTGCGGTGTGTTCCGGGGAAGCTCGTCCCGGATACTAGCACTGTGTGACCGACATCTCTAACGACGGGCGTAGTGCGCACGGAGCGTGAATCAGGTTCGTTCCTGTCCCTGCCCAGCAATCGACTGCCCGACTTTCTTCGGATACTAGTACATGCGGCTACCTCTGACCGGCACATGAAAGATGGCTTTGATCTCTCACGCGGCTCGGATACTAGGGCATTATTACTCCCAGCCCGATACCTCAAACTGGTGCCCCGCGTTTACCCATTGAATTCGTCTCCTTCTGCTCAATAAGTCCTAACATCTGCAGCATGAGAAAGTAAAGGTACATATTCTATACGCTCTGTTAGGCGTTTCTAGAGTTGTTACGATCTAAAACGGTTTTACGACACCGCGCCGGCACATACAAAAACTAAACGACCGGCGCGGACGGTATCTTACATAATCGGGACAAAGATTCACCTAGGCCGCTGCCCAACCCGCAACAAAAAAATCCCGGGTAAACATTAGTGGAGCGAGGGATAAAATTTGATAGGGCGCCACCCGGTTTCATTGACATAAACGAAAATACAAGGATAGACCCATAGTAAAACTGGGAATATCAAATGAGCCTACCTTCTAACTTATCAGCTTATCACCTTGGCTAAACCTGAAGCTTAACGGGAGTCGAATATAGTAGCAACCTCATGAACTTCAGCACTGCAGCAAAGAGCGCAACCGACTTACCTGCAACGCGTAAACACCCAGGCTTCACCTTACATTAATCTTGTCACAGTGACTAAGTCACCCTGTAAACAAGCATGCACAAATACAACGGATACTCATAAGTCAAATACAGTAAACAGATCTATTAGGCCACAGGCATCGCCGACCATTACAGCGGTGCCGACTTGGTCAACATATACAACAATCTTACAATATATAAAGATAAAACCTAAAGGAAATAAAGCCTAGCTGGGAACGCCTTATCTAACAAATAGTACTCACGCCTATATGAGTAATTCAACGTATAATCTGCGTCGCCGACTGGAAGCAAAACATGAAAACACCATGCCCAGATGTTGCCGGGCTCGTAAAACAAAGGTTAAATTTGTCAGTGAGTGTACAACGCCTTGATCAGGTGGCGGACGGCAAATATGCTTAATATAATACATTTAAACGGCCGGTTGGCGGCAAGACATGATTCAATGATCGGGCCAGCTTGTAACACACAGGCTAAAGTTGTAAGTAAATGTACGACGCATTTATTAGGCAACGGGCGGCAAATATGCTTAATCTAATACATTTAAACAGCCGGTTGGCCGCAAGACTCGATTCAAAGATCGGGCCGAGCGTGTAACACAAAGGATAAATTTAAAAGTGAGTGTACAACGCCTTGATTAGGCGACGGACGGCAAATAGGTTTAATTTAATACATTTAAACGGCCGGTTGGAGGCAAAACATTTTTCAAAGATCGGGCAACACAAAGGCTAAATTTGTACAAATGTAGGAGCGCACAATACCTTCGATTTAGCGGCTTGGCCTCGATGCGTAAGAGTTGATTGCAGTAGGCGGGCGGCAAATATCGCCACGACTGTCGTTCGACGTGATGTGGGTGGAAACCTGCGACGTCCAATGGGTTCCCTAATTACTCGGGAAGGAATGTGCAACGCAGCTTGGCGACTACAAAAATCTGCGAGGCCGTCATATAGCTCGCTTTGGATCCCGGACCAGAAGTCGGAATAATTAGCCCTTAAGGTCTCCTAAATTATTTAATGAGCGGCTTAGGCCATCGATACGGATATCAGAAAACAACACCCAGACGCACAACCTCCTACTTGCACAGCTGCCGTAAACCGTCTCCGTGCCGGGCGTTAGTTTCCTTGAGGGAGGGTCACTGAACTGAGTAGGAGGCGCACAGAACCTCCTGGAATACAGGCTCGAAATGGGAAGTCCTCAACCCCGACACGGCGCGTCTTAATGGCTGATAGGAAACGTTCCTGTAGATATGCAGGACAGGTGTGAATAAGACTACGTCAAATAAACACCCGCGGATCCACTGAGGATATGACATAGGGCAGCTGCTATGTCATTATTGGGTTGGGGCTGCGGTAATTGGCAGGTCTAATGCTAGATACTCACTGGCGGCCACCACATATAATGTTACCGAATGTGATACTGCGGGGCGGAAGGCAATTGAAAACCACCGCTCTAAAGTCCAAGAATAATCACAATTCCTAAACACACCGCGAATAATAAAGTTACTGATCATGGAATTCAGAATCCAATATCCGGCAGGGTAGGGAGTAGCAGGGCCCCTCAGGTTGTCATCGAGCGAAATCCCTGCAAAACCATTATCGACCATTCTACTCAAACAAGAGACATACAAAAAGTAGGTACATGGAACGTCCAAAGTATGTACCAGGCAGGTAAAGCAGCCAATATAACAATGGAAATGAAACGATTGGAAATAGATATCTTGGGTTGTAGCGAAACAAGATGGCCAAATAACGGCCAATGCTCCGTAGAAGGATATAAGATCTAGTATTCCGGAGACAACTCCACCGGAAATAGAAATGGAGTTGCCATAATAATACGCAACTATTTGTCTAATGCCGTAATTGCTTTGTTAAAAATCAGCGCCAAACCAATAAATTTGAATATCATTCAAATATATGCCCCAACAGCAGAATATTCTGAAGAGGAGGTTGAAAATTTTTATGAGGACATAAAGAATACCATGAAACACATGAAAAGAGAGGAATTAAATATAATGATGGGGGATTTTAACGCAAAAGTCGGCAAAGGTGTAGTCAAAAACATAATCGGCAATTTTGGACTTGGCACCAGAAATGACAGGGGAGACCGGCTCATCCAATTCTGCCAGGAAGAAGAGTATGTCATCACAAATACTCAATTCCAACTAACACCAAGAAGGCTATATAAACCAGGACATTGTATTCGCAACCAAGTTGATTACTTGCTAATCAATAGACGATTCCAGAACGCAGTAACATCTATCAAAGCCTATCCAGGAGCTGACATTCACTCTGACCATAACCTCTTACCCGCCAAGATTACGTTACGATTAAAGAAAATGCAAAAACATAAAAACACAATTAAGATAGATGTACAAAAATTAAAACAAGACGACACAAGAAAAGAAGTGTCTGAAGAAATCAATCATAAACTAAAAAAAATTCACAGATAACAATAGTAACATAGAATGTGCTTAGAACAAACTTACAAGTGTACTGAATTCAACAACAAAAAAACAAATTGAAAATGGAGAAATTAATAAAGAGACAACAGTGGACGAAGCTATAAAAATCGCTATGATAAGGATTACAAAGAAACTCACAGGAAAATCTTAAGAAAGATCAAAGAAGCCAAAGAGTTATGGTTAAAAGAGAAATGCAGCGAAATTGAAATACTCCAAAGAAAACACGAAATTCTCAACTTGCATAAAAAATTAAGGAAGCCGCTGGAATATATAAGTCAAGGTCAACTGGTACAATCTTAGATAAAGATAACAATCTAGTAACAGACGTAGATCATAAATTAAAAAGGTGTAAAGAATACATGGAGGAGTTGTTTGATGATAATTGCCAACTGGAGACGCTAGAACAGATTCAAAGCATACCCTACATAACAAACGACGTGGTGAGAGTAGCTATAAAAAGATTTAAAAACAACTAATCTTCGGGACCCGATAAAATACACGGTGAACTGCTAAAATTACTTGAGGATAGCCAACTCGAAATTATAACACGATCTTTCAACATGATTTACGACTCCGGTAATCTACCTAAAGAATGGTTACTATCAATATTCATACCCTTACCAAAGAAAGCAAACGCTAACAAATGCAAAGATCATCGAGCCACATTCTGAAAATTTTCCTACGTATCATTTATTGTCGTATTAGTCCAGTCAAATGGTAATTCGAGGTGGAAAGTTCTGGTGTAATTGGTTTTAGTGGCTTACTTTATGTTTTTTGGGGTGCTGAACACAAATCTGAAGTTGTCCAACAAAATTTTTTTCGGCAAATATGAGAAATCATAAAAAAACCACTAAAAATCACAGTTTTTTTTAGTTTTTGGCTTATAATTTTCAAAGTAAGCTTTTTACGCAAAAGATGATACTATATTAAAATAAAGACGAGAAATTTTCCAACAATTCATGTTCATATAATTTTTTGTAGGACATATGGTTTCCGCGCTAAGAAGCGTTGAAAAACTGCCGAAAATCAGTAGATTTTGGAAAATAGCAAAAAACACATTTTTTACAGCCTTTCCGTTCATAGCACTAAAACTAAGCATTTCTTTGTAAATATTATCCTATACTTCGAAAGAGCAGATAAAATTCTGTATAATTTATGTGTAAATAATTTTTTCGGACTTTCAATAGTTATGAAAAAAGCAATGACGAATGCATGAAGTAGTCAGTCTCCTCCTTTTTGGAGGCATATACTTAAATGCATCATTATACGTCTGCGCAGATATGTCAAACGTTAACCTTAGGTTATATAGGTGCAACAAAAAGATAAACAGCGATTCATGGTTGATTAATATGAAAACTGTGTATTTTTATCAATATAATAAAACAGGTATGTGACGTATTGAGCTAGCGGACTATCTTCTGACCTTCAGCTCCACCTCTTTCTGTTGATAGATATGAACAGATATTGCTGCTTATTGTTAGTACCATGATAACTGTTTAAAAAATCTGTACATTGGTAAGCCCAAGGTTGATGTGAAAAACAAGGTTGGCCGTTATGCTAAAGAAATTGGGAGAACATTTTTACTTTTATGGAAAACAGTGATGAGGAATGTTAATTTTCATTAGACCAGTTAATAGCTCAGACAGAGGGTGAATACATTCCCCAAAACAGTAATATAGCATCTACTGGAGAGATATGGGGAGGAAGGGAGAATGTAATCATATCAAAGATTAAACAGAATACGATCGTATGTTTCAAACATACTGGCCAGATCCGTGGTACACCGAAAAACGTCTTCGATTAGTTGAAACAGCAGCTGTTATAATTCTTGAAGAGATAAGATCTGTAGCATATGTCGTGGATGATTAGCCCCCTCCAGATTCTTTCTTGCACGAAAATGAAAGCCTTGTTCCTGAGGTTCTCAATCTTTTCTTTGAAATGCTGATACTGAAGAAGAACCGTGAGGACAGTAATAAATGAAAAAAAAAGTTTTAGCCATTTCACAGTGTTATTAGCTTTGTCAGACCTAGTTCTGTGCCTTACAAATTGGACTATGAGCTTTTTTTATAAGAAGTATAGGTCACGAAAACTAATTGATATTATGTCAGCCTTGGGACTTTGCACCTCTTATTCTGAAGCTGTTCGTTTGGAAGTGTCAGTAATCATGAGACCATCTTTACGAATAGACTCCACAGCTTTCCATCAATCCGTTTATGACAACACGAATTTTAACACTCGTACACTGAATGGGTATAATACCTTTCATGCAATGGGGTGTATACATTTGATAATCCCAAGAAATGCTGTTGCTCCAGATCAGAGAATTGTCCTTCGAGTGAAGAAAATACTACCAGCTCAACTAGTTGGCGAGATGGGCGCCGTTTCCTTGAAAATTTTGAGAAAGCAGGTTCTCCTGGCTAAAAGGATTTCCAAAAGTTTTTTGTTTCATCCGATACTATCACACCCTGTTTGGCGGACCTAATTTGGCTTTACAGCAAGTGGAAAGATGTGCCCAGCATTCCAGGATGGAGTGGTTTCATGGAGCGAACCACAACTGGTCTCCTTTGTTGCTTGCGTGCCATTTATCAATGCTCCACCGAGCGATTCAGCAGTATGTATACAGCTTTACTCACTTCCGTAGAACAATGAAAATCTATGAATCATCAAGCATCTGTGAACACTTTCGACCTGCCGAGGCTGGCTTGGGAATGAAGAAGATCCTGAACAATGGGGTTGGAAGAAAACCATAGATGGTCTGGAGCCAGTAACCACGCTAGAACCACCAGCACCTCAAGCCGTTTTGAAACTTATTTCTTGCAAATGCAAGAAGACCTGTCAGAAAAACTGTGGATGAAAAAAGCAGGCCTCAAGTGCTCCAATATGTGTGTGAACTGCGAAACCAGTTGCAATAACATGCCTCTTACTGAAATCGAATAGTACGGGGATGACCCGGAACTTCCTGAAGTACTTGAATGTATGCATAAATAATTCCATTTCACCTTTATTTTTTTACTCATTCACTTTTATTTATGTGTTCAAAATATGTATCCTAATACAACTATTCCATGTTCAAACAATTAAAACTAAGTCATTAATTATATTCAATTTATTTTTTTAGATGTAGAGGAACCGGAAGGCATCCCTGCAGAACTCATGGAACCTTTGACCAAGAGGGGTTGGTTTGACTGACGAGGTTCACTTCAATGTCAATAATCATTTAATAATAAGCGTTTTATAAAATACCTACCTATATACCCATGTTATTATATGTATTGTTTAACATTGCACAGTTTTCATATTAATCAACCATGAATCGCTGTTTATCTTTTTGTTGCACCTATATAACCTAAGGTTAACGTTTTACATATATGCGCAGACATATAATTGTGCATTTAAGTATATGCCTTCAATAAGGAGGTTACTGACTACTTCATGCATTCGTCATTGCCTTTCTCATAACTATTGAAGGTCCGAAAAAATTATTTACATATAAATTGTACAGAATTTTATCTGCTCTTTCAAAGTATAGGATAATGTTTACAGAGAAATGCTTAGTTTTAGTGCTATGAACGGAAAGGCTGTCAAAAATATGTTTTTTGCTATTTTCCAAAATCAACTGATTTTCGGCAGTTTTTCAACGCCTCTTAGCGCAGAAACCATATGTCGTACAAAAAAAATGATACGAACATGAATTGTAGGAAATTTTCTTTATTTTAATATAGGATCATCTTTTGCGTAAAAAGCTTATTTTGCAAGCTATAAGCCAAAAACTTAAAAAAACTGTGATTTTTAGTGGTTTTTTTATGATTTCTCATATTTGCCGAAAAAAATTTTGTTGGACAACTTCATATTCGTGTTCAGCACCCTAAAAAACATAAAGTAATTCACTCAAAACAATTACACCAGAACTTTCCACTTTAAGCTCTTTTTGAGCACCATTTTACTGGACGATATATACAACAAACTAGAACAAAACATATCAGACGTGCATTTTGGATTCCGAAATGGTTTCGGCACAAGAGATGCACTTTTTAGAATTCGGGTCCTCACTCAGAGAGCTCGTGATGTCAATGCTGATATATTTACTTGCTTTATAGACTTCGAGAAAGCTTTTGATAAGGTACATTATGATAGACTCATTCCGATATTGCGCACATCGAACGTCGACGATAAAGACATAAGAATTATTTAAAATTTATACAAACACCAAAAAGCTATTGTTCGCATAGACGGTCAAACATCTGAGGAATTTAATGTGAGAAAAGGAGTACGACAGGGCTGTATATTATCTCCTGCTCTTTTCACTGCCTACTCCGAAAAATGTTTCCAGGAAGCCCTTGAAAACACAGATAATGAAATAAAAATAAATGGAAAAGTGATAAACAATCTCAGGTATGCTGACGACACTGTTCTTCTTGCAGACAGTGCAGACAGCCTCTAGAGGTTAATAGACCGGGTAACTATAGCAAGCGAAAAATACGGAATGAAGCCCAACTGCAAGAAAACGCAAGTATTAGTAGTCAGTAAAAATACCAATATTGACACACAATTCTCAACAGGAGATACACCTTTAATACGAACAGAGAGCATTACATACTTGACAACCAGAATCAGCGATAGTTGAAATCACTCAATAGAAATTACATGCCGCATTGAAAATGCCATAAACGTTTTCAAAAGACTGAATGAGGTACTGTGCAACCTCTCGCTGAATATTAATCTTCGTCTTCGTGTTCTTAGGTGTTCCGTGTTCTCCATACTGTTATACGGGGCAGAGGCATGGACACTTACAAAAATGCCTCCCGCAAGCACCTAGAAGCATTGGAGATGTGGTGCTACCGGCGAATGGTACGCATTTCATAGACATACCATGTCTCCAACAATACAGTCCTATGTCGCTTTCAAAAAGAACCGGAAGTCATGACCACCATAAAACAAATAAAGTTGTCTTACTTCGGGAACATCATGCGTAATGGTAAATACCGCCTACTACAACTAATTCTGCAAGGAAAAATAGACAGTAAAGAGGACCAGGATGCCGACGAATATCTTGGCTTAAGAACTTGAGGCAGTGGTCCGGATTGACATCCGCAAGGCTTTTTCGCTCGGCTGCAAACAAAATAAAATGGGCTAGTGTTATCTCCAACATCCAAAAAGGATAGGCACTTTCAGAAGAAGAAGAATAAACAATGTCAAACAAACCGCTTCCGCACCCAAACGAACGGGCACGGGACGGAAACACAATCCCGCTATATCGACTGTACTAGCTGGCAGACCGAGACTGACTAATCCAAAACAAACGTTAAGCCGAGCTTCGCGCCCAACCGCGCTGTCTGCGACATGCAGATGTAGCCAATGAGAACTCAGTAAGCCTCGCGTGGCAACGGCAGGCGAAACAGCCTGAATACGAAAGAATGCGATGGAACGAATGCCTCTCTGTCGCACCCGCAGAGCTTCGTTTTAAATTTATTGCAGGAAAACATTCCAACAGCCAGCTGCAACTACGACGCCGTAGAGTTTAGAGCGGTACGGAGTTGCGTGCGTGACAACTTTAGAATTTTAGGTGCAATTAGCTGAAGGGTTATACGGTAAAGAATGACTGAAACGGAATCTATATACAGGCAAACTCGTAAAATATAAAAATGGCCTGACAGAGTTTGCACATTTGGTTTTATCTCCTTTATTAAGAATAGGCAGTAACACTGCTCCACTAATTTTTTTTGTAATTTCTTCGGTTTTCTAAATTTTGACAATCAAGTCATACATTCTGCCGTGCAGTTCTGCTCCTCCGCAATTAATTGCTTCTCCAGGGATTCTGTAGTTCCTGGAGCTCCTATTGTTCATTAGCTTCTTAATTACTTCCATATATTCTTGTTTTATTTTTACTTCCACCTGAAATTATTTGTTCTTCTGTGTTTAGCTTTAATATTCCGTTAAATTATATTTTTCTACTTTTACATCTTCAATTAAGCTTACAGCGACGTAATAAGTCGAAACACGTTTACCCCATTCAGACATGCCGCTGCACATCCGGTTGTCTGTCACCAATTTCATTTACAACGGTTTAAAGCTAAATCTAAATTGAAAAACTACTGCGCCGTCAATTAGTCTAAAAGCGGCCGCAATGTCAGGTTTTAATCTGAGGGATAGGCACATTCATTAACCTGAAAACCGCAGATAGCTCGAGCAGCAGCCCAGACCCATTCAGCCAAAAAGCTCATTGTTTAGACAGCAGATTGAAATGTTGTAAACAACACACATCACAGCGTGCACGAAGTGGAGTTTTATTTTTGGTTCTCCAGAAAACCTCTAATAATTAACGACGGCTGGCACTCGCGATTTCCTGCAATTTCGCGATACATGATTTGGGGCGAATAAATGGGGTGCAAAGCACGTTAATTGAAATTGCGCTTTGTGGAGCTCAAATGCCCTTTCGGGATTTGTGACTGCTTGGTGTTTGGTCTTTGTAATGAACAGTGGAGTGGTCCTTCAACAAACTGTTATTTTGCGTACTATTAATAACGAATTGATGTACAGGGTATTCCATAAATATTTATTATATGCGACGACCAGAGCAGTAATTTGAGTTTAACAAACTGTGTCATTGAAATATTTACACATACTGACGTAGTCTAGCTAATTGCACGTCAATATAAATTAGTGGTGTTAAATATATACTAAATAATTCCTCATTTTACACAAAACGAACTATTAATAGTAACTACGTGCGACGTTGCTGAATGGGATGAGAAAAGTATTTCACGAAGTGAACAGTGAAATGTACTGAGCATTCCTCCAAGATACCCTTCCAGAACGTTTAGAAGACGTTCTTCTGGCCACTCGTCGTGACGTGTGTTACCAACAGGATGGATGCCCTGCCTATCTTAGCTTGCGGCAGGTACTAGATAATCTATATCCAGGCAACTGGATTAGCAGAGGGGCTTCAACATTTCCGGCTGCTATATAAGAATGCTAGAACACACCAAGTAAATCGACACTAAGGAGCTGCACAACGTGGCATAGGATTTTCAATGATGAATCGTGAATTCTAAATTAGTTGCTCGGTTACTTATTGCAAAGTTAAAGTTTAAAATACCGTTTTGTAGAGAAAAAAATGCATCTCTACTTACTACTATTTACAACTATCCAGTTGACGGAAGTAAAAAAGCTGGAAGATTTAAAACACTTACTTTTAAGAAAATCAGTGCTGATTTTTACATTTGTCAGTTCGGTTTGGTGTTTAGTCCTAAAATAATTATCCAAGCGAAGGCAAAAACATGATACGCCATTTCCAGACATTTCAATACTTAAATACATAAATTTTCTGCGACTGCTACTTTCACTTTCCAGTTGTATATTTCCCTGGTTATAGACGGTCCCTTAACGTACGTTTGCTAAATTCTTGTATCTCTAGTAGAGTGCGAAGTATCTATGTACATTGCATTGCAGGTGCAAACACGCGAAACATCTGAATCGGTTTCAGCATGAAATATGTAAACAATGCGACCGGAATCTCGCGCTACAAATGTACTCACATTCCAAAATGCTAAAGTTGTGTGTAGGAAAATCTTAACTGTTTTTACATAGTCAGTAGAGCGTAATTTGGATATGAAACAATTTTAGCCAAGTTTCAGATGAAGCTAAATTCTTTTAGACTAAATTCTGAAGTCATGGTTACGGAGAACTTTAGATGCTCGAAAGACATTGAGCAATTCACTACCAGCAAAGCTTTTGAAATTACACTAATAATGATAAAATATGGAATTGAAGCATTTCTATCGAAACCTAAAACTGAAACATCTCTCTGTGGTAAAATCAACATGAATGCTGGATAACGAGTTCGAAAATAATGTCAACATCATTACATTAACGTACCGTTGAGGGAAAATAGAAAATAACGGTAAAAATAAACGATGGAACTAAAAGCGGAAGCCTCGGTATTACGTAGCGAGTCATATGCAATGTGTCATTGATTTTTAGTCGAATTTAAGCTTCTGATATATCACCAACGTTTTTAACCCATATGTGCAGCGTGATAAGCCTGAGGAAATCAAAATATAAAATAATTAATAAAAGTTAAGTAAACATGTAAAAGTACGCCTCGCATGTTGTGAGTTTAAATAAAAAGGGGTCTAACCCAGGCTAGTCTCTACAGTTTCCAATATTTAAATTGAAGAACGAATTATTGCAGCATCCCTGCGTCAGCAGAAAGCGCTGTGATATCTCAATTTACAACATTAAGCTTATCCTCTAACGTCGGCTGCAGATAATAGTTTGATTGGCATACAATTGAGACTTTATCAGACTCTGTTACACCTACGCGGGAGCCTTTGACATCTCCTTTCCTACTGTCACATTATCAGATCAAACTAATTTCATATTCAATTTACTAAGAGTTTATAATTCCAGCATTACTACCAAAATCTACAATAACTAAAGGAAAATGTGAATCTCTAGACATATTTGGGTTTTGATTCGTAAAGTAAGAGGTGTCTTCGGTAAGTATGCGACCTATAACAATATCTCCCCAAATAATTATGCTGTTGCAATGGGGGTCTGCTCGAGTGGATCTTAGTACATAATCCGCGCTATTCGGTTTACAGTCCTGTATATCAGTTAGACAAGAGTTGGAACAACGAAGGAATCGATTGCGATTGGTGGATTCATGCGCATCGTGTACTTGAATTTTGATTAGTGCTATTAGCTTAGAAACATTAGTTTCGCATTAATCAAATTTGACCGATTCGACAACAACGAAGCACGCTTTTAAAGGTTATGCTGTTTAATATACTTGTTACAGCACTACTTTACGACAAACGCCAGTTTGTTACAATATAAACGGGATGTTGTGACACGACATTAACTAGCTAATTGACTAGCGCGAAAATGAGTCATATAGGGAAAGAATTACACTAGAGCGTTGCCCCAACCTGTAACAAAAAGGGGTGCCGATGTCGTTCAGGGAGATGAGGTGGTCTATTGCAAGGCGATTCAAGGCAAAGGCCTATTAAAAGAAAAGCAGATGTTCGATGCCAAGGTGCCAACATTTTGCGAATAGGGGAAATACACAGGTGAACCCACTGAGAAAAGTGAAAGCAAATGAGTACACCTTCTAGCTTCAACGTTGGCAGTGCTTGGTCGACTGAACCAAGAACAAGAGCGTTGAACTTATCTTGCGAAAAAACTCCTTTCAGCTTTCTAAACCACTTTTACACAAGATAACGCACACAAATTCCCATGCAAATATCATAAACATCAAAGAGAAAAACAGCTAATTGAAAATACATTATATTGCGTAGGAATAAGTAAGTAAACATTTGTTAAATAATTATAGGTAAATAAAAGGTTATTAAGGGTTAAATTACGTAACGTTTAAACTAGATAAGGGCAGTAAATTTGATAACAAATAATCTAACTGACTCGCAAACGGTTAAAACCTTAGTTATTCAAGGAAATGGCTCATAAACAATAAAACTGGACGATAAACGAACAAATGCGACTCAAAGGCGGTGAATACTTTAATCGCCACAACTTTAGGCTAAACATAAACAGTAAAACTAACGGTAAGCAATCGAACCTGGCTTAATTACTTTAATTGCAACAACATTAGGCTAAGTATAAACATCAAAACTGACGGTAAATGTTGCCGACACTTCGTTCAGTCACTGCTTTCACTGTAATCTAGGCACTCAAAAACTATTACAAAAAGGCAGTACCTTAAGGAGTCCAGGTCGCTGCAACTCTACGTCCAACGAGGATGCAGGTGGTCGCTTTCAAGAAACTGCGGCGAAGATACTTGAAGAAACTGTGGAAGAGCTCAGGGGCGCTGTCGACAAAGGGAGTCTGGACGACGTTAACATCCCCAAAGAGGGTAACATAAAGTCCGTAACAACATGGCAAGGATTCGAGACGATAAACAATACTTCAATGTGCCAAATTAGCGTCAAACAGAGATTCCCACATAACGAATACACCCACGAGCGTTATTCGGCTAATAACTACACAGAAGTCATTTAAATGAGCAAGAACTTGGCCGATAATATCCACACAGTTTCACTTAATTTTGACATAGCGGAACCAACTATTACTTGTTGCTTTCCTCGAAGCTAGCGTTGGAATCCTTTCTAAAACCAAGTACGGGATGCAAGAGTAGACGCTCATACTCGCGCCAAAAACTGACACATGATTAGAAATGCTCTTTCACAGGCGGGATTATAAATACAGCAAGGGAAAGATTTAGCAAAATAGAACTAAAGTCGTAAAACCGAAAAGTGTCCTCACACAATATTAGACTAACATAATAGCGTTCTTAAAATATTCAACCTGATGCATCTACTGAGTTTGAGGTAGGGATGGGCGCCTGAGGTGAAAACAGTTGGGACACTGCGGGTCCCGTCATAAACGTGAGTAATTTTTGAAAATCGGGCCGAAAACGTGAGTGAAAATTTCGAAGGCGCGATTCACGTTAATGTCACTATAAATATTTAGTTACGAATAATGAACTGTAGGGCGGTCCGCGTCCTCGTTGCCCTCCCATATGGAAGCTAGCAGCTGGCAGCCTGCAGCGATGGAGCTTCGAACCTGTGTTGTTTGTAATTGTTGTGTCTTCAATAAATCGCGTGGCTGCGTCTATAGGCGACCAAGTAGAACTTACTTGAATTCCTCGGACGTAAAGATACTTTTAAACATATGAATTAACAGTATTGCCTAGCAACATATATCTTCTTGCACTTGTATCAGTAAGAGAAACTAATTTTAAGTATTTATCCCTTGTTTTAATCTATAGTAGGCAACTTTTATTTACTTCTTTTGGTGTCTACTATTCTGATTGCAACATATCGCATATTTCACATGTAAAACGCATTTAATTTTAGTTCTGTTGCGGGCCCTTTATTGGTTTTAAATGTGAACATTCTGTTCTATCTGAATTAAAATTTTTAAATAAAAGCTGCGGTTCACCTTGTGAGTGGAAGGGCACGCCGTGAACGTGAGTGTGTAACGAAAACGTGAAACGTGCGTAACGTGATTGAAAACTGACTCACACCCCCATATCTAGTATGAGGGTCCCTAGACGAGGAAAAACATATTTTCTCAATTTCGTCTGTCTGTCTGCCGTCTATTCGTTTTGTCTATTAGCCGTATAGCTAGAAAGGTATCTGTGGGAGCAAAACTATATTCTGCATGCGAATCAGTTGCCTACCTGGCTTGTAACTGAATACACTTTCGGTGAAATATATACAGAGAGCACATTAAAAATTCATTTCTGTGCATTTTTGCTTTAACTCAATAACTATTAGTTAAATAGGTGCTATATTTTGCACACAGCCCAGGTGTTTAACCTTGACTATATACGGGGTGGTCATCTTAAAAAAATAAATTCTTCCTTTCTGTTTCATATTTACAAAATTTATAGTTTCAAAACTTCTACTTTCGAGGGAAGCTGTGAGTAAAGCTTTTTATTGATTTTTGTAGAAATTATCGTTGATTGACACATTAAACAGTCTTTATACTTCTCTTCTTAACCGTGCAAAATTCTATCTGGCAATATTATGTACTATAAAAGGAAAATTATGCTTCCAATGTGGCAGTCGTCCTTATAATTGCAAAAAGCATAGTCAAAGCTCATTAAACTAGCAAGCATATCAGTAGATCGTATATGCGTCATTCAAATATGCAAAAACAGTGAGCGTGAGTTTAATACAGGTTAAAATAAAAGGAGGACGATCGAAGGGATGGCATAAAATTTAGAAGAACAATTCACAAAACTTGGTAAAGTAACGAAAAATAATACAAACAGCAAAACAAATGTAAATGAACCTATAACAAGAACCAGATATAGTATAAATGTTACCTTCGCCACTAAACGTGGGTAAGAAACACTAGCATACTAAAGCAGTCGTACAAAAAAGACGACATTTAAAGCTTTGAAATAAATATATTTGTCTTCTATAAAGGTAAACGGCAATAAATAACAGAGAAAAAGTACAGATTTAGGGAGACCAAATTACACCTCAAGATTTCGTATTTGCTGTTTTGGAATGATTAATTAGTAGTTCAGGATTAATACGAAGCTCTCAACCTTGCATCTATAATGGCCTCCAGTATGCAAAGCCTGTGGATCACCTTTTCGTAGTTACTCGAGTGATTAAAATATAATTACGTCCTGTAGACTAAAATGCCTGCTTTGAAGTGCCAAGCTCTGGAAGTGCCGATCTAATCTCCTAAGTGCAGCAACGGCAGCGTTAACCAATCCGTAACCGAATCATCCAGTCTTCTTTATTGTAAACAGGTTTACTTAATTAAGCCCCAATATGAGAGATGTTCCCCAACTAAGTTATGCAAACTTCTACATGTAGAAAACCAAACAACCGCGAAGATGAAGCTTTGTGTTGCTAATGGGCCACCAAAGCTTGATAAATATAGACTGGATCTTTCTCTGTTTGGACACGATACTCCACTGCTGCTTCCTTCCGCAGCCTCCACCTTTCGGTGCAGTGGCAATAAGTGTATGACATTACATATAAGAACATCGCTGCTCTATAAAATTCGCAGCGATAGCTTTAGTGTTGCAATATAAACTTCGGTTTTTAAGACCTTTCAAGGGTGCAAATCGAAACCCTCGTAACATCCTTTTGGTGTCATATCTCTACACATGCTAGAATTTTATAGTAAACTTGCCGCACTAAAGGGACGTAAAATACCAGGCATCGTTAGCTCCATAAAACGAACGAGAGTACAGAATTCACGTGTCCATAATAAAGTTAATGTATTAAAACGTATATTTACCTTACAATCCATAAAACTTCGATATTGAAAGCGCTAAAAGAGATACTTGAACAAATTTATAGCTATTTTAACAGCAATATTGCTTCTTATTTTATTTGCCTCTAGTGCCGTTTCAATGTGGAATTAGATAGAACAATAAGCAAGCTAGATATTTATAAACTGCAAAACCTTCCTATACCATACTATAGATAGAGTAAACTCGCATGGAAGAATTCCTAAGGAGTGCTAATATCCGTCAATGAAATAAAGAAGTAGAAATCAATAAGTAACTTACGCTTAGTGCTAATTGCTACAGCAAATATATACTAATTGTCGTACACACGGTAACTAAATACAGAGACGGTTTAACATTTTAAGACAAACAAACCGTATCTGTATCTAGTTACCATGTATACCTAGTACCTGCAAACAATCTGTATTGCAATGACCTACCCGAATCCGTCTTATTTGTTATTATTTTGGTACAAAGTTAATTAGTTAAATTAGGGCAAAACACCACACAATCCTCAAGTTGATTTTTATACTGTGCTCACTTTGCCTGTCAGTAATTGGAGGCTAGTTAAAATGAAATGTATCAGCTGATGTACCAAATAAAATGGTTGAATGCCCCTTTCTTATTATTTTATTGAACTGCAATATTATATAAGCTAGCTCTCGGAAAACACAAAACTGATTATCTCAGGCTGAGTTCCGAATTTCATTATATTCACAAATTAGTAGTTCATTTTAGATTATTCGTCCTTGAGTAGCTCATATACGCGGTTCTGGTAGCTAAAATTTTCAATCTGTCAGATGACACAAAAACTTCGCCAGTGCAACAGCTATTACTTGAATGTTTAAAAAAGATCGTTAAGTTAACAAGGAATCGTTAAGTAATTTGATCCAATTATCGCTTGGCAACAAAACCTCCACTTCATTGTTACAGGAATGACGTAGGTACGACGCCATCCATTCACTTGTTTCTGCTGCTTGGAAATCCGCCAATTTCACAAAATTTTATGACACTATGCAATTTTTGGATTATTACGACATAGCTGAACCCTTGGATATGCGGTAGGCCTCTTCAGCAAGGTTCTCGTGTTTTGATAAGTTTCCCGAACTCTGACTCTCGATTTATAGCTAATTCCTACCTCGTAAAGATTTCAACATCGCTCGAAGATGGTCGCAGATGACGCTGCTGGAATTTCTCTTCTGGAAGCGCCCCCTGGCTGCACTCAGGATGCTCCTACAGACCCTGCTCGTGTGATGCAGTGCAGATATCAGGCTTCCGATGCTTAATTGTGCCGCAATCGAAGTTCTAAAATTTCAGTTGTCGGCTGCCGATCTTCAGTCGCCGATGAGATTGGAAACTTTTTATTTTATCGTCGCGGAAAATGCCTCAAACACTTCCACTGGTGCACGGTGATGTGTACAATAAATGCCACACTTTTTATTACTGGTAAACACGTTTTATTTTCAAAAATATTAATTATAAGAGAGCATAATTTCGCTCAAACTGTCTTAATTTATAATTCCAATTGTTCTCTATTTTACAAAAACGCATCGCGTTGCTATGTTACCGCGATAATTTTTGTTAATTAGAAATTAGTTTTGATAGCAAAATACACAAATGGAGTAAAGTTTGATTACATAAATCTTAAATTAACATTTTCTTAAATCTAAAAAAATTTTCTTTGCGTATAACTATCATTGCCCCTTCCGTTACGCACACAACTGTTTTAAAATCACTGCTCTGCTTTTTCACTTTGTCTTACTAATGCACTGGAAATTAAGTTCAAATTTACACACGTTTCTCGCTTTCTTTCTTTTTCGTTGCCTAATTTTGGGATTTCTCTTTGCAATCTTCTATTATTCTTTATTCCGATCTCATTTACCTTTCAGATTGCTTTCCACTGACCTGTACTTTTATTTATAATTACGCTCATTTCGTCTGCCCATAACAAAAGGCTTGTGTCAATTAATTTTATTTGCCATGCGTTAAATATGCACAAACCTATTTTATTTAATTATATTACTTTATTCAAACTCTCAAAGATGCTTTGCTTATGCGTGCCTTTATCGGTTTAATTACTACTTCTCGCATCTCCTTACCAATGCATTTAATACTTTTATTATTTTTTTAAACTGCAATTTCACAAAATATCTTAGCTCTGTGCTTTATTGACTTGGTTAAATATTCTTCACTGCAAAACTTGGCTCAAGTTGTAGGATTAAAACCATCTCAGTATATCTACATATGTCTCCTATTAGAAGTATCTTACAAACGTATATGTATTGTATTGTCGATATACTCATTTTACCTTGCGGTGTAGAGGCTGTGCTCTATACGTTTGCGTCTGACAATACAATGCTCAAATTGCCCCGGGTTCGAGTTATAAAGTGTGCCTTTTGTGCTTGTGCAGCAACCACTGTGTGAGATATGTGCCTTGATGATGTGCTGACGTTGTTACTCTATGTCTTAGATACATGATTTTGAGTAGAGCAGAGTTAATTCGGTGTCCAACCGTAAATGGTCTCACCGAGCCCGATTTTAATTGCGAAAAACTCCGGGCCTCGCGGTATTTGAACCGAGGACTTGCTTAATGCTAGCCTAGCGCCTTTCCAACTTCGCTACCCGGCTCTCTAACTTACAAACATTTAGATAGTTAATTGTCCTATCGCTAATAAATTCATTTAGTACCAACAACATAATTACACAATAAGTCATACTTTTATGTATAATATCTCCAGTTAACTTAAATGGTCTTCTTGTGAAACATTTCGAGCTGCGAAGTATCGTGGTTGCATACCCTGAATTTATAAGGTTTTGGTCTTACGTTTTCTGTTAATTATTATTTAACGCTAGTATTCCAAGGATGATCTTCAATATTAGCTTTCGTATTACTGGTAGAACATCCAAAATTACTTTAACAACATCAGCAGTGCATTTATTTTCTAATTTATTCATCGTAATCGGTTCAAAATAAGAGGTATTTTTGCTATCGGTGCCAATTCTGTTCATTATTACACTATTATCATTTTTTATGCTTTCATGAGTTTTCTTTACATTATCCAGGAACTGATTATTAAAATGGTCCGCAATGATTTTTCTCAAACTAGACAAATTCCGTCGCGTACATCGTGTCTTTATCTACAAGTTGTTCCAGTTTTTTCCACTTTTGTTTAGAATTATCTATTACTGAGTCAATTTTCTTTTGATAATATTGATTTTTGATGTTTTTAATGCACGATTGCATTTGTTTTTAATTAATCTATAAGAATTGGAGTCCTTTAACGTATTACTTAATTTTGCCGTTGCGTATAAACATTACGATGAATTTGTAGATATTTTTATTTCCTTACTGCACAACGCATGGCGTTGTAACACATTGACCGATTTATTCACAAGTAAGTCGTTATAGCATTTCTGCATAGTTTCTACCAAATATGTTAATTCAGTATTGACATCTAAAGTTTTAACCTCGTTCAGATTATGTAGTCCAGGCTTATTTTCGAATTTATCAGCTGAGTACGTGCTTTTGTCAATAAGAAGTTTATTTTGTATTACATTATGTAGAATTGTATTTGGAAAAATAGATTGCAATTTTTCGTGATCAGAAATTTTGCATTCTAAGGTATGTGTTAAAAATTTCTTTCATTCCAACAAAGGCTCTTAAATTCAGTAATTTGTATGGAGATTTCCTGGACATATTAACATTAAAATCTCCTACGTTGATGTATGTAGATTTTTCGTTTTTTACTTCATCACCATGACTTGCATGAGGCCTGTGATAATATAAAACTGTATAACCACCTTTATAGACGCCTTTACGGATTTTTATACTTAACATCTCATATTCTTATCTAAGACTGTACCGATATTCATATATTTCACACCATTTTAAATGTAAATTATGATCCCTCCGGTATACCCACTGTGAGAATCACATCGATGCACAGAATATCCCCTAATATTAATCTCGCAGTGTCTTATTTTTGCAGTAACATGTTTCACTAAGTATAACCATCACTGGATTGTAGATCTCAATTAGCGTCTCTTCTTCTTCTTCTTCTTCAACCCGTATCTGTCCACTGCTTAACATAGGTCTCCCTTAATGTGTTCCACGCTTCCCTATCTTGAGCTGGTTTAATCCAGTTCTTTGATGTAACCTCTTTTACGTCGCACAGTGGGCGGTTCGGAGGTAACTTTTCCAACAATCAAAGAACTCTTGACAAAATCAAGATATCGTAGTAATTCTTTCGGGAAGCTATAGTTTAGTTGTTGCCGCATAAGGTAAAAATGGTCCGCTACTGATTGTGGTATTATTTGACCTTGAACTTTTTGGGAAAAACATGGCTTTTTTGAAGAAAAAGGAATTTTGACGAGGAAAACATGCCGGAAAGTATGATCCAACTATGTTTTTGTCAGAGACTATGAAAAATTTAACATGCTTGCTGATAAAAATATAGTTGGATAATTATATTTATTAAACGATAATTTTCACTTTCCAAAAATTATTACTTCCACAACTATTTCCTTGGATGAATTATTTATTAACTTTAAAGGGTGGCCGGGGTTTGAGATGAGATATGTGGTTTAAAAATGCAGCTTCAATGAAGTGGCTACTAACGGTCAAAATACTTAAATTAAAGGAGATAGAACACTTTCTGCAGTTTTGCAGGAGCAGTTATTGCCAACAGCAGCATGTATAGCTAATTTGTTTGGTTTAACACTCTACAGTGCGTTTTAAAGTTTGTTTGGAGTGTTAGCTCTACTCTCATATTAGAAATAACGTATTTACTTAATGCTATTATAGTGCTCGTATAATTCGTCTATCAGGGAATGATATCTACATCTCGAAATGTGACAAATCAGTTGAATTTGTGAAATTGGTTGAGAGAAGCACTCTCCATGCGTTGCTGGGTAAACTTCTTATTCAGCTGCGATGTAGGATTAAAAAAAAAAATTCCAGTAGAACACACAATTTGTTCTCAATAAATAGCTTTTCCATTACGTCAGTTACTTTTAATCTAACCGTAATGTAGTTGAAGCTAAATTCCAGTAATATTAGTAGTGTGCTACAGATAAATACTGTACTAAGTACATGTTTAAAGAAAGGGAAAATTTCAGCATGCATTATCTACTTCCAGATCTAGTTACTTAGAAGCTAATAAAATTAAGCAACACGTTGAGCAGTCGGTAGCTACTTACGGAAGTCTTAACTTGAGTTATTAGAGTTTTTATAATTACGTCGGAAGCACATTATAACTGTCTCGTTTTTTTTTCAGGCGACCTTAGCGATCTTGGACAAGCTAGATTTAGACTCGGAACGTCCAAGCGATGAGGAGGTAGCACGAATGTTTGGCTACGAAGAAGCCTTCCACGCTGGCACCCTCACGACGTGGCAGCGCCTAAAACCAAAGGTGTGGGCATTGTTCAATGAGCCTCACTCATCCATCGCCGCTAAGGTAGTGTTCTTAGAATATTCCCTTCCAATAACAAATCGTTTGATACTATAGTTGCCTAAAAAAAATACTTATTGTCAGGCATACAGTAAGTAGACTATTGAATTGATGGCAATTGAAAATGTAAAGGTTTCAGAATCAACTAACCATTTAGAAAAAACAAATTTGGGTTTGGATTCTACATTCTGTTTTTATTTCCATATTATTCTGTCAGAAAACCAACTAAAATTATCAAAGGAAGTTGCCGCAAAACCTGGAAGCTTTTTACTGCTAAAGGGAAAACAACATAGGAAACTAAAACAGAGTTTCGAAGTGAATATTTCGTATTTAAATTCGGATATATCTCTAACGTTTTATTTATTTTTCATCTCCGAGTACAACAGATGTCAAAAGTAAAAAAAAGTCTCTGTGTAAATTTCAACAATGTTACTATCATATACGCTTGTAATTCTTTTAATATAGTTTACAATTCCAAATAGACACATCATAACAAGAGCTTACAATACGGTGTGAGCATAAAATCGGAGGTGTCTTTCTTTGTATGTTTGCTTGTTTGTTCACTATCTCCTCCGAAGATAATGGACCGATTAAATTGTACGATAGCTTAAAATTTTGCTAATTTTTAGACTTAGATCGTAGGCCAATTTTTATTTTCAAAAAAGTACGAAAAAGTAAAATTAAATTATAAAACCCTTAATGTTCATCAACCATTATAACAGCGCCTTATTCAACGAAGTATCGTTGGTCCAGTGGTAGAATACTCGCCTTCCACGCGGGCGGCTCAGGTTCGATATCCGGCCGATTCTCTCTTAAATTCACTAACCGAAGCGTAGCTCGGGCGATTCACTAGTATTCCATAAAACAGATTTTTTTCGCAACATACGTATTAAAATCGAAGGCTACTATTTGCTAGTAATGGCGGTGTAGTATTAAATGGTCCCTCACAAGTTTATTTAAAATAAGATTTTTTTCTTTTTAATGTGGTGTTGCTGTCGGAAATGTCAATCGGGACATGTACTATTATAGTTATTATGGTACCAAGGGCATTATGAGTAAAATAAGAGCCCAAGATTGTTAGTGTACTAACCGAGGACCTTTGGCCCAAGGTGTGTACAACAATCGCGGGCTCTTAGCTCATAATGCCCGTGGTACCTTCAAGGTTTGATGTCCTACCAATTTTCTTACCTAATTCATATTCATATTCAATTCATATAATTACTATGATATAGTATTTAAGATTGATCTAGTTAGCTGATCTAAGTTAGATTTGTGACATTAGCTGAGCTGTCATTAATTTTCATTGTGACAGTAGTGCATAATAAAGTTGTATCCATGGAAACAAATACTGTTAATTTTTCATAATAACCCTAGTGTTCTTATGAAGAAAATAATTGCCCTGGAGCGTTATCTTGTATCTAAGATACCTTAAAATAGAGTCATTAATTTCAATTAATGTACTGGTAGGACATAAAAGCTTTTATTCTAAATGTCGAATATATTGATAACGATAGCAGCAATGCAATATATTTTTGATTTTAATAACAATCGAAGTCAACTACAATTATTGGCGAGGGCGCAATTTATAGCGAACAGGAAATGACTTGCCACCTACCTTGCCCCCGGTTGCGCTCTCGCATGCACCACAGCTTGACAACATCACTCACGGGTACAACAAATTCGGCAACTACTCTGTAATATCAAAAGAAAGACAATTAAGTGGCAGCGCTCTGTGGATTAGTGCTTAGCACGTCTTCTTAGAATTCGGCAGGTTGTGGGTTCGATTCCCGTGTCCGTCTGCTCTGATTCAGGCTTTTAGGTGATTTTCAACAGAGTACTTTCTCTGAGACGAATGCCGAGGCAGTACTTCTTCATCTTTCATGCCCTCTCTTCCATTCTCCACCTTTCATTTCTCTAACCTTCTCGTTATTAGCTGAAGAGGGTGGCAACGTCCCTGTAGCAGACCGCCCACAGTTGACATAATTTAAATGACTCTGAACGTTTAACTTTACCTTCTGATTTTAGTATACCGGGTGACAATGAGACTAGGGCCATGCCTTATCTCCGTTACTTATAAATGAATTTGGATGAAATTTGATACAAGGATACTAGGCATAATTTCGAATTGACATACAAGTATAATCAAAATGGTCGACATTGATTATTTAAATAGAACAATTTTATGTTTTAGAAATCTACGACTCAAATTACATACAACAGTGCTGCCGAATATGCTTAGATGTTACACATAAATATATAAAAAAAATATAAATTATTCTTCAATTTTAGATAAAGATGAAGTAGTGCATGATGCATATCGTTAGATTGGTAATTAAATTTTCTGTTTAATGGTAAGATGGCCCTTGATAGGTGCCATTTAAAAAAATTTACTTTTTCTGAACAAACGTGTTTAGCAGATTTTGTTCTTTTATTAAGGGTTTGTTATTAACTTTATTAATAAAATAGCTATTATTATTAGTTGCTAAAGTCAATTATAACATATTTGTCAAGTTGAAAAATATATTTCAGTTCAGTTTGAAAAAATAAAAATTTGGTGTTTATGTAATTTGACTTGTAGATTCCGGAAAACATAAAATATACAGGGTAATCTATTTAAAAAATTTAAGTTGATATAATTTCCGGTGAAAGTGGAAGTCGACCACTTTGACTATATTTATTGGTCAATCACAAATTATCTCTAGTTTCTTCATATAAAATTTTATCTAAATATATTCACAAATCAAGAAGATATAAGCATGGCCCTGGTCTCATTGTCACCCGGTATATATGTTCACAAATGAAAATTCACGTTGCACAAAAACGAGACACGCTTTCAATCTCATGCTCGTACTCGCCAAGTAAGAGACGACTCACAACCCTAGCCGAGGTTGGAACATATATTATCCATGTGAAATAAGAACAGAAAAAGCTCCATTGCTACATACCATAGTGCAGCATCAATATTTATTTGATAATATACGTGTATAAAAATTTACTTTCTAATGTTAATTAGCCTAAGCTTAAATGTTAAACTTTGGAAGTTTTATTGAATTGCTTATGGCCAACGCTTATGTAATTTCTTTTTGTACACACGGTACAATAGTAATTTGTATACCAAGACACTGAAGTTTAACTTCCTATCACGAATGTGAATTTAGTTGCTGAGGCCCGTAGGGCCATGGCAAATATACAACATGCGGGAGAAAAAAGGAGCGTCAGTGCAGAGGGGTGTATTATCTTGTTTTTAATAGAGAAATCGTGAAATAACACTTTAACTAACTTCTGTAGGTTATGTTGACGTGTGTTGACGTTTATCTATTGTCCCGCCTTCTACAAAAAATCATAAAACAACGGATTACTTCACTGACGATTTCGAGATACTTCACTGTCGATTTAAAAAATAGTAATATATATACCACTGTAGTCTAGCTTTTTATCACATGTGGATTTAGTTGCCGAGGCCCGTAAGGCTAAGTTGTTTTTTTTAAATCGCGAAATCGTTAAATGACATCATTTTAACCAACTTTTGTAGGTTATGTTCACGTCGGTTGACGTTTATCTGTCGCCCCGACACCTACAAAAAGTATTAAAGAAATGGATTTCTTCACTGCCGATTTCTCGTATTTTAATGACGATTTCGACAACAATGTCCAAACTCAATTAATTATAAAACTGCCATTGATGGACGAAATAATACTTACAATATTATATAGTGTGGAAATTAGGCAGCGCGTAAATTCGGTAACTCCTTTAATGTTTGTTTTCAGGAAAAAAATCTCAAAGAGGTCTAGCTATAATACTTTGAACAGGTTACATTAAAAAAAATAGAAAGTTACCTTACAGTTCGTTCCTATAATAAAGATAGTTACCTGGGTTTAAAACAAAAACGAATATTTATGTTGAAATTATTGCCAAAGTCAAACAGGAATCATAACTAACCTTTATGTTTTAAACCTAGGTAATTGGAATTACTGTGTTTATTTCATTCACCTTTACTACCTATATGAACTTGAAGGCCGTTATTTATTTTTTTTAATGTAACCTATTTAATACGTTATAGCCAGCGTGTCCCGAACTTTAAGGTTTCGCGGTACCCTTTCGAACTTTTTTATGCAAGATGGAATCTCGAATTTTCACGAGCGCTGTAAAATGGTCCAGAAAGAAACTGTGATAGTGGGGAGGGAACATATAAAACCACGATGCAGGCTACGCTAGGTTAAATTTAGTAGATAGGGGCAACGAGTAGGCGGGTAATATTTGGTTTGTGTCCTGTTGCACCTATTCTAGAAAATAACCTACCCGCACTTCGCGAGAATGTTTCACTCGCTTTACTTAAAAAAATGTGGTTCTTGTTGGACGGCGCACCAGCACAGTTCGCCGTAATGATACGAAATTGGTTGAACCAAAATTATCCAATTAAATGAATAGGAAGAGGCGGTGCAGTTGCATGGAATACTTGTTGCCAGATTTAAACATAATAGACTTCTTCATTTGGGGTACAATTAAAAACGCTGTATATGGAAGGGAAGTTAATAGTGTAGAGGAACTGTGGCAACCAACGTCTTCAGGATGCATGTCGAAATATTCAACAAAATTCTAATGTTTTTGAAAGCGTTCTAAATTCACTTTTGCACAGAGCTCAAGTTTGTGTTGAAGTTCTTGGGGGGCATTTTGCACAATTGTAATAGTTCAACCTTAGTTATTTTTAGTGTTTCCGTCTGCTCCGAATAAATTACTTTTTGTTATTTCTGTTGGTTTTTCTTTGTTATTATTTAAAAAAATATGCTAATAAACCAGTCTATTCTCTCTCTCTTCTTAGTTGATGATAAATTCACCGAATTCGTTTCTGAAAATAAAAAGGCAACTTTTACTACAAATTTGTTTTAGTCAGAAGCGCGAGTGAATTAGAATGGCTTTATGGCCTATTTATTTTTCAAGATAGAAACAGTGACACTTAAAGTTTAAGGTGGCGTAAAATAATGCTCTGTAGCAGCTTTCAAATGCTTTATATCACAAAAATTCTATTAGAATTGATTCCTTGTATTTACCCAAACTAACTATGTTTGAAGTTTGGGTTGCATTTTCGATGACACCCTGTATAATTCGAGCACTTCCTCGCCTTTATTGCATATTAAAATGAGCGTTTCTCTTTTGAGGAGCTCAAATGCGTGGCATTTATCTTCCAGCATCTATGGTTTTCCGAACCATTAATCTAATTTCCTTCCTTATATCATCATATTTGTAATAGTGTATGTTTTTCACTCATCTCCGTTTTTTCATAGATCGGGTATGTCGTTGGATATCCATAATCTGTTCTTTCTTTTGGTTGGTTTAAAGAGTTCGTTAATAATTTGTGATATAATCTGTTGCCTGCCGTACATTCTGTAAATGGTGTTCTGCAGTAAGTTCTTCTTGACTTCTTGATGGTTTTTATTGCTTTACGTGTTTATTCTTTCGCATTTCTTCAGTTTGATCGTGAGTATACCAACCAGAGGGTTGTAGTCATATGGCAAACATGTTGCTGGGTATAAGATGTTTTAGATAATGTTCAGCTATTTCAAAATACTGTGTTGCGTATTATGTCATCTGATTTGGTTCTGTACGATGTTATTTCGTTCATCTTAAGGTGAGCGCTATGTATACGAAAAGATACTTCAAATAAACCGGAATTTATCTGTGGCGTGAGAACATAAAGCAGTGGCGCAATGCGCTGGAAGGTATCTTCAGACTACCACTATTGTGATTCAGTCTGCTAAGTGGCGTGGTTCGAGGATGACTGGTTTATCTGCTACTCCTTTGTTTTCAAATGTCTATTATCCTGATGACTGATAATAAAGAATAAAGAGTATGTGTATTTTTTAGGTAAAATTACTCGTATATGAAAGGTTCCGTGAAGCTGCATAAATTTTTTGAAAACAGCAGCCGCTTTGGCGTAAAAGGAACGTGAGAAAATGAAATTTAGTGATAGTGTCTCACCGGATGGATGTAAACGCGCTTTAAGAACGACATAACCTGTTAGGATGATTTTCGAGCCACTTTGTATGGAATATCAATCCAAAGAACTGAAAAGCCCTTGGGTGTTCATGATAATAGCAATAGCTTTTAAGCGGGCGCGTAACTATGAATCACGGCGGAGTAATGGTAAAGAGATGGGCTACTGAGCTTAAGGTTACAAGTTCGTACCGCATGTATTCTTTTCTTTCTATTGTTACATCGTTTTCAGAGGCATCCACTTTATATCTTGCGATTATTTTTTCAAAAATTAGATTGAATATATAAAAATGCATGAATTTTACTTTATCAATCAATTAATTTACTTTACAAAATTCATATATTATAACGGAATATAGCTTCCCTTTTCAAACAAAATAGTCGATTTTGGTGTTTTAGAATGTACAGCTGTAATATGTAAAAGACAAAGATTTCAACTGTTCGTGTCACCACTGGAACTTGTAATCAATATATCAAAGACCCAAAATAAGAAAATTCAAATAATCCATGACAATGACAATTGGACGGAATTTAATCCACCAACTTTAAAAAACCAATCAGTTAAGTTTTTCTTGAGTAATACTACCAAATAAGAAATGTAGCTTTCGTTCCCTGGAAATATAGTTCACCTATTATTAGCGTTTGTGAATCGATGTAACTACAGTGAATTTATTTTAATGGTTAACATAGCAGTTTCGTTTCTATGTCAGCATCTAATCATACAGGTCACTTCCATAGTTACCAATGAAATCACTAGATTAGGGCGTTTATTTTACGAGTTAACATACGAATTTGAATTAGGTACTTACTAATAAAAAAACATTAATTTTGTTACCGGAATGTAGGTATGCAACTAAAAAGTAGATACCTAGGTACAACTTGTGTGCTGTATCTTTTCTTCATTGGTATACGTTAGGATAACTTTTAATTGTCTTTTTGACAAGTAATAATTCCTATGTTAACTCGTAAACTATACGGTCTAATCTATTGGTCTCATTTGTAAGTATGGAAATGACCTGTATCATTAAATGGTGGCACAGAAATTAAACTCTTATGTTAACTATTAAAATAAATTCCCTGTATATCGATGGCATTATTAAACCTCTCTTTAACTTCGTTCTCTGTATTCGACACGTGCGATAGATGATGCCAAATACTATTGGTTGTTAGTAATTGTATTGTTACATTTTGGTTTTTTGATATTTTACTGACGTTTTACGTTATTAATTGTAATATTTCGGGGTTGTTAAATAATGGGTTGCCTACACTACTCACGTGGTTTACTTGATCTGATGCCTTTAATAGTAACAATGTGATACGAACATACTTAGTTAAAATTTCAAGAACATTACTTAAACAACATAGCCGTTACAAGAACTAAAATTCAACAGAAATGTATTCTCCTTTACAATAATTTGTATTTGGATCTCCGTTTCGTTGTTCAGTGGGAACTTCCTTTGCATAATATATTCAGCAGATATTCGGTTTCCCAAAGAGGATATAATTCATTTGCATACATTTACTGATATATGCGCTCAGTATAACAGCATTTTGGTGTAACAGCACACTGTAAAATCGAGCATCCCCCAAAGTATCTCGCGAAGTTTTGATTGATGATGTTAGACGTTAGAATTTCTATACATCGCACCGAAATTAGTCGTCCCAACGATATCGGCTAAATCATACTCATAAAAACCGGTGACACTCGCAAATCAATACATTGTTGATAGAAGAATATATAAAGGAAAATACCTAAAATTATTTGAATTAACTGACAGTAGTAGCCTCCTCAGGTTAAAATATAATGCAAAATTGGTATGTTTAATTTCAGTTTTGGCTCTTGTGCCTGTACCTGTACCCGTGCTATACTCAGCAACGAAATTCTTAATAATATTACGTTAGCTGTTATCAATTTTCAAGGCAAGTTGCCATTACACTATTCGAAGGGATACGGTTTTAAAAACATATTGTCCTAATAAATAACAAGTGTACATATTTGAGGTTGGATTTTGAATTTTGCGGCATTTGCTTTCTGTCAAACATACAGCTATAATATTTTATAGCTCTCATTTTGACATATTGCCATTTAAGTTGCTTAAGTTATAGGGCGTTTCACGGTTCAGCAACGCATATTTATTGTAAAAACCCATTACAGATATGGGGAAAGTTTTGCAGAAACTGCAAGAAACGTATACGCTATGGACTTGGTACTAGCTTCTACTTAAAGAATATGTCTCTTATGCGTATCACCATATCATAACTTCTTATTCACATATTATTATGTTTTGTTGCAGTGTTGTCTATACAGAAGTCGTAAACATTTATTTAAAAAAATAGTTCTTCCTGTCAGTTCGTAGAATTCTCTACGTGGAATGCATAACATATTATTAGATGCTGAATGCTCCAGAAAGCAGTAGCAATAAATTAAACTGGCATCAATCGTGCAACATTTCAGTGCAAGTCCAATAACAGGCCATCAATATTTAAAACAGTCCCTCAACCAATGACGTTCAATGTACCGGCTAAGCTACTCTTGAGAAGAAATTTAATACTAAAATGATGAAAACCAAATACGGGCGCCACCAACTTGTTTTAATTGAAGCTGGCGAACATAAATTGGAAGATTCCCCGGTGATATGGTATTCGCAACTTAACATTGAAGGGGTTACATCGAAAATACACTATTAGACGCAGGCTCTTTGATAAGCTATAATCTGCTATAGAAAAAGGGCATAAATACGGCTCAATTAAGGTGATATTTAATTTTAGTGCCTACCTACATACAAGTAGTATGAGAGGGTACTCAACGTACCTACCTATAATATTTGTCTACGGTATTTAAAAGCAACGTACGTACATAGCCAGGTCAAACCCAATACTAACCCCACGGCTCGTACACGTTGCGTTTATAACGTCTTGCATGCAATTTATAATGTGAAATGTTTAACACATAACTAGGTACGTAGGTACGCGTAGTAAATGCGAATGTAAATCACTGCTATATTAATACAACTTAAATTACGAATTGCCGTAAGGTTCTTTTTAAAAAACAACTATATTTGAGAGATTACAAATTGCGTAAAGCACATGTTACTGTTACGAGTTCTAACTACAGACTGCTGCTGATAAGATAAAAATTGCAAGTCATTACAACTCGGGTGAGCGCAAAGATTCCGCAGACATGACAAGGTGACATAAGACACTAGCACTGGTATTATGTGGTAACTGCCTGGAATATAACTTACACAAATGTGTAAAACCGGCATAAGAAGGAAAACTTTAATATTGACAATTAATACACTTTTTCACGGCGATACATTTTCATATATCGACAAAAACATGTAGTTATAGTATACGGTCGTAATTTATCTGCTGGATACAGCGTCGGTCAAACAAACTAATATGGCTTCAACCTCGCCTAGCTGCTGAATAAAGCGGTACCAACGTAGATAAATCGTGCAAACTGCGAAGAAAACGAAGTCAAAGCTGAACCGTAATCGCAACCAAATAAACTGGAAATTCCCTCTACCCAAGGTAGGTGATAAAAAAAGCCTTGCATATAAAAATGAGAAAATCTAGAAAAACTAGAAGAACTAGATCAAATAGAGAAATCCCTGTAACCAATCGTTCCACTAACGTACAGATACCTTTGTGAAAACACTACTTCTGACGTAAATCGATTCAACGTTCTCTTTCTAGTACTGCGTAGCATAATGAAGAGGTGCAGACTTATCAAAAGACACCTAACTAGATTGATTGTTTCTATTTAGCTGAAGCCGGTAAGTTGTTCACTTGGAAACCAAAACCGAATAGGCTAATATGCAATTTTACCAGTATAACGGAATTACACTAAAGTAACTGAACACCAAAAAAAACTACTACATGATCATGCTAAATCCTATGGCATAGCTTTAGGAAATAGAACAGGCAATACCTGAAAACCCATCTGAACGCGTCTTATCAGCTACGACAATACCAGATATCATGCGCAAAATCTACTCGATACTCTCTACCATGGATTACGGGGAATGAACTGTCAACCAGTGTCACTCTTACGGGACAATAGACACCATCTAGCGCGATTAAATTCAAGCTGTCAAGTTTCAATATGACAAACCAAGCACTTGAACTGTCAGGTAAATCGAGCTCCCCGAGCTAATTAACCCACGTAGTTCTTTCAGAAGGTACTGAAAAAAATAGGAAATAGTACTCGTGAAGCAATAATGGTAGAAAGCCAAAACCAAACGTATAATTTTAAGAAACCTCAACGACACCCTGTCGCAATTAAAATCACATATATCCTTTAAATTTGCATAGCAAGTCAGTAGTTTAAGCTAAGAAATGCTTAAGTGAGACAAGTCATGAACGTAAGAATATAAGGTACATCTACAAAAAAGGAGCGTATAATGAGTCATAAATTTCTTTAAAATTGTAAAACAAGCTGTATTATTGGGTGTAACATGTTATTAGATAAAGCATTACCCCTAGTTAAAGCTAATTAGCATTTTAAACAGTTCATAGTAAAAAATTTAATTAATATTAAAAAATATTGAATCTCTTTTTGTTCACCGATTCCTCACTTCCATTCCTTGTAATATTAGGTCCTAGTTGTTTGAAGTATTCCAATCGATACGTGGATATCTGTCTTACTTTGTATGTTTAAACAATTATAATTATACCTACTTCGTTTGCTTGAGCATTCAACTATATGTAAACCGGAATGCGATTCATCAAGCCATTCTGCTAATATCGTCGGAACAGCCTGCTATTGAAGTAGATTTGTTATACAGTAGGTTGTTCTCTTGAGCGATATTTCTCCCACCACATATTGTGACACTTATTTGAACAATATTTGGGTCAATCTATTGCCGTTATTTAAACCGTTAAGGTTACTACAATGGGGTCTGTTAGCTGGTTTTGTATTTTGATGTGTGTTTGTAGTAGTGGTTCTGTCGAGCGTAATTAGTTTCATTAGTATGTTGAATTCAAGTATGATTTTATTATAAGTAAGGCTTATATTGCGGTCGGTCTCATTTTTATGTATCTGTTTTTCCATTCATTTTGGATATTTTAATTAGTCCATGTAGTTACAATTAGGGCATCTATTGAGATGGATTGCTTTGAAAGCTCCACTTTGAGTTTGCTATTTAATTGATATGGTTTTTTAAATTTAATGTAAGACTTAAACTGATTAAAATAATGTTGTTTTGTAATTAATATTTTACTTGACCCAAATAAATAGTATTATGCCCTTTTTATAGTTTATTCATCTGCAATTTCTAATAATTTGTGAATTTTTACTTAAACTGGTGCGCCACTGGCCACCCGATTTAGTTCCGAATACGCAGTCGCAAATGTATGCACTGCTGTCAAAGTTACAAAAATGGTTCGTATTGTGCTGCAAGCGTTGTTGACTTTAAAAATAAAATTTGTGAACATTCGAATAGGTATTTATTTAAATCGTAGTGCTTTGGCGGTTATTGTTCTTATTTGTTTCAGGAATTAATTTGTCTTGTGAAGTCAGAAGGGACGCCGATTGAATTTTTGCAATTGTTTAATCTCCACCTAACCTCAAAACTGGACTCTGGTTAATCATTTGAAAAGCACTTTCTCTGGGGGCTTGAAGATGTTTGAATCTTGTTCAGTACGGTATTGTCTCGCATGCACACAAATTTCTGGATGCTCACACTGATATTTAGCTTATTACAGTAGCTTACACTTTCAGGTGTCTTCGTTCGGTGGTTGGAAAGGGGCCCCGGTAGTATCTTCTTTTGCAACAGTTTTCCCCGGTGTTTGTACCGCTGGTCGATGTCCTGCAGTCCTGCCTCATGCGTCGCAGTGGAAAGCGTTGGCTCTGGACAATATTTTCGGCTGGAATCCTTATTCGTAATCTTGATGTGGGTGGAGAACGTTTCTTCGGAGATGCTCTGGGTAAAATTATTTATTGTTGCGAAAATCGCCACAAACATTCACATATGAACTAGACCACTTGCTTAACACAATGATATAATTCTTGTAGATCAAAATGATTATTTATTATTTAAAAACTTCAATTAAATATGGAGCACAAATCTACATGTCAATCTTATAATTTATTCATTTGTTATCTGCTGATGTCCGCTATAAACAAATGCTAATCTAATACTATACAAACGGAATTAGCCATGTTCATATCAAATAAATTTCTAGATAAATGTACTTACAAATTATTGAATTTAAAAAAATTTTATATCTAAAATATTGTCCACATTTCTAATTGTTAAAATGTCTCTTTGCGCCACCAGACGTTTTATTATTTGCTTTGCTCTGTTCACTCACGTAATTGCACTGATCCTTTTAAAGAGTTCACTTTCTTCATAAATGCTTTCGATGTCCATCTGTCTGCTTTTCACTCGTTTTTTTTTCTGTTTTGTTGTTTGCTTTTCCCTTGCTTTATCATGTCTTGTCTGCTTCTCACAATTTCTATTTTATATCTTTATTCCTGCCTTCTTAACTGTTCGTTGCAACATTATGAGTTTTCTGGCTTCTTATACCTTTCTAGAATGCTCACAATTTTACCTAAATAACTATATTGAAATCTACGCTTCATTGACCTGCACATAGCAAACCTTTTTGTGATTATTCATTTCTTTTGGTTTGGCTATTCATTCTGCCCAAACCTAATATCTAATTAATTTAAACTTCGACTTCAACCCTGTGAAAACAAGCTTTGCCCTTTGCGTTCCCTTCTCAATTCATTTATTAATACTGGCATCTCTTATCCAATGCATTTACTGAATGAAATTTAAATCTTAGTATTGCAGCTACATAAAACACCTCACCCCAACTCTGTGCTTATTGACTTGTTTTCTAAACTGTACTGCAAGCAGAGTAGAGCCTCAGGCATAAGACCATGACAGTATATTTCAGTACTTGGGCATCTATGTCGCTGCCATATTATTGTTTTGTGACTTTATGGCAGCGTTAACTTTTTCTAAACTGGAAGGTTCAAAAACTTTCTCATTTTCTGGGCAATCTGGAATTTCTGTTGTTGTGTTAGGTTTTTCCCCTTGTGTTTAGCAGCTGTTAAAGCTGTTTTTACAGGTTTTTATAGCATTTTAAGCTTCACCGATTATGTCTTTCGTGGTGTCTCTGCATAGACTTAGTTGTGGTCTAAAACAGTGTCACAGTTACTTAATTAGCTTCTATGTGTTCCTTGTTTTGCCTTCTCTGAAGTATTGCTTCGTTTCTTGTTCATTTTAATCAATTTGTGTTTTCTGTTACCGCTTTCTATACTAACAATACCAAAGCTGAAAATTTTCCTCTGCGTTAGGTAATACTGCGCACCTGTAACAAAAATTCTTCGTTGTCTATTACAGTAACAAGGGGTATACGCTCGCGACAGCTCAAGCTGAAATCGGGAGTGGGTTCCGACATAATAAATACGATTACTTGCAAGTGATAATCTGTAAAGAGCCCCACGCCGTTGTGCGGCTTTAGAATTACTACTCCCAGCTGAGATATGTAACGACAAATCTATGTAATACCAAAACCACGGAAATGGTTCTTAATACAGTATTCACCACGCAGGAATATATAATAAAACACCAGAGAACAATACTATAAATACAACTGGTTCAGTAGATTTAAGTTTAGTGCATGATGTACACGTAGTTTTCATGAAAGCCAAAGATGAAATTAAAGTTTAGAATGATCCCGGATATAGATATAAATTCATTATGTGTTAAATAATCAACGATTTAATTTACATACAACTGGTAGCATTTAAAACAAAGAGCAAGTATTACCCCCGAACGTTGTCGCGAGGCACATGCCTGTTGAATATACGGACAGTTTCATTTGCTACTCTATGAACGTATTCACAAATTAAAATATCTGAAATATGAAATAAGAATCGGAAAGGACAATCAAACTTGCAAGATTAATCATCTCATAAAGCTAGGATGGGCAGCCTGCGGTAAAATGGGAGACATCCTAAAAGATAATCTGCCAATGTGTTTGAAGAGGAAGATCTACGAACAGTGTATCTTGCCCGTGGTCACATATGGCGCTGAAACGCTCACACTAACAAAACAATATGCAAACAAATTGAGAGCAGCACAGCGAAAAATGGAAAAGGCTATGTTGGGATCCAGATAATGGATAAAATACTTGACAAAACGATTAGAGAAAGAACAGAAGTTACTAACGTTATTCAGCGTACACAGGATAATTGGAGATGGGCTGGCCACATAGCTCGAATGATGGACAACAGGTCGGCAAAGAGAGTGATGGAATGCAGAGCCAGAGCTGACAAGAGGAGTAGAGGAAGACCACCAACGAGATGGAGCGACGATATAAAGAGAATAGCAGATAACTGGATGCACATCGCTCAGGGCAGGAATTATTAGAAGACACTGGAGGAGGCTTATGTACAGCAGTGGACGCGTACGGCTGAAGGATGATAATGATGATAAACGTATACAATACCGGGTGAACCGTATTATACAAATCTGTGTAATTGGATGCTTACCAGTAGAGCCGCAAAGCTGACACGGGACGTGTGACAGCTTGAAAACCGTTCAACTTTACAACCAATGTAACAAATTTTCAAAGAGATTAGCTATAGTAATCCATGAATAATAATGATTAATTATACAGCTTAAAATAAAACCCTTGGTTCATTAATAGTTCAAAGTGCGCGCTATAAAACAATTCACAATTTGACATATTGCATTTTGGATGAATACCCACCAATTAAATTTAAACTTTCAATTGATTTGTTCTTTGAAATTACATCACGTCAGTTAATTTTCGCATTATGACACAGAACCAAATTCAATTAACCATCCGGATTACTGGTGTAATCTAAGGGTTATAATGAAGCAAATTCAACTATGGATATCCGGATTACTGGTATAATCTATAGGTTACAACGAAGCAAATTAAACTGTGGTACACAACCCAATCGAATTAAAGATCCAGTTGCCTGATATAATGTAACAGTTATTACGAAACAAATTAAATCAGATAGTCAAAGTTCGACGAAGAGTGGCAGCACTATTAATACAACACCATCCAATACCATGGATGCTTTAGGCCAGATCCACACTATCGGGCTGCTCTCGGTTCGATCTCGCTCCGCTCAATTTTTTATACATTGTTAGCAATGGGCATGACCTGAGCTTGAGCGTTACCTATAGTGTGAATGTGCCCGTTGCTAACAATGCATAAATATTTGAGCGGAGCGAGATCGAACCGAGAGCAGCCCGATAGTGTGGATCGAGCCTTAGCCACCTGGTGTTTCAAGCGCAGCTCCTTCTTTTTATTGCAGCCCCGTCCTCGAGGTAAACTAGCAAGGTCATGGGAGAACGATGAGATGGCGAGCAATGGGCCCAGCGAGGGGAAACATGCGGAATTCCATAGAGACTGCGTATGGGCACACTGTACTACCGGCGCCGGCGGCATGAATAAACTGGTTACCGGCAGAGCAAAGTAGGACCACAGAAAAAATCTCCTATTAAATTTGACAACTTAAAATGCATCCTAAGGGAAAAATTTATCACCTGCTAGTCATCATACTAAGCCAATCCACTAAATCACAACGAAATGCAATGATATAAGCAATCTAAGCTCAAACTTCATAAAGCGTCATTTTCACAAGACAAAATTAAAGTGGACGCCGAACCAATTTCTGTTTATAGAGAAATCAGAGAAACAAAATGGTTTCCCAACACTTCCACCCAATACGACGCAGGATTTACGTCAGAATCAACCAATGGCAATTAAGTAGCCAAAATGCACGTCAAAATTCACCAATAACAATGAAACGGCAAGACGCTGCTGAAATGTAGCTGTGTGTGCGCCGCCTAACGCAGCAAGATGAAATATGAAAGTGTAACTACTTCACGGTAATGTGCTAAACCAAAATGCAAGCTAAATTGCCTAACTACAAGGACTTGAAACTTACCTAATTTCGGACTGTAACGAAGAAACTACAAAGAAATAAATTTGGGTGCCGATATAACCTTTTACCGATTATAAAAACAAATTAGGCCCTCGTTTCTGATAAAGTTTTGAAAAAGTGGGGTTATGTAGTTCTTATATTACCAGCAGGATCATTTTTATATGGCAAATTTATGATTTGACGCTTCTTTAAGGAGTGTCTCTGGCACGTAACGTATTTTTTATAAATATTGTGAAACACTGCCGTCGCCGGGCTGGTTAAATTTCTGAAAATTGTTTCTTTCAAAGTCTTCCACCATTATTCCTTTTTATCAAATAGTGCAAATAGTGATCATGATAATAATTATTTAGATTTCTTTTCTGAAATAATAGGATATCTACATTTTAGAGATTCAGGGATATCTCAAGTAACTTATTGCATTAGTGTTGAAGACATCGTTATTACTCACATACTACGTCAGACTTGAGGTCAATAGTTTGCACTGAGCAATGAACACCCAAAAACAGGGAATGCCTGGAAAGTTGTCGAAATCTATAAGCGTCTACAAAACCTCGCCTTACTTCAACGACACATAAAGACTGCTTACAAGTTCCATAAATAAAAAACTAGTAACACTGATATGACAATGAACAAAATGCATCCATAGCAACACCGATGGTATGCAGCTAAGCAAAATTTAAGTAAAGGGGTAACACGAACAATACGTAACCAGTTACAACTTAAACCTTAAACAAAACCGTTATTGCAAAAACAAAGTTGTCAGATTTAGTGGACTACTTGTTGGCAAAATAAGCGTACAGTATCTATTTTATACTTTTATTCAGTGCTAGGGGATTAACTCTTACTTTCTTTTACAATGCTATTCATACATATAAAGACAGATTTGCGACGTTATTTTCTTCCAAATTCTGCACATAAAGGCCAGCGGCTTACCCTGCGTCTTTCGAGACAAAAGGTTTTCATTTCTCAAAGAATATTCACTTTCACTGACAACAAAAAATTGCTCCGCTCCAGATTAAAACAAAGGATAAGCACTTAAAACGCTAAAAGCCTTTAGATATTACTCGCAGTTGCCTGAAAATTGTAAATCTCCAGGAGGCGTTTAGCAAGCAAGCGAATTTATTCGAGATTCCCACGATAGTGTTTTTTAGGACCTCCCTCGGCTTGTATCCTGGCTCTGGTGGGCTGTTCCACTGCACGCCACTTTCGGCGAAGGAAATAAAATTTGTCTAATTTAGTGCCTAAAGTCGACATTCATCTGCGGTTCATTGTTCTTTGAAAACTTAAGCACCACATCTCCGTAAGCAAAAGTGTTAACGTTACGATTAATAATTTAGTTATATTAAAACCCCTTCAAAATCAAGGACACGGTGAAATTATAACAGCAAACGTGTTCACCTTAGCTATCGTCAGGTAAAAGCGTTAGGATTTCCTTCAACCAGAATAAAAATTTATAAATTACAACAAACTTCAACAATAGCAAGGTTGGACTTCTATACCTCCAAGTTCCTTACACCGAATAATTTTGTAAGTAATGTATATGAATTCTTATGAAATTTCTGCCTTAAGAGTTATTTCAAAATTATTTCCACACCTTCAATCTCTCTATGCCAAATTTTTCTAAAAGACTATGTACAATTCGCAAGTTCTAACGCTGGTAAACTTCATTTTCCCGAAATTTTCTATTGTATTAAATAGAATTTATGACCTCCGCAACCTAAATGTGGTTGGAAACTTAACTCGTCGTTGGTCAGGTAGTTTGTTTAGTGGTATGTGGTATATTTATATATACCAATAATTTTTTAGCAAAAATTAGATTAGATGAACTAAAAGTTTGTTTTTGTCTGGAGCGTATGTATTCTTTATTGTATTTGTTAAGTATTACATGAGTTTTCAAAACGAGGTAACTCTCAAGCATAAAGACATAAAAAACAGAATTATTAAAATTAGAAGAACAATGGATAGTTTTGGCTAATATTTTTAGGTCTTTCGTATTCATCTATAACACAGATCTAGTTTTTAAGGTACACTATATCGACCTTTTTTTTAACATTTCAGGTTATAAGTATTACTATTTGCGACAAAGGCTCATTAAAAACCAAGACTTCAAAGTAAGGTATTTAATTCACAAAGTAGATAAATATACATTCATGGCTTATCACTTAAAAATATTCTTATATACGATTTTCTAGCATGGAGTTTACTAGGACCGTCTTGCTGCAGACTCCAACAGTAGTCGGCCATCATGTGGGTATCCCATCTTCCTTGATATCGTTCTTCCATCGTCTTAATGTCCTGATGAAATCTTTCTTCTGTTCTTCACTAGCAATCGATCTAAGTGGTTGTGGAGGTAGTGAAGTTTTATGCTCATGTTACAACCAAGAATATTAAATTTAAAAAGCATATTTTCCACTAATTATGTGTAATTCTTTGCTTTATGATTGCCAAGAAAATGTTATACTACTCTAACAAATGAACACCAAGCATTAGATTCAATCTCGTTCATTGCTGCGGTAAATTGTGGATCTACTATAAGCTGTCTTATTTGAGGCCCATCTAATATGCCTGCTTTCAGTTTTTCCATGTCAATTCCAGGAAATTTACGTATTAAGTACCCAAAGCAAAGTAAATCTCAATTTAACGCCTTCATAAATTGCTTCATAAGTCCCAACTTGATATGCAAAAATGGGAATATGATGTTCTCTCTCGCAACTAAAGGTTCGTTAATTACGTTTTCTTTTCCTGGAATCGTGATGTTTCTTAGTGGCCCATTTTTGTTAACCCACTGCTGATCGTTAGCTCTGCTGTCCCAAAGCCATAAAAAACTAAAATATTTTGTGTATCTACCTTGTTGTTCAAGGAGGAAGTTTACCATTTTCAGATCGACACAAATCACCCACTGATGCTCTTCATACTTAATTTTTTTCAGGACTAGTGCTATTGTCTCGTATTTCTCTTTCAAGATGGTAGATGATCAATGGGTCATATCTATTACGCTTGTTCAAAAGAACACATTTTAAACTACGTTTTGAGCTGTCAATAAAAAGACGCCATTCGACTGGTGAGTATTCTGATAAACCATTGCTTCTAAGAGTCTTCTTATATCATTACAGAATACTAAGTTATTTTCTTGAGAGAAAAAGGCAGCAGATCCTTTTCTCTTTTACGATAAAATGTAATATTAGTACCCGGATTAAGCAGATTTTTTTCTTTTAATCTGGAGGCAAGTAATTGTGAAGACTCCTTTCAGAGGTTCAGGTCTCTATTGAGATCGTTCAGTTCTTGTTGATTGAAAAGTTGGAGTTTGTCTGAATCTGCATCGAAATCACTATCTTTGTCTGATCACACATATTCACCTTCAGCAGACATTGATGGTTCGGTTTCGTCTTCCGAGAGTCTGGGCAGACTGCTGAATGATGGAATGGGGATTTCGTAGGAATGTGGTACCGGTCTCTTTGCCGAATTAAGATCAGGATATGTCAATTTGTGTCTATTGTTCCGATTAATGCCTTTGATATTTACGATACACAAATAGCTGTCATCGTAATGATTCCTCGGTTCCCACGAAACCATTGCTACTCCAAACTTTAGGCATTTTCTCTTTCAGACCGATTGTCCACTATCGCAAATGTTCAACGCACGTTTTACACACCAAATGTGGATCTCAAGCTCTATCTTGGTCTCCCAAGTGGAAGCAAGATAACACGGTTTCACAAAGTCAGAAATAGGTTTTCTGCTTTCTTTCAAAGTGTATTCGCCACATACTTAACAAAAAACGTCGGGGTGATTTACACAGCTACGTCTGCTTGTGGATGGCATGGTTTTAATTAATTGTTTTATGACTAAAGAACACCGAAAACAAAAACAAACTGAAAGCACAACAGCAAGTACGTAAACACAATCGTAAACTGAACCTGGTACGGCAGTGCTAGACACGAGGTAATATGGGTTCATGAGTTTGTGGTGGAGGAGTGGGGGTTAGGCAGGTATAAAAGGTCGAAGGTTTACGGCCAGCAGGAATACCAAGTAACTCTAATTGTCTAATTATATAATTATAATCTAGTTTTAAGTACCACGTTTCCTGTAAAGATACCATTATTTCATTCTTTGTACCTGTACAAAAATCAATTAGCCTGTATCCCAGAACTAGAGCTGCTACGAAAAAAGGCAGGTATTTTGGAATCAGCACATTAATATATCAAAAATCAGTTATTAGTTTTCCGGCACCAAAAAAATTTTTTTGTTGGCTTGTGTAATTGTTTCAGAACTACTAACTTGAACCTCCATTCTCATTGAAGCCCTTGTCGCTGTTATTACCGCTTCTGTATCATGATCGGCATCATTCTCGTTTTCTGAATCTGTGGCTATATCAATGTCATCTATTTCAGCCTATTATGCCAGAAGACTTTTCTGTTTTTTCATAATCTTATTGGCTGGTAATTTTAAGATAATTACTTCCTTGCAATTATGTGCGGAAATTAGTAGCTGAGTAAGCTATATTTAGTTATTACTCTCTAGTGAATCCCTTTACAACACTTCAGTTTATGTATATTGCTGCATGCATTATCATGTTGATAAATTAAACTGAAATAAAAACGGATTTACAATGTAAACAATAAATAAAAAGAATTCGGCTTCTTGGATGCACATTAAGTGTGGAGTTGGAAATTAAATTCAATTCGGTGGCCTGGTCGGCGTTGTGCATCGTAGCGGCAGCTTCTGTAACACAAATGTTAACTACCGTTGTTGGTAAGTTTTTTTACATGCGTGGAGACAACGTAAAGTGAGTTACAGTAAAGCAACCGCCAAGCATGGATGGTGTAGTGCAGACCACAAATTGTCTTTGGGGCCAGTTTCAACGAGCTTGTAAGCGACGCACTAGGCTAAACTGTATCTTTGGGAAGCCCGAGCACTTTCTAAGATTTTGGCCGGCCGTACGTAAAAACAGGTGGAATCCTCTGAGTTTTCCAATGTGCTATAATTTCGTCAGCAGGTGTCGTAGGAGTTTCACATTATTAAAAAGGAACATCTCCACCAAGCAGGTACATCTTTTTCTTACTCACCGCGATAATTGTTAGTAAATCCCCTTTTCTGGAATTGAACTTTGCGACTCGTTATTTAACAACAGCCTGCGCAGGCTGGTGGGTTTTGGAACGGCGGCCAGAAGTGGGGAGGTAGGTTTTCACGAATGGTTTCGGTTCCGGCGTGGTGGTTGGCTTTTTAGGGAGAGGGTTTGGCTTAATAAGTTGTGAATAGGCGGTTACCCGCTTGGCAAGGGTCAAGCGCGACTGGCGGGCATCGTCTTCTTATACCCTCGATTTGATTGATTTCTTGGTGGAGATCTAGGTAGGGATGCGTTGTAGTTGCCCGCACGTGGATTCGCACACCGCTGACCTTTTGCTCGCAAATGGTCGTCTACTGGAGATCAGGCGTCAATTGTAACTTAAGTTCGCAAAATTCAAATTGTAACACATTAAGAAGCAATAAAACTCAGTCAAGACACCTCCAATATTAGCGTAATGGATCACCTTACTATTTGTAACTCATTATTTAAATTCAATCTGTAGAGGCCCAAACGTGACAAGCTAAAACGGGCTTATTGGTTATTTTAATCACATAAAGTCTCTCGGAATAAATGTATAATAATTTCACTCTTTTTGTTAGGTGGGTTACATTCGCTTTTATTAAAGACACAAACTCTGTGCAACACTTAGTGTTGCACAGAGTTTGTGCTTTGCGAACATGATCTGACTATACAACATTCAAAAAAGTGCTGTCGATGCAAATATTTTAAAAGTATAGATCTAGAGTTTCCTAGTTTATGATACAGTGTGTGCTTTTTTAAGTAAGAACGCAACCACTAATAAAGGTACAACTATCTCTGTACAACAGATCTTTGAACACCACTGTATATATAACCAAAAGGAAATTTAGAAATAGACTGTGTGGCATGCATGCACGCTCAAATGGCATAACTCTAGAAACAGCGTTCTAACACAATTCTAAGAAGGAAATAAATCGTCTGATTTAAACGGTACAGGCATTGCAATAATATTGACCTCTTAATTCATCTGGTTATCAACATGTACCTATCCCATTTCACCGACCACAGGTTAACCACTTCTGGACAACCATGTACCTATAATCCACCCCATCGTTTCTTAGTATTCTTTGTTCGGATACATTCACTGAAATTTAATAACATAGTGAACTTAGAGAAATACACAAAGGTTTTTTTTAAATCAAAGACGCGCTTCCACAATCCACCTTACAAACAGCAATCATCCTCAAACTGGCTATATATTTTAAAATTCGGTATAAAGTAGGGACAAGAAATCAGACGACGTGCGCCACCAAACAAATTTTAGTGATGTCATAAATACCACCCTTAGATTTACAAAACCGATATTTATTTTCTTCTTTACAGCTCATTTGAAATCATGCGTTTGGTTTAAGCTTAATCAATTATCAATGGAAAATTAACAATTTAAGCTAAACTAAAATTTGCTTGGTGGCGCACGTCGTCTGATTTCTTCTTCCTACTTTACATTCTTTATTATGGTTGTTGCCGTAGCGATTGAGAATACAAGTGGTGAACAAAGAAAGCCAGATATGATATCTTTATATATATATCTTTAACAGATGGAAATTGTCACAGAATTCGGAATTCCTGTAAATACACTTTCGACAATTCTGAAAAATCGTGAAGAAGTTCTGTGTAAAGCGAAGTTGATGTCCCCGATATTAGTTTTGAAGCTTGTATTTATATGGAATGGAATTCAATAACAGAAAACATAATAAAAATATTAAGTTAAACCCTATGCCAATGCAAATCACTATGCCACAGATAACAATTTCAGCATCAAACTAAATAATAAAATAACGACGGTTGGCAACAGTAGATAAATAATTATACTAATCGACTTAAACAGCAGAACCGGAAAGTTTGTAAACAGTAAAGTTATTGAACCATATGCGTAAAATACTAATAACGATAATAGATCAACGGATTTTTCAAATACAAAGTCAGAAAAAATCAACGTTGAGGATGTAACAGTTCATAGATAATCAATTCAAATATCAGATCATTGTTTACTTAAGATTAATGTTACCTTTTCCAAAACAAAAAAAAAACAACAAATACACTAGACCACGATAGCACCACATCGATGGTGTATTGGAGTATACGTTTTTGTGTTAAAAATTTTGTGAATTTTTTGTTGACAAACCCATTCTTTTCTAAATCGAAAGTCTCTATAAGTGTTTACTAAAAATATAACAATATAACAGTCTTAACAATAGATCCACAACATTCTCGTAGTCTTCAAAATAAACAATAGAACATTATTAATTTGAAGATAGGCCTTCTATATACTCCAAATACTAGTACTATGGGTATAATCGGATGATTTCAATAATCGCAATCTTCCATTTCGGAATGTTTTTAAAATCAGAGTATCATCCGATTATTTTACATTCTGTAAATGCGAAGCATGGCAAAACGAGCTAAACAAGATGACGTGGAAGGAAGATGAAGTGCGTGCACATTTGCGATGCGGCACTCGCCGTCGCGCCACCCTTTATCGGCGTTGGAATTTATTCTTTGGGTTAGTAGGATGGCTAGTAAAACAATTTATGAGTTTGAGTCCCACAGTGGGATATCAGAGGAAATATAGTATTTAACATTACAAGCCAGGTAAAACAGGTTTTACTGGCGATAGGATTGGGATGACTGGCGAGCCGTTAGGCGAGCCTGTCATATCCTTGAGCCAGTAAAAATGGTTACCTGGCGTGTATTGTTGAATGTTTTATTTGTTCCTCACTTGTAAATAACTAGAAATTCACCATTTATTCAAAATGTCAAACTGACAAGCAACTAAATTAATCAATATGACACATACTAAGGAAGACAACTCTGGCTTTGCACGCTATCATTTATCTATGAGCACGCTTGTAAAATATAACTGGCTAGCCAGTAAAAAATTTACTGGCTAGCCAGTTACGAAACATTTTCAAGGTGAATACAGTGACTTGATAAATTGATGTTTACAAGTGAGGAACAAATAAAATATTTTTTTCGAATTTAGTATAATAATGTGCTATTTTACAAAATTCAAAATCAATCAATACAGTGGCACTTTGGTGAATAGAAATGTCACTTTAGTATATGGTGATGTCACTGTCAAATTTGAAGTTAGCAGGTTAGGATTTGTGTCAGTTTTTGTAAAAACTGACGGAAAACCTAACCTGCTAACGTCGAATTTGACATAGATTTACAGTGCCACTAACATATTATTCATACGTTTGAATTTCCACAGCCGCTTTTTCTACTGGACATGTGGTATAATGCTTTTATATAAATGTTTGTTTATAAATCCTAATACAAAATGCGAAAAAATAGTATACACACTTCGTAAGAAAAGTAGTTTTGCTAAACTTATATAGATTTTTAAGTTACTCGCTCGCTGCGCTCGCACGTACTCAATCAAGCTATATTCGCTTTACTTTTCTAAACTTGTGTAATATACTATTTTCAAATTGTTACAGTAGTTACCTTCCAATTGACTTTGGAAAGATGGTAGTGATAATATTTTATTTCATACTGATGCCATAAATTATATTTTTGGGATTATTTATAGTTCAAAAAATGGAACATTAAAGTCTTAGTGCTTTAAAGTAAAATATTAAAGTGCAAGTATTTTAAAATTATACGTCAGTTGTTGACAGGGACAATTAAAATTTATTAAAATTTCAAGAAATGATTTAATTTAATAACATTACTTCATTAACTATAATCCGTTCACGACCTTTTTGAGACAGAGATGGCTATGATTTTTTCTTTTTATGTTGGACTAACTGATTCGGTGA
>OW679200.1:93831944-94026374 GCA_940337035.1 Agriotes lineatus | reverse complement strand
CGTGACCAGCCCAGTTCCGTTTTAATGTCGCCACGTGGCTAACGATATCTATAACCTTTGTCTTCCCTCTTGTCCATACATTCGTTTTGTGATCTCTGAATGATATGCCGAGTATCCTTCTCTCAATTGCTCGTTGGTTAACTCTCAATTTGTTCAGTATAGTTTTAGTGAAAGTCCAGGTCTGTGCACCGTAGGCTGTCACTGGCAGGATGCATTGGTTATATTTCGGCTTTCAGTGTAATTGGAATATTCATAGCTAGTATGTGCGTTACCTTGTTATAGGCGGCCCAGGTAAATCGTATCCTTTCGTTTGTTTCCAGTCTTTGATTCGCCTTTCGTACCGTTATGGTCTGTCCTAGGTATTTGTATTTGGTTACCTCATCGATCTTGATTGTTCCACGCATGACATATTGGTTGACGTCTTCGTTCATGTATTTTGTTTTCTGAGAATTTATTTCAAGGCCAATGCGGGCGGCTTTTCTGTGAACGTCTTCGATGAAGCTCATTAGCTCTGATTTTGATTGAGCAATCAGGACTATGTCATCAGCGAATAGTAGGTGATGCAGTCTTTCTCCACTGATATTGATGCCCCGGTTTTCCCAATAAATTAATTTTAGCGCATCTTGCAGGACTAGAGTGAATAGCTTGGGCGACAATATGTTACCCTGTCTTAGTCCTCGTCCGATGTTTATTTTGTCAGATGTATATCATGTAATTTTATTTGTAGAGTGGCTTTGTTATAAATGCTTTTTATTAGGGTCCTGTATCGATGGTCAATTCTTGCCTCCTTTAGAGCTTGCTCGATTGCCCATAAGTCGACTGTGTCGAAAGTTTTCTGGAAATCTATAAATGACAGCCAAATGGGTATATTATACTTTGTTGTTTTTTCCAATAGTGTTCTTATCATTTGTAAGTGTTCGGTAGCGCTAAATTCTCGTCTAAACCTTGCTTGTTCTTTTGGCTGGTGGAAACCCAGCTTCGGTGTTAGACGGTTGGTTATAATTTTGGACAATAGCTTGTAGATTCGGGATTTAGGCTAATAGGTCTATAGGTAATCCACCAGGTCTTCGGTGTATCCTGTCTTTTAGATCAATATTACAAGTGCATTAGCCCAATCTTCTAGAATGTCTTCTTCCTGCAGGCATTTGTTGAAGAGTGATTCTAGTTCTTTTATAGGTGAAGCTTCTCCGAGTTTCAGTACCTCTGCAAGGATTCCATCTTCTCCGGCAGATCTCCCGTTCTTCGTCTGTCTCATTGTGACTGTTATTTCGTCTATATTAATTGGTCGTATATCTTCAGAGTCTAAGTTTCTAACTTTTTTCTTGTGTTTTTTTCGTCTATGTCGCTTTTTACTTTTGCTGTATAAAGGTCTTGGTAGAAGTTTGTAACTGTTCTCATAATACCTTGTCTGTCATTATTCCAATTTCTTTTCTTGTCTTTCACTTTCACAATCTCTTGTTTTGTTATTGTTAATCGTCTTCTAAGAACTTTCATACCTCTGTGATTTTCCTGTACTTTCTGCGCTATTTTGACTTTATGTTCCAGTATGTCTTCTTTTGCCATTCCTCTGACAGTTTTGTTTAGTTTGCTATACTCTACTGTATCTCTCTTCTGTTTCTTTATTAAGTGTCTTCTTTTCTCTAGCATGTTCAGTGTTCTCTGTGAAAGTTTGTATTCTCTAGTTTTTTTCAATCCATAGAATTTAGTTGCCTGGTTTACTGCATTTACGATTTTTCTTTTGATCTCTGTGATATTGTCGGTTTTGGATTCTTGTTCGCTAAGTTGTTTTGTGAGGGAAGTTTGAAATCGATTGAGATTTTTTTTAGTTCGTCTAAGTTGACAAGTATGAAATAAACCGTTGTATTCACCACGAACGAAAAGCGTTTTTAAATGTCCTCGCAAGTAATTCCGTCCTCGGATGACGCATCGGCCGTAAACAACTTTCTCGTCCTTTAAAATGTCACTTTTCGTTCTTCATAAATAAACTATTATAAAAGTTTAACGGCACATATAGTAAGTAATAGATACTATAATTTCATTAATTGTACACATACAAAATCAAGCGCTTTACTGAGTAGGACTGTACTCGCGCACCTTTTGTTGTGATGGATTACAATAATTCAACCTACTTAGCAATGAAAAGCATGTACACAGAAACTGGCTGTATATGTAGATACTAAAATAAAACAATTCAGGCAATGCTGGCCAGATACCCGTTTCAAATTATGTATGGTTTTTATGCCCACTTTTTCCCTAGACTGAAATTATTATATATGTAGGTGTGATTTCAATTAGTGATGGGCTTATTCGAATGAAAAATAACCGGTTATCCGGTTATTGAAATAACCTATGTAACTCGGTTTTCGTTCCAAGTATTTTAATGAAAAATAATCTCATGCTGATACGTACTACGCTTTGAATATAAAACCTCTATTCAAGGTACTACGTGCCATATCTCAGCGACCTACGCAGTGCTCAAAATTCTGTAAATATAAATACGTCATAACTCATAAACAAAGCAGGTTGTATTGAAAACACGATTTGGTTATCGCTGCTATCATAAACATCATCAAATTCTGGGGACCTGAAACCTGAACGCCTGAAAACTGCAAACGCATCAAGCTATAAAACAATTTTTTATTTGCTTACATCTCTAAAGGTTTAACCCGCCCGATCGATAAAGATAAACGTTTTACCACTTTTTATTGCGATTAGCAAGCAGTCCGGCATATTTCTTTCTTTCTACACTTCTTAATAAATACCTCTTAATTTCTAATACATAACACATAATGTACGGTCGGCGCCTTAGAAATCGGGCACTACACACTATTATGATATATTTTGCATGTATTTTTTAAGTGTATAAACTGGGTTTTTATAGTTATTATGATTTTAATTGTTACGTCAGATTGTTTATTGTTTGTCAATTATGAAATGCCATTTCACATTAATGAAGTAACCGGAGCAAGAATACTCCAAAGACTAGAAGAACATATTACGTGTCCCGATTTCTAAGGCGCCGACCGTACATATTATGTTTTAGTTCATCTGCTATTTGCAAGTTACGATGTCGATGCAGATGACGGTGAACCGATGTCGATGGAGATGACGGTGAACCGATGTCGATGCAGATGACGGTGAACCGCCAACCGGCAAACCGGCTGACTTAATCGAAACGAATCGAGAACCAAAATTTATTCGAATGATAATTTAAATAATCATTCGGTTATTAATATGATTCGAATGCAAATAATTCTATTATATAAATTGTCCGGTTATGCCCATCACTAATTTCAATGTTGATTGAATGAGAGTTGCCTTATCCAACCTTCAACTTTGTGTGGATATCGCAAAGTCGAATTAACGTTTATTCAACGTTAATGGGTTTGCTAGGATTTGAAATTGGTTGTACTTTATACGTGTCATACATAACTAGTACTGAGTTTACTAAATAGCAAATTTCTGTTTGTTACAGGTGATAGCAGTGGTATCGGTGTTCTTTATAATCGTCTCGGTGCTTTCGTTTTGTCTGAAGACACACCCAGGGATGAGGCTTAAATGTGGAATGGAATATGAATGGAGAAATGACACGGATACAAACGCCAACATCAACTGCACCGAGCCCTTGCCCTTCTTCGTCACCGTCGAACACTTTTGCAACGCCTGGTTCACCTTCGAGCTAACCGTTAGACTGATTGTAAGCAAAACAGACTCTCTGCCCTTGGGCTTATCTATAGATTCTATTAATGCGAAACTTTGGTAATAACTAAAGCGCAGGTTAATTTTCCGAGAATCACGGCATAAAGGCTCTGATTGCTTCCACCATAAGCCGTGTTATTGGAAATATTCAGGGCTGTTTTCCGAAAAGTTCCGGGAAGGGTGCTAAATCTATGATCCGAGTGAGGCGGTCGGAGCGCAAGGAAGTTTATTACAGTTCGTTATTAAGTTCGCGAAGCAAAGTTGATGCCAGTAGTTAGCGGGGGCACAACAAAGCCGAAAAAATGACCTGCCTCGGAGGGTACGAAGCCGAGATACGAAACATGTGATGCCGAAATAATTCTGTTATCTTGAACTAATAACTTGATTAATTCTTTAACGTCTGAGTGAACTTCCGAACTTACGCAATTCGATTACAGGGGCCGCTGTATGGCCACAGTACTCTTTAGTCAGTTAAGTAAGTTGTGTCATTGGATGGTCTTGTTTCTACGAATAGGTTGTTTGCAAATTGCTGGGGTCTATTGCTTAGAATCTAAATACATTGGATGTAGTATTTTAAATTTGGCTGAAGTAACGCTTATTGTAGGTACTTTGTACTGTACCATAGACGTATCTGAATTTGCAAAATACTGAATAATACAATAAATAGTTTTAGTTCAAATTTAATCAACTTATAGGTTCGAATGTTATTGTGGGTATACGAACAATATTGCAACATATTTTATAACCTTATGAAATACGTCTCTTAATGTTAATTAAATAGCAAACTACTGAGTACGACATTCAATTTGAAATAAAAGGATTCTAGCGTAAGTTTTTCATGGATCTCCGTCGAAGTCCTCGTTTGTGTTCTACACGAGCAGTCATAATAAGTTGTAGTAAGTAGTATTTCTGCATGTTATATAGTAATACTGATAGAATATAACACGGCACTGTTTTTGTTTCCGCCTCGTATTTTAGTTTTAAGTGTCTTTGAAGAAGCTGGATTAAAATTTTCTGACGGTTTTCAAGTTCATTTCTAAATCCTTTTGGAATCCTTGTTCGTTGTTTCTTCCTTCCTGTTCCGTTTGGTTCATTGATTGGTTACGTTTTGTTCGGTTAGTATGTTGGGATATGCTACAAGAGCTTAGGGATATATTTTAGTGAGTTGAGCATTTAAATGTGTCGAATTTCTGTTCTTTTCATATTCTAGAGATTCTGTGTGTTTTGGAAATTTAGTGTGAGAGGATCTTTGGTGTGCTATAGCTTTGAAAGTTTTTCTTCTTCTTTTGGATTGACGATTTTCTTGCATTCCTTTTATTTATCAATCTGCCCAAGGGATGTAGGAGTTTGTTTGACAATAATAGCATGTATGGGTTGGTTCGGTGAAATGTAAAGGTTCAGGGTCACTTCAATTTCTCCAACTGAGGGTGAACCGTTATAGGGACCTTGCGCCCTTCTTGAGCGAATAACGGGAATTTCATGATGGCAGGAAGGGTAGAGCATCAAAGAGAGGCCAGAAAAGGCGGAGAAGTACTGCCCAGTATTCGTTTCAGAGAAGGTACTCTGTTGACTCAGCAAAACCACCTAAAAGCCTGACTCAGGGCAAACGACAAAAATAATCGAACCCACGACCTCTCGAATGCTAAGCAGACGTGCCAACCACTAATCCACAGAGCTTGGTCAAGGTTGTTTCTAGTGAGTCAGCCTATTTAAATGTAATCCTAGTGTTTCTGTGGCATTAACTACTTAAACACATTTTACTGTCTAAGGGAATTCGTTTGGTGTAAACCAAACCTCTTTAACCGTAGCACTTCTTCGCTTTGCACGAAAAATTGACGTTAGGATGCCCTAACACTCTTTTTTTTTGTTTGGCACAATTTGTGATTTAATGAATTTAAAAGTTGCTGCACCCTGCAATTTTTTATTCGTTACCAAATATTTAACTTGAAATTAACGTGAAACTTGAATCACGCTTTGGAAATTTTCACTCACGTTCACGTCACGATTTTCAAATATTAGTCGTTCACGACGTGACACGCCGTGACACGGCGTGACACGATTGTTTTCACGTCACGCGCCCATCCCTAATGTAGACCTCTATTACATTTCGGAGTTTTTTCTGTGTGAGGATTAGTATGTTAATTGGTCTGCTGATGTATTGGAGATTACCGGTGTCCATTGCTTTTTTCAGTTCTCCGTCCATAGGTGTTGTTAGTCGTGATCCCCATGTGGCACGTTTTGTATTATAGTCGTCTTCTGAAATGAATGTGTTGCCAAGTGTGTTGAAAAATTCTTCATGCTCTCATTCCTTGTTGTTGTGCTTAGGTGGGCAATATATTGCAGGTATCTTCCTCGGATTACTATGGCAGTACCTTGATGGATCCTATTGTTCGATTGCTGGGTGTTATATATTTTAAATTCGTGTATGTTGTTAGCTTCAATTCATTCGTCGATTAACTCTGTCAAAAATATAATATCCATGACTACTTGGATACAAGCCGGCCGGACTAATTCAGGGAGATGGCGTGCAGTTCTAAGTACTCACTAGTAATCAAAGAGCCAAAATGGGCGCCAACGAATGTTTTCATGAACGACAAGTGCATCCAGATATCAGAAAATTCGTAAACTTCAGTAGCATAAATATTCTGAACGGCAAGCTCAAGATAAGCACAGGTAGCAGTAAAAACAACAAAACCACAAAGCTAGTATCACAGTATAATAATCACAAATTCATTATTATATCGCACATGCTTTTATTCGTTAAACATATAGTTTAGCGTAGAGAAATAAATCTAGGCCAAATAAGGTGCACGTCATAATACAAACTCGGCTTGCCAGAAAATTAACTAAGAACACAAACTAAAAAGTACAAATATACATTACAACTGTTTAAAAAGTGTTTACTCCATGGATGGAAAAACATTGAGTGCGTTCAGGCACGAAGCTCATGAAGCGAACTGTAAATAACGGCCAGAGTTCCAAATACAGCTTCCGAAATTCTGACTGAATTCGGCAGGTACGGTAGTAATCGAGTGAGGCACTCAGCATCGAATCACTGTCCACGCTATTAAATGATTTTTCATATAGGAAAAATCGAAACATATTACTTAATACCTTTGTTCAGCCCTTTTCTGAGCACTAGAAAGGTTGCTTAGCTGGCACAGAATTGTGTGAGGTAGAGCCCCAAACAGCTGATACGAAGGTCGGGACTGGCAGGTGTTTTACATGGCCCACATCAGGTGGAGATCATCGCCCTTAAGGTGAAAATAGCGAATAACGGGAGCTCCAAACCTGTGGCTGAAGTTAGTTTTAGGCCACGTGAAGAAGTGGATCAGCAAAGTGATTTAATCGGGCCAGAATTGATGTGAGAAGAAATGTCTCACTAAATTGTCAGGATTGCATAAGCCGCCAACATCAGCGATGGTTAATTCCACCAACCATAAGCTGCATGCCCGCAAAACCACTGAACAAATTAAAAAGTGCTGAAACTGTTCGCCAACACAGCATTTAATGGCAAAACGAGACGCACGTGAACAAAACCTAGTTCATGTCGCTTTTCATTTCGATAAGGCCAATATCCAACCAGGCGGAAAGCGCGCGAAATTAAAAATCAGTACTGCAGACGCCGAAATAACTTAACCTACGTGCACAGAGTTGCGAAGTTTAAAGAGATGCTTTCTAAACGTAACAATGTGTAGACAGTGTTTATCTGGGGGATGGTTCTCGGATATTATTGTTATTTCTTATGAATACTTTTAGTTTTTGCGCGTGCTGTTGTAGGCCATCGGCATTCCATATGGCAATTTTCTAATTATGGACTTTCATAAGCCTAATTTACTAATGAATGTTGTGAGCAGCTTAAGCACTCTGCCCACCTGCTTTATAAGATTACTTAGCATTTCTTCCAATTTACTTATACTGTTATTTGCCCCATTAATTGACCCAATGGTAGTGTTTTGTGTGTTATTTTTGACTGCTTGTGCGAAGGTATTTCCTGACTGTATTTGCTGAGCGAGTATGAATGTCATCTGAGGTGGAGCACTTTGCTTTCCTCTTAGAATGCGTAAAGTCGTTGTTAAATTAGCTTATGGACGATACATCCACGATAGTTGGTAGGTAGAGTGATGAAGTCTTTCAGAAAAACTCTAAAGTGTTCCCAATTTTGGGTCTGTATGCTTGATAGTGTGTCTTTTTCAGGTATAATTCCTCAATACTTTTTTATAATTATCTGCTTTGAATACTTGTATTTCCACCGTTTCTTGTCTTATAGCTTTCACAGTGTAGTTTCCTGAAACGATTTTTTCTAGTAGTTTGTGAATATGAGCTGCTACTCCTACTTTCTACACAGTTATTAGAGGCGGTTTTGGTTCTATGTTCTCCGCTGATTTATCGTTTATTTTGTTTGAGTTAGCTTCTCCTTGGATTAGTTTTTCGAATCTGTACTTATTTTGATAGGTTCAGGAATTGGGGCTAGGTTCTGCTGAAAATAATTTTGGGTTGGTATACTCGTCATGGGTTGATTCTGTTGGATGGGAACCATTGGTTGCCTTCACTAGGATGACCTTTGCATTGGTTGGTAAAAAAATGGTTAACTTGGGTCTAAATATTGGAGAGGAACTTACGACTGGGAGCCAGCCGTTACGGCTGCTCACTTTGTATTAGTCTATTGTGTTAATTTACCTCTGAGCGTTGCAATATCACCGCACTCACGCTCTGTCCAGGCTCAAGGAGTACTTATTATGATTATTAGATATTTTATTGGATTGGTGCTGATGTGTTTGTTAGCCCGTGCTAAAATTGTTTCACAATTCCGGTCTCATTCCATTCTCCTGATGAAGTTCCTTACAAAAGTAGGCGAAACGTTGGGTTCTTCCACCTCAATAATGACACGTCCAATCCCGGAAGTCGTTTGTTACGGAGTGACAATTTCTGTCTAAGTCTAAGCTCAATCCAAGCTTTGCTTAAATACATTTTCAAGGTAGTGTTGGGTCGCCTTCTAGCTAAATACAATTAATTCGATTATTATGCCACTCCAGTTTTGTTGTACCTCACCTCTATTTTAATTTCGTATTTGCATATACGTGGAGTGTTTTCAATAGAATGTCTAGCTAGAGCTGACCTCTTCTCTGTGCGTCTAATGGGTGGTTGTTATATTTTAGGTTTCGATATTTTATTGATTCTCCTGTATCGTCCTCTAAGCACACAATTTTACTTCTGTTTCTAAACACCCTCCGCCCTTTGTTCTCTTCTACAGTTCCTGCACAATTTCTTCGTTAATAAATGTAAAGGTCACTTTTTGCCCAATTTTCGTTCTTGGCATTGTTTAAACATTTATGGATTGCCCGGGTTAATTAATGGTGCTGATAGGACATACAAGAACAAGTTTTAACGTAGTTTAGAATATCACATTTGCATAATGGTTTGTACAGAAATTATGTGTATGACCATCAATATTTATTTAAGCGCGCATATAAAGCAAAATAACGCATATATTGGATGCCAGTAATTTAATTCTAAATTAAAATTGACCTGGAACGGACAGCAGCATACGTAATTATGAGCTTCGAAATAATTTTTAATTGCATTTCATTGTGGCCAACCGGATGGCTCGATATGTTCAACGGGGCATCAATTCCTGCACAAACGCCGATAAATCGAATCATATTCAAACTGCACTAGTAAAGCCGAAAGGGTGATTTGGCTCTTAATAAACAATTGCTTTGTCCGTCTCGAATTCTAGGGATTGGCACATAATCATCGTTCAAGTTCGAAACGGTTTCCAACTTTGAACAAATATAAAACACCTTTAAGCTCAGACACACAGGGATCTTGGGTAAGTAGCGCAACCGGTAATTCGATTTTCCGTTAAGGCTGTGTACCGCCCGTCCCTTGGGCGCCCTGCGTTTTCAGTTGGAATATGCATCTAATCCGGAAAATCGCCTGTTTGCGACGTCAAGCTTCATTTAAAATCAAGTTCCTGTGTACGGGCGGAGATTACCCGATAAATCTGTACTTTTTCTCCGTTCGGAGGTCTCCAAAGCAGAATCATTTTCCAAGACTTGTTTGTCCTGCCGAAGGTCATCATTAATAATAAATCGTTCGGAAGCGATTGGAGCATCTACGGGTCTGTAATTCTTTCTGCCTTCGAGATGACCCTCTTTGTATTTCCAGCCCCTCGGCTGTGCAGGATAATTCGGAAAGTACTTTGTTAAAAAGGCCCAGCCTTACAGAAGGCGATGATTCTAAAAGCAGGGCAAAAAACAGGGATATTTGAGGAAATAACAAGAAATTTATTCCGCGCGGCAGATGGAACATTTGCTTCAGATCGGTGCTGGTTAAAAATATAAGCTTGCGTTGTTCCATTTCAGTTTAAATGTTGGACTAACTTTGTTTTCCTAGACGTAAATTGTCTATTCAAGGGACGGGGCAGCTTGACAAATTGTTTCCCATTTTGTCCGAGTGAATGTCTGGCGAATCCTTTAAATACCTCCATATTTGATGTATCAATAATTTGTAGTTGAAACTGTACGGAATCATATTTTGGTCCAAAGGTATTGATTAAACGTATTCACTGAGTACTCAATCACTTTTGAATTATAAAGGTTCGAGTAGATTCGTTCACTCTAATCATATTAAGTGTCGTTCGCCCTGTTTTGTTGGGTTTTTCTCTATGATACGACTTCTTGTCATTTTGCGTTGCTTTCCATAGAGTTATTCTAGCGAATCCTTTATAGTTCTTGATATTCTAGTGGCACTGTACTACGAAAATAGGTGTATTGGTTTTCGAAATTTTATTATACCTTGTATCTGCGTGCTTGGTGCTGAATGTGAGGGCAGCACATAACTAAAGTTCGGAGAGAAACCCCACTTGAAGGAAAACTGCAAGTTTGCCTAATTACCTTGGGTAAAGAAATGCTTAGGGCGCCAGGTTCTAACTGTATCGTAAAAGGATATATATAACAGAAATAATGCCATTATTAATGTGTATACCTTAACAACATTATTAACATTATTAGCAAAATATAAATACTAATCTAACCTCAGTTTTATTATTATTTATAACACGGAGTTACAAGACCGTTTACTACTTGCGCCGATTTAAAAAGTTGAACACTGCTAGTTAATGGGATGTGCGTTGTTTGAACTCACAGATCTTTCAGATAGGTAGAGACGCCACCATGATGGTTACTCATTAGCCAATGGTGTACTCAGAAAGTCTCACCCCGCTCTCAGCTTGGGAAAATACGTCCATTCTATGCTCGAAATCCAACAGTTTTCTCTGGAATAATCAATCTAGCTTTTCTAAAAGAGAGTGTTGCATTTGGCTGTACAAGTAACAAAACGAGAGTTAATCTAATATTACTATAGTAAACACTTACAATATGGTTGCAGTTCGGTTTTGGCCAGCTTATTCCTGAACTTCATCATATTGCGCATGAGACGAGAGAGAGACCTGGCTCAAATGAAAAATACTGATGGCAGAGCCCAACGGAAATGACTAAACATTTAGCCGAGCGCCAACTCAAACGATGAATGCTAACCGTAAAGGCGGAGGGAGAGGGCCAAAAATTTGGGCATGCTCAAGTTCGAACGATGAACTCTTAGGGCAGATCAGCGAGAAAAATCGGGCGAAAAACACTAGTCGACAGAGATTGGGATCTAAGAAAGCACATATGAAATTGGAGGTAGATCGGAAGTAAAATTCTAGGATACTTCAACGGCACGTTAATAGAACTTCAAATTACGTTATGCCTCGGAAGCGATTATGTCCATAGAAGCCGTACTAGAGCCATAAAAGTACTTCCAGCGAAGCAATTCACTTATCAGCTTAACGACAACCGTTAAAAATATGCAGCTTCACTCAACGCTTATTGATTGGTCTCATAAACTTTGGTCGTGGTCCTGCACATTCAGATCGTAAAGAAATTTAAAACCCCTTCGCCGTAGCGTTCGTAAATTGCGAGGAAGTATGGAAACAATAAAATTTAGTCAAGAATTTAAAACAGTGTAACGTCAGTTTCTTATAAGAAATTAGAACAAAAATTCAATAGTTAGGAAATAACTCGCGAAAAATATAACACCGTTCGGCAATAACAATTGGTGTAGCTGGAACTTCAAGTCTTCGCTTAAAATGCTCGAATGCTGCTGTGTAATCGGTAATCAATTATTAAAAATCGCTTGCATGCTTAACTGTAATGACAAAATTCTGGGAAAGTGACCCCAAGTTTAAAAATATCAGAATACGGCCAACATAGTTATTGGAAAATATCGTTTGAAATAATAATATTAAGAACGTATGGCGCGTACTACAAATTGCACTGACAAAATAACTGACAATGACCAATATTGCCTCGTATCGTCGACCGTCATCTGTACAAACCCTAGTACTAACTTTGAGAGAACCATGAAGGTGGAGATCAAATCCTTGCTGTAGTGTTGAAGGTAGGCGGTCAGAGACTCCAACAAAAACGAAAACTGCTGTTCAAATGAGGGTTTCTTAAAGACCCCAGAAAATGAAAGGTCGTGCAGATGCTAAACAGGAATAAACCCGTATAGAAAGGCTAGACTAGGTTAGAAGCCCGGCATCAGGTCGTAGTGGTGCCACCATGTCAAATAAATGGTTTTACTCAGAGTTGCAACGAATGTATACGAGGTATGTAAATTAAGTGATGAGACTGGCAACGTATTGTTCGATCTGGCAACACTGGCGATGTGAGACTTGGAGGGGTGGTAGGTGAACATGTGATGCGCCTTCAGCACGAGTTTGAACTCACTCGAGTCATTTGGTTGTCCGTAGCGATTTTTTTCGTGAAATAGTTTTTTCTGCTGCGTTCTAAAAATGAGTGACATCAATATCGAGCAACAGTGTGCTACCAGGTTTTGATTCAGAGTTGGCCACAGTGTAACGGAAACGTTTGCAAAACTTCAGCAGGCCTACGGAGACAGTGTTTTGTCAAGGGCCCAGGTTTTTCGGTGGTTTAAGGCATTTTCAGAAAGAAGAGGGTCGATTGAAGATGAACCACGTAGCGGAAGGCCTTCGTCTTCAAGAACCGATGAAAATATTGACACAATCCGGGAGCTTGCGGGTACAGATCGTCAGGTGACAGTCAGAATGATCAGGGAAGGGTTGAATTTGACACACACCACCATTCATCAGATTTTGACCAATGAATTGGGGATGAAAAACATCTGCGCAGAAATGATTGCAAAAAACCTTTCCCAGGACCAAAAGGACATAAAGAGGGAAAGGTCCCTTGACGTTTTGTAATCGATTTCTGGAACATGTCGTTACTGGCGACGAGTCCTTGTAACTTTTTCCTCTTCCCAAGATTGAAAACTCACCCTAAGGGACGTCATTTTGGGACAATTGGAAACATTGAAACGGCTGTAACCGACCAGCTGAAGGCTATTCCAGTATCCGAGTTCTAGCACTGCTATGAGGATTGGAAGAGTCGTCTCCGTTGCTGTGTGGCTTCCCAAGGAAGTTATTTTAAGGGCGACAATATTGAATTGTAATTCTATTCGAATAAGAAGATTGAAAAAAATCAATCTCATTACTTAATTTACAGACCTCGTATTTCCATAACGCAGCTGTACCTTGCTCATCTAAAGATTTCCGAGAAAACCATTAATCCTAACCAGATCTCCTCGCAACATTCTGTGGAAACCGAAAGGTAGTTCCGTCCATTTTAGAACAAACCGAATGTCAAAGTAATACCGTATAACAAAACATTTGGTTTAAAATAGAGTGTAGCACGGACTACACCAGCAGCAAGTGAAAAACTTGCATAAATCAGAAAATAATGTTATATCATCTTTCCAAACAGGAGGATGATCTCCTACATTCTTATGGTCTTCTGACAAAATTCCCCGATCTTTGTTTTACTGCTCCAGTTCTCTTTCTAATGGAAAACTCTTAAACATTCATGAAAAATAAAAACACGGGTATTGTTGTCGATGCAATTGACTATGTGCTAGTTGATAATTATAGAAACCTGTTATTTGGTCCGTCAAATATGGTTTTGCAGAACCGGGTTATTTCAGAACAAACTATCCATTTATATGGTGTTTGGGGATTTCACATTATTCTTGTTAAAAAGGAATTTCGACTTAAACCGCGTAGTTTTTGCAGGTGAACACCATTCTCTGGATTAATGTGCATTGCACTTTGTAAACTCAAGCAGAAATCCACGCGATGGCTGTGCTTTTTGGTGGCTCGTGTTGTTTCAGTACCTCGAGAACAAGGGTGCGTAGGCAGATTTGACCTTGTTGCTGTTTTTCCACCCATATTGACTAACGTTTCGTAAAACGTTGCAGCTTGTATCATCAGAGTGAAAGTCGCTCTGAGAACAGTTCTTCAGGGATCCGCGATGCAATCTAACAATAATAGCTATATTACTACTTACCAGAAATTTGGATCTTCCTTATAGTTCCTACCGTATGTAATGATGTGTATCGTGTCGATTAACTCAACAGTTCATTTAATCAAAATATTACCTTACTTTTTTCATTTCTGATAATAATCAGCATCTTCATACTGCTTTTGCCAAAAAAACAAATTGAAGATGCAATATATATATATATATGAAGATATGAATACTAAGATCTAGGTTCTCACATGGTAAACAAAAAATTATTAAAATAAGTAATCTAAAGGACAACATAGTTTCTCATAGAAGAGATATAGCACTATCAATTGAGAACTTCTATACTGAGCTATATTGATCGACCTCACCGACATCCAATCTAGGTAACAAGACAATCTTAAATGTGAGTTCTGAAGAAATACCAGAGATTACCAAATATCAGATCGCTCAGGCCCTCAAACAATTGAAAATTAAAAAAGCTTCAGAGGACGACCGTATAATTTGCGCAATGTTAAAAATTGGTGTAGGGTGAAGTAGTAGAAGAAGCAATCAGTATATTGCTAAACAAATACCTATTGGACGGAAAAATACCAAAGGCGTGGAAAAATGCTAGGTAATTATTTTATTCAAAAAAAGGGACACGTCAAATATCGAAAATTACAGACCCATAAGTCTACTCTCACATATATGTAAGTTGCTTACTAAGATCATATCTAACCGTATAACTTTTATAAAGGAATTTAGTACCCTAGGTCATATTCAGACCTTCAGAACACTTATTGAAAAGAGCACTGATTACAACACTCCCATTCACCTGGTATTCGTGGACTATCAGAAAGCTTATGACTCTATCGAAATAAACGCTGTCATCAAAGCACTGAATAACACAAGAATCAACTCCAGGTATTCGCAGTTGATCAGAAATATGTATGAAGACGCTACGTTGCACATAAAGATAGATGAAGACCTTCAGACACAATGTCTCCCAAACTGTTCACATTGGCGCTGGAAGATACCTTCAAACAGATGAACTAGGAGGACAAAGGTATCAGTGTTGATGGATGCTTCTTAAACCATCTGAGATTCGTGAATGATTGTTAATTGCCAAAGATGTTGGAGAACTATAGACTATGCTACAGCAGCTGGAGGCGTCTGAGGAGGTAGGCCCAGAGCTGAATATAAATAAACCAAAGTTAATGACAAACAGCCATAGAATCATTATGATCAACAACCAACCTATAGAGAAAGCAGAGGAGTACATTTATTTATGTTATAGAATTACGGTTAGTAAAGAGAATCAAACGGCTGAAATTAGAAGAAGAGTAAAGGTGTATTGGCTGGCCTTTGAAAAATTGCAGCATATCTGAAAAATACAGACATTCACATCAATCTACAAAGGAAAATATACGAAACGTGCATACTGTCCGTGGTTACCTATGAGCTACAAACAGCGAAATTCACACAGAGAAGTGCCGAAAAGTTAAGGGTATGTCAGAGAGCCATGAACGAGCAATGTAAGGAGTGAGCTTAAGAGATATAAGGCGCAGAACACAAGTGCCAGATATAATGCAAAGAGTGGCCTATGCAACCTGGCAATGGGCGGGGCATATAGCGCGACACCAACCGACCCGCTGAACCTAAAAACTGCTGGGATGGAGACCTCGACTCACAAAGAAAAGTGTAAGAAGGCAACCAACGAAATGGAGTGATGATATTCGTACAGGCGCGGGTGGAAACCGAATACAGAAGGCACAAGGTAGCAATACATGGATACAAATAAGAGAAACGTATGTTCAGCAGTAGACAAATCTGTGTTGATGATGATGAAGTGAATCAAGGCGTTAGTTACGGGTCAAAATTGTAAATTACATTAATTTACCTTCCAACTCAAAAATCAGTGAGAGTTACATAATTTCAGTTCGCTTCTGGACACAGTTTATATTGCTTCTACAACTAATGAACTCCACTTAAAAGCCTTTAAAAATAAGAATAATTCTTATTTACCCACAAGGCACATTACATTTCCTGCATTTTCCATACACAGCACCACCTAATGCTCGGCATTAAACATGCTGTAAAAGTTAAATGTATCTGTCAAATTGCCTAGGTTATATTATTATTAGTATTTAACATTACTAGCTTGGTAAGTGTTTTTACTGGCGAATAGAAGAATATAACTGGCGAGCCGACAGAAGCTCAGAGTAAACGCATATATTATCAATCATCGAAACGTTCCTGATAATAGATCTGTTCGTTAGCGTTCAGTAATAACTGCCACACCTTCTTCGCTGAAAATCTATTTCTGCGAGATTGTGAACATCTTTCATAGAGTGAAATAAATGTGTAGCTCATAATACTTCGCTAACACAGAGTTTAATTATACTGACGTCACGCATTCGGTTATTCGCAAAGGTTGGGTAGTCACGTCGGCGATTGTGCAGCATGCAAGTATTATACAGTATTATGTAGGATTTTGCACATCCTCTACAGTTTTTTCAAAGTAGCACAGCAATTAGTTGTAATAAATACACATGATAAACTGCAGTATTCAAGCATGCAATCATTTCCAGCTTTTGATAGCTGAGTCCATATCACCGAAAGGTTTTCGTAATTTTTCAGGACGTACAGGTACAATAATTCTTGCGGTAAATCAACTGCAGCTAGATTTAATAAAATTTATTTACACTAAATGGATACATAAAATATCGACATTTGAAGTTTCTGTATCACTTAAAATTTTTTGTAGATATTACTATTTTTGAGTAGAGTTTTTCATATTTTCCAGGACTCGTTCGTTGTTTGACATTCAACAAACTATTTTTGGAGTTACATAATTATAACCCGTCCTCTATCGATTTAAAGTTGTCGTGAATGTGATTTACAACATTTAACATTCATGAATTGCAACCTTTAACCCAAAGACCTATTAATGTTTCTATGCCAATGTGTTTCTAATGTTACATCTTTAAACAAAAGTGAAAGATCATCTTGCAAACATATTAAGTATGTTTCGCCATTTAACCTACATTGCATACTGTAGGGCCCTATTAACAGGTCATCGATAATTCCAGCCTATACATTTATTGAAAACTGACCTTAGAAATTGGAAACTTTATTATCGTATGGGTTTTCATCACTGCAGATATGGCTATTGAGGAAACTGAATATTCTATTTCTAGTAAACAAAGTCCCATAAATAAACAATATCGATGAAAAAATAAGAATCAACGACCCGCTTTATCAGAATCCACTGATAGAATACAACTTGATTTGGTCCATCTTGTGATTCCAAATCGTAAACTTGTTGATAGTGAAAAGAAATCAATCCATTTCTGTGAAGCTCATTCCAAACTGCCATAGAAGAGTGACAAGTATTGTAACCCAACCGCAGAACACTTATTGGCTTCGACATTATTAAGAATTTCTTCTTATTGGTGTAGTTTAAGCTGAGGTCTCCCACTATCGTGTCCTCTTTGTAAAGTTCTTCTTAATTTCCAGCCATTGCTTGAAAGGTTTTCCGGTCTGGTAGCCGCCGATTTGGAAATTCCTATGCAGTATGCCCTACACGAGGTGCATGTCAGTTATATTCATTTTAACTAAAGTAGAACACAATGAACCAAAAACGGAGTGCTGCAACCAGCTCGGGTTTAAAGCCATGTGCCACCAGATGGTTATACACTGTGGTTACAATACAATAATAACATATACCGTGCTAGCTTGATGGTCAGTAACTAGCAACGCAACAATCAGAAAGAAGTCTCAAAAGACTACAGAGTTTTGCCATAAAACACAAAAAAACGTAAAGAGTGGATGACAAAAGAAATGCTACAGTTGATGAATGAAAAAAAAAGGCTAAGTAAGAACAGATATATGCGGAAATATAAAAAGCTCCATAAGAAAATTAAACAAGACACAAGGAAAGCTCGGGAGGGCTGGATTAGCAATAAATGAGCAGAAATAGAAGATCTCGAGCGAAAATATGACACTACCAACATGCACAAAAAAAGAAATTACAACTACAAGAAAACAAAAATTTACTATATTGATTGATTCCGATGGAAACCTAACCTCCGAAACCGACAGGAAAATGAAATTATGGAGCAAATACATAAAGGAACTTTTTGATGATAAGGCGCGTGGCGTAATCAACAACCTCTAGGCATACAGTGGCCCTCCAACACAAAAAGAGGAGGTGGAACATGCAATAAAATCAATGAAAAACCACAAAGCACTTGGACCCGACAACATATGTGCAGAAATCTATAAACTGCTAAGCGATTCTAATGAATTTCTAGAAATAACTGTCAAATTATTTAACCACATCTATAACATCAGGAGTGTACCACAAAAATGGTTCACTTCAACCTTCCTTACCATACTAAAGAAAGCAACATCTAAACCTGCAATGATCACCGCCTAATAAGCCTCATAAATCATATAACTAAAATATTCTTGAAAGTCATACACCTTCGGATATACAAAAAATGTGAAGAAAACATAACCGAAACTCAGTTTGGGTTCAGAAATGCCCTAAGAACGCGAGAAGCCGTATTTTCAATACAAGTTTTAATTCAGAGCTGTAGAGACATGAGTTATGATGCACACATGTGTTTCATTGATTTCAACAAGGTTTTTGACACTGTAAAGCATGAGAAGTTAATAGAAATCCTAAGAACAACAACTGTTGACGAGAAAGACATAAAAGTCATTGCTAACCTTTATTGGAATCAGACTGCAAAAGTTAATATTGACAACAGCTTGTCAAATGAGATAGAAATCCGTAAGGGATTGTAATAAACGCCGAGATAATAAACAACCTACGTTACGCTGACGATACTGTGCTTTTAGCAACTAGTGAAGATGAACTGCAGATTCTGGTAGAGAGCGTAAACGAGTAAAGTATGGAAGCAGGGCTAAAGCTGAATGTTAATAAGACTAAGGTAATGGTAATCAGCAGGAATGAGGATCTAAGAGCAAGCGTAACGGTTAACGGTAGACAACTAGAACAGATTGTAAATTACAAATATCTGGGATGTTCTATTAATAGTAGCTGGAACAACTCTGCTGAAATCAGAGCAAGAATCGAACAGGTCAGAAACACCTTTAAAAGAATGAAGAAGGTACTGTGTTCCAGGGATTTACGTCTGAACTTACAACTACGACTGCTTCGGTGTTATCTATTCTCGGTCTTACTTTACAGAGTGGAAGCTTGGACCCTCACTGCCTGTACTACTAAAAAATAGAAGCATTTGAGATATGGTGTTATAACCGTATTCTTAGAATACCTTGGACAGATAGGGTACGCAACACCACAGTACTGTAGCGACTACATAAAGATACCGAGATCTTGTCCGCAATAAAAAAGCGTAAATTAGCATACCTTCGCCACGTTATGAGGAATAGCAAATACAAGATCCTGCAAAACATTTTACAAGGCAAGATAGAAGGAAAGAGAGGTCCAGGCCGGAGAAGACACTCCTGGCTAAAATCTTACGGGAAGGGTATGGAGTGAACACTGCTACATTATTCAGGAGATCAGTCAACAAAGTTCAAATAGCTACGATGATAGGCAACGTTGGATGAGGACATGGCACGTAAAGAAGAAGAAGAGTGTACGGCACCGATGCGTTCTCTCCCCAAGATTGTTCAACCTTTACTCAGAAAGGATAATTCAGGAAGCCCTAGAAGATCAACCGGGAATAAAAATTAATGGCGAATATATCAAGAACATACGATTTGCTGATGAGCTGTCATCATGGCCAACTCTTTAGAATTTTGCAATAGCTGCTATCGAGAGTAAAACAACATTCTGAACAATACGGACTGAGCCTAAACATCTCGAAGACATAATATATAGTTATATCGAAGTCAGGAAATAACCCGGGAGTTCTAAGAGTTGACGGACAGATCATAGAACGAGTACGCACATACAACTACTTGGGAACATATATGAGAACTGGGACTACAGAGGTAAAGTGCGATGTCGTAAAGAGAAGGCACGAACAGCCTTTACAAACATGAAACAACTATTTCTATCCAGAGACCTACCCTTAACTCTTAAAATAAGAATGCTGAAATTCTATGTAGTTCCTGTCCTCCTCTACTGTGCAGAAACTTGGACAATAAATAAAGAAATAACCGACACAGTGAACGCCTTCAAGAAGTGAATGTACAGACGAATACCCAGGATCTCGTACAGACCACGTAACAAATGAGGAAGTGCTGAGACGACTACAAAAACAAAAAGAAGTCATGTTAACAATAAAAACACGCAAATTAGAGTACCTTGCACATGTCATGAAAAATAGCAAATATCGTCTGCTACAGCTGATCCTGCAGGGAAAACTCCAGGCAAAAAGAGGTTCAGGAAGAAGACGCCATTCTTGGATGAGGAATTTTAGAGACTGGTTCGGTCTAACATCATCAGAACTGTTTTGTCTCTCTGCTAATAAAGTAAGAATTTTCATGGTTATAGCCAATGTCCGGAACGGATGAGGCACCCACAGAAGAAGAAGGCATAACAGAAGCAGTGCGCACTGTACCACGATAGCTCTGGAGGTGCTTGTAGCACTTCTGCCCCCTCACTTAGTGAGTGGGTAGGGGGGGGGGGGGGCAAAGCCAGGAAGTCAGTCTACAAAGTTAGCCAGGGACAAGTATGGGGGCATGTGGGACACTCAGAAATCATTTGACATTTTGGGAAGGTCGCAAAACTTTTCTCAAGGGGCGATTTCATGACTCCGCTATATATGTTCCCCAAAGCATTTCAGGTACTCATCCCTGATAGAAACGATTAATGTCAGCAACAACATCTCCTGACTCCAGAAGGGCTTGTCTGGTATACAGATGGCTCCAGAATGGCGAGGGGATACGGTGCTGTAGGCTGTAGGCCGAAGGTCAAACTCACCGTTGCTCTTGGAAAATACGCCACCATATTCCACGCGGAGGTATTTGCCACCTTAATCTGTGCCCAGAAGAACCTTTAAAGAAGATACTCCAATATGTATATTTATATTTGCATAAACAATCATACAGCACTAAGAGTACTGTGTTCGCCAAAGATCAACCTTAGGTTGGTTCTGAAATGTTGCCAAAAACTGAACAGACTCGGTACAAAAAACTTGGTCAAACTACTATGGGTACTAGTCCATAGTGAAATAGAGGGTAACGAAGAAGCTGATGCTCTGGTCAGAAGGAGTTCTCAAGAGCCACTCATCGGTCCTGAGCCAGACCCAGGAATCACCCGTGCCACTACAAAAAGACAAGTGCAGCACTGAATAAATATCCAATCCAGTTCCAACTGGACTTCGATACCAATGTTGCGTTAGGCGAATCTCCTTATTGGGAAACTGACGTCTGGTAACACATTCACCCTCCGGTCTATGAGCAGGAAAAGTATTAAGATCTTCGCTGACCTACTAACAGGTTACGGTCACCTACAGAAGCACTTATTTACAATTGGAATCGTAAACTTGTTACGGTCTTAAACTGACTTTACGACACCGCACCGGCTCATACAATAACGAAACGGCCGGCGCGTGCCGTAATGGACAAAATCGGGACGAAATATCTCCTAGGCCGCCACCCACGCCGCAACAAGTTAGGCCGAGCTAGACTTTCAGTGGAGATGGGCGGGTCCTTTAACGAGATTATCTGAGGGTAACGGCCAGAAGGTCGGTAACTAACGGTAAAATAAAGAGGGCGCCACCAAGCCTGTCTTAACCCGACTAACCGGACCTGGGCGGTTAGACGGGGAGCGAAGTATCCAAGACACTCCGTCGATAGGATTACTCAAGAGTTGCAAGTTCAAATAACAATTTCGGGATTGCCTTATGCGAAGATTGTAATTAGGTGCCAATCCGACCGCGACTACGCAGCTGTCTCACCCACCTGTACGCTCAAGGCTCCCTCGTCCCGTCGCACAATAATCATTACACTGAAGGGGCGCTTATCTGAAACAGAACATGCACAAGTCGAAACAAAACAATAGTTCCCTTAATTAACAAGTCATATATTGGATCACGGGTTACAATGGGGCAGCGAAGTGCGTCGCCCTATATATATATATATATGTACTATATCTAAGGAAACACCAGCTGGCGCACGCTCTAAACCTAGCGACAGATGTACAGAATAAACAAGGTAGCACTAGGCGCAAGCTCGTGCAAAGATACAACCTAAAATTCGAAATGAATGCGCAGCATGTGGGCGCGAAGCCTTATGCAACGTACAGTAATGAACAAAGTAGCACTTGTAACATAGACAGTCTGTAATTTGGAATGAACGCACAGCAAGCGGGCGCGAAGCCTTATGCAACATACAGTAATGCAAGCCCTTGCATAATAGACAGTCTGTAATTTGGAATGAACGCACAGCATGCGGGCGCAAAGCCTTATGCAACATACAGTAATGCAAGCCCTTGTAAAATAGACAGTCTGTAATTAGGAAAAGCGGGCAAATATGACGACAGCGCCTGTAGGCACAAGAGACGTGACGGCCTCGCTCTTGGCGTTCCAAAACAACTCACACGCGGGACTTAATGCTCCCCGCGGGACAGGAACACTCGCGTTCACAACGGTAATCAGTTCAAAGACACATACCTTAATACGTAGGCGGTCGGGAAGCCTGGTACAGTTGAGTTGCGACAGGCTGCAGTCTTAGGCGACAGGTACATTCGATATTCGACGGTTATAGTGATGAGTAGGTATCCGCCATAATGGCGACGTGCGACGCGTCAGGACGCGTACAATTTGACGACGAAAATGTGCCACTTACGTTCTTCGGGACAGATCCTCGAATGTCGAGACGAAGGGGACGACCCCTTTCTTACGGGAGCAGGAACTGGGCTCAAGATGCACCCACGCTACGCCGAAATAATTCGGAGCAAGCACAAACACAACACCTCTCGAAGGTGAAACCATTCTCGCAGCGCTCGCTGCCACAGCTCGAGACGGGCAACGGAAAAGAGGGCCTCCACGGCAACAATACTAAAAGGACAGCGGCAGGCGTCCTCGGGCACCTAAGGGGCCAAAGGACGCCGCCTGGGTAACACAACCACCAAACGTACGCTTTCTGCAACGGGCTGCGATCAACTGCCCAGAGGGAAGCGCTGCAACATGACACAACGGTCGTGTCCCCACGTGACTATCTCGGCAGCCAATCGTGAGGCGATAAGATGAAACAAATAAGTGCCGGTGACGAAGACAGCACGCCTCAACGGCGTGATTTCTAGAAGCTTCGGAATTCTTGCGAGCGATAACACCCGGCTGCCAGAGTACCAGCAAAGGGGTGCTCCAACTGACGAGAAATACTGCGTTAGGGGCCAAATATGTGCAAAATCATTATTATGGAATTAGGCGATGAAGCCAAATAAGTAACTAAAAGGGTTTAGCATACGGGCACGCTGCCCTAAAGCCTAGATGGCTAATTAAAATACCAAAATGACCTGACAAACTATGCTACCTGTAGGAAGTGTCAGGTGCAGGAAGAAACCTCAATTCATGTTGTATGTTACTGTGTATCTCTCCTAGCACCGACACATAAACATTTTGGAGCAAGCCTGGTGGAACCCCAGGCAATAAGGGACGTTATTATAAGTAGGATTCTTTTCTTCGCGTTGTGATCCGGTCTCTTCGAACAATACCCAGAACAATTTAGGTGGGTATCACAATGGACCAATAGGTCTCAGTGCAGCTAACAGCTAGCACCACCAGAGGAAGAAGAACCTAAAATTAATCGATCAAGGTATTGTGCCAACACCTTGATTTTCATGCAAAATACAGTTGTTTCCTATTGCTTCTAGAAACCGCTCTCCCAAATTAAACAAATATAGGGTAACCTGTCGGTTGCATACTTAACTGATAAGATATACCGAAAGGGCCATAAGTATACAGATTGTCTGCCGATACTAGGTACACATGGTAACGAGATATCCTCCAAGTTACGGGCTAAAACTGCCCCGAATAAAGCAGAGACCTACTGCATGGCCGAGGGACGTGCCGTTTAGTACGAGGTTGCTTCCGTTCGCCCCGGTACCGTTCAGACAGCCCAAATGAGCCTGCTGTATTGCCAGTAACCCTCAGCTTTGTGTTGGATTTGGTTTGAACCTAACGACTATTTTGTTTTGTGATTTATTAATGCTATCGAATTCGTAACGGCCTTTCCGTTCTTTATTTAGTTGGGTAATTCATATACGGCTTAAACTTTAAAGTTAGCGCCTTCACTGCTGTTATAATTACTTGTAAATCATGTGTGTTAAACGAAGCGTCAGTTTTAAGCTGAGTTAGTTCACTTATTATTAACGTAGCTCTACATGCTAGTAAATTAGCTGAGCGAATGGTAAATCGAGGTACGTTTGTTTCATCACTATCGTTTAGTAATTAAGTTCGGTGGAGCAGCAGCCCGCAGATTATTTGATATACCACTACGACATGCAGATATCTGCATGAGTGTGAGTACACGCGAGATATTAATTTGATACATTATAAGTGGAACGCAGTACAGATGTGTCCTTTACTCAGTACTCGGGTTGCTTACTAAAGTACATGTTTTGGCCCATTTACAGTTTAAAATGAATCAATCTGGAAATTAGCTTTACACGCCCTCAGCATAAGCTGCGTTTTAGAAGGCACCCTGTTCAAATTGTGATTGATTAATAGTGATATTTACCTATGTGATATATTTATTATTGTGATAGTCTAGTGATTGTACGTTTAATGCCAGTAATTACAAATCGAGATTATGCCCCGTGTTAATGATTCTTTATCGTTTTGAAACATACGATTTATAGAACTGTGGATTTTCATTGATTATGTTGTATTGTTACTTTGAGCGATTTATTGGTTTGTTCGCTCAAATAAACCAAGGAACATGGGCCTGGAAAAAACTAGCTCTAATCTATTGATTTCATTGGTAACTATGGAAGTGACCTGTACGATTAAATGCAGGCAGGGGCGTGCTGGCAGAACCAATGCAGGCCGGGACTAGACAGCAGAGCAGGCCAGGCCCAAACCAATTTTTGCTTACAGGTGTCCCACATAAGAGTCCGAGCTCTGTAGCGCTTTTTATTGAAAATGTATGAAAAAATTCTTGTAATTATAAAAGTTTCACCTAAGCAACTTCTTCGTCACTTAAAATTATTTCTAATCATAGTAGTCCCATTTCATTCTGGGTGGCACCTAACTCTATTTTTTCAAATAGAGCATCCTGTTTATATATTTTTTAGATTACCTCAAGAATATAAAAGTCATGCTCTTTATGTTCTCAATCGATACCTTTTCAGAAAAAAAAATATTTTCCGAAAATTCAGACAGAAACGGGGTGTTACCAGACAATTCATATCATACGATCTTCTGTGGTATACTTAAGGTTTTTTTGCCTATGCTGTACCCATTTTTTATAACAGCTTCCTAAAACTACAAGAAAGGAAATTCTTTCAAATGAAACACGCTGTAAATTTTGCATTGTGCTTTAGTTTTTATAAATTATGTTCTATACCTAACGTGAAAAAATTCACACGTTGTTTCATTTCAAGAAATTCAAATTCTTGTAGTTTTGTCAGGCTGTTACAAAAACCAGGATACTACCCTTACACCGATACACCATAACATACCCGGAAACCTTTCGCAAGGTTTCGTTATTCTTTTATCAAAAGATCGTATGTGATGAAATTCCTTGTAACACCCAGTTTTAGCCTAAATTTTCGAAAAAGGTTATTTTTTCCTCTGAAAACTAGATAGTGATTATCGGTATGGACAAACTTGAACAAAGTGATCTTTAACTGATAAATCTTGCGTGGTGTCAAGTTCCACAGAAAAAATTTTTGCTTTTCTGATTTCAGTTGCTAGACCGTTTTTAATTAATGAGGAAATTGTTCGAATAATAAGACCTATTGGATTATTTGACAAAAGTGTCAGCAAATTTCCCCTACCCCCGTTTGCGTTTATTCAAACTTGGTTCTGATTTTTCAAAGTAATGATCCCGTGTTTCTTTACTTTTATCAGTTTCCATTGTCAAGTGTTCTCTTAATACTAAGTCATATTTACCAACAAGAATCACTAAGTCCAAAAAATTGCCATAGTCCAAGTTGGGATCGTCCAATGTATAAGCTCCTTAATTTTTTTCGTTCGTCTTCCAATAATTTTAAAATATCAATGATTCTTTCTAGAACTAGGCGCTTTTTCTTAACTTGTTCATTTTTGAGATTTTTTTGATCATGAAATAGAAGACTTTTGATGTCTTTATTTTTTGACTTCGTAATATATGATTCAACATTCGTTCAACATTCGTGAGCTGTACTAAGCTCACCTTCTTTAATTCTTTGGTAAATATGCCGCCAATCGTCAGCCCCGTCACAAAAATATTTTTATCTCACGATTTTGAGAAACATAAACATAGAGTACAAAAGAGTTTAGAAGTTTCTGAATCATAACTTAACCACTTCCGATTGAACCCATTTTCACACAAAAGCTTTTTGTGCGGAGAATGGTAGCGTCGTATCATTAAATGTTTGTTGTGGATGCTTCTTGAGAAATAAATCAATATCAGATTCTTTTGGCTTCACAAATAAGTTTAACACTTGAACCTTTTCTAAAATTGTTTTATTTGTCTGCAGGCTGGTGGAAACTGACGTACTAGCACGAAGATCACACGAAACACTGTTGGTTTCCATTTCTTCTGTCTCCACCCTAATAGCTTCTGTGGTATAGTCAACCTCATTTGCAGTACTGCTCGTAGAACGTTCACTTGGAGTAGAAGTCTGAACAATGCTCAATTTTTCCGTCACTGAACTGGGTTTATTAATGAAACTGTCTAATTTTACACACTTTTCGGCTTCCGCTTGCAACATCTTTTTCTTTTTATCGCGGAATCTCTTCCCGCCACCCTTACGTTTTTTATCCATGATGTCTATGGTGCCAAAAAGTTTAAAGTTTAGGTACTGTTGGGGGTAGTATGATGTGATACCTAGTGATGGGAACGAATGAATGAAAACTATCGAATAGTTCGATAGTAACCGATTATTCGAATTATTCGATAGGTAAAACGAATGAATGGTTTTATTCATTCGTCATTTACACCATCGGGAAGCAACTGAAATTTCAAGCGGAATGGAACGAATGAATTATTCATTCGGTTTGAATGAATTGTTCATTCGGTTTGAATGAATTATTCATTCGGTTTTCGCCGGTTGCTCCCTATCGAATTGCGATGTACAGCACTTTTGCAGTAAACTACAGGTTATTTGGTTGCCAAAAACAAAGACCCAAAATATTTCATGAATCGACGGCCACCCATACATGCCGCATTGTCTATTCTAAAACAGATGGAGCGCATCGCGAATTATATATCACTTGTATAGGAACTCTAAAGCAAATTAGACATTGGATCTCGTTGAATGTACAATTTTACACATCGCAATTAGTATTATCACTTATTATCTTATTATTATACGCCTTTAAACATATTCTGAATTTTAAAGCGAATATGATATTCGAGTAAATGCATTGAATAGTTAGGAGCATTCATTTAATAAGTATTCTTAAGCAAATGGCGCATATAGGGAAAACGAATAAAAATATTCGAATATATTCATTCGATAGTTGGTACTAGTTATTTAGTAAGTATTCGATAGTAGAAATCATTCGATAGTGCCCATCACTAGCTGATACTCGACGGCATGACGGGAAGACTGAATGAATTAATACTTGGCATTGGCACTTTCGCAGTCTTTCACCTGTTCGATCATTCAGCAATTCAATGCAACCCAATTGTGCATAGTGGTCTCATCTCAATATTATCGCGGTAATCATGATAAACACAATATAGAGTTCTATTACATTTAACCCAAACATTTTTATATCGAGGCAAGGCGATCGGCCCGACGTCATAACAATAATAAAAATGGTAATCATTTGTGCTGGCTCCCTATTACATTACATCTTCTAAATTTTTTGTATGTCTTTATTCATAATTGCTTTATTTTCCGGGCTTTCTGGAATTTTCTCAATTTAAGGGCGCAGGTCATCAAATCACTGACGGGCGCAGGCCACCGGGCATTTGCCCGGTGTCCCGGCGGCCCAGCACGCCCCTGAATGCAGGCATAGAAACGAAACTTCTATGTTAACCATTAAAATAAATTTCCTGTATAATAGCAAAAGCAATGAGATAACATAAACAACAGAATAAGATGCTTGCGTAAGAAAGAGACGACTATACAAAACATACATTTTAGTAGGCATTTTTAGTTGACATATGTCGTAATTAAAATGAGTGTCAAGCCTACTCGAATATTTGCTTCTATGTTTATCTCTTTCTTACTCAAGCACTGCATTCTATTTTATTATTCATGTTATCTCATTTCTGTTATACAGGTTGTCTGTAGGTACTAGGTAAACACGGTAACTAGATACAAAGACGGTTTAAAATTTTAAGTCAAACAAACCTTCTCTCTATGTAGTTACGATGTGTACCTAGCACCTGCAGACAATGCGTATATAATTTTAGCTCCATCGGCATTAATATTTACGTCGTAGTCACTCTCCTAAAAAGGTTATAAGTTTCTAAAAAGTTAATTCCTCAATTTCTTTAGTAGTTTATGTTATTCAGAGAGTATGAGGAATAAATCGTTTGTAAATGGATAATTTCCAATTATTTATCAGACATATGACCAGTTCGTCTTAAGCATCTATGCATGTACAAGCTGTAAAGTGTTCTTAAGGGTTGTTATTGTAAATACCTACATTCTATTAAATGGGATTTACTTCCCAATATTCACTGGGGTTGGAAAGAGATAACGATTTAGATAAAACAAATTAAGTCGTATTACCTGTGAGCCAATGTTCAGGTTCAGTTTAAAGTTTTGAGCGTTAACAGATAAAATCACCTTGCCAACAGGGACGAATTATCATAAAACCGAGCTTCCGACGATGTGTTAAGTAATAATAATAAAAATAATTTATGAAAACTGCTAGATCGAGAACGACCGGCAAAACTCAATTTTCTTTCACACATTTTCAAAACTCTCCTAAATCGAATAGAACAATGCAATTCGACGTTTTCGTTGCAGCCCCACATCAGCACTCCGAGGGAGGAAAAGGTGTCGAAGTGCTCCCTTCGGTTTGGTACCTGCCAAGGCAATGGCAATAACCACAATTTTATCTGGATCGCCAGATTTCACGACTTCTGCAGGGACATAAACCGAAATTTATGTCTTCCTGTGCCCATTATAAGCAATTTGCATTCAATTTTGGTCCAGATTTCGATATCGTGGGCAATTCCATTTCGTTTTTGTAACGAGAGCTGCAGGAATTCCAGATAATTTCGTTATTCGCCGCTTTTGTCGGCGTAATCGACGAACAAATTTTACCGGGAAATCAAGGGGGTAAAATATAGGTACATCGGAATCGATTCCCGGGCCACTCTCATATGCCTCTGGGAAACTAAAATTTAGAAAATTATTGAGTGAATTAGTTGGATTTTCTAGTCTTAAAAAAGTTATACTGCGCTGTAAAAGTATTCCTGACCGTCTTGTCGTAAATTTCGATAGGTGTTTGACCCAAGCGGTAAGCTCTAATACAGTTTGACAGTTCGCACACTTAAATGTAATTCTAGCCCCAAGTGGAGGCATTCAGAGCTCACTGCGTTGTGGTATTCGCTTTCATTTGAAAAATTCCCGGGCCTGTTTGCGGTAACTGGGAATTCCAACCTCACAGGACGACCGGGAGGACATGCGGGAGAAACAAAAAGGTGAAATATGAACTTCTCGCTGTAACCAGATTTACGCTACTTCATGTCTGTTGTAATCTGGGGCAGTAGTTCTATTGTTGTGTTGTTAAACTCAGCTAGATTAATGAGATTATGGGTAGCAGTTTGCAACTACTATTAAAAGCAGTGTCTCTCTCAATAGATGCTTGTAAGTATTCTAAGCTTTGCGTTGCAGAATAAATAGCTGTTCTATTTCTGCCTAATAAAGGTATTGCAGCCTACCCTCTTATAGAAGCTACCTTGTATTGTTATAGCTTCGTATAAAATGTCGATACAGGGAAACATTAAGGGATATGTCAGATAAACTATTTAATAAGAGTGGTAATTTTTGACATATTTGTATTTTTCTATTTTCTTTCTACTAACAGATCTGGTGTAGAGTAAACGTTTTATCGTTGCTTTTAAGATTAAGCCTAGTAGATTCTCATTATTTCAGGCGATTAGGGTGGAAATTACAGTATTTGTAAAATCCGCTCAAGGGATCACAGTAGATTAAATACTAATATACATAAGTTCAATTTTGTTATTAAGAAACGTAATAAGTAATTCTTACTTTTGCTTCTGAAGCTAACTGACGTAGTTGTACGGGACTGTCTTCAAATGTCACTCTACGTGCGGATTTCTGCCGACAAAGCCGTCCTCACCGCACAGTATACGTCTTGTTGTTGGAACCCCACAGTTCCGTGATTATTTAGAGATATACTGCTTTATCTCTCCAAGCAAAATATCCACTGTCCACCCACTATCTAAGGCCTTCTGTTCTCCTTCGCCCTGCTACCTTTTCAGTTCTCTTATCATTTTGATTTCGTTAGCTGTTTGTCATGTTGTTGTTTCGATGTGTCTGCGTGAGGGCAAGGCCCCGGTATGCGCTGCAAGGAAAGGGACCGCGAACGTGTGAAATAGCAGCACAAGTTTGTTGGACGAAGAATTCGAAATCCGCCAGGTTTTCCTGATCACGCGGCGGCCAAGGCTAGGCCTTTCCATCACGCCCTTCACGGTGCATAGCAGAGTACCTCTTCTAAATAAAATTCCTGTTTATCCAAATTACGCCGGTTGAGGAAATTAACCCTTCGACTATTAATTTTTTATAGGCCGAATGCCGTGGTCGTGACCAGGCCTTTCCTGATTAAGCCTATTACTTTCCACCCGCCTTCTTGAATATTGTTTACTGTATAAGACTTTGGAACTTGCAGCACATTCATTTGTAACAGGAAGCCAAAGGAGGTTAACTTGATTATATACAACCACATGGTTTATGTGTTATAGTAAGATTATGTTGAAAAGAACACATAATAGTATTAATCCTATGGGTTCGTGGAGGCCTATTTGACGACTACATTTTGCCAGTCAACTTAATCTACAGCTTTGCCAGGGTACTATATGACATTTTTCACTCATGGTTTTTACGTCATTGGATTGGTAGCGTATCTCCTCATCAAGTCAGATATTTTTGCTTACATGATTCAAAGTATCCTTCGTACATCGAATCTATCGTATGAAACTAATATTCCAGCATTATAATTTTCTGGGTTCGTTTTATGTTCTCGCACCCAAAGTTGTGTGTGCTTTTCGGTGTTTATAATGACTTTGTGTGTTTTATTGCCGTCGTTGTAAGCAAAGGCATTGATGATGTTGACACTAGCCGATGTTGTTTTTCCTTTGGGTACTCGTTGCTTCCTTTTAGACTGTTTTCGTTGCAGCTTAACTACTTCGCATGGTTTCACGGAGAATTGGACAAAAATTTGTGAACTTGGCACCCACATCTGTTATATAATTGTTGATCATACACTTTATAACGCTGTTTGAAGTAGTTTTTTTTTTAATACTAAAAGTTACGGGTGCCACAATGAAAGCAGAGTACTCGGCAAAGGGAACTGCTTTCCTGAAATCAAACTGGACAAGTCATGTAATTAGAAGGAAAGAGAGATGAGGCGGAACATGAAATAGATGATCGACTGTCACTGATATAATACCGAACAGAGAAGTATCGTATGAGGAGAAGACCAATATTTGCCTTCGTCGTCGTTAGCTCTGTTGCTAACCTCACTTAACCTCACTGAAAAGGCATCGACCTCTCTTCTTTGAAGAGAATTAAGCCTCACTATTGCCTAAGCCCGAGTTAGAAATTATAGTTAAGTTGACACAAAATGTTTGTGGCCGTTGCAGTAAGTGGGGTCGAATTCATATACTCCGACCCGGAATTAAAGGCCCTTATCTCTGAGCCAAGTCTTGCTGACCGGTAAATACGGTTTCTAATATAGTAGGCTTTGCAGGATACTGTTAACAGTGACATATTTTTGGGGAGCTTACCTGTAACAGCTTACATTCATAATGGCGTGGCAAATGCCACAAGAATTTATACTGCGAACATATTAAAAGCCAAGAAAATATTTTATCGTATGCGATATGGTTGGTATAGAGAAGATTAACCGTAAGACAATGGTCATTTCTTACGTGCCACTAAAACGCACTCGTGGGGTATCTTTGAACTTAGAAAAGTTTCAGGATCGTTAGCTATAAAGGATGCTAACTTGCATTCAGAAGTTTCTTTAAGATACATAAAAGTAAAATACCAAAAAAAATTTATACAGTAGATAACTGTATTTGAGATATACATTTTCCATTTTGATGCCTAAAGGAAGAGAACCAGCTTAGAGTTATATTATAATAGTTGCTTATCTTACCATGTTCAATCAAAGCTATTCTTCGTGCTCTAGTTTATTGAAGAACATCTTCAGTTCCACATATTTTCCTTATTTCAGAGCTTCTAATTATTCTCGTCATATTTTTCAGTATAGCTTCACAATAGTTTTATGTCCGTAAGACACATAATCCCTAACTGCGTCGGTACCTGTTGCCTCAGCATATAGTGTTAGACTATAAATCCATTAAAGACATATAACATTACTAAAAATGCAGGCAGCTGGTTTCAGTGGGACATGGATGGATCTTTAGTGTAAAATTGTAGGTGCTTAGCCTTCCCATATAGGGAAAAGGCCAAAACTTGTTACAGGCAAATACGCGAGAGCACAAATATAACATCAGTATGAATCTATTACTCTTATAAATATCTTGGTTGTCATCTAAACGATAAATGGGACATGAAATCGGAAATTATAAGTCGCATCGAACAAGCTAGGCAAGTATTTGCTAATATGAAAAAAGTTATTACTAGCAGACATCTGAAAATTGCTCTTAGAATTAGACTGTTGCGGTGCTACGTTTTCAGTATTCTATTCCATGGAGTTGAGGCGTGAACGCTAACAGAGGCCATGTGCAAGAAATTGGAGGCTTTTGGGATGTGGGCCTATCGTAGGCTAATGAAAATTTCTTGGGTTGACAGAACTACAAATGTAGACGTTTTGTAGCGCATAAACAAACCAAGAGAAGTTTTAAACACCATAAAAAGAAGAAAATTAGAGTATTTTGGCCACATCATCCATAACGACAAATACAGATTACTGCAGATTATAATTCACGGGAAAATATAGGAAAAGCGTAATCCAGGCCGTCGCAGGACATCATGGCTCGAGAACCTTAGCCAATGGTATGCACAAAGTACAACATTCCTTTCCAGGAAAGCTACAGACAAAATTCAAGTCAAGCAATTGATCGTCAACGCCCTAGGAGGGCAGGGCACATGAAGAAGAGGAAGAATGAATCTATTGCCAATTCAAAAGGCATATACCCACGAGAGAAGGTGGCAAATATGAATAAACTACACACAGCAACGATATATTTTTTAGCGTAAAGTAGTGGTCGAAATGGAGGAGAGGCGGATCTTGAATCGAAAAGGTTCAGAGCCTCAGTTTGAAGAAAATAACAGGAGCTGTTGAAATGCTGTCCCGTAGGAAAATTAATATGGGCTGATAATATGCTGAATCACGGAAAAAATTATTTAGCCAGAATTGAAAAGAAATCCAAAACAAAGGAGTAAATCATGGAAAATAATCGATTTTTTTAATCCGACGGTAACTAAATTAACGAGAAAAGAAACCCCATTGGTTCAAGCACTACATAAGTGTTAATTATTCGGTAAATAAACTACAACTTCCTTACGGCGCGAATATAACTTCTGGAGCTATGGAATCACGCAAGCCTATAAACATATGTGCGCTTTACTTGCGGGTTCTGTAACTTTTCCAAGAAAAGGAAATCGATAGCTTAATTCATATCGGTGGGGGTGAGCAGAGGGTGAAATGCCCACCCCAGAAACAACCTCCTAGCTCAAGAATGAGTGTAAGTCTAAAGAGTAAAGAGCTGCACATGCTGGCCGCCTGCTTCGCGTTCAGCGAAAACACATCAATTCCAATATGCCAAAATTAGAAAAGTGGGCTTGAAATTCGACACAGGAGCGAAAGAAGAATCACAATGCCAGAATTTTTTGGCGATGTTCATATCTTTGCTATTGCTTGTTTACTTCAAGATATCACTATATTATATTTTGCATAACACTCTACAGACTCGGCTATGTGTCATCAGCATAATTAACAATGTTGGTGTTTTCTGTTCGTGTTGTTGTTGTTTTTCTAACTTTTTCAAAAAGGTTGTCTACTATAAAATGCAATGAAGGCGAAGTTAGGCTGTTCCCTTATCTCATTTTCTTGTTATCTTCTATTAAAGCTCTCCGTACGTTTTGTTGTTTTATCTGTGTTTAACTGTTAGATTATTTTTGATATTTGTGGACATTGACAACGTCTCGCAGACTTACTGGGTCAAAGATCTTCCTCATAGTATTTTATAGTATTAGATTGTCGGAAGATGAAAATACCGTCAATAATCATTAAGCTTGCTGCTCATTTAGAGAAGTAAATGTATTTATAAGTATGTGGCTGACTAGCTTGTGTTGGGTAATGCTTAAGTCAATAAAGAGACAGAAATAGGGATGTTGCTGAGCGAACTAATAATAATGACATTCACTAACAAACCACGTGTAAATAGTTATTAGTGTACTTATTATTAATAAAGTTAATACAGTTGAAGTCTTGTTACTTCAAAAACTATAGCTTGTACCCCCATAATTAGCCGGCTCTTTTTAATTGCCTTTTTCAATGATGTGGTTTGCTATCCTTCTCTTCCAAACTGATGTTGTATTATTATTATTTTATGGTCTGCTGATATAATTCAGCATTTCCCGGTTGTACAAAAATATGCTTGTGCAACGTTAAATCAGCTTAGCAACCCACTTTAATAAATCTCCAATTTACTGAGGCGACTAAACAAGAATTTTCATAACAAAATTCAAAGGGTTTTCTAAAAATAGCCAGTTGATAATCAGTAATTTAAATTCCGCATATTAAAAAGTCTCAAGCTAATGTATAAACAGAGCGTTCCTTGAGGAAGGTTGCCCTGAATTATGTACAGGCTCATTTAATTCAAGGCAAAGCAAGTGATAAAGCCTTTACCCTCTTGAATGCTGTTTGTTTAGCTTGACCTTTGCGCATAAAGAAAAACGGAGTTTGTTGGTTTATCCCGTGCTCGCGTGCTAGCGGCCTCGTGATTTAAAAAGGTGAAAATGGCGTGATACAGCTGGAGCCGGTTTCAAGGTGGAACCCGTGGACCTAAAAATCCCCTCGCAATATACTCCAGCCTAAACTAAGCCCCCTGGCGGCAAGCGATCTGTGACGTGCTAATCCAGGCGTTTCGTATTTGATTCGACCTTTGAAATATTTCCGAATTTAATTTTTAGGGGCCGACGCGACGGTTGGGGTGTGCAATATTCAATCATGAGTAAAAGTTGATAGAAAACTCTCTTGCAAAAGTACATCTGAGAAAGCTTAATACTGCTGGTCTACTTCCAATGCGTCTGAAGAAGAATACGATCTTATAGTGCATATGCAGATAAGCTAGACAATATGAATATAATTAAAGTATGTATGAAACTTGCAATATCACCCAATATACAGTCTGCGTTCATGCTTGATAGATTTGCAATATACAATAATTGTCACTTTATCCTTTTCTAATGCATAAAAGAGACCTCACACTTGTATTACTGCTATTGGAGCTAAATGCAGCCCCGCAGACCATAGGACTCAAAATTAATTTCAATAAAACAAAAGTAATGTCCCATTCACAAAGCCATTTCCATGTAAACAACTACAATATAGTAAATGTTGACGAGTATGTATAGCTTGGCCACTTAACTAGGCTAGGTAAAAAAAATCAAGCTGCAGAAATTCCAAATTGGTAGAACTAGGTTGGAAATCTTAGGTGGGTACTAAGGAGCAAGACGGTGCCGATTAGTTTAACATCGAAGGTATGTAACAGTTGCATTTTGCCCGTGATGGCCTATGACACCGAGACTATGGCACTTACGCTAAAGAACGCTACAAAATTGGAAACAACACAACGCGCCATGGAAAGAGCTTTGCTCGGTATAAGCCTAAGAGTCCGAATCAGAAATACAGAAATTTGACGACGCACAAATGTTGCCGATGTCGTACAAAGGATTGCGAGGTTGAAATGGAACTGGGTTGGACATGTCACACGCAAAACGCCAAGTAAATAGGTAATTTGCACTACAAGATGGCCACCAAAAACAACAAAAAGAAGCGTCGGGCGACCAAAGAAAAGGTGGCTTGGCAACATCAAAAAAATCGCTGGGAATACGTGGCACCAAACAGCACAAACTATGTCAATTTGGCAACATCTAGGGGAGGACTATATTCAACGATAGATGAAGAATAGTTGAGAAGAAGAAGACTTGAAGTACCACCAATGCATACAAGGGAGTATTCAAAAGAAACCAGAATTTCAACGTGTCGGTGAAAGGTAAGTAGTGGCGGAGTGTTTCGGAAGGTTTTGCGAGTCAAATTTATTTTGACTCAGTCTGCCAAGTCGCGCAGTTTTAGGTTGACTGGCTTATTTACTATAACTTCCTTCAAGTCTCTGCAACCTAGTATGTCAATTTTCTTGATGGCTGATAGTGAATAACAACGAATATGTCTGAAGATTTGTTTTATTTTAAATCTCTGAAATTGTGATAATGCTTCGAGAGGCTTTTAAGGAATAAGCTTAAGATATAACGCAATGTTCAAGTGGTATCCGTGCGTTAAATCAGTGGCACACGCGTTTTAAGTAACCTCGTTTGTTCAAACTTCTGTTTGCCCATGAAATAAACAATTATGCGAAATTGTGAGGAAACAAATTAGACTACAAAGCTGGTTTACAATGTGTAACAATTACGCTAGACGTGTTCCACTCTCAGCATTAACATGGTATCATTAGGTTAAGTTTCAATGCACATTGTTTACAAGCAGAGTTCTTGCAAGCGTTGTGAATTGCACCTATGCAAATAGTAGGCTATTAGATCGTATAGCAACACACGACACAATTTAATTGTATATAAAGCTCTGTACTTTTTTAATATACTTTTGAACTCTGAAGTGTTTTCATTTGTGAACAGACAACGGCTAAAAATATCTTAAGGGGTAGTTAGCCCTGGCTACTCCATTCACATCTTATCCTACAACGCTTCATTCCTTTACCAACTGTAAACCCCCATCAGTAAAATAACCCGGTTCTATAACTATACAATTTATCTTCCGAAGAGCGCCATGAACGAGTGATAGAAATAATCCACGGAACTACACGAATTGAAGGCTTGCATAAATTGTAGGAGCAACGCGGACATCGCTTGAAGCGCGAATACCACTTACGAAGCATTGAATCAATTTCAGTGGTCATTCTCAACACTAAGATCATGATTGATAACGAGAACAAATTGACGAAACGACACGTACAACGTGGTGCGAGAGTTCTTGCTAGATAAGAATTGTGTACCAATAATCTTTGGATGAAGAATTAAACAAATAAATTATAAAGAATCTTAAAATACGAAAAAAACAGTAGATAATAGTATATTATGTTATTAGGAGCAAAAATTATACTTTATTTGGCGTGGCTGGACTGTTTATCTGCCGAGCTTGCGAGGCAGATAAGTACAGCCGTGGCACATAAAGATACTTTTGCTCCGAATAACATAAAGCATTTTTTCTTCAAACGTTTATAAGAAAATCCGAAGAAAATTACTCTATCTCGTCAGCGGCAGATAAAATCGTCAGCGGCAGATATAACTTTATCTGCCGCTTCAGCGGCAGATAATATTATATGCCGTAATAAAGTGACAGTTTGGCATGATCAATCCAGCAGTATAATGGCACATTTTACTGCCGTTTGAAGAAAAACACATTTTGTTATACTCACGCCATTTGGCAGACTCGAGATACCTTTCTGCGCAGTATGCCACTTTTTCGTTCATGCGTCACTTTTGAAATCAGATTTGTTTTGGGTATCGCGTAGTATAGAAAATAAAGCTACAGTTCCTTCTATACCTGTGCTGCCTCTCTGTGTCCTTATAATATGTCGTGATTTATCAGTCATGGTGTAATGCTCAGTGCGAATCATAGGCGCTATTTATTTATTTATTTTTAATTTTGGTTATCAGCCAACAGCCGTTATGCCAATTATAGGCGTCCCTGTACATAGTATGTTAGAAATAGTATTCCCAATTCTTCCGACTTTTTGTAAATCTAATTTTACTCTTTCCGAATTCCCTGTTCATCAATAAAATCAAAATTCTTCAGTATTTTTCTTCTTCTCCTTCCTTGTTCCTTCCTCCAGCTAGCTACAGGAGGACACGGGCACGGGGCCATTAAAAGCGTGGGTATTTCTATATAAATTTGTCACAAGTAGGTAATTACTATTGTACGGTCGCGCTAAAGGAAACGAAATCGGTAAAAAGAGAGTTATTGACATTGCAAAAGCTGCAGGCCCTCCACCTGTTAACGCTAATTTCACTCATAAAGTCACCTGTAACCTAAAGTGCAAAGTACATTCATAAACACTTTGTACAAACAAGAACGCATATCGACAGTGCAAGCAATCCTGCTGTAACCGGCACTGTTTACTTTATTACTGTTGGCCAATGAAATGCACTTGCCCAGCCCTATATGTTTTTAATGTCAAAGGGCAGTTGATACACAGTCATTATAACAATTTACATACTATAAAATTATAAAAACGAAACTCTCATAAGTTATACATATAAGTTTAACAAGAAATATGTCGAAGTATAATCAGTGGCAATAAGAGTGGTTTGCAAATAATGAAAAAATTATAACTGAAAATATTTTTATTTGTAAATACAACCTCCAATGGGTACCAATTAATTGGCAAGGCACGCTAAACGCCGAAGGAGCCCATTCCCAATATTTGAGTGCTCATATGTACGTCCTGCTCCGAGAAAAAAAAGTTTGAAGATCTGCATGCCATGACTATAATTGAACTAATTTTAACAAGCAAGATGAGCGGTGAAAAGATAAAAAAAGAAAGTAAAGAACGCAAAGAGATGGAACTAGCAGAAGTGGTAAGAAAAGCTGAAGCTTTATTTCCTAGTTAATATATGCTTTGGAATGTGTTTAATGGGTTCAACCGTATGCAGAAAAAACCATTGAAACGTTTGTTAGTACCTACATTGCGTAGAGTCAAAGCTTGGTTGCGGCCAACAATGTCAGAAGATCATTTTAGCCGACTATGTATGCTGACTGCACACAGAAAAATTATGCTGCAAAAAAGAAGATGCTAGAGAATGGCCTTTAAAAAGACCCGCAGAAAATTTGTGTTAATTTAACCGTAACTGTTTTAATTTGTAAAAAATAGAATAAAACGAAATTATAGTACTTTCTAGGTATGTAAATCTTTGTCCCTCTCTAACTGAAACCCTGGCTACGCCCTTGAACCCTAAGGTAACGACATAGTTGCAGGATATGTTTATTAAAGTTATTAGGCTGGTCACAATCCAACCTGTCTATTGATAAAACTCGAGGTCCTATCTGAACGAGACGGAAGCCTGATGTGTGTCCGGAAAGCTAGCACTTGAATAATACACAATATACGGATGGGGCCATAATTATATATAACATCAATGAGATAACATGAAAAACAAAACAGAGTGCTCGAGTAAGAAAGAGCTGGCCATATGAAATTATTATTTTAGTAGGCATGTTTACTTGACTTAATTATCATAACTAAAATGAACGTCAGGCCTACCAGAATATTTGCTACTATGTTTATCTCTTTCTTACTCAAGCAATACGTGTAATTTTCTTGTTCGTTACCTCATTGCTGTTATATATAATTTTGGCCCCATCAGTATATTGATATTATACAATTTACTTCTAGCTATATATGTATATAAGCTTTGGCTGCTAGAAGTAAAGGTATAAACCAGCACGGTGAAAATGCAGCTTGAAGTAGTAAACTCCAGATAGCTCCCGGGCACACCTGATGGAATGTGAAGCTTTCCTCCGGTCCTGGAGCACGAATAACACTTGAAGATGTTTGCCGGAATCACCATTCCGATATACGGGAATTGTCACCTAGGTTTCGAAGGACCCTCCAAGATATATTTGTGGCAGCAGAAGTAGGCACATTGTTAGAGCTCCAGAGAAGCTACCATGTATTGTTTTACGTGCGAAATTGGTTAAAGTATTTTAGCAGATACCAATAAATTCAGCTTTAACGCAGTTGCACGAGTATAACACCTAGCGCACGAATGCCACGTTATTCGGCCGTTGCCTTTCTATACTTCTAAAGAAGCCAAAAACTGTAAAGTAATACCCCCAAGACAAGAGCTGGGTGGACTGCCAAGCAGCCTGTTCCCATCAAGACGTTATGCCTGAATGACGGATGCGAGCCCACTGTGCTGCGCATTTGCAAACTGCGGCGACAAGCGGATTGAAAGTATTGCTCCTGTTATTCATCAAGGAAAAAAATATTGCATTATTTTTAAAATTTAAAATATCTTAACAACTTTCCAGCCTTTCCTTGACCGTTAAAGAAGTATCTCCAGAGGTTTTCTGATATGTAGTGTGTTATTAGCGACAATGGCGACTAGTATGTCTACTGCCATTCAGCTTGCCTGTTCGTTCCAGTTCCATCTGCGTTTTATTATGTATCTTTATCTGCTCTCTCAGTTCACGGTCTCTTTTCCTCTATCAAAGTATGCTTGCAGTAATGATTGTAATGCTTCCCATTTTCTATGTTCACCAATAACATATTTTGTCGCATGTATAAGCCACATAAAGGGTTAACAAATATATTCTAGATGGAGACTTTCCCTGCTATTAGTGGTGATGCATTTCTTTTTCTAAATTCTTAGATTCCTAGAGACCGTAGAGGCTTTGCTATAATTTCCTTTAACATCCTCTATTTGGCTGCCCGAGCTTGATGTCTTTCTTATAATATGGTCTAAGGCTGCGTTTATGTTAGAACAACGATGATCGACAAGAGTTTCGATAAAAGCATTCAGAATTTGTTCGCTCAGGCAGTTGTCAGCTGTGAGATTATAGCTTATTAGCTCTTTGGATATTGTTATTTTTTGTGATATGTTTTTGGACAATATTATATTGAACTAAATTATTATGTTGTTCAAAGCTTATAGTAGTTGTTCTAAGCTTATAGTAGTTGTTCTAAATCAGTTGCTGATTTGGTGATCAGTATACCTTAGATGTGTGCTTTGGGCCTGTCGACGATTGTAACCATCAGAATATTAAATAAGACGGAAATGTCCCTATTTCACGGCAATTTTCATCTACTTCTTTTATAGTGTTGCTGTTGACTCTTATCTGGGTGGTGGCGTTTGTGTGCATATGAAATTTGTAATCGTTAATGTGCTATGTTGTAATGTGGCATCTATGCTGCAATTCGCATTCCACCGTTGTGAATAAAAATTGTAACGTCTCTTTTTGGATACCACTTCGTTGGGTGTCATATTTTGTTTTTTTATTGCCAGCTAGCTCAGTGACAAGGAGGTCTCTCTTACCTTATTTTACTCAATGGTGATTAAGAAAAGCACTATTGAAATACACCTAGCAATTTACCTGTGCTCGTACTACCCTGAAAAGTTTATCTTCAAAAGTTTATCTCCAATTTGTTTACACACTGACCAACAACAAATGTATACTTCCTGTTAAAGAATTTATACTAAGTGATGCTAGTGTTATAAAGTAAATTATAAAACAAAAATCCATTTCTACATCGCATTTACATTAATCATAATATTAACTTGCCTGTCAATAACTGTTTCTCATACGTTCTTTCATTAACTGCAATAATTTTTATCTATCCTCAAAAGGCCGCTTCTACTCACCATTAATATTAACAATGCTCACCAAATGCTACTTCTACTCCGAGTTTATATTCTTCTTCTTCTTCTTTTTCAAACTTTTCCTGCCCAATATTGAACATAGTTCTCCCCTTCTGACTTCCATGTTTGTCTTGTTTGAGCCTTTCGCATCCATCTTTTCCCAGCTACTTCCTTGATATCATCGGCCCACCTTTTTGTGGGGCGCCCTACTTTTCTAGTGTTGCCTCTGGGTCACCAAGTTAAGAGTTTGTTGGTCCATCTATCGTCAGTTGATCTGGCAGCATGCCCAGCCCAGCTCCATCTGAGTTTCGCAGCTCTCTCGATCACATCTGCTACACCAGTCTTCTCTCGCATCCAGGTGTTTCTTTTCTTGCCCTTTAAGGAAACTCCCCGCATCTTACGTTCCATCGATCTTTGTGAAACAGCGAATTTGCGCGTTTATATTAGCACTGACTAATTCACACAGTGGATATTTATTGCTATGAATGATTTTTATCATCATGAAATTATTTTCGACTATAACTTCCTAAGGGAGGTTATTATTTTACACTTTCCATACCTCAAAGTATGTTGTTATTGCATACTATGCAATAAAAATTTTATTGCACACTGCTGTCATTTTATTGCATACATCTGTCAAAACCATTTATTACATTTTTTCAATTCTCAATTTAACCCAATGAAAGCATACATACCTTAATTTTCATTAAGTTTTCAGTTTGAAATGACACTGATGTGTTTTAATCTTTATAGCATAAACATGTAGTAGTTGAAAAAAATATGTATATAACTCGTATCTAAAACTTCTTTTTAGAACTAGATTTAAAGAACTCGGCTTCGGCTAATTATTTAGACCCTCTCACGTATTCAAAGAGTTGGTGTTTTAGATACTCGCATAAATAACTATTAAACTATACAATAGTATTATACATATATACTCAAATCGGTTGTATATCGAAATGAAAACACACTCAGGCGAGCTAGACCACGTTTCTTCCGCAAGCATATGTTTCCTTCAATATATTTATAATATCATCTAATTTGGCCTCGTCAAAGGCTTTTATTAAATTGACAAAGCATGGGAATTCTGGAGTGTTATTTTCTTACGAAACCTTTGTTCTTCGTTCATAGACATGATGGGACTAAGCTCGGAGGCTATGATGTAGTTTGTTACAAGCTAAAACTACTTTTTTGACTTTAAAGCATTTTGGGGATAGTCTAAATGGGTCGCTAGGAATTGCTAATTGTGACAAAGGCAAATCTCACTCTAACCACGCCTTAGCCACGGTTGCCAACTATTTGCTCAGGGAGAAAGGGAAGGGTTCGGATCAACGCAACATATTTCAGAGCGATAATTTGCCACAACAGAGTTAAGTGTAATCCAAATAATGGGGTGCTATGAGCGCCACGAATTTTATTGATAGAATAGGAGAGAAACTTTTCGGCCGGCCCTCGTGGAAATTCAAAGGCAGAGGACCGACGCTTCACTTCGACGGTCTTGTGTGACGTTCCGGCTGCTTGGAGAATTATTTTGGTTGTCTTCTTCTAGCCTCGCCGTTGAGCTTAAGAAAGCATAACACATGTACTATGTAGGACAAAAAAAATGGGACAGTTAATATGGTCTGTTGTAAATGTGACTACCTTAATATGTATAGTTGCTAGGTATTTGTAACTCAATCATCAACTTATTTAAACGTTGCTATGTAACAAAATTGTTATAGTAAATGGAACTGTTTCAAGCCTTATTTAATCTAATCAAATAACGGAAAAATCTCTATCAAGAGTTGTCCCAGTTTTTTTTTGTCTTGCATAGTACTTCAACACCTATAGGTATCATATATAAAACTCCAGGAAGTTAAAAACGAATGTATATCTATTAATCTCCCGTCGGGAGCAATATGTTGACCGCTGAGTTCGGGTGCAATATGCTTGATGGGCACACATCCAAAAAACATAATAAACACCTAATTAAGTTCGCTTATTGAACTGCCAAGAGGTGAGCATCATTATTAAGGGTATCAAAATAAGAGAAAATACAAAAGTGCTTGCAATAAAAAACATGTATTTCACATAGTTAGCCGAACAAGTGTGAATGAAATTTATGACCTACTACCAAATTTTCGTGAAAAAGAAGACACCGAATCAGTATCTTAATCGTTTGATGTTCATCGTAATGCCGAATTTTTCAATGCCGTTATCTTCTTTCCCTCAAAATTCCTCGAGACTGCTGATTTCCTTTGTATTTTCCTGCTATATACAGCAAACAATAAGAGCTCTTATTTCGATTTCGTCTGTGAGTCTAATGTCTCTCTCTTTCTCTCTCTCTCTCTCTCTGGGAAATGTGTCCCTCATGGTTTTTATGTACTGGTTGGTGTACGTTACTACCATGTTTTAACATTTCTTTGGTAAATAGGCAATTCCAACAATCAACGGCAGTCTTAACAGCCCTCGCGTTTCCTTTGACTCCAGGTAAGCGAGTAATAAAGGTATGAGATCCCCTACTTATATTTCTCGAAGGTGGATCCAGATTCCAGTCGATAATCATATCCTTCCCCAAAAGAAAACTGGTAGTTGCAGCAGCACCATTGTCGTCGTTTTAATCGGTCTCACCCTGCTGTTCTGTTTCGGACCGTCGTCATCATTCATTAGCAAACCTATTAATTCTTCTACATGTGAAAAGTCTTGAACAAATGAAAGAAACAAAAAAATACTACATGTTCGGGCGCAATGTGCCGGATAGGACAGACTGATAAATCAAGGTATTTATTTTCACAGAATTATTGAAAAAACCTATTTTACTTAGTTTTAAAGCAAAATTAATAAATTATTTCTATGCAAATATTTGTAAAATAAGTACCTTGAAAAATGTGACTAGTCTTCGGGTGCAATGAGTTTCTCTGAACAACACTTGAACAATTTTCCGTAATGAAGGACAGGCATAAACTAAGTGGGAAGGCTGTATAGAGCATGCCAAAATAAGCAGCTACTGTGTCCACCAGGTTCCAATGCTGTACAGCGGGAGGGGGGGGGGGGGCGAGATGGCAAAATTGCCCCGTTGTGCCTGTCAGATCAAACGCGCCGGACGGAAGGTTAAAATGTTAGTACGCAGGTAAATTTTTGACATGAATAGTTGTAAAGGTGGTTAGTAACTCTAAAATCTACTTAACAATGATAGGTTATAACACAAAAAGTACATTGGTTACATTAAAACAACAGTAGTAAACATTCCGCACAAAAATCCTATATGATTTGTCGCTGCAATGATGAACACTTTCTCTAAACGTAGGTCGCGCGCGTCGGCTCCAAATATGGCTGTTGCCACGTATAAAATGACGTCACCTTAATGTCAACAGAAGTGCGTCACACAAACGCTCTAAAGTTCACAAACAATCAAAACAAGTAGATTACAGTACCTGAATGATGTCCGGCGATGTTCCTGATTGATGCAGCCGAATGGTCTCACCTTCTCGTCGAAGTCTCTGTCGATGGTTGAAAGATAGCGCAGATCCTTGTAGCGACAAGCATTGGGAAGAGGGCAATACAATACCTAATTACCAAAGATTCTCAGATTTGGCACGTCGGAAAACCTCGCAGAAATCCGCCAAAGCGTTAAGTCCACACGTAGTGCTACAATACAACGGAAATACTACTTCGGCTATAATACACATCCACCAAGGAAAGTGCTACTACACATAACCGTACGGTTGCTTTCCCTGCCCCACTATCCAACCGATTCGCTCTAATACAAAATTGTAACTGCTTGTTCGATCCAAAAGGACGGTACGCCGTGATCACCAGACTAGGTTTTACGACGTGACGTCAGGTGCCATCTGGACCGGGTCACACACTCGTGAGCGATCAAAACTGTGCTATACTAGAACGGCATGAAGCGCCAGTATTTGAATTTAAAAAGGGAGTGCGGAATGGCCAATATTTGAAATGAAAGGTGCGGGAAGGCGCGGATATTTGAAATAGATGATACTTTGAGCTCAATATTCTTGTTTATTGTTTCTTTTGTGCATGCTAGTATTTTATATTTTTTTAGTTCCGAAGCATATCGTTTTCCATATACCTACTACATCTCTCCCACTACTGCCTTTTTATTTCGCCTATTCCACCGTTCAGTTGATGTCGCTTTCTGTGTCAACTTCCTTTATTTGTGGTTTTATCTTTAAAGTATGCGCTTCCCCTTTACAGGAAAAACATTCTTTTTATTGCCACTACAATTCATGATTATAGTTCCTTTTCCTCATTGGTTAGAATGCTCTTTGTATATTCCCCAAAAGCTTATAATATTACCAAACTCAATCACATTTTCGTGCGTTTTCAGGATATTTGGTCTGCTACCCCCATCTATTACTATTCTTGTCACGCGTTCTTGCTAAGCTCCTGAAATATGATATTTCCACTCCTTGCATCTTGTTACTGCCCATTTCTAGCGGCTTGCATTTCACGTTTTTTTATCTAGAGTAGTGTTACTCAAACTGGTGGTCCGCGGACCGGTGCCGGCCGTGAGCAAGATGTTGCCGCTCTGCGAAGTCGATTGTTAATTTCGATAATCGATTCGATTCTGTTGTCACTATACCACTCCAAAATATAGGAATAGTATGAAAATTAATCTCCTATTTCGCGTGGCGCTGTCAGCAGTTTAGCTACGGATAGATAAATTGACCAAAAAATAAGCAAGCCCATTTATCACATTAATGCGTTGACGAAGCTAGTTGAACTGTTAAAATATGTAAATTGCCTAACGTCTTAATCTTGTAAATACGCGGTAAACTTGACAACAAATACAGGAGTGAGTTGCGAACGGTATTAATATTAAATTATTAAAGACACTGACTCAATTAAACAGCAATAAAAGGCGGTAAGCAACTAAACATGGTACCAATGCGACACATAATTCATCTGCCACTACTTAGAGTTGAACACGATCAGGTAATCTGACGGTAGTGAACTAAACTGGCAGGTAAACAACTATAAAAGGTTTAGCAAGTGCAATGGAGCAAACAATAGATGTTACAATGACCGCAGCGTTACTCAAACTGTCTGGTACTTCAAAAAACACCCGGTACACTTAAAATTCGGCACTGTAAAGCTACTACAATCAAAATGCTACCTTTAAGAAGCTTGGCTTAGCTGCAAACGACGTCCTACGTTGCTGGAAACGGCTGCCGTTCCAGACCACTGCTCTGACGTCTGGCAAAACTACATCAAAACAACGGTAAATGGCCGACGGTGCGGAACCTGGAATAATCCCCCTAACAAGGGCAAAATCGAAGCCCGCATGGAAATTGGCAGATCGAAAAGTATGTGCTTCGCAAAACATGGTAAGCCGATACTGGGTTTTTACGGCGAGTGCAGCAAACGACGCTTTAGAGGTTGCCGCCCCATGATAACTAAAACCTCAATGCTGATATCGATAAACAACAACATTAAGTTCTCTCAACAGCCACCACTACCACGTGTAGTTTAATAGGTCAGTGAAATGCGAAACGCACAACTCTTGCGTCGGATCGGCGGAAGTTCAAATAACGGAACAAAACACACACCAAAGGAACAAACCGTTAGCCATTAATCACACAATGAGCAAACGTAAAGCCGCGCCCACGACACCCCGAAGGGTGCGTGGCGAGACGACAACTTCCAAATCACTTGTTGCTTCTCGTCACGCCGGGTCAGTTCTATCTAGAAAACCCGCGAAGAGCTTCGCAAGCGATAAATAGTGTGGTGCAACATTCGTACTCGCTCTCTTTAACACACGGCAACTGTCTTTTATTCTGGCTCAAAACGTAGGCGCTTATTCGACAGATTCACGTCTGCGGCGGATCGATAAGAAACACGTGCGTGGCGTGCACGCAGACTGGATCGATAACACAGATGTGTGCCGCTAGAAAACAACTGAATGCACTCACAAAAATCGAGATACTTATATACAGGCGGAATCATAATTCGAAATCGGGAAAATAATGATAAATTAGCAGTACGTCCATACAAATTAAAAATGCCCTTGCATCTTTTGAAGTTTATGAATAACTTACTTATATTTCGTTACTGGTTCATTTGTTAATAGATATATTAGTAAAAATAATACCGGTCTGCCACATTAAATAGTTTGAGAAGTACTGATCTAGAGGTCATCAGTAAGAACCCAATTTTGGGAAAACTGAAAAGCTTTAGTTAAAAATTGAATAGGAGAGTATCACAAAATTTTAATTTAGGTGGAATAAGTTGCATTAATTCACTTTAAATTTTAAATAAAATTGAGCTAAGCTACAGCAAGGCACAACAAAGCTTTTAAAAATCCATTTATAACAATATAGTTTAAATTAATTTTAAAAATGTAGGAATGTTTGTTCAACTGTATCAAGCTTCAGTAAATATATATAAATAGACATCACTTTCTTTTAAGATTGCTGTGAAGGACAACTGCTTAAAAGACAATTTTTTGAGACTTTTTGAAACATAATGCTAGACAATTTTATTAATGGAGAAAGGGATGGACAGCGTTCAGTTGTTAAAGCGCAACAATTTTAGTCTTATTAAATTGTAGTAACCTCTTTGTTCCAGGTTTCTCCCAATGTAATCCAGTTTATGAGATCCCCCGTCAATATAATAGACTTCGTAGCGACGTTAAGCTTCTACGTAGACATGAGCTTGAACACAGATGAGGAGAAGTCGGAGCTGCTGGAGTTTTTCAGCATTATTAGGATTTTGCGACTGTTCAAACTGACGAGGCACTCGCCGGGCCTGAAGATCCTGATCCACACCTTCAAGGCCTCCGCCAAAGAGCTGACGCTGCTGGTGTTCTTCCTCGTCCTGGGAATCGTCGTCTTCGCCAGCCTGGTCTACTATGCCGAGAAATTGCAGGTGAGGCGGAGCAACACTCAAATTACACTTTAGTTGGTCGCGGAAGGTAAAATCTTAATTAGAGGCTAATGAACGTCGGGCTGCATAATTAATTTTACGGCATAAGTTTCATGAGCTTGCGCTGGAAAACTGTAGACGCGTTAAGAACTTAAATTGGAATTTTGTTTAATTTAGTGCGTTTCGTGCATTCGCCTTTCAGCGCCGTCGTTGCATTCGCGGTGTCTTCTACGTGCTTCTTTTTCTGATGGGGCAAACCCTACTCCACCGAATATGCCAATCAGATCAGTTTGCCTTGTAATAAATGCTACTCGAAAATATTTGGAAATATTTCGTTGAGCTGCCATGATTTTAAAACTGCTTCTTATGCAGAGCTGTAGTTTTGGTGATTAAATTATTACATTTATCCTAAAATTAAGGGCCTCGAGCTTACTTGGATAAATGTCATAGTTTTAGCTGTTACAGTTTTGCAGTCGGGACATTTTAATCTGACGGTTAATGATATCTGCCACTGTGACGTTTCTAGCCAATCAATATAAAACTGCTTGAACTATTAGTTAATTAAATTTACCATCTTACCCATTATTACACCCCCCAGTGTGTAACTACATTTTGGTTATTAATGTAACGTCGGATTTGTTCCTGCAATATGAGACTGAAATAGAAAATACGCAAGGAAAACATTTATTTCGTATATTGATACACATTTAAATCAAAAATAGGCAGACATTAAACACATCGTCGTTTCCATATGCTAACGCTAGCACACTATGTAGGTCGCAACAATCGTCTTAAAAAATATATTAAATAGTTAACAGCAGTAATAGCTACATATAATATTTTTTACTTTGCGTCATATGTAATGTTACACCATACACAGAATTCAATATCGCAATTTTAATACATCGTGCGCACACAAGACACACATTCACGAAATCAATATAGCTTACACTTGAGTATTTCTAGTGTGCCATTATCATTGTGACAAATTTACGAAACCGTTAACCCTCTCTCCATGTGGAAAAGTCTAGTTCCTAAACCTCGCTGACACCCCTCTTCACTCAACCGCAAATCTTACAAATCTCGATTTTCTTATTCCGATCGTTAGAAAAGTTTCGCCTCTGGCTTGGTTCACACGTTGAGTTACCGTGCTCTTTAGCTTACATCGTGATGAAGCTCCTTATGAAAGAGGGCCAAACGTTAACTTCTTCAATCTCCAATGTCCAAATTCGAAGGGCATTCGATACATAAGTACCGAAGTTCACTTCAAATACCCGGAAATTGGTTAAACCATGAACAAGAAAGAAGGATTACAAAAAAAATGCAGGAAGGAAGCTTATTGGGGAAAGCTTCTGGTGAATATAGTAATGTATTACAAACCGATATAAAAATATATTGGCATCGAGGACTACATTACATTATTCTAAAATGTAAAAACGAGGTAACTAAATTTAGAAAAATTTAAACTATGTTGATTTTCTGTACATACCTCCTTTTTCTGAATATCGTCGTGTTTCTGCCTTTTAGGTCTATTTAGCGCTGCCTTGTACATTTTTGTACGCCCTTCCGAAGAACAGTTGTCCAACTGACTTTTGGGTTCGCACCATCTGCTTATACTCCGCACATGAGCCACTGCAACATCTTAGCAACAATGTAAAGATCGCGGAACGTATCATTTTATTTTTAGTTGAAAATACCTTTCCCCTTGTCAAATGGGATTTACACTATGGCACGTGGATGGACGTTCCAGTTACATCATTATTATACTTCCAACTGCCCGCCATAATACGATCTTGTTTATTACCCGAGGAAATGAATTTCCCTGTGTTTTGTGACTTCCTTCTGAAAATTTTTCAGGTTTCAGGAATACGATTATCAGTAAGATCAGGAGTACCTAACTCTTGTTGCAAAGACTTTTATTGTAAGAGCATTAGGTGCTTAGTAATTTAAACGGACCCACAAAATGTCAGGAGCACGTAGTGCGAGTGTTCGTTTCCAGTGATTGAGTTTAATTACTTTCTAGCAACCCATTCGAATTAAAAAAAATTTAAATGTTGCTAGAAAAGGATTGTGTAGGAACGATCTTCAGTTGGATAATTAAACAAATAAATTATAGAGAAACGTCAAGTTATAAGTCAAGTTTGACATTTTTCCTTTTCAGTGTAAGATATCCGTTATAAATTGTGATTGGTACATGTCACCCTATTCGTAACATATTATTGATCTCAGAGTTCTGCAGTAATTAATTACCTTGTATTTAAATTACTAATTACATTCCTTGTTGTTGATTTGTCTCAGAATTGAATTACTTTTCAAAATACGGTAATTGTAATCGGTAATTACCATTTAGATTGAAAAGTACTTGACAATTACTTTTTGAGAGTCACTAATTACTACATTCAATTAATTACCGCTGCGTAATTAAATTACTCTAAAGTATTTAAATGACTTTACAAGCAATTGAGTAATTGAATTACTTTCTGATAATTTAATTACTAAATTACTAACCTTGACTTCTCTATTAAATCTACAGAGCTCAAAAAAGAGAAGGCCTTATTAAGTTACATATTAAGCAAAATTCAACAGGGCATTGCTGGAGCAATATAATACGTTTATGACTAGTCGGATAGCAGCGAGTTTTGTTAATGAACAAAGAAATATTTGGTGCAGGCGCGTATGTTTGTAGATGAGATGCGCATGTGTTGTGTTTTGTGTAGTGTAGGCTGTGCAGGATGTAGTATTGCAGCTTGCTAATAATTATTGTATAAGAAGCGAAATAAATATATACAAGGTGTTCGGATAATAGGGAACCATACATTGATGATGAGTTCTACGCATTAAAATAATAAAAAAACTTCATATGCAGTATTGTCCGAAAATCGTTATTGGCGTAGATACCGACCCTTAAAGTTTAACTTTTTTTTAAAATTTTTTATTTATTTTTTATCACTGAGTAGATAACTACTTTAAACTTGGTGTACGTGCTCTTTATTGAAATGCTCACAAACAAAAAGAAAAATAATCGATAACATGTATTTTGAACTGGCAGTTAACCTAAAACCATATTTTCTCTTTAGTGATAACTTTTATATCTGAAGACATACCTCCGATCTAGATACGGCATCTTGTAGGGAATAAAAAAATTCAAAGTTAATGTACTCTTGTTTGGTATGCGTAACATAAACCGTTTGGTTAGAAATTCTATCTAAAGTTTTAAGGCTTTTCTTTTCAGGGTTATTATGTGATTAGCCTTGATAACAAAAATTCAATTTTTGTTTGTTTGTTGTCGAGTTGTTTACCTGCACTTATTATTGTTTTTTTTCAGTTATAAAAAATAACTAAAAATAAAAAAAAAGTTATACTTTAAGGGTCGGTATCTACCCCAATAACGATTTTCGGACAATACTGCATATGATTTTTTTTTATTATTTTAATGCGTAGAACTCACCATCAATGTATGGTTCCCTATTATCCGAACACCCTGTATATGCAGTAAATACAGATTGCAGAGTAAAGTACGGTAACAACTGATAACAAATACTGCCATTATATAATATTGGTTCATAATAATTATTTTCCTATTTCAATTTGCTTGTTTAAAATGATGAACTAGCACATGACTAAATACTACTAAATACAAATATATGAAAACAATTTCTAGTGAAGATAATTGAAAAAGTTATTTATGTTGTGCAATTACAATTACTAAGTAATTAGTTATTGAATTACTATTTTATGTGAGTAATTGACAAAGTAGTAATTCAATTACTTAATTGGGAGGTAAGTGGTAATTGGTTATTAATACCTTTTTTAAAGTAATTTGCCCAGCTCTGATTGATCTACAATACATGTGATCAATTAATCCTTATAGTATCCCTTGCTGGTATACTTTTTGCTTCAAGAGGTGTGAGACCTTGAAATGAAGCTTTCGCATATTGTCTGGAAACTTTTTATCAAGCTCCTCAAAGGTTTAGCACATTTGGAAACTGTTCTTCACATTCCGCCTTCCGCATAAAGTTTCTTGATTTCATATTAAGGCACGCCACTTTAAAGTCACATCTAATTGGCTTGCTCCTTATAGGATGCTCGAAAAGTGTTTGCCAAAATTCTTCACCCACTCGTCAGTCTAGTTGTTCTTCAAGAAACAATTTGTTCACAAACGCGTTGCTCCTGTATCTGGTAAGGCATTTATGTTATTTTTATGATATAAAGAAAAGAATTTTCTTGGTAATTCATTACAGTCAGGTAGAATTCTTATTCTTATACACATTTCATACCCACGTAAGATATTTTCGGATCAGAGTAATTTAATAAAAGGTAATTTTCTGATATGATGTACATCAATTAAAAAACATGAAAGTGATTCATTGCAAGGAATAATACCAGTTTATGTCATTTGAATAAAGGTTTTGGGATCATCGTCATCAAGGTCATCTGGTATGCCTAGGATGGTATTATTTTTTAGGTTAATTTCAGCAGTCCACTTAAATTATCAATAAGAGAGCTTTGTTTGCTAAACCTTCATCTGAAAGTATACTGGCTTATGAAGACTATAAACACTTGATTTGCACCCTCATCATCATCATAAATGAAGTTTCTTTCACTGTTAAAGCATCCGTAGAAACTAGGAAGAAAACCTATATTGATTTCGTACACTAGCAGTTGCTAGTATTACCATTAGCAATATACTCATACGAGAGTTTTCAATTAATTAAAATAATCTGCTACATGGTTATATGTTATATCTGTGGGTCGGCTAGTTAACTGGAGACGGGTGCGTTCCTTTTGCAAAAACCAAATAGAATTAGAGGGGTGCCAATGAGTTTTTAATACAACAAATATGACCACGATGGTGACCATAACCCATAAACTCTAAAATATTGTCTACAGTAGCAACTTCACTTAATAGCCACGTTAAGGTTTCCAGTAGGGATGGGCGTGTGAAATGAAAACAGTCGGGTAACGCCGGGTCACGGCGGGCCCCGTCGCCAACGTGAGCAATATTTGAAAATCGGGCAGTGAACGTAAGTGAAAATTTCCAAGGCGTGATTCACGTTCCACGTTAATTTCACGTTAAATATTTAGTAACGAATAATAGACTACAGGGTGCTCCGCTCCCCCGCTGCACGACATGTGGAAGATCTAGAGCTGGAGCGTTGTACTTTTGTGTTGCAGCATGCGGCGACGAAGCTTCGCACTTGTGTTGTGTTGTGAATTTTGTGTCTACAGTCAATCGCGTGTCTGTGTCTATAGGCGATCAAATAGAACTTACTTTTACTTCCTCGAAAGTAAAAGTACTTTTAAAGCTAGGAATTAAAAGTGTTGCCTAGTAACATATACTTTTTCAGTACTTATCCCTGGTTGTAGGCTATTGTAGTCAACTTCCATTTCTTTTTGTGTCTACTATTCTGATTGCAACATATCTCGTAAATTATTTCACGTGCAAAACATATTGAGTGCAATAAAAATGAAAATGAAAGCGACGACTCAGCGCTCTTTAACTATACAAAAATCGGGACACGCAATTCGACGAAATTAACAAGCTATTACAGAAATAAGAATTTCAAGTAACTTTTCTTTACAGTATTTTTAAAACTTAAATCTATCAAATCAAGGTAAAAGTATCTAAGCAATGTAAATGATTCTATTCACACCAAGCTGATGTCGATTATTTTGTGCAAAATAAACATAATTTTTAATTCACTACTGTAATGCCGCTAACGTGTGTAAATAGAGAATTTATTTTTGAATAAACCAATAGTTACAATCACATCACATCTTTGTGAGTTGATGTGGTCTGCAAATGTTTTAAAGGGAATGTTAGGCTTAGTTTTCCTGTTCACAAAGGTCATCCTACCTCAAAATCATAAACATGGGTCCAATTTCAAATTTTCATTATTTCAGTCTCGGCTAAATTTACTAATTTTGTCCTCCTAATTAAGACAACTCGTCTACCTGTCATATACTAAAGCAATTTCAGACAGTACCAAAATATATGATATCAGATTCAGAGAAATGGAGCAGCAGCAAAAGCCTCCTGTCAATATTTGTAAAGGAACTAGAATTTATTCATTTAAGCTCTTTTATTATAACGCGGTCTTCGTGCAGACGCAGCTTTAGGGATTAGGTAATAAAATGTTTTACCGGCAGACTGAGTAGTTGTTTCAAACAATTCATTTTGGTTTCGTTTGTTTTTCTCTTGAAAAAAGTTGCGTTGGCAGAACTCCTGTGATTGTGCTCCAAGTCTTAATTCTTAGCTTCAGGTATTTTAATGAATTATTTGTGAAAGCTTCACTTTGATGCGGTTTATGAGCCTTGGGCACTTACGTGGGGCAAATACGTCAGTGTCCTTGAGGCGGTTTATTTATCACAGGTTTGCTAGCCATCCTGCCCAATTGCCTATATTACAGGGTGAGTGAATTATTCAATTTCCATTCTGGTAGCGCAATGCAATTAGCTAAATTTCATCCAGTATATTTAGCATCACCTGTAAATTGCAAAAGACCAGTGATTCTGATTGCTTGAGAATTTCTTTTAGGCGTCACCCAAGAGCTGTAAACACTTCAGCGATTCCTCCTACTTCGGAGTGCACCCTTTGATTCTGTGCCTAGTTCGATTTTAGACCTCGCCGCCTACGGCCATTGTATCTTGTGACGTTTACCAGCATCCTTTACAGCCTGTTTGGGGGCTATTTGATTCACCTCCTGCATAGAGATGATGCAATACTGTACGACCCAATGTTCTGTAGTAATGATATTGGTAACGCGGGCAATATGTAAGAATCTGTAGCTGTCGGCAACGACAACGATTTTCGTGTTTTTACTCAAAAAACTCCAATAAGATGGACCAATAATTTAATATCTTCTGTATAATATTTTTCTACTGTTTTGAGCATTGGGTCTCGATTATGTCTAATCGACCCTCTTGGATTTGTTGTGTGATATAGTTGTATTGCTTTTAATTTTTTGCTGCCTCGTTCTAAGTTTTTGTATTTTTCTTCGTATGAATTAATTTAGTTTTGCATACTTTATGCACCCTTTCGTTTGCATCATTGAATCCTCTTAGACTTTATATAATATATTTGTGCCATCATTTATTTATTATTGTTTGATTTGGTAATTTACTATATAAACGGTGTCTTTGGTAATTCTTGAATTGTTCTCTGTATCGTTCTATAGAGTGATTCTGTAAATGTCCATTTACATGACTTCCTTCTATGGTTTAATTTGATTTGACCTCTATATTTGACAATTCGTCTACTGGCATTTTTAGAAATTTATTTATTACTGATTTCAATTCCATTGTTTGTGTTGGTGTAGCTGTTGTCGCTATCTACTTCAAATATAGTCGTCTGATTTGTACTCTAAAGTTATTTCCATTTTTACCTTAACCATCATATAGTCACTTGAACCTAAAGACCCTTTAAAATAGATACCTCCGAAAAATATACCTTCTATCTTTTAGAATATGGCCAATTCTATTTTTTGCTTGTTGAATTGGGCTGATTCACGTCTACTTCCTCATTGGGCTGATTTTATAAGATGAAGTCGTGGATTATATTCCCACCTCTACCACCTATACTATAGCTTTCAAAACACATTTCATTGTTTCCATTTTCTATTGACGCTGAAATCCTCCATTACTGTTTTGCTAGTTCTTAGTCGATTGGCGATATGAATTCGTTTCAATATAATGCAAGCAAATTTATCTTACAGTTTTTAACGATTTTATTGTGGATTTTATTTTTTCACTAGCATAAAATGCAATGCCACTATTCGTCTCTCCTTTTACAAAGATTGGTTAACTGCTGATAACATAAATCAGCCTTCTCTTTGTCTTCTTGCTTTACTAAATCAAGTGACAGTATACTTTATTTTATACGTACTTAGTGCTTGCTCCAGGTCGCACATTTGAATATCCCCCAGAAGAGTTCGAACGTTATAAGTTCCAATCAAAAGTTTTGAAATATTTTAGCAGTATATCCAATCAACCGCTTGAAACATTTTATGGGCGAAAACCATTCGAGTAATGTACTTGATTTTATTTTATTTAGGTATTTATGAGAAATTCTAGAACAATGTTCTCCTAGTAACAAATTGAAAATGCCTTTGAAGCGGAATTTTCGAAACAAAAACATTCAATTTTGACAAAATCTAAATACTCAACATTTTATAAAGTTTCACTTGCTGTTTCAAAAATATGTCTTTCTAACATTCTTCTTAAAACAATTATTTAAGCAATTTACCTTAGACGAACTTGATTTATAGTTATCCTACTGGCGTTACCTATAATTAAATTTAGAGTACGTACTAACTTAATTCTATATTCTACCCTTACTTTTTCATGTCTTTCCGTATGATGACTCTATTTTCAGCAGCTTTTAGAACTTTCTCTAACCAATCTTTTCTTGGTCTACATTTCTGTTTCTCCATTCTACTTCCCTCGTCTCAAACGCGAAGAATGTATTGTAATATTGAAAAAATCATTTTTCGAAATTTTTTCAGCTTTCGGGGTCCATAGATCCCAAAAACATGTTTTTTTTCAATTGCGTATGTCTGTCACTATTCGTCTGTTAGAGGTATAGTTTAAAAACGATTTTTTTTTTTTTGAGAAAGACAATATTATGCATGCGGCTTATATATTTATATAAATATGTACAGAATCAGCACATTAAGAAAATAAAATGTTGTCTATTTTTGCTTTAAAGCAGGAATTGATAAAACTAAAATTTGCACATAGCTCAGGTTATTACCGCTGATAAAAATGGGACCCAACATGTATAGAGTGAATATCGTAAAAGAAGGTGAAAAAAACGAAAGACGCAAACCGCAGCCAGCGCAAGAGGAAGATGTAGCCATGTAGAGATCATCGCACACTGAACCCATCGCAAGGGACAGAAATGTGTAACGATGGCTGGGGAGTGCAGCTAGCACGGATAGAAAGGTGTGGTGATCGCCGCGTACCTCAGTATCGCAGATATCGAAGTACGTTGTACAGCCCCGTACCTGCAAGGAAATTACGTGTAAAGCCCTCTCCAGATTTTTACTCTCCACTTGTATACTTCTTATGGTCTTGTCCCGTCCAATCCTCATCATATGTTAGTGGATTGTACTGTTTTAGTATTTAAGCTTTCTTTGGCATAGTGTTTCTTATTCTGCCAATTCTGAATTTTCCTTCTATTTTTGTAAGAAATCTAATTGCTGAACTTTGTTAGTTATTCCTTTGTAGTTGTGTTGTTGCCCATACTTCTGAACCAAACGTAACCATTGCTGTTACCGCTTTCTTGAAAATCTATATTACTTCTTTTGGCATTTCTTTCTTAGGTAGAAATGTATTCTTAACACCCTTGAAGAGTCTTCCTGCTCCTCTTTTAGCCTTTCTTTCTTCATCTAATTTTCCATTTTCTATTACCTGGTCCAAGATCTCAATTAACTATATTGCTTAATCAATGTCTTCGTTTTTGTGTTGTAGATCTTCATACCCTATGCTACAGAACCTTTTTGTATACAGTGTGTCCAAGATAAGGAGGGCCAGTATGGGGATCTCGGTAATGGTAAGAGATACAAATTTGATTAAATGGGAAGAAAGTTGCGCAATTAAAGGACTAAAAAAATGACGTTTAGAAATTCTTGATATGATTTTTGGTTTTTCAATTATCTCAAAAAAACCGAATTTTTGGATCATTTCTTTTTTGTTTATTGTTAATAGTTATTGGTTGGTTATTAAATTAATGTATCAGAATTATGACATTATGATGTGCATTTTAATATTTTAACGGCATGTAAAAAGGCCTAACTTACTGTATGAACTTATTTTTACAAAATTATGAGAAATGCAGGTCCGTATCTAAAAAATTTTCTGGTAATCAGAAAAAAGCTCGAAACGTATTAAACCATAATATGTGGTACATTGTTGAATTTAGAGTAACAAGGGCTTTGCAAATTTGGCATAAAAAAACCAGGACCGTATTTAAAAAAATGAAGTTGATGATGGTTTCTCGAAGACGAAACGTCGGATAAAAAAATTTATAACGTAATCATTAAGTCCACTAAAAGTTGCTATAAAGAAGTTTAATCAGTTTCGCTCTAACTTTAATATTAACTCCCGAAAAAATAAAAAAGAAAATACAAAAATTCGGTTTTTTTGAGATAATTCAAAAACGAAAAATCATATCAAGAATTTCTAAACGTCATTTTTTTAGTCCTTTAATTGCGCAACTTTCTTCCCATTTAACCAAATTTGTATCTCTTACCATTACCGAGTTCCCCATACTGGCCCTCCTTATCTTGGACACACTGTATACTCAGATTTTCATTAATTGTTTTCTCCTCACTGAAGATCAAAACCATATCGGCTGAGTATGCTATTCTCGTTAGTTGCATTACGTTTATATGCCATAATCCCACTAGGTATTGTTTAGGTTGTTCTTTTGCTTCTTTGATGCTCTCGTCTAGTGCTATCACGAATAGGTGTGGGCTCAAAATTCAACCCTGGCGGACCTTTGTTATAAGCAGGCGTGATATTTCGTTTTTTACCCTGAAAACGTTTTTTTTCTACGACCACTACTAAAAGTACGCCGTTTAGCACTAGCTTGTTTCACTAAAAATGAAGTTTTATAAATCAGCGTGTTAAAAGTGAAATGAGCTGTTTACTTTTAGCACATCTGCTAAAAGTAAACAGCTGGTGTTGAATTTAGAATTTTGAACTGGAAGTGAGGGTATAAAGTTATTCTAGTTACGTCTTTCGTTAGAGGTAAGGTGTTTTTTTTTTAATTATTAAAGAATTGGTTAATGAATAAAGTAAAATGTGTACTATTTATAATTACCTTTGATAACTAACTACCGGCTGCAGAAACAGTCACCTGCGCCGTCATAGCCTTCTCTTTATTATGACATAAATTATAACTGTCATAAATGCAAACCTTTGCTAAATCGACATTTTTGGATTAATAACGGTAAATTTGAGGCCGTAGAAAAAATATTGTGTGCAAATTCGTGGATAAACACCCACTTCTTGCACAAATAGCTATTGTTGCTCTATTGTGCACCTAGAAAGCATGCTAGACAAGAAAGAAGGCAACTATGTTCTATCCGTATGCATAGGCCATTTCTGTAATAAAGTTTCCACTTGGCTTTTAATGAAATTAAATATGAATCTGCCATTGTACCTGCTCACCGAGCTGAAAGCAATCCTAATACTGACATTGAAATTCTGAAAAGCGTATTATCTGAAAAGCAGTTAGACTTACATAACGTACATATGAAAACAATCCAAGTGATTTTGGCTGAATAGATTGAAGTTATACATGCGTCCTATATTTTCCTCATCTTATACTCTCTTATACTCCTATACAAATCGCATTAGAATTGAGTAAATGTCTAATCATTTATAATTTTTCTCATAATTGTATTTGGAATTCCAAGAGAAATACAACCCCGTGATCCGTCAGCAGCGTCGTAACCACATAAGCAAGCTCAGTGATAAATTTCGCCGTAAGAAAACGCGAGCTTCCTGCTTCCTCAAGCGTTCGCATAAACGGATTAGGATGTAAGTTGATATTACGAGTACGAATAGGAAGTCAGCAAGCCGCAACTGCCAGGACGACTTATCTTTAGGGCCTTTCAGAATGATTGCTGCATCACGGGAATCATTTTTCTTTCGTGAGTCTACTGATACTTGATACTTGTTTTAAAAGTTTTATCTTTATGGCGATTATGGCGTGTAACTTCGTTTTACTTAGAGGAATTTACGGTTTCTGTGTTGCAGCGTCCCTGCTAGATAGACAACATAATTGAGCAAAGTGATAGATCAGCTGAAATTATGTTAAAAGTTCAAAAGTTTCGAAAAGGAGAGTTTTCTCCTCAACTTATATAGACGTAGGGTTTGTATACATACACTCTGGTGAAGTTAACATCCACTCCGTAATACAGGTATTATTTATTTTCTGCCCTAGTTTAACCTTCTACATATTTTACATTTCCGCATGTAAATGTACACCTACTTGCAATTTCTAACAGAACCCCAAATTTTACAAAATGCCTTCAAGGAAAGAGGAAAACCTCCCCGTTTTGTTGACATAACAAAGTCGGGCACGGGACCTACGAGGAATGTCATCTATTATTGATTCACTGAATTTAAAATATTATGCAAACACCAAACGCCTCGTTTATACTTCGACGACACAAATATTTGTGTTATAAGTGCGAGTTAGTGAATTTTAGAACCGCTTGCTGAAGTTGGAATGAAGTTTGTACAGTCAACTACTTTGCATACTTTTAGCTATTGAAAAAGTAGCTACCTTCACCGTTAGTCATGCTATTATTGAAGAGCCACAAAGAAGTTTCAATGTTTCAATATTACCGTTACACCGTAACAAGCCAAAATGGATTCGACAATTTAGTGGGGAGGAGGGGACGCCGAATGTCAATGAGCCCCAACTACTTAAAGCGTATTGGTGTACTGAAAACGCTGTCAAAAAACCTTTTTTTTTGCCTTTTGGAAAACTTGTCCATCTTGGTCAGGGATTACTTTAATTCCTTAAAATGCTTAACATATTCGCCTGAAAAGATTGCTTTACCCACTTTATAGAACGCCAGTAATATTTTTAAAAAAGCAATTCAAATGTACAAACCTTTAAATGGATTTTACAGTCAGAAGAGTAGAGGCCGTTCCATTAAACAGTTTTATAATTTAAGGAAACCAGGAGCAAAATATCTTAACTTTTCTAATAATACTGAAACAATAAATGGAAGCACTTCGTAATGCGAATTGCATCAATATCCAAATTAAAAGCATTACCGGTGGTGGGATTCTAATAGTGCCTGCGAATAAAATTTCAACGCCGCCCGTCTGTTGCACACGTTACGCGTGACCGCCTCGCACTTCTTTCTATTTTACAACATTTACCCTTTATCTGTTTGTTTCGATTTTCGTCAACGGGACAGCCTGAGCTATGTGAAAATTATTACGTTTATCTATTTTTCAGTGAAAGAAAAAGTATTTTAATTTTTTTAGGTGTTCATCTTGTATATGTTACGTCCAAAATATGCTCTTTGCGTCAAAGGTAAAAACCTGAGCTATGTGCATATTACTTGAGTAATATTTCTTGAATTAGAGCAAGAATAGACAGAATTTAATTTTTTCATGGTGCTCACCCTGTATATATTTTGCCGATATTTTTCCAGTTTTATGCCAGAAAGGCATGTAATCCGCATGCAAAATATCGTCTTCCTCTAGCAAATAGTTTTTGAGTTATACCGGCAATTGACAGACAGGCAGACAGAGAGGCACATAAGGAATTGAGGAGATTTGCTTTTCGCGATTACAATACTTTCTTCGACTTTTAGACGAGGGAATTTTTATTATAGATTTTAACTTGCGCTTTGGTTACACAAATATTTGGAAGAAATGCAGTTTCGATGCACTTATGCGCACTAAAATTACGTTGCTGGTTACGTCACGGTAACATACGGGAAAAGAGACCGGTAACTTTGATTTTGCTTACGATGATGCAATTCACAACTTTCAATTTTACCGGCTGAATAGCCTTGCATCTGCACGGAGTAATCGCTGAATAAAGGCAAAACAAAGCCTATACTATTCACTGAAAGCGATTTAGATGCATGAGCTGTCCAGTAATTTAACGGAGCATTTAGGACATACAGGACTGAACACTGCAACCTACATAAGACTATTAAACTAAGCTGCCACCAGTAAAACAGGAATTGTTCATCTAATTCCTGCCCGAAAGTGGTTGCGTTCGAGGCAGTGGTAAGATTTTACTGGCACGGGAACGGGAAGGCCGAGTAACTAATACGAAAATACTATAGTATACACGAAAATGGCAAGTAATCCAAATGTAAAGTGAACTGCTTCATATACTAATTATTATCTTCAAAAGACGCATTACGAAGATGGCCTAGAAACTCCATTTTGTGAATTAGACATACGTCTCAAAATGCGGTCTGAGAAATCAAACAGGTAGGTATTCTGGGACCGAGCTTGCAATGTCTGCCAGCAGCTAGAAATCCTTAAATCTTGATATAGAACTGCACGACTTCTAAATAGCCTGAACACTGCACGATCGAATAATGGGGTAATCTAATTTAACATAACGAAATTTCAATGTAGGCTTTACTAACTACTAATTTACTAGTATATGTGCTAACATAAATCTAACTTTTTTCCATCATCTTCAGCCGTTGTTTGCCCGCTGCTGGACATAGGCCTTCCCTGTATTTTGTCAAATTCTTCTGTCCTGCCCTACCTGGTGTCATCTGGTTTCCGCTATTTCCTTATTCTGTACCCCTTCTTGTTGTACTGGCGATCTTCATTCCAAATGTCAGTACAGGTAGCACACATGAATCCAACACTTGTATTTTTAAAGAAATGTGAACGTTTCTGCTTTTACTATTTCTTCCAGTCAACCAAAAGTTGCCCAGGCCACTCTAACCCGTTGGTTATCTCAATTATTATTTTTGATTTTGCTTTCCAAGTTTTAAAAATTATCGTAGTTCTCTCAATATTTCTTAAGCTGGTTTGCATTTGTAATTAATAAGACAATATCGCCTGAAAATGTAAGATGTCTAAGGGCTCTTCCATCGATCTCTATTTCGTTCTCTTGCTGATCAAGGTCATTGGAAACATTTTCGAGTGCTAGCGTCAAAAGTTTTGGTGATAGTGTATCAATTTTTATAATTGCTCTTAACAGGCGGTGGTGACTTGCTTAGGATTTTTTTGCCATTCTATATAATATAGAAAGCTGTAAGGAAAGACAATCAAGAGTATCGAGAAAAACAGGTAAATAAAATAATTGAAGAACATGGTAACATGAAGGTCTTACGAAGAAACATGGAAATAGGAAAAAGGGAAATAATAAAAATAAAAAAACCAGACGGACAAATAACCACAGATAAGCAAGAGATTTTGAATGTAATTGAAAATTTGTATACATAACTGTACAAAACAAATGCACCACCCAGGAAAAGCACAGACCCAACGAAAAGAGAAATTATGAATGTAGGTTCGGAGGACATCGTGGATATAACCATACAAGAAGTAAAATATGCTCTGAAACAAATGAAGACGCGGAAGTCTCCAGGAGACGATCGAATAATAAGCGAATATCTAAAAAAACGGTGGAGACCAGCTATTGAGTAAAATTAGTAACTTATTAAATACCTGTTTATCTAAAAGTGACATTCCCGACGACTGGAGCAACGCGGAGGTTATCCTAATACCTAAAAAAAGGAGACAAACAGGAGCTGAAAAATTACAGGCCCATTAGCCTCCTCTCACATACATATAAGTTACTGAGTCGGATAATTACAAATAGACTGACAAATAAACTCGACAGCTATCAACCAATCGAACAGGCTGGCTTCAGGAAAGGGTATGGCACCAACGACCATCTCCAAACTATCAAATTAATAATAGAAAAATGCCACCAATACAAACTACCACTAGTGCTAGCCTTTATCGATTATGAAAAAGCATTCGACACTATAGAGCATAAACCAATACTAGATGCCTTAGACGACTGTCGTATTGATTCTCGTTACTCAAAATTAATTCAGAGCATTTATCAGAAGGCAACCCTTCAAGTGAAAATGGATAATATAACAAATAAAATTAAAATTGAAAGGGATGTGAGACAAGGGGACGTTTTATCCCCAAAACTATTCACTCTGGGCTTAGAAAACGTTTTCAAAGATATGAATTGGCGAGACAAGGGAGTCAATATTGATGGAGAAAATTTCACCAACCTCAGATACGCGGACGATATAGTGTTATTTGCTGAACGCATGGAAGAGTTAGAGGACACGATAAAACAGCTAAACAAGGAATCAAAGAAGAATGGTTTGAAAATGAATACTCTCAAAACAAAGATCATGTCTAACATTCCTTCAGACAGAGAAATCGAGCTAGACGGAGAAATTTTAGAAAATACAACATAGTATATATATCTCGGTCACACAATACTTATGGGAAAAGAGAACCAGGAAGGGGAGATATATAGAAGAATAAAGTTAGCATGGGCAGCTTTTGGAAAGCTCAGCTATGTCCTGAAGTCATCAAAGTTTCCCATAAGATCAAGAGCCAGAATATATGACGCATGTGTACTACGTGTCTTAACCTACGGGATTGAGACGGCGACTTTCACAAGAAGAAACATAAATAAGCTGAAGGTGGCGCAAAGGAGTATGGAAAGAAGAATGTTGAGCATAGCGTTGAGAGACAAAGTAAAAAACACTGAAATTCGGAAGAGAACAGGGATAACAGACGTGGGACAACGAGCGGCAAAGGTGAAGTGGAACTGGGCCGGTCACATCGTGCGACAAGGACGAGAAAGATGGACAGGAAAAATTCTAGACTGGCGACCAAGGACGAGTAAAAGAGACGTAGGACGACCGCCCCTAAGATGGAGCGATGATATTGCGCATGCGGCAGGGAAAAGATGGAGACAACTTGCTAGAGATCGAGATAAATGGAAAACAAAAGGATAGGACTATATCCAGAAATGGATGAACGTCTGATAGAAGAAGAAGAAGAATGATATAGTCTACTTCGTTCGGGCTTCAAAATACTTCTCTTTTCATGTTTAAAAAAAGGTGTTCGCGCAGAAGAGTTGTTCACCATGTCATAAGTTATGGGGCCGGTTGCAGAAAGCAATGTTAAGTCTGGTGTTAGCTAACATCGCGTCAAAGTGAACAAAATCGCATCAAATTTTGTTTACTAATGTATTAGTTACCATAAGCATTTGAGATTTGATTCGTTTTTGTTCACTTTGACGCGATGTTAGCTAACACCAGACTTAACATTGCTTTCTGCAACCGGCCCTAAGAGTGTCTGTTCTCTGTTGTTTCTGATTCCAATTGCAAGTGGTCGTATAGATTTTGATTAATATTCTCTACTTCTCATACCTATTTTTGCTTTGAAGTTTCGTATCAGGAGGCGAAATAGCGGTTTTTATAGGTTTTTTGCATTTGCGATATATTCATAAAAAATTCACTCTTTTGTTGTTGCGGTACCCTTTGGAGCGTACGTTTGCATTAGTAGACCTTGTACCATTTTGAGAGCTTTAGAACAGTATAAAAAGCACGATCTAATATGGAATGGGTTTTTTCGATTAGGTGTTCTTTGTTTTTATGGACAAATACTGCTACTCCAACATAATCCGTACAGGATGTGGCCTAATTTCAGCTCGGTAGTCGTGTCTCCTGATAGTCGTATTTTAAAATGTCTTAGTACTTCTCATTTTACATCTTTCAATTCCTTTCCAGGTTTCCAATTTTGACTTATCTTGGCACGCTGTTTATATTATAGCTATTTACCATAAGCTGTTAGTTTAGATTTCTGTATTTGTCGTTTTGTTTAAATCCCCTGAATCTTTAGCGTAGAGTGGCATCGTACCAGTGTGGGATTTTGAGAATTATGTTTTACCGTCCTGGGGTGGTTTACCATTTGTTTTTGAAACGGCATCTTTGTAAGGGGCTTTTGGCCGCAACTCTACACTGGACATACGAGTTGGCGAGTGGGTAGGATGAAGAATATGTATTGTGGTGGGTGCACAGGGACGGACTGGCAAACCGGGCGATGGGGCCGGTGGTCTTCTGGTTAATCACCACCACTTATTAGCTTGTACTAATGCTCCCTGGTTGAACGCTGCGACTGGAAGATTGCTCACAAAAATGTTCTACGAACTATGAATGTTGACAGGGTGCGTGGGGGAGTCTGCATGTAGATTGTGCAATTCTGCAATGTGCAGCAGTCTTTGTTGGAGAGTCTTATTTGAGAATGAATGTGTAGAAAACAGCATCAACAAGCAGTTTTTTAAATATTATCGAAGAAATCAGATGGTGGCAACAATAGCGGTGTCTTCCTAGAGTTATGTCAAACATTATATGAAATAACACAACCAAAGAACTTTAACGCAGAGGTACGATTCAAACCACAATATCTTCTTGATGGTTTTCTCGAAGTATGATACAATTATTACAGCAATATTGTTCAAAAGAATTTTTATGCTGATCTACTTCCCCTCTCTCAAAGTATTTGCAAACATCAGGGATGGATTTCTTGCAAGGATACCGCATGGTCGAAGACACTTTACAATCACTGAAGACGTTTTCCCGCGAATTTCATAAAATTGCTGAAGATACTGAAGAGTTTATAAATAATAAAAATGAACAATTTCTTGAAAACGAAATCCCGCTAGACGTTGTCTTTAAGACAGAGATGTGTGCCCATAGAATGCGTAAGAAAAAGAAATTTCATGACCACAATAGCGAAGACGAAGCAACACAGAATCAAGCGGACAAATTTATAATAGAGGTTTTTAATGTGACTATCGACAAAGTTGTCAATGTCTTAGAATCCAGATTTGTAAATCACAAGGAGTTGTATCAAAGACTTTGAATGTTTTCACCCTTCGAGTTTCCCCTTCCGTCCAAACCTGTCGAAAAACGTTCTACAGAAAGTTTGTGGAAAGCTGAGGAAGTTTTATCCTCAAGATAATCTGCAAATGGAACCTTTACATTTTGCTTCCAAGTGGAATAAGCTGTCGTCAGCATTACCAGACAAGTACACCAAAGAACAAACTGAACAGGATGATGATGAAGAAGAAAACAGTACTGCTGATCATAAATTCTGTAAAAAATGTATAGTCTATTGATACTATGTTCTACAGACATATAATTTATATGCTGAAGCATAGTTTGATCAAGAGAAAGCATTTAAATATTTATTAACCCTTTCTGTTTCATAAGTTGCATGCGAAAGGTCATTTTCTAAATTAAAATTTATTTTATCTACGAACACCACTAAAAGTAGGCCTTTTAGCGCTAGCTTGTTTCACTAAAAGTGACGTTTTATAGTTTAGCGTGGTTAAAGAAATCAGCTGTTTACTTTTAGCCCAGGTGCTAAAAGTGAAGTGAGGTTATAAAACTACAATTTCGAACTGGAAGTGAAGTTGTAAAGTTATTCTAGTTGCTTCTTGCATTACAGGTAAAGTGTTTTTGAAATAATTAGAGCGTTATGTAATGAGTAAAGTCAGATGTGGAGTATTAATAATTACATTTCGTAACTGACCTTGACAGTACTGGCTTCGCAAACAATCGCCCGCGCGTCATGGCCTACTGTTTGTTATGACATAAATTAGAAGTGTCGTAGATGCAAACCCTTGTTAAATCAATATTTATGGATTAATAACAGTAAAATTAAGGTCGTAGATAAAATATTGTATGCAACGCGTGCTAAAAGTCGTTTATGCACGAGACATGTTATGAAACTCAGCCTTCGGCTTCGTTCACAATTTTCATGTCTCGTGCATAAACATGAACTTTTAGCACTTGTTGCATAAATAGCTATTAAATAGAGTAAGGAGCTGCTTGTCTCAAGATCATTTGGATGCTTTTATGCTAATGTCTTCCAAAACGGACGTTTGCACGTGTATTGACAATGATAATATATTGCTTCAACTGACATATAAATGTAAAAGCATAAGAAACTTACTTGTAATTTGATATTTTAATACCATATTTTTATTGTTCCTTTTTTACTTGACCCCTAGTTGCACCTATATGCGCTAAGAGTTTACTAATTTATTTAATGTTTTTTATATTGTTTGTATTATCTGATTGATTTTGGGATATTAACGAGTATATATTTTATTTAAAAAACATATCGTTTTTTGTCTAATAATTGGATTTGTTTGCCAAATAAGTCACTTTTGAAATGGGCCGGTTTGGGATCACTCGCCCGGGCCGGTTGAAACATCCAGTCCGGCCCTGTAGGGTGCATATCAAGACATATAGTTTGTTTGTCAAAATTAATCCCTAGGTATGACGTTATGTATAGAATGATAAAATTATTCAATTATGAAATTACAAAGATGAACTTAAGTATAAGAAAGAGCATCAGAATTATTCAAAGGTGTATTTAGTAAGTTAAGATTAGAATTCCAATCCACTCGAACCATTTAGATTAAGAAACAGAAAGGTTTTAAGATATGATTTAAATATTGCTTGAATTAATGTGGAAAGTTAGTGTCGAATAATTATTTGAAGAAGTTATTCAATATGTCAGGTATAAATAAATGTACCATTATTATTACCTGGGAGTGTTAAATTAGAAAAAAAGTGCATAACATATATTACTATGGAAAAGATTATTATGAATAATAACAACGATTTTTGATTCTCAACATGTACACCTATTTTGTGAAATGTTAATATTTGAAAATGAAACCCTTTTATAAAACGATTTTTATTAAACTGGTTGCTGTATAAATGGCTATACATGGTGCTAAATTAACGAGACGGAAGAAAAAATAAATTTTAAAATAAACTGTATAATGGATTATGGAGAAAAAGGTGTATGGTAGAAGTACAATAAGAAGTTAACCTGCTACAATCTTCAAAGAATGTTTTCTGGAATTGGTGTTGCACTGAGTTTGTTGTTGGTTGATTACATCATGTGAATTGGAGAACGGGCGTTGCATTTATTGGTAGTGGGTCTCATTGAGCTTCTTGTTGGAGTAAACATCTTGTGAACTGGATAAAAGGCATTTCGTTTACTGGTATTGTAACTCATCGAGCTTCTTGTTGGAGAGGACGTCTTCTGAACTAGACCTCATCGAGATTCTTGTTGGAAATTATGAACATCTTGTGAGATTTGGAAAGGAGGCATTGCAGTTACTGGTAGTAGACCTTATCAAGGTTGTTGGTGGCAGTAACAAGTATCCTGTCATATTTGGATGGAGGCAGTTTTCAGTTACTGGTAGTTGATTGTATCTAGACTTAGGTTGGTGCGCAGATGAAAGTAAAGTAAATTTACTGCTGACCGGGAGATTGCAGTGTTGTGTTAAGAGACTGTACTTGCATAAGTGTCTTAGAACTTCTGTAAGCAGACGGAATACGCTTGAAACAGTGAAGAGGCAGATTGAAGTGTTTGGAGAGATGGCAACTGCAGGTATTTTCTGAAAGAGCTTAAAATGAAAGGTTATAATAAAGTGAATAAGATAATTTAAAGGAACTACTTAAATTTTTCATGTTTATCAAATGATAAGAATTGTAACAAATATGTTTTTGACTGATTTTCCACTTTCATAGTTTTTGACATTGACAATTACAGAACAGTCATATAATTTGTGAAATAAGCTTTTATTGAAAAACGACCTTTCAAGTGTAATAATAATTTTTATAATGCATAAACCCGACCTGATTTAAGAATAATTGCTCTGCTGGAGCTAGAAATATTTAACACAATCAATAAATGATCATTTATATCAAACAGCATATAATTTACATAAATTCGTCTAAATCAGAAATTGGTTATAATCAAAAAAATATTAATATCATACAGGGTTATATCATAATAATTGGCACCGCAACGTGGAGTTATAACAGTATATAAGAAATAGAAAAGTCGGTTTAGAGATTCCAATAGGATAGGCGCATAGAGAACGGATCTTACAAGATGGTGCTGCTCACTATAGATCCTTTGTTTCTTCTCAAATATGTGTTCCCATTGGTAATTTATACTTGTACATAGATAGTGGTATCTGGTAACTAGTGTTTTCGACTGCTGTTGTGACTATTAACGTATGTCCCATAAGTTTTGAGAAAAAATTTTAACAGTTATATTTTATGTTGCTTTAATTTTATATTAAATTCAACTAGAAGTAGTTATTTATCCAGTTATATTTAACAGAATTATATCTTAAACTGTGGACAATGGTCCATGTTCTTCAACGCCAAACAGATCCAAACTGCATGAAAGTTATGCACGTTTTGCACTTTTTATATATTCTTTTGCTATTATTTTTAGGAATGTTTTGAGGATCTGACTCATGAGACTGATAGTCTTATGATTTTCGCATTCTGCTTTCTAGGTCGGATTATAAAGATTGATTTAAGCCATTCTCGTCGGCTTCTTTCTGTGTCATATTTATGTTATTTAATACTACAGTAACCCATTTGGTTTCTTCGTCATCCATGACCTTTAGAAATTCATGCCAAAGAGCCTGCTTTTCTTCATGAATATTCACTTCCTTTTAACTATACTTCAGTTTATTTGTCTAAAACACGAAGAATGTATTGTAATTGTGAAAAATGGCCTTCCGAGATTTCATAAGATCTTCACGTTTGAGGATACCTAAATGACGAAAAATATGTTTTCTCAATTCCCTCTGGCTGTCTGCCTGTTTCCGGTATAACTCAAAAACAAGTTGGACGAAAACGATATTTTGCATGCAGATTATATGTCCACCTAGCATGAAACCGAAAAAGTGTCGGATAAATATATACTGGGTGACACCTCAGAAAAATAAAATAATGCTTATTTTTGCATTAAGTTAGATATAGATAAAGATCAAAATTTTAACATAACTTAGGCTTTACCCTTTAGAAAAATAAAACTCAACAGACACTGTTGCCTGTCTATTTGCCGGTTAATGCCTAGTATTCAAAAAAATCGCATTCGCAGGCGCTGAAGTTCGAATACCACTGCCTGCAATGTTCTTTAAATTTCAAAATTGATGTAATTTGCATTACTAAACCTTTGGTTCTATTGTTTCAGTATTATTACCACAGTTCAGGTTGTTTTACCTCTATTTTCCTTTGTTTTCTAAAATTGTCTAGTGTCACTTGCGTGGAATGTTATGAGTAAAGCCATTAACACTTTTTTTTGTTACTTTTGTTACAACTTATGACACTACTGAGTAATGATACTTTCGTATTCTTGTTTAAAAAAAAATCGGTTTAGACCTCTTAATCTTTGTAGATAAACACCCAGCATTATTTGGCTTAATGTGCCCTGCATCTTGTGAACTCGAGCAAGGATCCACCCGATGGCCACGGGCCACCAAAGAGCATGGTCATGGCCTGGATTCTTGCTCGAGTTTACAAGGTGCAAAAGGCACATTAAGCCGGAGAACGCTGGGTGCTTATCTGCAAAGACTAAGCGGCCTAAGCCGAAATTCTATGTTAACAAGAATAATTCGAGTAACCGCGAAAGCCTTAAACAATATATAATGATACTTTTTTATAATTCTGTCATTCGACTTTTGGTTGCAACCCGAAAATAGAGAAATTGTGAGTCTTTCCTTTCTTTAATTCTAATTATTTTAATCTGTAATCAATATTGCACTTTAGGAAGTTTTTCAAAGCAGGTAATTTGTTGACTGGAAGAACTACCTTAAGACATTTGGTAAATACTCAAGGATTGACGATATTTAAGGTTCTTAGGGTCAGCATAATTTGCTTGAGCAAAGACGTTAAGCCAAACCTCTTTTTGTAGCTTATTGTAGCTTACATTGTTATGTCGACAGTGGATGTAAAAAAGTATTAAGATGACTGACATGCAGAGTTTTTTTATTGTGGGAGCTGAGTACACATTAAACTATATTTAGAATTACAAATAGAGGCAAGAGATTGCAGATGGACCGAATAGTATTAATTAAGGAATACTACGTTAAAGTAGGCTTGAGCAATTATAAACTCTAGACAAAGTGTTACATTTTGTCTTTAAAATTTACCTAAATTATGTATAGTTCTATATAGTTTAAACATAGTCATTTGTATAATGCTAGTTTAAGCGGAGGAATTAATAACAATACAAAACATTCTAATTTATTTTGTCAGATATATTTCTACCTCAACTGAAAGACTACAAATAAAATCCATATATATCGGCAATTTTTCTGCAAAACTTATTTTAGTTATACTCCTTCAGATTGTTTGTCTTCAATCTAATTAAAGAGCTCTGGCAATTAATGGATTCAAGGTAATTAAGTTTGCTCGGCAGGCGTAAAAATTTAATGGTCATTTATTTTAACTACACAGAGAGCAGTAAACGCTATTGACTTTCAAAGGTTGCAAATTGTTAACATGGATCGTATTTATCGTGCACTCATATTTACAAAGCATCGACGTTCAGCTGGCCTGTTATTAGTTCCACTCTAATTCATCTGGGATTTCATTTTAAAAATACAAGAAACGCTACCCTTAATATTTCCTTTTCAAGTTGCGGGACGTCAGCTGCATTCGGGTTTCCTCGTAGGTGGAGTTAATTCAAGACGTTGACGGGACGTTTCAGGCGCACCTCGGCCGTTTTCACCTTTATGTTTAGGTCTGGCCCTGACTAGCTGTCAACCTTCCGAAGTTTGAAATGTCTTTAGGATCGCTGCATTTCCAAGCCTTAGGATGTTTAGTTTTAAGAAGTCAAGATCTGAGAAGCACTCAGCATGCTAAATGATACCTTGTCTTGGTTGAACTTCCTACACAGGAGAGGTTACGAATTTCCGACCCTTTAAACATGTTAAATTCTATGTCGCTCGTGGCTGCATAAAAAATATTAGTTTGACTTTTTGGTAAAAAGACGTATCAAGTTACATGTAATTTACTGCAATTTGATATTTAGTTCTGTAGAGTTTTAAGAACTAAATTATGCTTTAGGTGCTGGATTAGAGTTACACCCAAATGATATCTGTCCTATAAAATCTAACAAGAAAAAATTGTACTCTGTCCAAAACCCTTAAAGCAACGTATAAAGTCTGAATATAGACCTTATCTGTTTCTAGAACATTTTTGAAAGAGCGCTTTTAGTAATATTCTAATATTTGGCCTAAGTTCCTTATGTTGACTGTTATCACATGATTGTATCAGAGAGTAGCTAATCAGTTCCCATTTTCGCCATTTGATCCCAGTAGCTGTTGATTTAACATTTCAATTCCAAATTCAAAGCGTGAGTGTCCACTTTCTTCAATTGTCCCATGTATAAATCTAGGGTTGTTAACTTCCAAGTCCTTTATCTCAATCTCCCTACTACCCTTTTTTTATCTAAAACTTCTAGCGGCTACATAATCATAGCATTTGCACTTCCGATTTCTTTAGATTTGGACAGATTACCTCAAATTCACGCTGTTTAGCCATTTTTAAAAAGAGAGGTGTGTCTTTGCATCAAGTTGTCTTTTGACTGAGTCGGAATGTATCGTGGGTAAAGGAGGACAAACTAATATGAAACTGAATCGCTCAAATACAGAGCATGTGACGTATCTATAGGGGAAAGTACTCCTAGCGTCCTTCCAAGTAACTCTCGAGCTGTGGGAACAGTATAAATACCGTTGAAGACAGATCCGGCGAATAAAGGGTGCTCCAAGATCACCACAGTTACTTCTTGTTAAAAATTATTTTACAACTCCAAATGCACAGGGACATTATCGTGTGAAAGATGCCACGTTGAAGACAGATTCGGTGAATAGAGGGTGCTCCAAGATCACCACGGTTACTTCTTGTTAAAAATTATTTTACAACTCAAAATGCACAGGGACATTATCGTATGAAAGATGCCACTTGCAGGAGGCTTAAATACGGCCGCATACAACGAATGCGCTACATGACACCCTTGTAGTACAGGCTACTGGCGGTGACATCCGGTAATATGAATTCCTTGCGAATGATGTCTTGACTGTAAAAAAAAGTGACCGGCGTGGTCGTCACCACCGATTTTTTGGAGGCTATATTTCTTTGGTCTGGGTGACGTCGTCGATAGCCAATCTATCCTCTGTTTTTTGCTTTCTGGATCGTACTGAAAGCACCATAATTTTTCATCATTAACAATTGAATCCAGTAGATTCAAGTCACTATCGGAAGTTCTAATGAGGTGTCCACTCGATGCCCTTTTTTCAGGGCTAAAGTTGTGAGGAACGACCTTGAAATTTATCTTGCTTTTCTAAATATTTCTTGAAAATGTTCCTAACAGTTTCACGCCTAATTCCCCGTTTTTGCTCCATCATTTTGAATGTCAATTGTACGTCAGCGATCACAAGTTGTGGGAGTTTTTCTATCGTCTCAGGGTTTTAGGTTGTGATCGAACAACCATGCTTCGGATCATCGAAAAGGTCCTTCGAGACCTTCACGAAACTGGAAAAACTATTCGAAAAGATGAGTACGTGACGAATACTCGTAAATGTATACATTTTTAACATTTCCTGGCCGTTTTATTCAGATTTGCTTTTTGCTCCATATCTATCTTGTGCTACACGTGGCACTTATACAGACAGATCAATAAAAAAAACCAATTAGGGCAGGCTGTGGTATGTGTTATACGTTTGGCAGTACTGAAGTGTATTGTCAGTCTATGTCAAATTCGAGATTAGTAGGTTAGGTTTTGTTTGTTATTTGCATATATCTAATAATTACTATATTGCTAGCGGCTATGAGTGGGAAACTCACGAAGGAAGTGAGACAGACAACCAACTCTTCAATGTCTAATGGTGAGCTGTGCGCAAGCGCGGCGGCGTCGTCGGCCCAATGGGGAAGTGGTCAAGTTTAAAATTCGCTTCTAAAGGCGGAGTTCGAATTCTCACGCATGCGTACGAGACGCGTTATACTCTAAGTGAAACTAGGTCGGCGCCGTAATGTTTTCGGGCGTTCCGAGGCCCTACTAGCAATATATGTGTATTATATATATGTTTATTTGACACAGGCTGACGCAAAACATAACCTGAAAACACACAACAATACACTTCAGTACTGCCAAACGTATAACACATACCACAGCCTGCCCTAATTGGTTTTTTTTATTGATCTGTTGTTACTAACTTGTATTCTAGCATGCACAGCTTACATACATGCTCTGATAGCACGTCTCTTAAGTATGTGTGGACGAGAGTTTAAGTTACAATTGGGGTTTCATGTTTGTTCTATCTCACAATCCAAGTTTTCTAAGTTTTCATGCTCCCATTTTGAAATATATTCCTAGTACCTCGTCAAGTGCTAATATACACAAGAGGGGCGATAAACTGCAACTACACTGTTTACTAAGCAGATCTCATAGTTTTCTGTTGCGAAGCACTCTACAATAATATATCATATACATAAATCGTTTTATTGCTGAGGCTCTTAATCTTCAGAAAAATAAGATCTAAATGCCAAAAGATACTGCTCTGCAGCTTTCCTTGACATATCTCAAGCTTTTGATAAGGTGTGGCACAGCGGCTTACAAGTCAAACTAAAGAAGCTCCTCCCTCATCCCCACTATCAATTGCTTAAATCATACTTAACAGACAGACACTTCCTAGTGAAGCAGGGCAGTGAATACACCGGCTTATATCCCATACATTCAGGCGTCCCTCAGGGCAGCGTCCTTGGCCCAATACTGTACCTCCTGTACACGGCAGACCTACCAACAACAAGAACTACTACGGTAGCAACATACGCAGATGACACTGTTATTCTGGCGTCCCACATTGATCCAACATCTGCTTCAAGAAACCTTCAAACAAACCTAAATAAAATTCAGCATTGGTTAAAAATATGGCGCATTAAAGCTAATGAAACTAAGTCCACGCATGTGACATTTACATTACGCAGAGAAACATGTCCACCTGTGAAGATTAACAACTGCCAACTCCCGCAAGTCGAAGATGCTAAATATCTCGGCATATACTTGGACCGCCGCCTTACTTGGAAAAAACATATATTTACCAAACGTAAGCAGCTTGGACTTAAACTACGTCATATGTACTGGCTCATTGGCCGCAAATCAAAATTATCCCTGGATAACAAAATTCTACTATATCAATCCATCCTAAAGCCAATCTGGACTTATGGAATTCAGTTGTGGGGTACTGCTAGTGACTCCAACATTGCCATCCTGCAGAGGTTTCAGAACAAGGTTTTGCGTGTCATCGTTGACGCGCCTTATTACGTTTCCAACGAAGTGATTCTACACGACATCCCTCTGGAATCTGTCAAGCAAGCCATACATCGATTCAGTGCGAAATACAGTGAAAGAGTATCAGTGCATCCTAATGTGTTGGCTAACCAGTTAAACGTGCGTGAAGTCAATGAAGTGCGTAGGCTAAAACGTCTGCTGCCATCAGACCTAACTATAGGACACAGATAAGTTTAATCTTAAGACAAATATACTCTAGATTAAGATTAGATAATTTTAAAGGAGATCACTCACTGGAGTGATACTCTACATGTCATTACATTCTTGTCAAATCAAACGCTTATTGCCCACTGGGCAGATTGCAGATCCCTCAAGGAGTTAATAAAAAAAAAAAAAAAAAAAAAAAAAAAATACAAACTTAACGTTTTCCAAGTATAGTAACCTTTCAAACTATCAAATGCTCTTCTAAACTCAATTAAAACGAAGTAAACTATGATGTAAGACTCGCTGCACTGTATATGAATATTAAGTCTATACAGAACTTGTTAGTACGGAAATCACACTGGTCATGATTAAATTTAGAACTTACAAGAAGGCTATGGAAAGCAGTGTTAGGTGCGTGTCTTCGGGACAGAATAAAACACGAAGAAATTAGACGCAAAACAAGAGTGACCGATATATTTGAGAAAATATTAAAAGTGAAATAGCAATGGGTTGGAAATGTAGCTCGTCAAGATCCTGACCGTTGGGATACAAAAATTATGGAGACCAAGACTATATAAGAGAAACGCAGGAAGACCGCAAAAAGGATGGATTGACATCAAACGAACGGCAGGAAAAAGACGGTTTGAAGTAGCGCAGTCAATAGAAGTTAATAAAAAAAAGTGGCGCAGAATAGACATAAGTGAAGAAGCTGCAACAGGCCTATATCCAACAGTGGAGAGACCAAGGTTGATGGAAGAGATCAATGTGCTATAATTATAATAAGCGGGTTAGTGTTATTGTTGAGAACTTTTATCAGGATTCCGCTTTTCCAGAATGAAAAGTAAAAGTTTGCATTTTTAACTTAAACGAAAAGAAACATATACCTTACCGTCTCCGCATATATGACGTTGTCTAAGCAATAGCATAGAAACAATTTAGAAACTTTAAAGGGAAAACGACCAAATCTAATAAGTGCTCGAACTTTAATGTGGAAAATAACCAACTGGAAATAGTTAGACATGCATTCAGCTGAACAAGTGGAGTTAGACGTAAATACTAAATCCACCAGTATTTACAATGTATAAGACTAAACAGACCAACTGTTAATATTGAGATTAAGATACATAAACATGTATCTAGTTTTTATTCTATAACTGACATGTAGAAAATTCAACAGTTACACCAATATCAGAGAAGAATCGACAAGAAGAATTTCAAAAATTACCTTACGATCGTAAATCACCGCTTGATAACCCTCACCAGTGTTCGCCGATTAATTGGTCTAGCAGATTTTGAATTAATAATCGATATGATGTTGCTCCAAAAATGTCCGAGTATGCAGGGAAACATATTTTTTTTGGCAGCCACATTAACCCTTTTCGCAAATCGGAGTTCTAATTTTTGCTCCGTAAATTACAAGATCTGTGTCCGACTTATTTAAGTTTTATGTCGCGCGCAGATTTCTCCCGAGAAACCGTTCGCTAAAGGACAGTTTTGGTCCTGTTGTGGGATCGCCGTAAGGGATTGATCAGTTAGGGATATTGTACTTTCCTTTTTGGAAACAAAATAACCACTGGTTTTTAGTTCCTCTGCATGTTCCCGTTGCTGTTTACCGACGGTTTCGCTGTTCTTCACGTTTTAAGATTCTGTGTCTTAGCTGTCGCAATCGAAGGAAGACTTTGTAGGTGTTCGATAAGCAAAGAAGCTGCCACCTATAGCCGCGAAACGTTTAGGTTTCCCCCAACTCATGGTATGGGCATCGACTTTGGAGTTTTTCAGTATTGGCCTTCTCAAACGGCACCTTACGCGCTTCAAAGAGAGATTCCTGAGTATGCTGAATAGCCCCCGTTGGCAAAAATTATTCGATGCGGGGTTCAAACGTTTATTTAATTTAAACGGAATTCGGCCGTCAGTAGTTTTCCTACTGACTTTTTTAACACTTAATAAACTCTACTGCAGACTGTTCCACGTCCCTTATTTGTTATTCCTTTTCTGTATGCCGTGTAAATTCCCGCATTGTTCGGCGATTACAGCGAAGCTTTATGTTGGAAACCACCGATAAGATTACAAATCTTCTAATGTGAAAGTGTTGCCCTCGAGAAAACCTATTGGACTACCCTACTTCGGAGAGATGTTAATTTGTAGCGTTGCTTGAGAGTTAATTGTATTTTTCACCCAATTACTTCGCTTTTGAACGCAGCGCCCCGTGTACCTCTCGTGCACTATATTTATTACGTATTTTGATGTCAAGAATTCGGGAAGAAAACGTATATCACAACGTAAAGAATTCCTCTTCTATGTTACATTATTACTGCAATATATTGTTTGAGTCTTCCTAGGTAAATACAGACATACCTTTGAGTATCGAATGCCTTCTGCTCAGCTTTCTTTTCCCCACTACTACACATAAACTTCCCCTAATGTAATTTGGGACAAGTTGCTCTCAGTGCTTTCTTTTTCCAATCAATAACATTGTTTGTCAAGGTCCTGTGCTTCTCCTTAATATTCTGGGTTTCCAACCTACCATACGATTGACCGATTTTCTTGCAATGTAGCCTACCGAACTCCAACTTAATTTTGCCACCTTCTGCATAATGTCACTTGCGTTTGTATGTCGTCTTTCCATGACAGGTTGAATTGTTTCCAGATTTTCGAAATTTTTATGTCTAAAAGCCGTTGTCCCTATGCCGAATGCAGCGTCCTGAGACCTATTCTTTCAAACCTATTCGTAATTCTTCTATTTTCAAAACCTAGATGAGTTTGCGAAATGATTTCCAACCATCTTTGATTGTTCTTGTGATTTTTGTAATTTGATTTTGTTTTCGTAGCTTAGTAAGTTTTCCAAGATAGAAATATTAGTCAACATTCACCGAAAGTGTCGGTGAGTGCTATTTTCATTTGGAGTCGTATGGTCTTCGAATTCCACCTGGTTTCACTGCGATGCTCCGATGATTCAGATATACGTCTTTTAAATTCATTCTTCCTCTTTCCCAATTTAATCTTTAAAGTAAACTTAAACAAATTTTCCAATATACGGATAAAGATTTGGGAAAAATGTTCCTGTGTGACACCTGCTTCTAAAGCTTTGCGTGCTCGTTTCTTCATCAGTTTTTATGTGAGTGATTTAAGTATTTTAAATATCTGCTACTTACGGAAAGGCTATCATTGTGTCCCAGAAACCTTGGAATATTGACCACAATTCTACTGATTTAAAGGCTTTACCTACGCCCACATACGAAGTTGGCAATTTCAATACAGTCAAATAGCCACGAAAAATGACAATATTATTCACTCGGTCGTTATAATAACGAATGTATTTGCTAAAAAAAATCACAATTCACAGTGATACAGTGGGCTAAGTGTCATTTTAACCTAAAAACTACTGACAATCTACTGACATTGTGAGTTGTCACAATAAATTTGTCATTCATTTGATTGCAAAAATGTGTCTTTTTGTGCTGTGGAAAAAATAGCGTACGTAACTCCCTCGAAAATGTATCGTACTCTAGTGTTTTAAATCAATCGGCATCGCTACGCTTCACCTCGTTTCTGAAATATACTCGCACGATATATGACACTTTCGCAGCTTGTTATGCAATATACTATATCAAAATCAAGAAACACAAGGTGATGTGGAGGCTGTATTTTCCTCAGTTCTCAATTAATGTTCGTACTGTTGCAGATGAGCAATGGTATCCAAGCCTTTTCTAAAACCAGCTGGCTGGTTGCGTTGATAGAAGTCTTGTTTGTTAATCAAGCGATTTGTTAGGATTGTTGTCAACAATTTGTAAATCTCAATACATTATTGAATGATATATAATCATATGGAATAATAATCGCGAGACAATGTTTTCAAGTTCTATTCATATTTCGTTGAAGATACAATTCTCTTAAACAAGTTTAGATCAAGTACAACAAAGATATGTACAGCGTACCCAATTTTTGATAAAATTAAATGGGCATTTGTCTTATTCTTAGAGTAAGAAGAGAGCACTCTACCTATTGTGCGCTAAACTGTAATCGCTGATTCGTTTTCAGAAGCTTCATAACCCCATCCCGTAAAATACAGGGTAAAATAAGATGAAACGGTGCAAGTCTCTTATAGAAACTTGGGCACGCTGATGGTATGGGCCGGTTTTTACCATGCCCTCTTTGAAACGTCCGGTCCTAAAGACACAGGTAGTGTTCGTTATCTATTAAACAGTGTTTTCGATGTTGTATGACCGTTATCATATTATATGATGTTCATAATCGCGCCATAATAGCGACCAAGAAAATTCACAATGGAAATAGAAACTATTAATTATTGCGAAGCTTAAATGGATGAAATTGGTTTAAAAGAGTGACGTCGATTTACCAATACCTACTGCGGGGAGTGCGAATGAGTGCAGGTGTTAAGTGATAAAAGTTTAGATCCGCATCCTTCGGTAATCTAAAAAAGTCTTGCTCAGACCGAAATTCGAACTCACTACCCCAGACTCGGGAGTCAACGCTACACTAATCTGACAGCATGGCTAGGACACCGCTTAATGTCTATCAGTGGCAACGCGACTACAAATTGACAAATACGTACAAAGGAAAAAGCGACTAATATTCCCTAAAAGTTCTTTGCATTAATATTCCAAATAAAATGGTACAAACATCATCCTTATAAGTTATGTCGTTCTTGAGTTACCGTATTTAAAGCAATCCGGAATTACTTCTGCATTTATTAATTTTCCGACTTTCCTTTAACTCCAAACTGATTACTCTCTTTACTAAAGTTATGTAGTTGCCTGAGACTTATACTTATACAATTTTGGGTAAGTCGCGATTGAGCGGCTATAAAAGCTTATTAGTGTCGAAACTCGAAATCAATACTTCGGCTGATTATGCCGAAGTGCAATATAGAAAATGGGTATAGTAATTCACCAAGAACTTAACTGTGCATTTGTCATCACACCCTGATGAGATTTTTTTGTTGACGAAATAATAGAATACAGATAACTCCTAAATATTTAACAAAAAATGTATTTTCAACTGAAAAGAGATGGTCGACGGGTAACCTAAAATGCGGGAGTTCGTTAATCTTTAATTTTCCGCAGTCGAAACGAAACCAACCAGAGGGTCGGTCGCGAAACATATTTTTCTTCGAAGCGGAACTATTAACTGCGGGGACGTGCCGACTTGGATAATGCGTTCCTAAACTTTGAGTAGTTGCCAGGAACACCTTCAGATTGGAAAAACGCCGCTTTCGATTTATTCTATTTCCTCACGCACGCTGTCTCGGAACAATATGTCCCTTCAAAACATTATTCAACTTGACGGGGTACGTATGACGTCTTATCCGACAACGTGAAATATTCGCTTAAAGCGTCTGACAGCTTTTAAGGTATTTGCAAATAATCATCTACTTTACTTACTATAGATACATAGCTTAAAATGCTTGATATTTGTATGAAACCTGAGCAGAAGTGGCTGAGGCGTGCTTTTGTTTCTCCAAACGAGATAATCTTTCGTGATGAAATTATGTTCGCCAAAATAAGCAAGGATAATGATCTCAATTCATTACAGGTGCTTTTGTAGCATAAACTGTAATTAATAAACAGGATTGTTCCTTTGCAAAGCAGTCGTCGACACAAATTGTACCATTCCTAAATTACGAACTAGGAAATTTAAACCGGCGGTTCACTAATTAAACCATAAGATTTAAAACTGAGGTCTACAGGAATAGGTATAAATTTTATGTTGTAAGTGTGCAATGCGCCTTTGTTTTATTTTAAGTTTATTGCAACTGCAACTTATTAAATAAAAACCTATTTTACAGAATAACCCGAATAACAGCTTTAAGAGCATACCCGAGGGACTTTGGTGGGCCATCGTAACCATGACCACAGTTGGCTATGGAGATATGGCGCCCAAAACTTATGCCGGAATGTTCGTCGGGGCCCTTTGCGCGCTTGCAGGAGTCCTGACCATTGCACTTCCTGTACCTGTGATAGTCTCCAATTTTTCAATGTTTTACTCGCACACTCAAGTAAGTAATTTTATAGTGTTCTTTATGGAATATAAACTTAACGGTCTCGGTTCTTCACTTACTCATGGATATACTGCATGCAAAGGCTGTTCAGTTTTCGATGTGGTTAACTAGATAACTTCGTTATTATCACAGCTCCCGGGGGTGTCAAGTCGCTCCTACCTGTGCTAAGCATTTTAAAAGTTTGATAAGGAAACTTAGAGATATGAAGTATCGTTATCGCAGAATTATAAATTTTCAAAAGAGATTTTCTTTAAATATACATCAAAGTCAATCTGGAAGTTCTGACAAAGTTATACACTATATATTACTATGATTTATTACAACTTGATTTATAATTTAAATCTGTGTAAAATAAATTACTGTTATTTCCTATGGATCGAGTCTGTACATCCCAGCAAGAATTATTTTAATTTGTATAAATTATAAGCATTAAATTTGCATTAAATCAATTATCGTGGTATTATTTTCAATAATTTAAAATTAAACACTTTGTGTAATAGTGATTTAACTAATGGTATAGCTACCATACACGATATTATGTGACTAAGGAGAAAATTAGCTCAAACCTCACAAATCCCAAAACAAGCCCATACCACAATTATCTGTGATTACGTAATTAATGCGTTGCCTATGTGATAACAATTGCCGTAAGTAAATACACTTTACAAACAAACACTCAGAGGACGTATGTGCAGTAGGTGCTCATAAAACCGACTCCACCAAGAAATTCACTAAACTCAATCTTTTAGGGTGAACCTTTCTGACTTTTCTGTTCCCTTTGGAATGGGAATTAGGGCTTAACTCGAGTTCCCAGCAAGTCCCACGATGCTTAACCCCATCTTTCTCTGGTGGCCTGCCGATCCAATCAGCTAAAATCCTTGCAGAACGATTCCTGTAAAACGACGGCTGCGACACCAAAACTGCTTCCAGCTCACGCCCTTGCCCACACCTCGGGCTCCACTAGTTTCTATGAAGGTCGCTGCCTAGCTCCAGCTTTTATGGGCTCCAACTAATATGCTGTGATATTCAAAACAGCTTCCGAAATAATTACTAACACTCGATGCACAGATCAAACACTTTTTTAAACTTCTCCAGACGTGCTAAGAATCAGTGCACTCTACCACAGCATACCCACAGGATATAAATTTTATTTTACAACTAACTGAATTGGGAAAAGGGTATTTATTCAAAAATTAACAATTATTTATTGGGCAGCCAACACCTTTCAGCTTGGATTCCTTTCCCCCAATTGTTTGTCTTCGATCTTATATTGTTTTACTTTTTTCCAAGTCTACTCTGATTACATTTGGTTCAAATCAAGACTAGCACTATTTTTAATACGGTTTTACAAATTATTATTCAGGCCAACGCTATTTTATAAAATTTGCAAAATTAATCTAGCACATTTGTGGAACATTTTATGAAATATATTTGATATGATTGAAATATTATTAATTGTTATTATAATCACCTTTGATCCTGCATAAACGTCAAGTGTTTAAACCACTTTAAACCTCTCTTCTTTATCCTTTCAGCTACAGCTTTCCGGGATACTAATTTTTTCCCTAATTTCTACAATAGCAATGTGCTCGAATCTTGATATTCTCGCACTCCTTCTACGGAAATCTCTTTCGGTTGCCTTCAGCTTTCTCTTTGCCTTTCACATTGTTCATGCTTCACATACTTAACAATACACAGCCAACCATAGTTAACCCTATATACCTTTTCATTAATTATTTGTCCAACATTTTGAATTGTGTATTTTTGCTTTGCTAACTCATTTTTAATTAAACTTACCCTCACCTACTTGAATTTATTTCTGCTTGTTTTACAATTATGTCATTATTGATTGAAATTTTGAATTTAGCCTCTGAATTAACTTGTATATATTGTAGTTTGTCTGTATTGTCATTTCCAATAATTGGTACGGTGTAATGTAACCTTCGTAACATATACTCAATTATATTAATATAATATTAATCAAAGTACCTTAAGGTACTATAATAGTTTTGAAGATCTATTGACTTTTTCAGTACAGTCGGGATATGTTCAAAATCAAATGCCTATTAAACGTATAATATACCCACAACTTTTCACTTTTACAAGATATCTACTATTTACTCTACTATGGTCAGTGTACGTAAAACCAATAAATAATGTACCGTTCTTCAAATCATCTACAAAGAACTTGTACATGCAACAGGTATGCTATAATTTTTTAAATAAGTTGTTTATTTTAGTGTAACTTTCTACACTGTATCCCCAGCCTACGTATAGTGACCATTTATTAGTTGTACGATTACTTTCGCCAATGTAATAAGTGGAATCCCCAGGTAAACAAATTCAACCTGTTATCTCTTCAACTCAGCTGCATACATTTTTACACGGGGCAACTTATTTACGAGCTGAAACAGATGTTCAAGCTAGCTCAGATGAGGTGGGGAGGAGGTTGTAGGATGGAAGAGAATGCTCGCACGTGGTTGTGACAACAAATTGTGGTTTGAAAAATATGGGGAGAAATTCGTTTACTTTACTTGGAGAGGGAGGTCCCAGCAGGACGTTTTCTCTCAGTTCAAGGATAATGCTCTCATCTTCCAGGATAACTTTTTTGAGATTTCCATGAATAACTGCACTTCGCTTCACAAGTGAAATTACATTGCATGAATTCGCAGACGGCTGTATTCTAAAAACAATAAATCGTCCATAAAACTATCTACGCCTTATTTACCCGAGCACGCTACAATATAAGAAAACCTGACAGTGTGTTTAGGTACTGTGTCATTGCACAGGGAAACCTGTATTAAAGTTCTGGTGGCAAGCCAAAAATAGATCGCTTAGTTTAATATAACATATTAAAAATTGCCGGTAATTTTTACATGCCTTACTTGTTAAAAAGCAGGTTTACCTTAAGTGGACGCACCAATTTCCGGGCGGCACTGGATGGAAGAATCGAGTCAATTCTCTGCGCTCATAGAAAATTATGGCGAGAATGCGGAAGCAGCTGAATTTTTCGGGAATCTTCGAATACAACTAAGCAAGCTCAAAGCATTGGCAACGCTGCGGATGAAAAGGATGCTTTGCAGACCTGTGTCAACATAAGCGATGATCTAGGCGCGTTTTTTAAAGTTTTTCCAGGCTTTTGTCTTGCTAGGATACGAAGGTTTTTCAAATAAATATGGTGGTGAGAAGTAGAGTCTACTGTACAACAACGAGACCGGAAACGGAATTTCAAATTGGTAGGCTATGCGTTGGGCAATTATAAAATCCAACGATAACGAAAAATATCAGGGTTTTGGTCAAATAGCAGTTAGAGGTCAGGGATCTGCACCACTTGCAGATGGCGGAATTAAAAATTTAAGTTTATTCGCACATGAAGCATGACCAAACCGCGTGAAACTAAGACAAGCCTGACATGTGCATAAAAAGGCAACAAATGCATTTGGAACTATTATTTGTGTTACTCTTATTATAACCAATATAAGAAACTTCGATAGACCTTAAATAGACCTAAGGCACAGGGTTTAAAAATTGTATTATACACTACGCACACCGTGGAGAATAATAGAAAAAACACCTTTTAATTTCACTTCAATCAAGAATAGAAAATAAATCTTGTGGATATAAACTACCAAAGCTTGATATTTATTGCGCTCATGGAAATTAGTTGTTTTTTGTTTACAAGTAATAACCTCTTCATGAAGTAAACTGAAAAGGTACATTTAAAACTTAGATCTTTCCAAATTCTTACATATTATGACACTCAAGTTTAACAGAACAATCATATTAAACTTTGTGTTTTGTAGAATTAAATAATGATTATGAATCCTCATTCAAAATTTCTAACCTATATTGATACTATAAAAATTTACAGCAGCCATATACAGGGTGTCCGGGAAAATGTGGGAAATCTCCTCATAGTTTGTTACGAAGTTTTTAACTAAGCAGTTAAAGTTTTACTTTTTATTGAAACTATGCTGGTGACAGGGAAAAATTTCTCTTTTTCATATTCAGCCCGACAGAAGTTAGGGGACTAACAGTGTAAATGAAATGACGTTTTTTCGAAGACGGTTAAGATTAGCGACATGAATGAAGAGTACTTAATTTTTAGTCAATAGTTAAAGGTACATATGTAAAAAACGTTGTTCAAAGTTCTTATCATACAGGGCGTACAAAAATGAGGTCATGAATGTCACAGCTAGTCCGTCCTTGTAGCTGTGAGTAATTCACAACATTTTCTTGAATAGTAATTTGAAGGGTCTTACCGGGTACACATCATATTAAAAACAAATTGGAATATACCTGGTGGTTCAACAATTATGTCTAAATAACTTGATTCCATTGGAGCTCTTTGAGAGCCCATATCTTCGAAGAGGAGCCCTGTACGAAAAAAGTTTATATGAACTTGCAGTATTCTTTTCACGTGTTTTTTTCATATCCGGGAGATTTTCCACATTTCCCGGACACCCTTGTAAAGCATTGTTCTGTCGAAGTATTATATGATATCAGGTTTATAAATAATATATCGGATGGCACTTGTGCAGCAACAATATTAATTGTTGAAAACACTTAAATAGTTGCATTTTCAAGCAGCGTTGCCTATCCTTGTCGGTAACATTATGGTAAGACAGCAATTATAATATTACAATTTTAACTTGCTAAGTTTAAGTCTAACTTTGATTCAATTACCAGTGTGCTCCTGTTTACGCATTACTAAAAGCTGAGAGCTTTTTGTTTTGTAAACCAGCTCGTGCTTATGTCTGAGATCTATTAATAAAAGAGAGCCCTATAATGGACTCTGTTTTTGTTTTTCATTTGTTGTTATCTTATTTACTAATTTACCATTACAGCTCAGCTTCAACGAAGCTTATGCCGTTGTTACTGAATCCCATCCGCTGAAAGCTTAGAATCAATTTTACGTGTAGGTGGTGTTCGAAAGCTCTTTTCGGCGGTACAGACAAATGCGTATAGGTTTACGCACATCTCGCCGTCGTTGTAACAAAATTTACATAGAGAATTAAGCCTCCGGTGTTCCAAAACTCTTCCTAAATCCCATTTGTGTCATAGTTATTACTTCCTGGCGTGTTATGTGGATCCTGCTGCGTAACATTTACAAGCAAAGAGGTGTAATTCACAAGCTTTATCAAATCACTTCGTTCTGGGTAATGTACAAGCACCAATTGTATCAAATCTGGTGGTATAATCTGTATATTGTAGAGTAATAGGGAGATGATTATAATCGCGGCTTAATCAAGATTTATTTTTTCGTCTGCTGCAACTATTTTAATAGCTGTGACTGTTTTTGTGCTATTAATAGATGTATAATTTTAATTTTGTACAAGATTTTTTTATTTTGTCTGAGACTTCGTTCTATTATTCGCAACCGGTTTCCACTTATTTGATTGACTCAGTTATTATTTTCCCCGTTTTGTCATCCCTTGGATACTTGTTTATCACAATAATGTTTATTTCCGACTTAACTGCGAAGTGCAGCCTTAGCTTTAGATTATCAGACGCTTTACCAGTTTTTCATTAGCCTACATTTTAATTCCTATATTTGTGGTTGTCTCTTCCATCAATCGTATTGCTACTTTAAGCACAGGCACTCTTGTAATATAACTCATTCGCAGGTCAATAAAGCACATATACACTAGAGTATACTACTTAGATTAACGTATCTGGTACTTATTTTACTAACTGACTGCTGTATTACGGCCAGAGGTGGATATTTCGCAAGCTGTTAGAAGAGTTTTACCTCTGCCGTGGTTTACAGGTTGAGTTACCGTGCTTCTTATCGTTTCCTCCTGATGAGACGGTCCAATCCCGGAAGTCATTTGTTACTTAAATAAAGTATCGTTATAAATTACACTATCAGCTGTTTACTTTGACATATTGTTACGTGTAAAAGTCATTTACAGTAATCCAGATAATTAATTGCTTTATCGCTATATAACTATAATTAAACAATAAATTATTTCTATGCATATTATTTCTAATTAGTCTAAAACAGCTTTATACAACACCTCACGCTCCGAGGTATAACTTTCTAGGTTTTTAAAACTGTTTGGCAAGGTGCTTATCTTCTCTACCAATTGCCAATTTCTGCTGTTGCAGGAAGTCTGCTATGTGAAATACATTTTTCAATTCAAATTGCATTCATTTGGGATTATCATATAGAGATCATTTTGAGAAGTCACTTTTTGTGCCACGGCGTTGTTTGTGGAAGAGCAGTAGCGAATCTCAACGGTAGGAACTAGCTTTTTCTCATACTGTTGTTTCGGATGGTTGTAATGTGGAACAGCTGCTTTGGACAACCACATGTCGACACCCCCTTCTGTTTATCTGGAAATTTGGAGCTATGGTTGTGACCATCATCTGAAATCTGCAGTGACCGGCAACAGAAAGTATGTCTTTAAGTAATCCATTCCCCCTGCGTCAAAGAATTCGGCTCTAATATAACCTTAAAAATGGACTCTTTGTGACTTGTTAGTGGTTCGTGATAATGTTAATGCTTCGTATTCAGATAAATACAATACGTGTTAGTAACTTAGCTATGTAGGACAATTATTCCGAATTAGTCAAATTACCTCCTGCATTATTCGATAATGGCGGAAAATAATAAAAAATGTATTCTAATTTAAAAATCTGTAATTGGAATTCCGACGGCATTATTCGTCAGCGATCCGTTGTTGTGCATTTTTAGCACGACATAATATAGACGTGTTATGTGTTACAGAAACACATCTGCTAAATGAACAAAAATTAAGGATTCCTGGATACACCACATTTCGATGCGATCGACCGGACAACACTGGATATGGAGGCGTAGCTATAGTTATTAAAAAAACGCTCAAAGCACATGCTATCGAATACCCCACACTGAATAGTATAGAAGTAATTGGTATACACTTAAAACTTCAAAATAACCAAAACCTAACTATAGCTACCGTTTATAAACAACCATGTAAAAATATCGGCATCAGATTTAAAGAACGTATTTGATAACAATTACACTACTTTATTAATAGGAGATCTGAATTGTAAACATAATGCGTGGGGATGCCGAGTTAACAATCCTGATGGGTACACAATAATGTCTGAACAGGGTATCCAAATCCCCCCCCCCCCCCCCAACAGAATCCACAAACTTTCCATATCAACATAACCGTAAACCTGATATCATGGATGTCGTCCTCCATAAAAATTTGACTAGCCCAACATTTCAAACGGTGCTCCACGAATTCGACTCTGACCACCTCCCAGTTACCCTAACCCTTGAAATACCACCTCAAGTTGTAAAACAAATTCCTTAACTGATCAATGGGAAAATTAACTGGGATGAATTTCGACTAATACTGCAACATAATACTAAATGCCCTACGATGCTGCAGAATAAAAATGACATAGACTGCGCAGTAAATTCTTTTATAGACGCGATACACAACGCCGTCAAAATATCAACTACCGCTCAAAATTCCAGACATGTGAGAACTAACACTATACCATTATATATTCAACAGCTAATCAAAACGAAACACAAAGTTAGAAAACAATACAAGAGATCCAACTGTAAAATCCGAATTAAATATATTAATTCACCAAGTCAAAAATGAGCTAGATGAACACAGAATCAACAGTTACAAACCATACATCCAAGACTTACACCCTCAAGATCCAACAATGTGGCGCGCTACCAAACGCATTCTAAAACAGCAAAACATTATTTTTTCTATAAAGATAAACAGCGTCTCATATTCCTCTGAAGAAGAAAAATGCGAATTGTTTGGGCAACACTTAGCCAATGTTTTTACAACCCCCACAAATATATCTACAGCTGACACAAACAAAGAAATTGATGACGATATCAAGGAAAACTTCCCACTCTTTCCAGACCAGATAGTACCAGTAGAACCGAATGAAATCAAAGCAATAATTGATAAGCTTCCTAACAGAAAAGCTCCAGGACATGGTAGGATACCAAACGTTCTACTTAAAGGTTTACCAATGAAATTAATAGTGTACCTAACGACAATCTTTAATGCGCGTCTTAAAACGGGTTATTTTCTTGATACGTGGAAGAGTGCCCATGTATTGTTGTTTCATAAACCTGTAAAAAAGGCCACTGACATCAACGGGTACCGACCAATTAGCCTATTACCAACTCTTTCAAAAATATTTGAAAAAGCAATATATAGTCGCCTACCTGAACATGCGTCTGAGAACAACATTATACCCAAATTTCAATTTGGTTTTCGCAAAAAGTACTCAATAGTTCAACAGCTAAGCCGCATGGCAGAATTTATAGAAAAAGGGTATGAACAAAAAAAATATACTGTCGCTGGCTTCCTCGACGTACAACACGCTTTTGATCGAGTGTGAACAGAAGGACTGCTTCATAAGCTAATGAAAATTAATACACCGTGCTACCTACTTCACACAATTAGATCTTTCTTAACTAATCGCACCTTTTCTACAGTGATCAAATCAACAAGTTTCAACAATTAAACCAATTTCAGCAGGTGTCTCACAAGGGTCGATACTCGGACCAATTTTGTTGAATGTCTTTGTGCACGACATCCCTGAAACCGAAAATAGTGTGCTCGCTATGTTTGCTGATGACACCGTTATAGCTTCTCAAAATAGCAACTTAGATACGGCAATTGCGCAACTTCAAAACAGCATTGATATCATTATGGTTTACCAAATGGCGGCTACAGTTAAACCCAATTGAGATAGAATCAAACATTTTTACGCTAAGAAGGATACCTAATCCGTCAAACATTACACTAAATAATCAGATAATAGAGTGGAACAGTGGCAATAGTGCAGTAAAATACCTGGGTATCTATCTAGACAGGACACGTAAATGGGGATATCACCTTAATAAAAAACTGAATGAGGCGTACACTCGACTAATACAGTTATACCCAGTTATTAACCAAAAATCGCCATTAAAGATTGAGTGCGGTATTCTAATCTACAAGTCAGTTATTCGACCCGTACTCACCTATGGGAGCCAAAAATATGGGGCAACGCCAGTGCAACGCACCTTAACAAACTATAAACTTTCCAAAACAAAGTGCTCAGAACTGTTTTAAGTGCACCTTGCTTTATAAGAAATAAGCAAATTCATCGGGAAACGGGGCTTCCATATATCAATGATCTTATCAAAACTTTCTGAAAACAATACCTACATCATTCAATTGCGCAAAAGTCCTGCCCACGAGCATTACGATCTAGGAACAAGAGACGTTCATTCTCGCCTAAAGCGGAAATTCTTCTTCTTCTTCTTCGTCGTTTCTTCTTTATAGAAGAGTCGTGATCTCTTGACTTCGTTAGTTGTTTTGGTTTCCTATTCTATGAACTATTGTTCTCCATCTTTCTCTGTTTATTGCTTTCCTTGCTGCTTGATGGACCATACTGTTGGTGGTGTTCCTGATTAGATCTGTCCATCTTCTCGGGGACCTCCCACGAGGCCTGGTTCCTTCTACTTTTCCTTGTATTATTAATCTTTCTAGGCCTTCGTTGTTTTGTCGAGTAATGTGCCCGAAAAGTCTTAGTATTCGTTGTTTTACAATTTGTGACAGGCGCTGTGGTTCGTTGATTTCTTGCAGGATTGAGACATTGGTTCTTCGTGCTGTCCATGGTATTCGGAGCATCCTTCTCCAGGTCCACATTTCATAGGCGTCAATTTTTTTTATGTCTTCTGATTTTAGGGACCACGTCTCCGCCCCGTATAGCATAATCGGGAAGATGAGGGTTTTTATGAGTGTCTTTTTAGTGTTCATGGAGATGTCATTGTCTTTCCAGATTTTCTGCAAGTCACGTGTAGCTCTTCTTGCCATTTCACATCTTCTTCTAATTTCCAGGGAGCTGTTTCCTTCATTGGTTATGAGGGCTCCTAAGTATACGAACTGATTCACTACCTCACAACTTCTTATTTGCACAATGTCTGGTCTGTTATTGTTTGCGCGGTCGATGATCATGATTTTTGTTTTATTTTCGTTGATTTCTAGGCCATAGTTGTGACTTTCTTGTTCTAGTATGTGAAGAAGCTCTTCTAGTTCTTCTGCGTTATTTGCGAATAGGGCTGTATCATCCGCGTATCTTAGATTATTTATTTTATGTCCTCCGATAGTAAATCCTTTGTCCCAGTTCTCTAGGGTTTTCCGCATTATATACTCTCCAAATATATTGAACAGAATTGGGGACAGAATACATCCTTGCCGTACTCCTTTGTTTATCCTGCAGGGGTTTGAGAGTCGATCTTCTATCTGTATTACCGCTGTGCTTCCATAATAGAGGTGTTGGATTAGTCCTGTGAGATGGGGCGGCACTCCCATTTCTGCGAGTATTTTCCAGAGTTCGTTCCACTTTATGCTATCGAAAGCTTTTTGATAGTCGACAAAGCAAATGTAGACTGGTTTGTTGAACTCTCGTGATTTTTCGATTATTTGCTTGATGTTTAGTATTTGTTCGCGTGCTCCTCTGCCCTTCACAAAGCCGGCCTGTTCCAGTGGGATTTGCCATGCTAAGTAAGGTTTTATTCTTTCATTTATGATGCGTAAGAATATCTTGCTTGTATGGGATATTAAGGCAATAAGACGGTAGTTACTACATTTCTCTTTAGAGCCTTTCTTATGTATAGGTATAAATGTGGATTTTATCCAGTCATCAGGCCAAGTACCATCTTCCCAGACCCGTTCGACTAGCTTATGTATAATGTCGATTCCCGTTTCACCCATGGCTTGTATGGTTTCTACAGTTATTCCGTCAGGGCCAGGGGATTTATTAGATTTTAGTTTCTTTATAGCTTGTTCTACTTCCTCTCTTAATATCGGAGGTTCCAATTCCGCGAATTCTACAATTTCCACCTTGGGTCCATTATTTCTCTATTTGCAAGATATTGCGTAAATAATCCTCATTACACGTCAACTTGATATTCATTATGATTTCTTTCAGCTTCTAAGCGTATTCCGGGATTTATTACGGTTCTTAATCCGAACCAAGTACTTGGAGTCTGTAAGACCTATTTTTTGTACATTAATAATATGCTTTGACCATGAGAATGCCCTTGCATTTGTGGGTTTTGGGTCAAATTCAATACGAACCCAAACTTTTACTTTCAGTAAGAAACGCTATTGTCGTTATGCGCTTTTACCGGCTATTTGAGAATATCGTAACTTTATTGCAAAGTACCGAGTAAAATTTCGGTAATGCGAATTGTTCATACTGATGTGAATTATGTACCATTTATTTGCCATAGGTATTAATGATCGTCAATTATATTATATATGACCTTTTACACGATGTCTGTACTTTTGTGCATAGTTTAAGCTGCACTCGTATTTGTACCACCTAGTACCCATTAAAATAAATACGTTCCCTTACCTCTTTATGTCTGAGGACTTCATTTATGTGCCGTTGCCGACCTTTCTCTTTTTTAGGTATTGGTTTAGTAGCGCCTTTCGACGTGTGCCTTTTCCGTTTTCCGAAGTGACTGGGTTAGTTGCCACTTGGCGCCCGATTTTAAATTGGAGCTTCTCGTTTAACCCACGACCAGCCCAGGTTGCGAAGTCAGCTGTCTTTGCTAATCTTCTTAGCTGTTAGGGTGACGTAACGATATCTTTAAATTATGTTTGTATATCCGATGTTTAATTTGTCCTGTAAAGACAATTTGAATTTAGGTACAGTAATGCGAGAATTCTTTTCTCATACCATCGGCAAACATTTGTGATGCTGAATTATTCGCACTAGGAAAATCGTAGATAAATAGGTTAAAGTGGTTTGTACCCAAAACGATTCCCTGGGGTAGGTACTCTAAATTTTATGAATTTAGCACTGGATAAGGTTGAGTGAATTCTTACCCTAAACGTTGTATTGCTTAAGAGTGAATTTTCAAACCTTATCGAAAGCTCTGTGCAAGTCATTGAACATGTCTGTGTTCTTAAATTATCTACTTCTTGTTTAACTAGATGACGTGTGTGCTAATATGTTTTTAGTTATTGTAAATGGAATATTTTCCTTTCTTTTCTATAGCTATTTCTTTATTTAATGGCCTTAAATATGTAATTTGTTGTTCTATTAGGCCCAACGTTTCGATGTTGTGGTCGCTTTCCGTACACATCTTGTATTCCAAACGTATATTATCTATCTGTTTCATCTGAATGCTGAGATAATGGTAGTGGGCCCATTCATCTCAGTATTTAATGAACGATGTTTGGAAAACCTTTAAACCACTTCTACCCTCAACTAACTTAAGGGAAGGCATTGCTGTTTGTGAAGCGTAGCTATTGGAAGAGGCATATTCGTTGAATACGTTTTCGAAGGTTCATATGCAGTAGCTACTACATCTCAAACGTCGGCTTGGTGGTCTCCTCTATAAGGATAGTAGGTGTGTTTGTCTATGAAATCAGCTGATATTAGTATCCCATGGTCCATCATGATATTATATAGCTTAATTCCTTGTGGATTATTATTTCGACAGTTCCAAATGGTGGTTTTTGTTTCTACGTCCCTTAGCAGTTACGAGAACTCGTCAACAAAGAGAAATGTATGTATTATATGATCAAGCTGATATGGTTTGTAGGCATAAAGATTAGAGGGATATCGGTTTTCATAACAACTTTTATGGCAATAGCTTCTATGTTTTTTATATCACATATATAAAGTGTAACAGGTGCCGTGTTAGATTCTTTTTCATTATGATTACCACTCCGTCCGGGGCAATTATTGCATCTCTGTCATTGCTGTAAACGCGATAGCCAGGAAGCCTAAAAAATATTGGTGGAAATAAAATTTATGTCTGTTACACACGCAATTAATACGTGGTGACCTTTAAAGATTTAAACTAAAATAGAGCGCTAAGTCTCAGGACCATCAGCATTCAAAGTGGTCACTGTTTATTTATTACAGTCATACCGAATATCCACAAAATCGACCCAAATGTTCTACGAACCAGTAAGTTTTTAAAAACTGTTGCGGCAGAATAGAGGCTTAATAAAACGCATTTGGATGAAAGTAATAAAATTTTCTTGGCATTGTTTATTTGTGCAAAGTTTTATTTTTTATTGGAAGCATTTAGACCGTACAGCTTTTCCATACGTTTTCAAAATGACCATTTTATTACATTATGATTATATTCACCCTAAAATCGCTAATTATTTTATCTGTTGTCTAGGCGAGATCAAAACTTCCCAAGAAGAGGCGAAGAGTGCTGCCGGTGGAACAGCCGCGCAGGAAAAAGGTGGAGACGGCGACCAACAGAAGAATGAACGCCATTAAGCATCACCATCCAGCCATTTTCAAAGATGCCTTTGGTAGCGCCAAAGTTGGTGAGTAATAATTGTTCGCGGTGCCACTAAAATGAGCCTGATGCTAATTCGCAACATCAAAGAAGCTCTGAGGAGCTGAACTTCAAGGAGAGCTTTGGAAGCTCTCACGGCGATTATGATGTGTACTTTCTTATCCGCTCTGTGAACGAGTTCCTCCAAAAGTTAAATCACTGTGTAAACAGGGGCTTTGTGTGGGTTTTATTAGCACATTAAGAGTGTTACATTCAATTCAAATTAAGTGGAGTTACGTTTATGTTGGCATTTAGCCTAGGGTAAATTTATTGCGTAAGCCCTGCTAAGCCACTTGCATATGCTCATTAATTTGTTTCCTTTAAGTGGCTGCCTGGTAAATTTACATTTGCAATAAACTAAGCGGTAGCATTTGTGCTATATAAAGCTTGCAGGTATTTATTTAATTTTATTTTAAACCCACACCACGGTATATAATTTGCAAAAGCAAAAAATAACTCGTACTTGAAACGTTAGGTTGCCATCAAAATGTTATTTCACATATTTCTTATAAAATATAATGTGTGAAAACTCAAACCCTAAATGTTGTTGTTCTAAAAATTTTTAATAATTTGAGATATCATTTTATAGTACCCATGTGAATCTAGAAACTGTAATTTACATGCCAGCTTAAATAGGGCTCTACTTCCCCATTAACTGCTTTTATACTACTAATTGAAGGAATATAAAAACTCAATTTTCGAATAAACCTTGAAACTTTTTCCAGCTTTTTACCATCTCTCATTATGATTAATTATTGACATAGCCACGTCAAAAAATTTATAACTATTATGAATTGGACAATTCGGGAATAATGTTTTTCCAAAGCGCTCGAAGTGAATATTTTGGTGTTTTCGATAAAGTATGTCTGATGGTTTGTGCAACATGGGGACTTTAAAGCTTTCACGCGGGTAGCTGTAGTGGAATGGACGAGGTGTTACTCTGAAAATGCAAGATTTTGATTGCAAAAGTCAAATAGGTAAAGACGTAGAAAATATGTATCTTATTGGTTAAGCGCCACTTAGTAATATAAATTATTACTGAGAAAGTCCCACCATGGGCAATCTGGCTTTAGGATTTGTAAAAATATGGGTACTCGACACATGTATTGAAATATTACATTCCTGTATAGACGGAGTGCATTTTGCTTTACAGTAGGTCAAACAGAATGTAATCAAATACGGCAACCTCCTTGAACATATATATTTCTTACTATGTCTTCTACTCTTACAAAATTAGCCTTTATTATGCCCAGCAACAGGTTTGACCGTATATCAAAGGCGTTGCAATAACCTTGAATCAGTCATTTCTAAACTAAAGAAAAGAGCTATACAATTTCTTCAGTTCCTCCTCTCACACATTTATTGCCCACTACGTGTCCTGCTCTTACATGGTCTTCTTTAACACCTGCAACAGGCTTACAGGATTACTCAACTAGCTAGCACGTTGGGCTGGGTCTTAAACTCAAAAAATAAGTTTCGCAATCGAGCACAAACACGCTTATCCTTTTAATACCTCTTGTGGTTGAAACTTAGGAAAAATCTATCTTAATGTGTGCCTAGGTAGTAGGTGGGAAAAGCTTTTTAAATTTTACGCGTTTGAAGACCCCTTTTCACTTTTACCCATTTATGGGTGAAATTTAAAGCACTTTCTCGTAGTTTGGAATATCATTTATATTCCAAAAATGAATGTTCTAACTTAACAATCACGAGATATGAGAAGGGTTCTATAATTAAACCCCGAATCCAAATCAGCACCTTTAGGGTGAGATTCGGGAAAAATCTTAAATTATGTATTAATGGATTTGTATGGTAACCTCTTTAAGCAACGCCCACATCGATATCTCATCGGAGCGAAGTGATATTAAAAACATATTTTACCCCCTTTACTACTTTTGATCATGAACACCGAAAAATCCTTACTTAATGGGAGCTTCCGTCATTGACCAAATATGCTTCCAGAATTTTATGTTTCTGGATCCAGGAGTTTGGAATGGGCGGTAATGAGTCAACCAGTTTACATTTTTACCATACTGCCTTCGTTACTGCTCCCTTGGCGTTCTAAATTAGAATCTACCACATGCAGCGGTCAAAAATCGCCTTGATATAGGCATAATAAAGCACCAATGAAAGTAAAAACTTCGTGTAACAGCTTCTCAGCCTGGTCAGCGGGTGTCCAAATTAAAATATTACGCCATGCGCAGTTAAACGTCTAACGTCAAAAACTACGTGATGTTGGGAGTGAAATATCACTTTCTCGATAGCAGAAGCGTTCAGAGCAGAAATTCCAGAAAAACGACAGCATCTGTAATCTGCAAAGGATGCGGGACGTTACAGCAGATACTTACACAACTCTTCTGAATAACAAAAGGCGCCAATGCAATACTAACGGAATTACGCCATCTGCGAGCTGCAAGGGATCCGGGACCAATGCAGGCAGCTGTTAAAGCATTTTGAATAACATAAAAGGTGGGAATTTCAAGTTGACCGCCACCATAGTAATACAGACATAACATAGCACCAGCTGAGGAGAGGTTCTGGGTAGAGATAGGGTAATGGATCCTAATTTCTATGTCGGATTTAAAAGGTGAGGCACAATGGGGTGACTGCAATTTCGAGGAACCGAAGGAGTTGTTCAGCAACCGAGAGGCCATAAACCACCCCTTCGCTTGCATAACTGAGAGGCTCTATATCCAGAAGGTGAGCAAACGCCAATAAGTACACTTCAACGTAAACATTCGGTCATTGGCAGTCGTTCACCCGCGTCTCCTAGTTTTTGCTTGTTGTTTGGGCAATTGCAACCCGTTCGTTGACTGCATTTTCTGCGTAATGGAGAGCGTTTAAAGTGTAATCGTGCAGTTTTTTTGTAAAACTGTAGTAGTTGCTACATTGCATTGTACGTGTATGTGCGCGTTTGTTAATCGATTTCAAGTTCAGATAGAAATAAGTGTTGTTGTCCATAACTTGTAATACTAAGGGTATTAACATCAACACATATAAACGCCTTCTAACCACATAGGGACGCATTACATCCCTTAAGCCTCACTTTATTTTTCATATATTTTCCATTCCAGTTTCTCTTGCCTTATTTTTCCGTCATGTTATGGTATTATTGCTTCACCTTGCTCTTTTGAATCTATTATTTTAGTTCTCATTGTTTGTTACGCAGTTGCCAAATTTTGTTTTTAATATTTACCACTCTATCCAAATTTCCATTTTGATTATGGATACTGTTTTTTTTCTGTTTTTCCTCTCTTATTTGTGGCATTTTACATATTTCTTTTCATAAAGTTTATCACTTGCTTTTAGAAATTTAAGCCGATCCATTCCGAAAATTACAAATTTGTAGCTTTGAATGTTCGATAAAGAATTGTAAAATACTTCGAATACATATTAATAAAAAGAAACAAACGCAGCAGCAAATTATCTACTTATAGCTACATGTTAATGCAGCTGAAGCTTTCGGGGGTAGCAAGCGAGAGATGAGTAAATATCCAAGGTTATAAATTACCAACGCCTCGCCACAAAGGCTGTTTTGCAACGCAAGAAAACCAGTAAGTTAGGTAAGTGAGGGCAAGTTAAGTTTGGGCGTAATAATGAATGTTATTAGCACCTCAAACAAGGAGTTATCGCGCAATTTAAGCTCCTTAATTGGCAGGACAAAAATTACAGGAGACCGCGAATGAATGGAAAATTTATTGCCGATTCACGTCTCTACACTGTTTGGGATTTCTTGCAAGTTATAATGACTATGCTTGATATTGCAGCTATTTTAGAATAAGCTGTGAATGGTGTAAATAGAAATATGCAACCCAGGTATGATAACTTCTAATGGTCTTCTATAAATGCTAATAATGTTTCAGACCGAAATACATGATTCTGGAATTAACTTACCTAGTAGATTTTTTAACGCCCGTTTAAGTGTTATAAAAAATGCTTTTCCAGTACTACCTTTAATCTCACTAGAAGATTTTCTAAATGCACCTGTAAACTTATTATATTTGGAAAACATGATTTCTGCGGATTGCATTAACTATTTCTGTGTTATTAATTACATTCCCTAATAATGGAAACTGAGATGTAATTATTCGATTTCGCACTAAAGTAAATAGTAGGAACGAAAATTTCAGGAAATGATTAATTGTAAAGTTTGCCTTGTATTTGCTTTGTTCCTAACAGCATGTAGATACATTAATAAATACTTTAAGTGTTTGACTCTTTTATCTGCTACAATGTGGAATTATCTGATCAATTTTTAGACTAGCACACCGACATCTATAAAGAATTCCACGTAACAAATGGATGTCAAATTTCTGTTTTCCTATTAGTATACGATGCATATTGGACGTTTAAGCTTCTGCGTGACATGAGGTAAGAACCTCTCTGTATAGCCGCGTATACGTAGAACAAACGAAAGTAAACGAAGATTAACGAAGAAATTCGTTTGCTTAACGTTATTGCTCGTAAAAAGCCTATCTGGCGTTAGAATTATATTGTTGCATAAATTTATTCGCATGAACGCATCTTAAGTTTTGCTAGTTAATGGTATAAATCGTTCTTTAGTCGCCGTCCGCAATATGTACAGATAGTGGTTATCTGCTATACCAGAAGGCATCCTCTGGACTCTCTGGCAGCGCTCTTGTACTTCGTTATGTGTTGAAATTTTTATCTTGTTGCGCAGGCGTGTACTTCGGCGTTTCGGGATAGGAAACGACCTGTTGCATCTCCAGTAGCAATCCTTTCTTTATGTGACATCTGTTTGGCACCTTGTATGTAATTCTCGTGCCTCGGATTTAGCCCGTTAGCTTCGTGTATTTGCGGAAATTTTTTATACAAGCTTTGCTATTGCGGATTGTGCTCCTGAAGCATGTATTTCGGACATATAAGGTCGACGTCCATTAGACGGATCATTCATTACAAGTTGTTACTTGTTATAAACAGCCTATATTACAGGTGAACGGTTAATCCATTTTTGTTTTAGTAACGTTTTGTATTACGCTAATTCTAAAATTCGCCGATTAAGTCTGCCCTAGGTACTGTGTATTTCTTTCCTCCTGGGAGTCCCATATGACCTCGATTCACATCGCCTGAGTGACCCACCTTGCAGCCGTATTTCGTTTGTGACCTGGTGATTCCGCCAAGCATCCTCAACCTGTTGCCAGCATAGCTGTAAGAGCCCGTTTGGAGGTTATTTAACCTTCCTCTGCAGAATCTTGGCTCATCAGATAAATAATTACAACCTAGTGAACTGCGTCACCGCAGCCCCAATTGTGAAATTATATCTTCTTGGCTTAGCGTTCTGACTTCCGTGTGATGTTATTCCAAACCGACGTACCTGGTTGATTCCCTTACCTGTTTGTTTAGGCTTTGATTGCTCATTATTGTGTGATTACTTACTAGTATCGAATGCTCTTTGGGGGTGCACCACTGCTTATCATACTATTTCAGATATTATACGATTGCCTGCTGCGATTTATTTTAATTTTTAAGTTCCCGACCTGCCTAAGTAGGTATATTTGTTGTAAGTAACGACTTGTAGGCGTTCATAGTATTTGTTTATAACATTTTATAGGAAATCGCACGTCGCCTTCACTAAACTTAGCTAGCAGATCCTTAAGTATACTTTCATAGCGTTGCGATATTTAAAGATTTAGGAAAAGTATAGCTAACAATTTATACGGAGTAATGAACGTCACGCCACACATTCGTTTGCCTTTGCCAAAGTTCCTTTACTGGGCGGTACATCAAAGGAAGTTCGTTAGTATTGAGAACCCAGAGGGAACCCAAATTTCTTGATGTTCAGGTTCATCGATGTTCTCAGCTCCACCGTTCGACTGCAACTGGTAGCAGATGCATACACCTTTGTTTACAGATACAGGTTAGAAGTTGTCAGATCATTGATGGCCCACTGTACCTCGGCTTCTGATTGCACCACATGTGAAATTTTTCTAGCGTGTCTTGTAGTTTTGCTATTCTCTAAAAGCTTCTCGTCGTCTTACATACGCCTCGAAAACTGACTTAAAATTGAGGTGTTATTCTGGAGATAATAGACTTGCAACCCGGTTTTGGCTGACAAATGTATAGCTAATCGACGGTACGCATAGCTTCATTCGCTTGATTGGCGTAACATTCAGTTTTCTTATATTAGCTTGTGTTTTCACGTATAAAGGTAGTTACCAAAGTGCGTCCTTCTTTCATTTACTATATCTTTAGTGCCCAAACAAAGCTAATTTGCAGGGGTCCCGCATGACCCACTTCGGTGATGGTTTATATCAGTAAAATGTTTCGGCGGTCGGAGGGTTAAACACTAAAGTTTCGGAAGGTGGTCTAGTGAAAGAGTACCCATAAGTATAAAGGCAATATCAATTTTGTGCACTTTATATAAAAGATGTGCTTTAATAGTAGAGTACATAACAAGAGTTGTAAATGGCATTACTCACGAATGGACAGTTGGACGGAAAAGTTGCCCACGATCAGCGTAGCGGTGAGTGCAGTGATAACAGGAGTGCGTAATTTCATTAAATGAAAAAGAAATGTTTTATTAACCGTCAAATCATTTCGGTCATACCACCTTCAAAATTAGACGGCTACGATCACATCCCTGCACAGCTTCGTGCAAACAACAACTATAAAATATACTCGGACGTAACTATAGTACCCAAAGCGAAAACGTATTGTTACTACTAACATTATCAGTCACTGGAACCCTAATCGCGCGATTGACCCACTTTACGCACGCTGTGCGTAAGAGCACACTTACACAAATTGTAAGTTGTAGAATTTTGATCACTTGCAGTAGTGGTCGTAGAAAAAGGTGTTTCTATCTAACGTATATGTAAATAACATGTGTGGCAACCAAGTAAATGGGTAATTACAGATAAAATTTTTAATATAGCTAATAAAGGTATTTTGTTGGATTTACTTGAGATTTTTGTAATTATGTCATACAATACTGAATTTAGGCAGAATGAAACTACATATTATAATACTAATTATATTTTCATGAATATAAAATGTTGTATATTTTCTTGTTGATTTTATCCCTTACTTGGTGTTTAGCTATTTTACCTTTTAATTTATTGAACTTCTCTGGTAATCTCATGGTCATGAAATCTAGGGATTTTTCTATTTTTAGATTGAGTTACTTATTGTAATTAACTTCACCTTAAGTGGCGCTATCATCAATGGCGTTCACTATTTAACTTTCAAATTTTAATGATTAGGTTATAACGATTTCTAGAATGCAGTTTGCTAGTTAATCAGTTACTTCTTCATGCGGTGTGTGTTTTTACGCTTTTCGCTTACATTTTTTCAACTTTTTAAATTTTAATCTCACTTTACCCTGTGCTCCCATTATTATTATTATCCCTAAGTGGTTTCCTTTATTATTTATATCAATGTTATTACTATAACTCTGTAGATGATCATTATGGTCTGACGATGAAATCAGTTTGGTTTCGAAACATGTTGCACTATTATAATAAAATCGTGGAGAAGACTAAAACGTTTTATTGCTTCATACAATCGATAAAACTAAAAATATGTAGTACGAAGCTTTCTGAGTTAATAATGAGCTATTATTGCTAATTCTATACTTCAAGCTAGTTGGTCATCCAGGGAATAGGCTAGAACAAACAAAACAAGCCGATTTAACGAAATTTACCTATATACAAGGTTTCAACAGTGTATAGGTTTAAAATTCTGTAAAATAAAATTATGTTTACTAATAATAACCAAACGCTTCGATCGATCCGTTTCATAAGTACTCGAATTTCGATTGTTCTTTAACACATATTCTGGTTTTCTGGTTAAAACATAATTTCATCATCAGCACAGGCATTTTAAGCACGTATGTTTTTGGTAATAGTTAATACATTACGATATAATTTTCGATGCACAGTCATGTGTGAAATGTGAAAACGCCGATCTAGTTTTCGACAATCGTCGACAATCCGTTCAGACAAATTGTGGGGCGTTTATATGTAGGTAAACTTACATAAGGTATGCCTTGTTCACATACTCATATATTTCCATAAATTATTGAAACTGATACAATTTGGTCTCTGAAGACGTTGACAATATCGCGCTTGAACATTCGTATAACCTAATAATAAATACACATTCGAATTTCAAGTTTCTGAGACATTTTGATCAATGCGATTGTAAAATTCTAATCTCCGTATATTTATTGTTTCTAGTTGCGACTTGATAATGCGTCGTTTAATTATATTTCTATAGCTTCAAATAAATTCCCAAAACCTTTGTTACAAACGTTAGCCCAGAATGTATTGATAGCGAAACAGTACAAAATGCGCAAATTCTAAAGAAATTGAAGAGATGAAATAGGTCCAACAAGGATATCTACGTATTTACCTTTCTTAGATATGGATGCTCAAAATAGAGATGATGCGAATTCGGTTGAAGAACCAAAGAAAAGTGATAAAAATAAGGATTCTAAAATACCCTAACCGCCACCGACTTACATTTAAGGTGTATTTAATTCCAACATTATGTTTGAAAATCTTAGTACGAGACGAAAAATACTGTACTCATACTAGATAGCTACAGAAAATTCGTTAGACACTTGTCAGATGAGAAAACAAAATAACCAGCTCACCTATCACATAAATATTATGGAAGGTTGTATAAGGTGATCTTAAAAAACCGTCATCATACTGTACCATTAAACGACATAAAAGAGGAACTTGAGAAATCAAGGCATAAAGTACAGAGTGTGATGGACGTTAGCAAAGAAGCAAAGAACCATCGTCTTTATTCTCTGTCGACCTGGAACACAACACAATAATATTTGATTAAAATGTTTGCATCATACAAAAATAAATTGTTAATCGCAAAAAAATTAAAGAAAGTTGGCACACTGTATAGGGTGTCAATATGATGGCCACTCGAAAACATATTGCAATAGACCATTCAATTGTGGTGACAGGTAACAGCCATTACTTCTAGATGTATACCAAGAGTAGAGAAGCTTCAGCAAAATGTACACTGTGCGATGTGGGTTTTCACAAAGCAAATATAAAAGATGGGTAATAACAAATCCTCAAACCCTGCGCAATCCCAAAGTAACATAGGTACAAGCATCTCGCTGAAGAATCGATGTCTGTTCTTCATATAGGCAATAAATCAATAAATATTGTCGCTCAGTTAACTACTTTTCTCTCAGAAGTGAAAATCAACGTGCAACCAATATTTTCCATTTTTTTTATTATAATGCGCTATTCTAAAATAAATTAGTAGGCAGAGTCATGTGAGGTAAATATTTTTTAATACCTTTGGACTCCTAAAAACAACAAGGTTTCGTCTAAAAAGTACCTGCAAACTACACGAATAATTATTCACGGAGCTCCAACGTTAAAACAACAACCACGAGCACCACTCGTGGAACTGTGAAATTTTAAAATCAACAATGATTAATGAACAAACGTATATTAATCACCAAAAAATTTATGTTGCACCATTTCGTTGGCTTTCCTCTTCTAGAAAAATATTATTGTGGGCTGTAAACAGCAGTCAACTTTACTAGGAAGTCACTTGAGTCTCAAATGCATTTTTTATAATCTTCCCTGAGAACTAAAGCAATTAAGTAGGGCGCCACTCTTGTAATTTTATCCGTAATCCTTTCTAAGGTCCCGAGAAGCAGAGTAGTGTGACACAATGATTATTATGTGCATACAAATTACCCAGGAGCCACGCTGCGTGTTTTCGCGTGTACATGGCTGAGACTTAATAGAAATTTATAGGATTACGTACTTTAGATCCCCATGATATTAATTATGGATTTACCTCTATTAGAGTGCATTGCAGTTTTACGGCATGGAGGCGCAGTGCGAAACTGCTGAAGGTTGTAGGTTTCCCTGTAATAAAACACAGAGAAGCGAGCGCTAATGCTGCTGCATTAAAAAAACGTACATTACCACGAACAAAAGGGGGAGTAGCAACTTGAAACCCATGTCCCGGACACAATGTAATTTTTAATTTCCTTACATTTCCAACAATAAGTGCAAACCGCTGTAATTGGATCGTGCTTTATTTTTGTTAAAAGCCTGACGGTACGTTTTTGGTCTGGTAATCGCAGATCCGGAAAAGCGCTACAAAATACTGCGAAAACGATTATACGTTACAATAACGACAGTGCTTTAATTGTAAGGGATAGCGTAGTAAAAAATACAAATGGCCGCTAGCACTTCAACAGCAATGTTTTTATATATAATTATGACATAATGTGGTTCTGGCTTCTTTTGCACCTTATATTTCTTATATAGGTTGTTATAATGAAAGCCGTAACCCTTAGAGCGTAAATTAATATATAAAAGTTTTATATATGTTATATCCCCCTAATGGTTTCTCATAGAGGCAACGTTTTACCATAATCACTGACTAAATTACCATAGGACTATGTCATTTTTCCAGCACGGAATTTTGTATTACAGATCTGCCTAGCCATATTCTCCAAAATATTTTCAATCGAATTTAAATTGGCGCCTTTGAACCGTCAACGCATTTTCTGCGTATTATTTCAATTAAACTACTAACGCACTGCAATACATATACATATGAAAATAATCTTCTAATGGCCGAGTTCTGTGCATTATTGGTTACGGTTAGCTGCTTAGCATTCGTGAGGTCGTTGGTGCGATTCATGTGGCCGTCTGCTCTGATTCAGATTTTTAGGTGGTTTTCCTGAGTCAACAGAGTACCTTCTCTAAGGTAAATGCCGGGGCAATACTTCCCCACCTTTCCTGGCCTATCTCACATTCTCCACCCCTCATTTCTCTAACCCATCCTGAAATCCCTCTTATTGGCTGAAGAGGGACGCAAGGTCCCCATAGCAGTCCGCCTCCAGTTGAGGGAATTGAAATGACCCTGAATCTTTACCTTTATCTTCTTCTAATGAATAAGCTAACTAATTTAGTGCTGAAGTCAATTTATCAACCCAGGCATTAAATGCATCTTGTATAGTTTCTAATATACAGCAAAAGTAATTACTGATATCCGTAATTAAAATCAGAGAATGCTGTTGTACGTAAAAATATTAATAGATGGCGGACTATGCTTAATAAATAAATTTAGTTCTTGCTTCAGTCGGCTTGATGAGCACAGCAGGTTATGTATGGCAACAACTTACTAATTACGTTTAGATGGTCTTTTCATGATTTAGTATTTTTCAATAGCTTCCAAGAAGGCAAAAGTTTGTAGCATTCTACAACGAAGGGCAAATATCGCCCTGACTAGTTCAAAACCTCGGCAGAATATGGCGTGAATAAGGACCAGACGGCGGTGCTTAAGGTTATAGGATGCATATAAAAATTTAAAAAACGGGAGGGCGCCAGTTGTTATTCACAAGAAAAAGAAAATTTTAGCTAACTAGTCACTTCACCACCTACCTTGAATATCTCCCGCTTTACAATCCTATACTCAAAAGAAAACGAGCAGGTTTATGAGCAGTTATATGAACATATAAAAAAGAACGTAGGTAGGAGTAACAAATAGATTTAATAAGCACTACAAGATATCACAAGTATCAAACAATAATAACATCTTGGTAAAGCTCAATAAATGTCAAATAAGTAACAAAATATTAAATGCCAAGTAAAATCTCGTCGCAAGAACGTAGCAAAGCTTTTTAGCATAATGAATTTGGTGTCAACCTAAAAACATTGTATCAATTGTAAAAACAAAATATTACGAGGTTATTAAATCTAGGATGCAATGCAAACCTATTGGTTGCGCTGATAAAAGCGGACGGTCGTAGGCTATAATAGATCTACTAACATGCAATAAGTCAACTGAGTAGCCTTGAGATCGAGTTCTTGCAAAACATTGCTACCGTAACCAGCACACGCTCTGAGCGCGACTTCAATAGAACCTTAACTGAGGCCGCCAATGCGACGGATAAGGTAAGCTAAAATGTACTCTATTCGCGGCGTGATTGATAACCAAAGGCCTTTGCCTATTGAATCTAACGCAAGTTGAACCGCATGTTCAGTCAACAAAACAAGTCCACCGAAAGTTAGCAAAAATGCGTGCACTTACTTCGTAGGTAACTCAGGCGCTTCAACGCGGCACGCTAGGAGGAACGCTTTGCAACCTCTGCCATTGATAATTCCTTCAGGATCCAACGAGGGCGGATGAACGAAAATGCCGGAGCTCACTGACACGGGGTTGATCTAAGCTAAAACGTAGAGAAAGCCTAGCGAAGCTGAGAACGATGGCCAGAAACTAAGCTATTTGGTGTAGGATGCTTGAGCCCAAATTCTTCCAGCGCGATGAAACTCAGCATATGGAAGAGTATCCCGGGGTCATCTCCACCTGGCAGTGACGACTAGAGGTGTGCAAGGTGCAGCATTAAAGTCCCTATCATCGATAATTGGCCAAAGTTTCTTACTGCGGCAGGAAATTATCCTCGCACATCAAATCAGGTCCTTGTCGGCCATATAGTGGAATCCCAAAGACTTCACGGCTCAATTCCAAAGCGTCAAGGGACAAGATCTACCAAAAATTCGGCGAGCTGCGTTGCTTATCACAAGATGTGCAAATTCGAAATTGAAAATATTCCTAGCTGCAGAAAGCTCGGAAATGGGATCTGCTTACTAAGAAGTTAGAGATGTGAACTCCATAAATACAAAGGGAGCAATCCATTGTAGGAACGCAAAAAAATAAAACGTGGTGTTACATGTTACCATATGACATAATTTTTTTCCAATCCTGTTAGTCGATGCACATTTTGGTGTCACAGTAAGATATTGAACTGAACCTTCAAGTATATTGATATTAATGTATTTTTAATTAAATATTTGCCCTTGAATGTAGTGGAATGTCATTAGTAATTATTATTAGAAATAGCTCCTTTAAAATCAGGGGTGTATTCTTTGATCTAGTTACCTGATTTCTCAAAAATTTATATTCTAATATTTTGTATCTCATTTGCATAAGTCACAATACTTATGTCAACCAACTGTCAAAACAAATCTGAAATTTAAATGACAAATACCCAATCTTTACAACGGTACACAACAATATTGAAAACATAGCAAGTAATTATTTCTTAATTAGTTCACTCTTTAATTGTCTTTATTTCGTTTCTAGTTATGATTTTAATAAGAAATCTCCCATCTTTTACTCGACTCGCACAACGTTAACCTGCTACTTGACCCTTTCAAGCACCTTCCAGCAATACACGGTTCACAGACCGACAAGACGTTCTAACCGTCCAAGATCAGCAAACTCCACCTTTTCTACAGCACCCAGCGAACAGAGCAAACCTGCTTCCTATACCTGATGATCCTCCTCTGGCAGTCTTACTTAGCTCCAAACAGCTTGACGTAATCCACTTTGATTAATGTAATATGTCAAATGGACCTTTCCAATAAAAGCGACCCATTATGTGTCTTCAATGATTGCCTTTTGTAGAATAATTCTGCTATCCATTAGTTTTTTACTACATACCAATAATCTTCATTAATTAAGCCTTTACTTCTTCTTATTTTAAAATTCCATTCTTAGTCACCACGTAGGTATTAAGTACATATACCCTTTTTTATTAGTCAAAACATTTATAAATGAGAACAGGGTTATTTTAAATATTTTAATAGCACCAAATTCATTTTATTACATTTTCAAAATTTATTATCAATAATTTAGAAAAAATCCTAACGATATCAAATCCCTTTTTATACACTCTAGTCTTAATATATTTGAGTTAAACCTACTAAATTTCTATTTTAGTTCAATTTAAGTATTTGTCATGCGTTTCAAACTGCAATTTATACAATATTATTTTATTATCAAATCTATCTGTTTTTCAAATAGCTATTTTCCATTCATATTCCCACCTTATACCTGAATAAATCCAAATTAATTTTAACCATTGTAATCCCTTAAAATTTTCTAAATTTAATTATAACACCCTTATGGTTGTATCATTACAATATATTAACCCCGTATTTTTACCTTCAAAAGGATATTTTATGAAAAAATGTATTTATTACTCATGCTAAACTTTGAATTCGAATTGAGTGACAGAAAAATTAGACAATCAAAGTGACAAACAAACTAGAAATGCAATTAGTACAAATAACGATATTTATGGTGAGGTACAACTAGGTACCAAAACTTTTGGCAGAAAAATATTGCGAATTTTGTACAAAGCTACACATGCAAAACACCTACTTTTAAATAAAAACCAGATTTCAATACTATCAATGAAATCTTGTTGAAGCAAAGATGGTGACCTTTTAGTTTTTCGTAGTACTGATGTCGTTGGAATGATCATAGCTGTTTCATTATTTTCAACTTTCAAGGTGATACATGTAATCGTAGGAGAATCTAATTCGTATGGTATGCACTAGGATTTAAACAGACCCGTAACTTATATCCTCAACTACTAACAAAGTAACGGCAACTGAGGCCTATTACGAAACCGCTACTAATACTAGGACCCTGATGATAAATAACTTAATTTGAAAAATTTGATGCCTTGTAGCTTTTAATACTGTGGTTACTGGTAGCTGTACTTAGATGACCTGTACGTAGCTTTCCGTGTACTAGAACCGTCGTAATTAATGCGGCTTTAAAGTTGCAACTACTTTCAAGTAGCTTTAACAGTTGCCACGACGTTTTGGAGAACTTTACAACCTTTGTTACCGTCAATTTTCGCTTTACTGTATTCTCGATATAGTGTTACCATAAATTTTCGCTTTACTGTATGTTCGATATTTTTCGAATTGCGTCCGGATTTTGCGCATTTTTGATACGCCGCCGTTGCACATTGTTGAACGTTCGCAACGCCAAAATTTAGCATCTTGTTCCGGCATTCGATCGAATAAGGTCGTGGAAGTTTTTGGCGCTGTTCGAGGTTGCAATTTTGGAGAAGGTGCTTATTGTTGTCTAGGCACTTCTCACCCTCTAGTTAGGGGATTTGGACGCGTCTCGACATTCCTCCGTATGTGAAGCTGGAGATACTGCCAGGTGCAGACTTTTTTTTGACGTCAAAACTTCCCGAGCAAAACATTTGGGGAATTTAGTTCTCCACCACGTACTGGGCCCCAACTACGTTTCGAATATCACGTACTGGACCCCAAATACATTTCGATCACCACGTGATGGGTCTCCAATAAAACTTCGGAAACCCCGACTTGCAGCCCGTTGCGATCTGCGATAGCGTATCTCGGCGCGCTTACTTGACGAGCTACCGTCCTTTCTGGTTCGGTCATCAAGTCTACAGAAGCCCATTCCTGCGATGCTCTTCGCGCTAACACAGCTTCGAATCAGCCTAAGGTAACCTTACTGCTCTATTAATTTGTGCTTCTGTTGGCCGGCAATCGAGCCTGGCTGTACGCGTGTGTACGGCTCAATCGACGAAGGACTGCTCAAAAGTATTTTGCTTCTAAATTGAGATTAGCGCGATATACTAGCGCGAGATATTGAGATCATGGTCTGGACGCATCACTGTGTTGCGAATTTTAATTTGTAAAGTAAGAGGCTTCTCTTCGCCGTAGTTCCACTTTAACTACGGATTGTGCTATTTAATTGTTACATGTACCACGTTATAGAAATTCCTGAGGCGGTTGCCCGCTTGTAATTTACAATTTTATATTAACGCCACTCTCCGGGAGCCTGCAGGAATTTCCATTATTTTTATGATTTGGTGTTTTAATTGGCCACTCCATTCTGTAAACAAGGATCCTTGGGGCATTTATATGCATATACATCGGCCCTAAACTTTTACTTACATATATTTTATGTGTGTGCCCGGCTGTACGAGTGAATAAAACAAATTTGTCATTTGATTACACTCGATTGTTTGACTTCAGTTTTGCGCCGTTTTATTAATTTCTCAGTGTTCCAATTTAGCTGGAGCGTAATCTAGCAATCGCTGAATAAGGTGGTTAAAACTTAATTTTTTGTTATCTAAATTGGTGGCGCCATTTCCCCCATCTAATGAACCCACGGCCGTCTTCGGCTGCAGCTGATCGGCGACCCCTAATTAGCGATTGGTAGTGACTCGCCTAGGCATTGGCTGAGTGAGGCAATTTGGTGCTTTGAATGCTGCTCCGATTCGTTGAGCAATTAACGTAATTACTATTCTACCCCCCCCCCTTTTTTGTGCTTATAAGGGATAACACCTTCTAAAGTATATGTAAGTAAGTTATAAGTGATATTCCTTTCGTTATTTTCAAGACTAATCCACAATTTAAATTGCTATTATTAGAAGCTCTAATAAATTAACATCATACGAAGGGTATGCAAGCAAAGAAATGATTCGACCAGATCGGGCGCTTGGAATCGATTCGGGCATAGCTTATAAACCCTAATTGAAATAAACGCTCCAAAAGAAGCAATACTACAAATAATCGTCAAATGGTGAGCTTACCAGTGAAATCATATTCGTTTGCTATTCTGGAGAAGTGATAAATATAAAATGAATCCGAAAAATACACAACACGAATGAAATCAACTAACAACTAAAGGTTGATCAAGCAACCGAAATTCGTAGACAATTGTAAATCGCAACAGCGTAGTAAGTGCGCCTGGGCACTTAGAATGCGGAATATAGAAAGACCTGACCTTCAATCGTAGATATGTTGCCTGAAAGTGTCGTAGAAAGCGATACGAGTGGAAGATGCCGAAAGCGAGCGTTAGCGAGCGTGAGGAACTAAGAGTAGATCGAATTTTCATTCTAACCGAGTAACAGACTATATTTTCTCCACGACTAGGAAGTATGAATCAAAAACAATTATATTTGCATAATTTGTAATTTCAGGTGGAGTATTATCAAATTCCATATCTGATTCACTCGATCTTTTACTAATTTCTTTACTTAAATTAAAACTTGTCTCAAAACAACTAGGACGCCGCGTCGCATTTACATCTGACACTGACAGTTTTGAAATCCATGGCAATCTATGTATTTTGTTGAGCATAATAAATTGTGGAATATTCATTCTGTCACTTATCATGGAATGAAAAACCATGCAAAACACATAATAAGCAAGTGTTTCAGAATAAACATTCTCTTTTCTTGAAATTGCTGAGAGCGGTAGTTTTCGAGAAAATTTTACTTGAAGATTGAAATTCACTAGTGCTCTTAAAATGTATCTAGAACTTGGTACTACATTTTTGTCTACAAATTACGATGGATCGTTTGACATATACACACAACTGTTCTTTAAAGGTTGTCATGTAAGTGATGATTATCAGTCATTTTAAATCATGGCTGCTACGTTTCTTCAATATGAAAACTACAATTTCTGAAGAAAAACGATAGGACCTATGTTTCTATGCAATTCTTATATCAAATTAAAAGTCCTTTTCGTCGCCAACGTTTCTAAAAAATATAGTGAATGACCCTGTATAGCAAGCGCATAGATGCAGTTGAGTTGCGAGAGTTGGAGGAGAGGACATTTTCGGAAGTCACCCCTGGTATGGATGGTGCAGAGGCGTGTCGCATTCGCCTGAAAACGTGTCCCAGACCTACCGACTAAAACCCTTCCTCTCAGGATTAGAAAGAGAGCATATTCAAGTTGCCTTGTATATCATGTACCTCCTTGGATCAATTCTATCCTCCCACAAAGTGTGTAGCTACATTTCATATATTGTCTAGGTTAACAACGATTCTACTCTTCCATCCGCGGATGTTCTTCCCGTTCATTAGTCACTAATATATTTCTTACCATTTTCGATACATCCTCCCAGTTTTCCTCTTTTACAAGCATAAGTGTTATTGTGTTGTATCTGCTCAGTGTATCACTTAATGTAGTCTTTATTGGTTATCTTACCTCGTTCCATCTTACACGTTGTAGTACTGTGTGGTCGGGTGTGTCCTTACGGCAAAGTAGGTACCTATAATCATTAATCTGATTAAGTATTCTTTAAAGTCCTATAGCCACTTAGACAATGGCTGAGGTAGTCCATATCCCTCCCATTCCTTCTACTAGACGACTCCAGTTCTCCGATTAAAACCTTGGTCGCTCCGTACGTGTGATGGAAGTTCTGTGTCTAGCTCTTTACAGATTTGGTTTGTAATAAAAAGGAAGTTTTAAAGCAAGATCGAATTCTGAATAAGAAACTTTAGTACACCTACGTAGCGCAATATTAATCTGAAAGTCACTTTTTGATCTATGTCTAAATATACGTCTTCTTAGCTTACTTCAATTCCTCAATCCGTTATTAAGAATTTTACCACAGTAATTTTTAACCAAAGTATTGGTTGTAAAATTAGTTATAATTTTCGTTATTTTTTCCTCGCTATGACATTGGCACTCAATAAAGCGAACTAAATAGCCCTTTTCTGTAAGAAAATTTCAAAGCAGCTGCGACACCACATTTTATTTGTTCTGAAAATCTACGACTGGTTCTTCAAAATGTTATAGTAGCTAACTGATTATAACATATTTAACCAAAATAAAACAACACAAACATTTACTACAGCATTATATGGATACAACAACCAGCGGTACCTTTGGAAGTTTCAATCTTTGATCCAAAATTGAATAAGACTTCGATAAAAAGGTTTAAACATTTGCATTGAGAACTTGAAATGTTGCCTTTCTACGAGGATTGTTCAATAGAAACACGGTTGGATAGTGTAGGCATGAATTGACCCTCATGGCACTTCAATGTAGTTAATAAAATTGTGTGGTGATGTATTAGTGAGGTTTCTGTCAAATTTCTTTGCGATTGTTTCATTGTGTACATCTTTATAGAGCTCGGAAATTGCTATTACTATAAAACATCCTTCGAAATAATATCTGTACTGTTATTCAATTTTGAGTCTCCGAAGGACGACATCCACTAGAAATCCTTGAGGGAATGAAAGCCGCCTATGGTGACTATAGGTACTCTCAAACGGCGGTAGTTTAGTGGTGCAAAAAATGTCGACAATGAAGAGAATCGACTTGGGTCGTCCAGGGCATGGTCAAGTTGCAATTTCAGATGAAAGTGTGAGACATTTGAAAACTGCTTTACATGCATATAGACACATTAAAGTTAGATAACTGTCTTATCACTAACGGCATGTCTTTGGTTCATTAAAACAATCACTAAAGGGGCAGCGATTCACTTTGGACGCAGAAATGCAGACTGAGATTAGACAATACTTTCGTCATCAGCAGTGAGAATTTTACGAGCAGGGAATTTGAGGATTTGTAGAATAGTGGAACCCATACCTTAATGTTAATAAAGATTTATCATAAATTGATTTAATAGAAATTATGCTACAGCTTCTAAACGTGTTTCTATTGAACAATCCTCATAAATTTGTGGGATAGAAAGGTCATGCAGCGAGCTTAATGGATAAAACGTCGCAATATGTTGTGCATCTGTGGCAAAATTGAGATAAGTCAATATTTTGTCAGGTTTGGGATGTAACTAGTTGTTTCTTGTACATTCTAACATATTTACGGGGTCAAATTAATAAAATAACGGCTTACCACACTCACTTTCTTATATAGTACAAAATTGTTCATTGCTTTATTAGTAATTACATTTCTGTCGCTAACTACGCAATATACTCTAGCACCTATTACTTTGAAATCATTGAAAACAGTTTTATTAAATTTTGACAGTGTAAAGTGACATTATTAACCCCATAATAAACTTTATCTATTATTTACAAGTGAAATAAAAGTGTTTTTATTCACTAGTGAATTGAAAAAGCTTCAATGAAAAACAACATATTTGTCATGTGTAATATAAATGTTACAATTGTTTAAATTACTAAAATTTACATCAAATCGACGGTGAATGGGCAAATTTATGTCTTGATGGTTGATTTCTATATTTGACAACAATTTTGACGCAGAGGAGCATGTTGCCGAATCCGAGGTCGATCGATTCTTAATGATTGTTGATTGGTTTATGATTTTTCTTAAAATTTCTATTTTGTATTTGAGAGAATCCTCTATGTATCCTTGATTCTTCCACAACAATATTTGAACGCCAGCCAACGTGTCTCTTTAGCACTGTTAAATCTGCCACAGAGTCTGCTAGTACAGTTGTACTCGAACGTCTAAAGCTATTACCCGTATATTCTTGTGGATTTTGAAGACCAAAAATTTGTACAATTTGTTGGAAATTTTGAAAAAGTATTTACTCCTACAGGTTGAAACGTGCATTTTTACATCCCTCGTCTGAAAGACGAAGGAAGTATTATTATCACGAAAAAATTACATTCACAGATTTCTTCACGTTTCAGGGTCCCTAATTGACAAAAAACAGGTTTTCTCAATTCCGTCTGTCTGTCTGTTGGCGGTATAACTTAAAAACTTTCCTTAGACGAACACGATATTTTGCATACATATTATGTATCTAAATGGCATGAAACCGAGAAAATTTCAGACAAATATATACAGGGTGAGCACCATAAAACATAAAACTTTATTAATTTTTGCTTGAACTCAGAAATACATAAAAGTAATAATTTGTACATAGCGTAGGCTTTGTCCTTGACAAGAATTGGACCTGACAGATACAGGATAAATGTTGTACAGGTCAAAAAGGTGCAAAGAATAAGTGCGTTATGTTAACCTTTTCAGGCTGCGAGCCGCATAAATGCGTAAATCTCAAACTTCAAATAGTCGGGAAACGCATATGTGGGCGTGACCGTAAATTCAATCATAGGATGTGCATTCGAAGCTATACTTAAAAAAAATTACACCGTGTTGAATTACCTTGCGGATTAAATGCGTAGGTCTCAATTCTTTTTAAGATTGCAAAAACCCAGAAAAAATATTTTCCGAAATTTCTTTAGTACCTACCAAAAATTCATTAATTTTATGCCTACATCGCATTTACAAGCTTAGTTTTGAATATATCTCAATTATTCTTAAACTGGAAACCTAATTCTTTCTAGATTTAGATGATATCAAATTTATCTCAAAATTATTTTTAACAAATGCTAACGAAATTGTTCAAAGAAATTGTACGGGAAATGTGTTACATAAGTTACAGCATCGACATATCGTTAAAAACGATTGAACATAAATATATACATCCTGCGTATGATATGTTTAAGAAGGAATGAAGAAATTTTTAGTAAAAGAATTATCTGCATTAATGTACAAAAATCTAAGATATTTTCCATTGCCAGATTTGGTTGAAATGCACCTCGCTTCGATACGAAACTTAATACATGACCGGCATGAAGGTTGAGCCAGCTGAAACGCAACGATATGAAACGGACTCCGTAGGCTTGCGAGAAGTTGGTGAACAATTTGTTCGCAGTCGCAGGGGCCGCGGTTGAAATCCCTCCGGTAACGAATTTTTTATTTAAAAATAATGTAATTTTCATTCAAGGGTATTATTTTATTGGGTTCGTATTATTTGAATCGTAAAAACATATTTACACCTAGTGTCCTTTGATTTTTTAAATTATTTAGTGTCACAATGTCTACTTGGGAGGGAAGTTCTGAGTAAAGCCTTTTTCAGATTTTTTGTTTCTGTAACTGATGAACAACCGTTTTTGTGAAATATGTTCAGGCCGTAATATTCTGTACTTTCGAAGAACCTCAATAGCAGGAACACAGTTACTTCCATTGATTATGGTAAATATTTTGGGCTTATGAGTTTTCGTGTCCGGATTTTCGACCACAATTACGCTGCCCCTGTCATCAACATCATCGACTGACATGGCCACCAATCCTATATCCCCCAAAGACTCCCACGATTAAAACAACTTTTAGAAGTAAATATTCATCATGGGAAACAGTATCCAAGAACCTTTGCATTTCATCGAGTGTAAACATCTTGGATTTATTTTGTCTGTGCCCTACAGACTGTTGTTTTAGGAAAGCTGACACTTGGTGAAATCTACAACAAGTAATAGTTTAAAACTCATAAATAATAATTGCGATGTAGCACACCTGCTTGTATCAATATTTTCTTTCACAGATATCATTTTCTTCAGTTGGGAATAATACGACCACAGTGACGAAGATTTTACATTTTTGGATCGTTCCGAAATACGTATAAGCAAAAATTATTCTTTCGTCTACTCCATTTGCATGCTTTCACTTCCTGCATTTACAAAAATTCGCATACTCTTTTTCATGTGAGTGTTTGGATTTTGCTAGCACCACTGCTAGGGGTACAAAAACTTAGTTTTCGTCTTCATCTACCATGCCAGACATTCTCACAAATGCACTAACGTCAGAAGTTTGGAAAAATATAAACAGCTGCTAATTGTAATTGTTTATTCAAAATTTTGTCAAAACTGAATAAAAATTGAATTAAACATTGCTATTCACTTGGTGTATAATATTTATCAATACCTGCATAAAGAACTTCATAATTTAGTTTTGAGGTAGTCGATATTTTGTCTAACTTCTTTAAAAGTTTACTATACTTACTATACTATGTTATTACGAGTACGGAGCTACGGCAAACATAAATGGAACATTTATTCATATGCTAAAAATATCTGTTCAAAAACACTTGCACAATTGTGGTTTACACTATAGTTAATTTATTTACTCCCAACGGTTTTAAATAATCAACTCGCTATTATGAGATCATGCAATGACCTGATTGTAATAGTTATTTACGTGTTTATTGTGCAATACTGCTGGAGAAAAACCCACAAATAGACCAAAAAAGGTATACGGAAAGTTCGTTCCCCACATTTCGTACCCGGAAACTTCGTTCTCGATCGAGCTCAATTTGTCCCCTAGATTACAGGGTGTTGAAAAACAAGTGCAGCGATCGGAATACAGTTAAAAATGAATGATATTTTAATTAATTAATTTATTATAATAAACGTATAAGAACAAAATAAATTGTATTTATTAAAAATTACGTTTTAATCTAAGTACCTTCCTGATATTTTATATAGGGCCATCATTTCTCATTCTGGACAACTTTTCTTAGTAATATTTTGCTGCTTAACTGTCAAGGCCGACTTTGAAAAACTAAAAATTTTCTTAAAATTCTCTGAAAACCGAGCAGGAATTATAATTCCTATAACATTTTTATGTAAAACCAAAAATAAAATGTAATTCCCTCTTGTAAACTCAAGCTGGGGCCATACTGTATATAGTTCTTATAAGTTTATTATAATAAATATCTTTAATTTTTGTAACTGCACTCCGATCGCTACACTCGTTTTTCAACACCCTGTAATCTAGGAGACAAATTGAGCTCGTTCGGGAACGAAGTTTCCGGGTACGAGATGGGGGGCGACGAAATATTCCGGGAACGAAATGTGGGGAACGAAATGTGGGGGACGAACTTTCCCCAAACCCCAAAAAACACCAAGAAAAGCACTAAATGGCTTGTCCAGTAAATAAAACTCAATTAAAATTGATCAATTCACTATTTATATACTACAATAATTTATTGCACGTGTTTACGGCAGCAGACATAACTGGCCTCATTCAGTTGACGTCATAAATGTGTGACGTCAGAGAGCTACAGTCGTGTATTTAAAAGGGTACTGGTTGAATCTTCAATGAATTATACACTAGACACGCTATTGCCTACACGATTCCGTATAATATTATGCTACTAGGGGACAGAGGAAGACGAAAATAGAAAGAGTAGCAGGCGGCGTGTTGGTATTTTTATCATTAAGTTGTTCAATGTCACTGAAATATCAACTACATGTCGAAAGTCCAAACGAAAAGATAACGTTTTCACAATTACTATTTGGATAATAAATTTATAAAGTTAATTTATTTATTTAGAATAAGAATAACAACAGGATACAGTCCCAATTACAGTTATTCATACAAAAAAACAAAAATGATTTTATATGAGAAGTCAAACAAATTTATGTAGATTATTAAATAATATAATGATTAAGACTAAATTAAGGTTAAAAGTAAGCCATCAATTTACGTCACAAAACAAAAACAGAGAACGCAAAAAAATAACAAATGCAATAAATGATATAGAAAAAATAATTAATATACAAACAACATTTTTGTTTATTTGCAAAGCAGTCTTAGTACGCTCTTTAAAGATAACAATGAAATATTAAAGATGTCTATATCAGAAGACACATCATCTACTGAGCGGCATAGTCTTCCAAGTAGTGAATTCTGTCCATAATTTGTACGATGACACGATATTTGTATAATTGATTGATCTCTAGTTAAGTGTTGTGGAACTCGTATATTAAATAATCCCAACAATTCAGGACAATGTATTTCAGAATTAAAAATTTTATAAACAAAAACCACTTCTTGCTGCTTTCTACGACATTCGAGGGATGGAGCACCGACAAGATTTAATCTTTCAGGATAACTAAATGCAGATTTGCAAATATTCATTTTAAATAAAATAAAATTGATCATTTTCTTTTGCACATTTTCTATTCTTGTTTTGTGACATTGGTAATTGGCAACTGAATCCAAGCGCTACGCCACCATGCGGTAGAATTTTGAACTGTATCAATGAGGTCGAAATTTACACTCGCATTGAGCTAAATGGTTTATGCTAACTTTTGTTGGCTTATTACAAAGTTACTAATGCGAGAAACGTCTTTATACTAGGGAATATTTATTCTGGCAACTTTCTCCTCTGACTCAGACCTACAACTACCCCGCTAATCACTATTTAAATTCTTTTACTTTTATTTTCGAGCGCAGCTGTAATACGGTGGTACATGCCTACATTTATTTACCTTGCTTCTTCTTGTTTTTAATAGGTTTGTTCTTGCTGAAGTTCAGTGTCTTGTTTATATTTATTAATTTATTGTTTATATTTTTAATAACGGAATATCTTTAACGTAAAAATGGTTCGTGAACGTGAGGGAGCTAGATTTTCTCCTGTACCAAATAAATCGAAACGGTTTTGTTGCGTGTATGGTTGTAAATCACTATCAAAACGCGATACAACTGTGCGGTTCCATAAGTTTCCTAAAGAAGGAGAATTTGTAAAAATTAATAATCAGAAAGCAGATCGGCGAAAGGAATGGATTCGTTTACTTACAATGGTGAAAAAAGTTACAGAAAGTATGCATGTTTGTTCTCTGCATTTTAAAAAAGAAGATTATATTCTTCCTGGTGAGCACAATACTTATTATCGTAATGATATAAATTAAAATGTATAATGCAAAACCAATAACACAAGAAGTAAACGCAAAACAAGTTTAACGCCGAAGTTTGTAGGCAAAGAGCAACGACACTTGTTTTAACATTTTCTTGACTTTGGCACCCACAATAAATAACATGTCCAGAATTAATTAATTGTTCCCCTTCAATATAATTTCTAGAAGAAAATGTTGCTTGTGCATAATTGCAAATATTCACGACACTTTACTTACAATCAACCGTTTGACTGACTTCTGCGCGTGTAACGAACTTATTTATTTGTACTATTGATGACTAATACGTGACTATTAAAGTATCATTAGAACATCTTTAACTACATTCCATAAGACTTAAAATTCCCGAATAGTTGCTGTGTGTAAGAAATACTTACCTACTAGAAATAGAAACTTTGTAAATAATGCAGCATGACTTAATAGCAAATTGATGTACTCACGGCTGGTGAAATTATTTATTTCTATCAAAACAGCTCTATTAAAGTCCCATTTAAACATCTTTAATTAAAATGCATATCATGAAGACTTATAATTTCTCAATATTAGGCCCGTAAAATTATTTAAGAAAATACTAGAAATCTGTTAAATGTAGCATTGGTATATTTACGCACTACTGATTAAATTATTTATTTATGGTAAAACAGCCCTATTAAAATCCCGTTTACACATCTTTAATTAAAGTGCATACCATGAAAGCTTAAAATATCCCAATATTATGCCCCTAAAATTATTTAAATAAATACTAAAAAACATTTAAAATCAGCGCTTAAGTAGGGAAATGCATAGGCTTTAAGAATCGTACCTACTTAGAGCGGCCATGTAACTAAGCTCCGCCTTCAGTTCACTTCCCAATATGGTGACCACACAATACAACAATACTCCAGTGTGGATCTTACTAACGAATAGTAAAGCAGCAACAGCGCATGCATATCTCTAAAATCATGGCAACTCCTAATTATAAAACCACACATTCTTATTGATCTAGCTATAATGGTATCTATATGACTATTAAAACTTAAGTTGACGGCAAATAAAATCCCTAAATCCGACACTTCATAAATTCTGTCAAGAATAGTGTTATGCAAAATATAATTGTAATGAGCAACGGATTTTTTCCTATTAAATGAGATTATGTGACATTTTGAAATATTAAGTTCCATATCATTTAATTCACTCCACTTTTCAAGTTTATCAATATCATTTTGCACTCTTAAATGATCTTTGATATTTTGTACTCTAGCGTACAGTTTTACGTCATCTGCAAACAAGAGGCATTTGCAATATTCAAAATCGGTTGCGATGTCATTTATAAATAACAGAAACAAATAAGGACCCAGGTGAGACCCCTGAGGTACACCAGAAGTACAGTGGAAGGGTCTGGATAAGTATCCTTTAATCCTTACTTGAGAGTGCCTACCCGATAAATAACTACGAAACCAACTTATGAGGGGATATCCAAATCCTAAGGACTGTAACTTACTAACTAGAATTGCATGATTGACTCTATCGAATGCCTTTCTGAAGTCTGTATATAATTTGAACGCAAGATTATATTATTGTGCTTCAAACTAGTAGTTTTTGATAATACTTGCAAACCTGTAACTATTACTACTAGCAATATATGTGCAGTTTGAAGTAGTGGATGGTAGGAAATAAAAAAATATTCAATAGCAACATCCCAAGTGCTTGCCAAATTGCCGACAACTTTTTCAAATCAGAAAAGCTATGCTGCAAAAGTTATTTTAGTGTTAATATTTATTTTTAAATCAGAAAAAGTATTTAATATTAAGCTATCCACGAAATCAAAATATTTTTTATAGTTCAAAACTGTATTTCAAATTTGCACTAGTAAAAAATGGAAAATTGTCGACAATTTGCACTTGTTCCAAATTATCAATGTTTCGCATGTAATTTGCTGAAACTGTTAAATTCTAGCTCTCTGACTGGTAATAGCATTTAACATTACTAGCTTGGTAAGAGGGTTTTTAGTGGCGGACAGAAGGATATGACTGGCGAGTCAAAGGCGAGCCAGTCGCCTTCTGGAGCCAGTAAAACCCATTACCTTGCGTGTATTGTTGAATATTTTATTTGTTCCTCACTTGTAAATAACTATAAATTTACCATTTATTCAAAATGCCAAACTTACAAGCAACTAAATTCATGAATATGACACATTCTAAGGAAGACAACTCTAGCTTTACACGCTATCATTTATCTATGAGCACGCTTGTAAAATTTTACTGGCTAGCCAGTAAAATTTTACAGGCTAGCCAGTTAAGAGACGTTTTCAAGGTGAATACAGTGACCTGATAAATTGTTGTTTACAAGTGAGGAACAAATAAAAAAAATAAGGAAGATAGAGAGAAGAGAGATTTTTCCTGTCAAACTGACACAAGTACTTATGCAACCAATTTTTTAGATCGTCATATTCCTTCGGATTTCAAGTATGACAGGCCTAGCTTATTCCAGAAATAGACCCAAGCAATTTTAAATATTATTTCGATCAATGTGAGTTTAAATTCATATTTAAAAAATCCGATCTTGTTGCTAACTGAACAAATTATTTAATTCGGCCTGGAAAACCGATAATATAATGCACTATTATTACAATTTTGCAGTAGTGAATACAATTGAGTTAGGTAACATGGAGACATTTGAGTGTTTGTAGTTTTGGACTTTCTCAAAATTGCTTATATTTCACTGTATTCCTTAAACTTAGAGAATACAGTTGATTTAATAGACGCTTACTTCCATATGCTACACCTTTATCTATGCCATACCCCTGTAGGATATAGTAATATAGTATATGAGAGAAAACTAAATCATTTCCGCGAATCGAAACATAAAGTCCCCGTTTCTTTTATATTTAAAACAGAATTTATCAATTCCAATTCTGTTTTTAGAATAAAATTCTTCAAAAAGAGTGTAGATGTCCTTCTAATAGGAAAAGATCCAGGGCGCCATCTGTGTAGCTGAAGAAACACACATTATATCAATCAATAAAATTATTCGCGCTTGCTTCCCTGTTTTCAAACAAACCGTGCAACGTTTACTTTAACTAATGCCCGGTAGATGCCTCTGATAACACGCGAGGATGTATTGGTGATTTCTAATTCTGTTCAGAAGTTAATACAGAAAACAGTAATAACGTTTAAATTGCTAATTACTTTTCTATGTGTTTTTGTGACGTAATGTATATCGAGTATTATAGAAAAACAGGATTTTTTTTATTTTAAAATTGTTTACCCCACAAGGCAATTCTAAAATAATTTAAAATACTAATTTTATAAAGATGCAGCTACATGTACAGCGTAAAATCCAACGACCTAACTTCACCTAGTATTAATATACACTTTGACTAGTCCTTCCGTTAGGCGAGTGAGCTACAATTTTTTGTAAACTGAAACATGGACGGTGTACTGTATTCAGCATTTGATTTTTTTAGAGATTAAATTAAAATACGACAGCGATAGGTTTTAGTTACGCCGAAATTGGCGGGATTTACTTTGAAAACTCTGACAAAATCGAAATTCGAAGTAACAGCTACCAAAGACGCAAAGTTGTTTCTTTACCACTAAAATAAGCTCATTATACAGTTCAGATTCAATTTACTACCTCATCTTAAAATCCACCTGGTGTTATTATCAACAATTGTCTATAGTGTACGGTACCTTCACACCCTATATTTTCTTAAGCGATATATCAAAAGTGATCATTGTAAATCATGTAAAATAAGAGAACCTTATATCACCTGGTTCAAATCACTCTATGAAGGATTTGCCTTTGGATTAATGTGTCTACGTAACATATTCTAAGTGGATGGGCGAGAGAGTAAGGTTCAGACTTGCTTTCGCAATACTCATTTATTCAGGAAAAGTGCGGCCGAACCTTAGCACAAGAACAATAAAGGAAAACTTCATAGTCAGACATATAATATAAGCGATACCATAAAGGCTTGCTAACAGTTTTGCCTGCGCGAGGCTTTAAGCAAATGTCGTTACAAGGTAGCCGTTAGCGTGACGTCCATTTCTCGGCCTTTCTGAGATATAGCTTCCCGAACTGCTACTTTCATTGCAAATCACTGAATGTGTCATAGGCAACCAATTTAGCAACCTTCAAATTAATTACTAAATTTACCTGCAAGAAACACTATTCGTTAACGCTAAAATATATTTTATATATAAGAAGATAGACATTATGGATGTTCAAGTCCAACAGTTTATCTCCATCGTCTGCATAATCATGGATGCCACAGATCTCTTCATCGTTACCACATATACACCATTCTGTACATCTTATGAGGTGTGCCTGATATTTGCAATTTACAGTACAGCGTCCTTTATCCCAACCATAAAATACCGGCTGCATTATCGACTCTGGTGCACATGGAAGTGTACTCATAGTAGGAGAATATTGATTTTCTTACTACTCCCACCCACACCGTGACGGCTCTGGGATATTTGGGTGTTGTAGATTACCGCTTCTCCAATTCACCATGTGGTAATGAGTTCTTGAGATGCATGCTGCTACAGAAGATCTTGGTGGTGGGATATTTGCGCTTTGCATTTCTTTTTTCGTAAACATGCACCGACGCAGTTGACCAATGTCCGATATCCTTTTACCCGCTAGTCTGCTAAATTTGACGGACTACGACTTTGTATTCAAACTGAAAAACTTCAATTGATATTCAAATTCTGTGATTATTGGTGACGGCTTACAACATAGTGCTCAGATAATGCGCTAGTCTATCACCAGAAATGGAATAGTTGCAGTAAGGTATATATTATATTGATTAATAGAAAAACATATTTACGCTATAGGTAATTTTTAGTCATAAAACTTGAGCAAATAGAATTTGGTCGAATAAACGTTTGATAGTGGCTACACGACCTATTCTGTTCGCAAGATCGTGGCAACCCCGACGGCGATGTGATTGGAGATGGAATTGGTGGATACGATCGATGTCGTAAAAGAATCGAGGAGACCTAAGATTGATAAAGTCGGTAAACAAGTGGTGAAGTTGCAAGAGCCACATTAAAGAGAGCTTGAAAAGAAGGAAGACCCGTATCTTGTAATTTTACCCCATAGTTTCACTTCAGAAGTGGACCAAACGATTACGGATGGTGACGAGCAATTCTTCTTTTAGAGATACCAGCTTCTCAATGAAGGTTGCCAACAATGTTGGCGAATTGATCTATGTCTTCAGCTGAAGAGACTAAGGGCATCAATTCCTGCCCAATCTCTGATGTTCTTTAACCAAAAGTGTTTGTTCATGTCTATTCCGCCCCTGCCCTTCATTTTTCCTACCATAATCAGTTTTGTCAAGGAAAAATTGCGACCCCTGATTATCTGGCTTAAGTAGACACTTTGTCTTTTTTTTTTACCAAGTAATAGTTCTCGATCTTTCAAACAGCGCTTAAATACTTTCTCATTGGACACACGGACAGTCAACGAGATATGTAATATCCTTTTGAACACCCACATCTCGATCGCTTCGAACCTATACTGGGAGTACATCTTATACGTCCATGACTCGTAGCCACATAACAGTACAGAATATACATAACAATGCCAAAAGAGATATCTCATAGATTGAGTGATGTATTGCAGAGCAACGGACGCACCTTATTAAAGGTATTTCGGGCTTGTTCGATACGGCTTCGAACCTCAACGCTAGGTTCTAAGTCAGATGTGATCCATGTTCCAAAGCATTTCAATTTCAGTACGATTTCAACGGTTTCTCCGTAAACTTCTAAAGATCATCTTAGACCCATTCTGTCTTCTATCATAGTAAGATCATTTAATAGCATTTGCAGACCTTCCGGAGTTTCGGCTGTTATAGCTGTATCATCGGTGTATCGAAGGTTACTGAGCACCCTTCCGCCAACCTTAATGCTCTCTTCTTTGTTATTCAATGCCGTGTCAAAAATATGCTCCGAGTATTAGACAGCAAGGGAGATAGCACGTATCCTTGTGGGGCTCCTTTCTCCAGTGAAACTTGTGCAGTTGTTTTGACATTCACCCCTACACTAACCGGATCTTGAAAATTAAATTTTTTATTAGTTTAGTGTTGTTTCTGTTTAGACCCTTACTCTGTAGGATTCTGATGAGTTCCGCGTGTTGCACCCTGTCAAATTCATTTTTATAGTCAATAAAGACAACAAAAACGTTTTTTTTGTGCCTGTCTCACCATTTTTGTAGAGGCATAGCAGGCAATATAGTGCTTCTTTCGTCCCCAGATGGAATATAAAGTCAAATTGTGTATCGGATAAATCTACTGAACATTTTTTATTTATTCTTTTATGTACAATCTTGAATAGCAATATTAAGATATGATTCATAAAGCTTCTAAGCCTATGTTGTTCGCCCTTTCTTGCATTTGATGGTTTAACGATAAGGATGAAGAATGAATGGAATCACCCTTGAGGAACATTACTATTAATGAGTTCTATGACATCTAGACGTATATTATCTGGGACAGGCCTTTTTCCATTTTTGTCTTATTTTATTGCCTTTTCCATTTCTGAATTGATTATTGGCGGAGCTTCTTCTATATCTCTTTCGTTGTCAAATTGACGGGTTTCTTCAGTATGGAATAGTTCTCGGGTGTATTCCGACCAGTTTTGTAAGAACTCTTCGTATGTAATCAACCCTCCATCATCTTTTTGTGGTACTGCCGTAGTTCTGTGTTTCCTTTACACTGTCATCTCTTTCACCTTCTTGCGAATTTCCCAGTGGTCATGTACATGCACCAGTTTTTTCAGTTCTTCGCATCTTGTCTTCATCCAGTTTTCCTTTGCCTCTCTGATATTTTCCTGTATTTCTTTATGAATTGTACGGTACTTGTCAGGGTCTTTATTTTGGTGTGTTCTTCTGATGTTCATCAATTCTCATATTTCCTCAGTCATTCACTCTTTTTGTCTTTAACTGAGGGTCATGTATCTGTTGTTCGATACCTTTAACTATATTTTCTAACATTATCCAATCTTCTACCTTGTTTCCGATTTCGTTGTTGTTCGTTTTCAAGGCTTCAAGTTCATTATTTGTTTTCTGCTTACCCTTTTCGTTTATATCCGGTCTTCTTCGTTTATTAATAGTAGCAGACTTTGTCTGTTTCTATGTTATTTTCTTTAATCTTATTTCTATCGTTCTCAGTATCGGATAATGGTCGGAATTTGTGTCTGTTCTTGGATGGGTTCCCATTCCATTGCCGTTTCTACATCTGATGAGATGTAGTCAATCTGATTTCTTACTATATTGCTATTTGTACGCTGTGGTGACTACCACGTATACAATCATCTTTCAGATAATTTAAACCAAGTATTTGCAATCATCAAGCTCTCATCTCGGCAGAATTGGACAAGGGTGTCACCTCAAGTGTTCCTCTCCCCTCCATCCAAATTTAACCATTGTATCATCTACCTGACTTTCGCCCACTTTGGTGTTAAAGTCTCCCATAATTAAGAAATTCTAGTAATGATGAATAAAATATACTATATAATCTAATTTAATTTATGAAACGAAAAATTATGGCTGCATAAATTAAGGCAGAAAGGTTCTTTGAGAATCCGTCCTCCTCTAAGTGTTTTCTTTGAATTCGATGGCGGAGCATGGGGTTACTGTTTGCCAAAGCCTGAATTAAAACAGTTTAATGAATTGTTGAAAGACGGTTACAAACTCCTTTTGTAGATAATTGTGTCTGCGCAGAAGATGTAATTGAAGAGTACCAAAAATTTCGGAAAAAGTTAGCTGCTACTGAAGCCAAGGCTTACGATTGTGGATGTCCAATATGGGTAAGGTGGATAATCGATCAATTCATATTGCACCAACACTTCGAGTTATTTGGAATCGAGTAGCAAACAAGTTATTTGTGGATGTGACCGATAACTATTTTGACGCTAGTTATGAAAGCAACCCTATTATTTGTCACCCGATTTAAATTCAAAAGGGAAGAGAAGATTAAAAAAAGTTATTCAGGAGTTGAATACCTTAACTGCAAAATTAAATTGACTAAAACAGAAAGACCCTACTAGGGACATAAAAGGCATTGTTTGATTGAGTAATTGAAAAACGAAGTGGTGGAGGACACTGGTCTCTGCATGCTTTTACGAATGCAGATAATGCATTTGAGGTCCCATGTTGTTAAGGGTATAATACTCCATGCATATAGTCGTATCAGTCTTATTAGTAACAATAAAAGCACTAGCGGAACCAGTCACTATTCCAACGGTATAATTGTCAGTATATTTAATTCGGACCAGATTGACTGCATTGGTAATGAAAACAGTGCAGATGACGATGATGCTGCTACCTCCCCATGATTTGATTGCACAACTTTGCTAGCTTGGATACGAAGAAATAAACATTGGAGTACGTGGTTGGGTGGTGCGGTTGACTGAGGTACGAAGATTAACTCATGCTGATCAGTCAAACCACGTTCCAGGTTATATGAATCCAACTTGACCTCAAGAAGATGCTCCCCAATACAGCTTGTAGAGAGGAAATGATGGAAGGGTCCTCGATGGGTAAGGAATAAAAACAGAAGAGCTGGTTTTATCAGCGATAAGAAGCATTCAACGAGCTTGTCCAAGCTGAAGGTAAGAAGTCTAATTTGGTGGGGGTAAAAACTGCTATGTTTTATCTTGAGAAGTCTACAATATGAAGAAAAGTCTATAAAAACAGAAATGGGAAATTGGATGCTGAGGAGTTGAAATCAGCTGAAAGAAGTTTCATATGGATTATTTATTCAACACGAAGCCTTTAGTGACAAAGGCCAACTGTGGACTTTAACCGCCACGGCCATTCAAATGAGTACAACACGCTTGAGTGTTCGAAATTATTATAGTAGATATAACTGCTTCCTTTTCCTGAAGAATAATAAAAATTTGGAAGATGATCTTCATCTACGAAATTCTTCTCTAAGTATAGCTACTGTTACAGGAGTTCTAATGAAGTGTATTCGAATGTCCTCCAAGGTCGATGGTTAGTGACTATGACACTAATTTTCATGGAGGAAGTGATTTCTTCACGTCACTGAATTAGTAGAAGACTGAAAAGTTTACTCAACTGGAACCACTCTATTGAAATTTTAATGCACGTTAGCTGACTCATCTAGTCCATAAGCTGGTAGAAAGTTGAGAAATATAGATCCTTCTATGCTTATGCGTATTCCACGTGGATCACGATTTTCTAAGGGACGTGAGTCTGATGCTGAAAGCTGCTGTACCAAAGGTTTCACAATAAATATTTGGCCTTGTTGGTCAACCAGGCTAAGAAAAAGTTGAAACGTCCACTTCGAAAAAGTCAACTAGTTTGGATGGGATCTGATCATGTGACGAGGTAAGATTGACCATTGGCCTGGGAAATATAGCAGTTTATATTTGGAAAGTGTGAAGACTGAGGGCGGTGTTGTTACTCATCCCACGATATGCCTATTTCCTTTGAATATAAGAATGGGGAATACATGGAACTTGCAGGTTTTTTCGGAAGAGAACACGTTGTAGACGGGAAATGAAAATAGCTAAACAAACTGTATTACTTCGAGTGAATAATTATATTCTATGGTGGGATTTTATGGGCGAGAAAGAATTAAAGAAATATACATGTCACGGTTGCACAATGAACCTTTTATAAATACATAATAAAAATGAATACCTTCAGAGGCACTGTATTTTAACTAAGGAACAATAGCGACAGAGGTGTTTACATTCACGAGCTGTTATTGGTTTCGGTCTCTGTAACAGCTTTAGAATTACTATATATTTTAATTAATCAAATTCATGCACACATCATCTTAGATGGTCATCTATATTCAGAATGTAGAAATCGTCATCAGTTACTAAATAATCTAAGTGAAGTGTTGAAGAATGACAATATAAGTGAATTTAAAGTTATCAGATTTATGTTGGAATGTAAATTATATAGTTTATTGTAACTCTATCTTTATAGGGCGCTAATAGCCTAGCTGCTGATGCGCCATTAACCAGTAAAATAACAAAAGAAAAATTAATGTTTTTTAAACCGATAATTAGTTGAAAAACCTAACGATATATAAAAATGTTTCTCCACACTTCGAGGTATTATTCTACACACCAAGGCAAGTAAAAAAGTTCATATTAACATGTGCCTGACAATCGCGCATTTTCGAGTTACAAACAATTTTTGAATTTGGGAAATAAATCGTAAACTATTAAAAAATATTAAGGTGGCTGGAATACTTACTGTCAAAATCAAACAGAAAAAAGTTGATGAGTTTCTGGAAAATGAACTCCCAGGCCTTTCAAAGGATGTACCCGTACAATTACGCCAGGGGATGTGGTGTATGCACGATGGGGCTCCACCATATTTCCTCATACTTGTGAGGCAGCACCTATCGCAAGTTTTTGGCGAGCAGTGGATAGGTCGAGATGGGCCTATTCCATGGCCCCCACATTCCCCAGACCTTAATCCGTTAGACTTCTTTCTTTGGGGATATTTAAAAAGCTTCGTGTACACCACCCCCATTAAAACAGTGGAGGAGTTGAAGGGGAGCGTTAACGATATCTGTCAAACTGTTAGAGAAATGCCAGGTGACTTTGAAAGAATAAGAGAGTCATTGCGGAGGCGATGAGACCTCTGTGTGGAGATGGAAGGTGAACATATCGAACATCTACTCTGAAGAAGGTTTGATTTCTCAAATTCAAAAATTGCTCGTAACTCGGAAACGCGCAATTGTCGGATACATGTTTATATGGACTTTTTTACTTGCCTTGGTTTGTAGAATAATACCTCTAAGTTTCGCGAAACATTTTAAAATCACCCTGTCTATAATGTTTTAGGATAGTTATACACAGAGAAACAGTACGCTATTACAGTCGGTTAATTTTCACCAGAAGACAATTTATGTATTCGTTTCTAGATCGAAATTTTGTTGATTCGGTCGTGCTTAAGGCGAATTTCCGCTACACCATTATTGTGCCCCTCTGTTAAATATCGAACAAACATTCGGCTGGTTCATAATTTCACATCTTTCAGAAATTATATCAGTTCTCAAAAGTCATAAACATTTATATTTTTTTAGTTCTGCGCGCCCCTATTTATACATTTTTACAATGCATAGAAACAATACTTCTCTAATTATCACTATCCTTTTTGAAATATTTACTGCGTAGTAGTGAGAGTAAAGCTTTTCTGCTTTCTCGTGTCACCCTTTGTTGACTTTAACCAGCAATATCACATCACACACTTGACTTCCTACTTGAACTCTCTAACAAGAGGTTTATGTTTTAGATATTCGAGTGGAAAATGATTTAAGTAGGCGCATGGAGGGCAGAAAACTGCCAGATATGCGACTTTTCCAGCATCCTACATATTCTCTCAATAAGAAACAACTTTGTACAAACGACTTGCACTTTTGAATAGGACAATCAAATGATTATTTTCAGTTCTTCGACTTCCACCTACATCTTTAAATTTAAAAAAGAGGTTTTAGCTGTTGAACTAGTACATATACGTTTAGCCGTCTCGGTTTAGAAATTGCAAATAAATAATTAACTACTGATAAATTTGTATTCTACAAACTTTTTCAACAATTATCTTTTGAATTCCATAATTGAAATATGAAAAGCAAAAGTTCTCTCTAAAAGTTGTGCCGTGAACGAAGAGGGTGTAAAGAAAAATGCCGAGATCCCAATTTTTTTGACAATTTTTGAGGAGGCAAACATACCAAAAGTCCTCGGACCTAGGTGGTGAGGGGGTGCAGGAGGCTCGTGAAATTCGAAAATTTTCGAAAAACTCTTCTTTGCCTCGCGTTTTTTGATAAACGTTGCAATTTAATTTCTTTACCGTTTATTCGAGAAGAAAGTCCACAAAGAAAAAGTTGTAGAACATGAATCTTCCTGTTACATGAGTAATATAGTCAATATCTTATCTATAACCGATAAAAAGTTAGAGCAATTTGAAACTTTCGAGATACATGACAAAATAGTGTACTAAGGAATTGTATGGAATACGAGTTAGCACCATTCCTGTTAGCCTTTTTCAATGAAGGTGGAATAAGAAAAACAAATTAGTCAAAGTCAGTTCTTTACACCCTTCTTGATCCGACCATAAAGATTTGCAGCCCACAAACTTTGACATTGTTGTTGATAGACGATTTCTCATGCACAAAGTAATTTAGCCAAGAAGATGCACAGTTTGTAACACGGCGTTTTACCTAGTCTTATGCTCTACTATACCGTTACTTTATATTGCCCTGGGTCGTTAGCTTATTCAGTCGGAGAGGTATAAGGCTCTATTAATATCGTCAGTGCGGCTAAGGGAAGGCTAAATTGTCTTAGGGTAGTTCGTTGTCACCTGAAATGTTAAACTTACAATTGCAAACACTACCAGCAATGAAAACCCAACAGTTTACATAAAAAACATACAATCTGCAAGAAAAACACAAATACCTACCAGTAAATACATATATAAAAAATACACAGTAAAATGGCTGCACGCTACAGGTATGCAAAACACCTTAAATAAGCCGCTAATGTTCAATTATCAATGCAAAGTTAAATGTCACTAACGCGAAATGGAATTAAACACCGCGAACATGTCTATTCTTAAAATGCGCTTGCAAGTCGCGCGGCTTGGCCCGTTCAAATTATACAACGTGTTGAAGCAGCGGATGACGCAATAACTTCGAGTCGGTTATTTATAGGTATATCCCCGTTGTCTTTGATACGACACCATGCATTGAAGCAATTGCCAAGAATGTTGCAATCGCCTCTTATTTCGTTGCACGATTTCTAATAAGGACTAACCTTGCTTTTGGTTACTGGTGTTCTTATGGCCGTACATGAAAGGCGCTTCTGTGGTGTCAGATCACAGCTTCCTTCTGGGGAAAGATGCAGCAAACCTTTGGCGGAGCCGCCCAAGTGGTTGTATGCTCTCGCAGTCGTATTTCGGCACTCAGGAACCTTCGTGTGCCGACGGCGATTGCTGCACGCCAAACTTTCACAGTTTGAGCAATGTACGAGTCGCCTATCTGTTCGCGACCCTGGCTTGGATGCCGCTACGCACTTCTTAAGCGTTTGGGTGAGACTGCAATTGCCGCGGGTTCACGGCATCATCGCCGTTCTTCATAACTGCAACGTTGCGACTTTATCACTCGGCGTCCCGAATTAGCTGATGTCGCGCATTCACTCACGTTCGCACTCGCCTTGAGGCACTTGACTTATAACGCGTGGCCTCTTAACACAACGCAACTACTTATACGGCGTGCTAACTTAACATGCTAGGATATAAAGGATACGGTTAGGCTTATTGCTAGCAATGTATACAAGAAAAAGGTATGAAATATGTAAATACAGGTGGCCCGTTTCAGGTTTCCACCAGTTGTGAGGCATACGTCATTACATCAAGAGCAAAAAACATGAGGAAGAACAGAATTTTTCGAATTTCACGACAGCATCGTGAGCATATCTACAAAAATATAGCAGATGCTAAAAAATTCATAGAAAGGTTCTTGTAGGAAATTGTGTTCCTATTACTTTTTAGCGACAGTTAAGCGTTTGCGAGATACGTATAAGCGAAAAGCCCCTCACCTCCTATGTCCTCGGATTTTTATATGTTTACTTCCTAACTAGTCCAAACATAGCAATGAATTCAAAAATTGAGATTTCGGAATTTCTCTGCAACCCCCCCCCCCCCATTGAGCTTTTATTGACAGGACTGAAGAGGTCAAGCAAACTTTTTTTCATCTCATATTTGCTCTTCGCAAAACGCTGTATCATGTATTATTCAAAATGCTGGACATGAAACAGCTTTCTTATGTATATTACATATGCTAGGATTAGGATTTTCCATGAGATAAAATAAAATTTGAAAAAAGTTTAAATTGCTTACAGAATCACGACTGCAGTAAAATAGTAGTATTTGAAGTTTTAATTCGAAATCTTTTAAAGTTTGTTATTAACAAATGTTAAGAATAAAGGCCTAAGAGGGTTATGATTTTAGTTAAAATGTTATAAATGCTTAGAAAACGTTTACTAAACTGAATTCTGTCTACAAAAAGCGCCATTTCTAATTCTTTGCTTTAATTAAACTTGTTGTTAATTAAATTCATTCCCATAGGTCCCCTTAAATTATAAAGGAATCCGCAAAGTTTTTAGTACTTTTGTCTGGACCAAAATGAAACTTGGCGTACACTCGAGCCTTTTCCGTTGAAATTAAACTGCTAAGGCATACTTATCATTCAGTTGAGCAAAGTTACCGCTCCTCAATTAAAAGCTAAAATTTAGGCTCCCAAAGAAAATAACAAACACATTAGAAACAGGGAATTATTGATCGTTCGGACGCAGGCGCAGGCTGGCGCGATATAATATATCATAACACATTTCTCCATTGATTTACCTTAAATAAGGCTCTACAAGTGTGCTTTCTGCCAAGCTCGGTTCGAGTTCACCAAAAGTACGTTCTAAACGGAAATACTCGCCAGCTGCCGCCCTACCCTATTCGCTCTTTTCGTGTTAATTACTTTTATTCACCCAAGTTTCATCGCTTGTTATTGCGGAATTAATGCCCAACACTTTCGCGTCATTAGCGAAACTGCATATGAATTATGAGGGGACGCCGCAACTGTTTCTGGGTCAACATTATCCCAGCATGCATTCGTGCAACATCTGCAGACGATTTAATTACAGCGATCGTGCGGTCTGTTTAAGGAACTTCGAACCAACTGCATAATTGAATGCAAACCAAAATATCGCGAGTAAACAGTGGGATTTCAGAATAATTTGCTTCAATTAGATAGAAAATTCGAACTGTAAACAAATAAAAAGGGACACCAACTGTAAATGCGTTATATTTGGTGGTATTTACTGTATTTAACAACATAAATAGAAAAGAAGGAAAATGTTGTTTCACTTCCGAAGTGCATGGTCGTGGGATATTGCTTGAAGAAAACCACACGTGTTTTCTTCTTATCCAAGTAACATGATTCTCTTCCTCTTCTTCTACACATCATAGTTTAGGTTGTATAACCTGTTCCGACACCCATCGCCTTCGTGGTCGTGCTATATCTCTTCCTCCCTTTGGTTTGTATTTCATAGCATTTTGTTGACATGATTCGTAAATTTTTTTGAGGCTGTATAATATACAAATTTTTTGTCTGATGTCATTTCTTAGCATAACTAATTTTTGCAGCGTTTCACACTATGTGAGCATTCTATTTCCGACGATTGCAGATTTGATCTTTGTTTCTGGCAGGGTGCCAACGTCTCACTGCCATATAGAATTGTTGGAACTGTCATAGTTTTATAAAACTTGTGTAGTGTCACTTTTCTTATTTTGTTCCTGAGCGTTTTCTGTATTGTACGGCATATTGTTCATAATTTTGTCGCTTTGTTTTCAGGATCTTGTTCTCTGGTGATATCTTACATCCCAAGTACTTACTCTCTTGTTAGTGGACACTTTAGTTCTTTAATTTTTCATTTCTAATATGATTATCGTGTTTCTACAAGGACTATGTATGGTTTAAGTGATGTGGATATCTCCTTTGCTTCATCATCTTCTAATGCTTATTCCCATCTAAGCTTTCTAAAGTTTTTTAAAATCTATATAGGTCAGATGCGTCTGTAGGTTAAACTCTCTTCGTTCCTCTATTACTTTTATGACGGTAAATACAGCAATTATAGAGCACAAGCAAACGGCGCGCTACGCGCACATGTGGCGTACGTGTGAAATAGGATACGCCGAAGGTCAAGCTGCGAGGCGACCGCTAAGATAAGCAAAACAAAACCTAAACAAATATAAACATCTGCGAAGCCGGAACGTGATTGTGTGCCACAGCAGACAAACACACATTAAGGAAAATTATATTATAGATTGTGCTTTCTAAATCATTTGTTCGCCATGTCAGATGCTGTTGCTTGCTGTTGTAAGTCGTTCATTTAATATTTTTGCATATAACTTGTAAGCTGCTTCCAGTAAACTTGCTCTTCAGCAATTTGTTAAGACATCTCCATTTCCCTACTTACATATCGATATATCCTTTGCTCTTACCCATTCTTGTGGGTATATTTATTTTTCCAACACATATTAAACAGATGAAGCATTCGCAGATATAGTAGTATTTCTATATATTTATATAGGTTCATGTCGATGCCATCCAGTCTAGTCGCCTTTCTAGTTTTTGCAGATATTAGTGCGTCTATCAGTTCATGCACAGTTTGTTATGTTGTATATTCCTACGCTCTGACTCTGTGTGTATTCTTTTTCTGATGCGATTTCGTCATGCCAAAGCTTTTATTATTTATTAAGATTAGAGCGCATCAGCATCGCAGGCTATTAGCGCTCGGTACGGTAATACAAAACATGTAATGAAAGATGAACTAAGACTATTTACTATATTGACTCATACAGTTGGATGTCTTTCAGGAAGGCGATAATTTTCTTCTCTTCGTAAGGGTCGTTACTTAGAGCTTCCGTTAAGTTGTTTCGGATATGGTGTTTGTTCCTGTATGCGGTGTATTTGGTACAACTCACGATGATGTGCTTGACTGTGAGAAATGTGTTGCAGGTTTCACACTTGGGTTTGTCTTCTTTGTTAAAGATGTGGGCGTGTGTAAGTTTGGTGTGACCTATTCTTAAACGCGTTAACACTATGTTTGATCTTCTGTTTAAGCATTGAGACGATGGCCATGGATCTATGGTGGTCTTAATTTCTCTGAGTTTGTTGTTTGTTGTATTAGTCCATACCGTTTGCTGTATTTTTTGGAGTTTAACTTTCATGGAACGCTTGAAATCATTATGCAACAAAAAACTGATGTTTGTATAAGATGTGGTTGCTTCTCGCGCTGCTTTATCAGCTGTTTCATTGCCAATGATGCCAATATGTGATGGTATCCACATAATAACGAGATTTTTATTGGAGTTAGAGATATTTAAAAGTAATTCCTTTATGCGTTGTAGTATTGGGTTGTTTGTGTATGTGGTATTCAGTGACTGTAGCGTACTAAAGGAGTCGGTACATATGATGAAATCGGTGTTTTCGGAACGTCGAACATATTCCAGTGCTTGTTTAATAGCGTAGGCTTCCCCCGTGTAGACACTGCAGTCGGGGTGAAGTTTAAAGGTTTGGTGTCCTGTTGGCATAATTAAGGCAGCTCCCACGCCAGTGCTTGTTTTTGAGGCGTCAGTATATAGTTGGATGTGAGTTGGGTAGGTTTCGACAATGGCGTTAAAAAGATTGATTATAAGTTGTGGATTTACTTCTTGCTTATTAAACTGTGTCAGTTCGGTATTTACTACTAGTGTGGGGTATGTCCAGGGAGGGTTTTTATCAGAACGGGTTGTTTGGATATGTGGAAAAGGAATGTTTGTTTGGTTCAGTATAAAATATAAGCGATAGTGAAAGGGAAATTTGTTTTTTGGTTTTTTGTGGTAAGTATGATGGAATTGTCTGCTCGTTATTTTATTTTGAAGAGGATTTTTCGAATCTGCTAATAGTTTTGCAGCGTAAGATAGTATTAGTTGTCGTCTTCTATATTCCAATGAAGGTTCGCCGGATTCACAAAGTAAGCTTTCCGTTGGACTGGTTTTGAAAGCGCCTGAAGCAAGCCTTATCGCTGTGTGATGAATACAATTAAGCATTCTCAAACTTGTCTTTTTAGCTGAAGAATATACTATGGCACCATAGTCTAGTTTGGATCTAATCAGAGATTTGTAAATTGTTATCAAGCTTTCTTTCTGTGCTCCCCAATTTTGATGTGATAACACTTTGATTATATTTAATCTGGTCTGACACTCCTTCTTGAGTTGTTTTAGGTGAGGTATCCATGTTAACTTTTGGTCAAATACCATTCCGAGTAAGTTTATATTATCCACGTATTCTAAATCTTTGTTATTGAGTTTCAAAATAGGACTTGGCTCAACATGTCTTTTGTTGCTGAAATGTATACATTTAGTTTTAGATTCTGAAAACTTGAAACCGGAAGTGTTGGTCCATTCGCATATTTTATTTATAGATTCCTGCAGAAGGATTTGAGTAGAGTTGTTATTCTTTCCTTTGCAAAGAACGATTAAATCGTCTGCGTATTGCACAGCATTGACTGGTGATGTTATATTGCTGGTAATTTCATTTATGGCAATTAAAAACAAAGTAGTGCTTAAAACAGATCCTTGTGGGACTCCATTTTCTAGTATTCTCGATGTTGACAGGGTGCCATTTATTTTTACTTTAAATGATCTGTTTTTAAGAAAATTTTGAATAAATTGGCAGATGTTTCCTCCTATTTTCCAATTGTAGAGTTGTTGCATTATTCTACGTCGCCACACCATGTCGTATGCTTTTTCAATATCGAAACTAACTGCTATAAGATCTTGTCCGTTGGTAAAAGCGTCACATATTTCACCTTCTAAGAAAACTAAGTAGTCTGTCGTCGAACGGTTTCGCCGGAAACCAAACTGGTGAGTACTTAAAAAATCCTTGTCTTCGAGAAACCACACTAATCTATTGTTAACAATTTTTTCTAGCAATTTGCACATAGTACACGTTAAGGAGATTGGTCTGTAACTTTCAACTTTTGAATTCTCTTTTCCTGGTTTAAGTAATGGTATGGTTATAGCCTCGTTCCATTTATTCGGAAAAACTTGTTCAGTCCATATTTTATTGTATATTTGAAGCAAATATTGTTCACCAGCAGGCGGTAGGTTTTGAAAAAAGCAGAAATGAATATCGTCGGGCCCAGGGCTTGTATTTTTGCATGATTTTAAAGCAGAACTAAGTTCGGCGTCATTTATAGGTATGTTAAGTGGACTGTATTCACCATCGTGTACCAGGACATTTCGCTTTTCTATTTCTTTCTTTTTCTCTTTAAAATTGGTATCGTAGTTACAGTTACTGGAGTTGTTGTAAAAGTAGGTGGCAAATAGTTCAGCAATATCGGCTGCAGTGGATATTATGGAATTGTTGTGCATTAAAGTAGTTACTGGGTGGGTACGGTTGGTTCCTCTTATGCATCTTATTTTTTCCACATTTCGGGTATTGGAGTACAGGCGTTTATTTTTGATGTGAAATCTTCCCAACTCTTTTTCTTACTTTGTTTAATAATGACATATCTTGCTTTCGCTCGGCACTTTTTGAAATGCAAAAAATTATCTAAGGTGGCTTGTCTTTTATATTTTAGTAGAGCTTTATTCTTATTTTGAATGGCTTCTTGGCATGCTTTATTCCACCATGGTACGGGGGAGTGGTTTTTTGGTTTTTTGGTCTTAGGAATAGACATGTCTGCTGCTGCTTTCAACATATTTTGAAAATTGTCTACCAGTATGTTGATATCACGCTGTTCGTCGAGTTTGTCAATTGATTTTGTGATATAATTTGAGTACGCATCCCAGTCTGCTTTCTTGAAAGACCATTGTGGATATTGGATTTTGATGACTTGTTGGTGGATTTCTATTGTTACTTTAATTGGAAAGTGATCACTCCCGTGCAAATAAGGTTGGACTTCCCACTGTAATATCGGAGCAAGTTTACTGGTGCAAATGGTAAGGTCAATATGAGAAAATTTGCCAGTACTAGGGCTGAGGTATGTAGGCATTCCTCTATTTAGTAGGACGTGCTCAGAACAAAAATTAATTTTTCTATTATTTTTCCTCTATGGTCCGTGTGCTGGGAACCTCATTATTGACCGTGACTATTGAAGTCTCCTAGCAATATGTAGGGCCTAGGTAGTTGTTTTATCAGTTCAAGGATATCGTCGTCATGAAGTTTATAGCTGTTAGGTATGTATATGTTACAGATAGTAATTTTTGTAGGTAGAAATACTGTAACTGCTACTGCTTCAAACTGCGTGTTTAGTTTAACTTTGTTGCAAACGTATGTATTTTTAATGTAAGTTGCTACCCCTCCGCTGGCGATTTGTTGGTTAATTCTGTTTTTGTGAAAGGTTGTATATCCTCGAAGGTTGGCAGCTGAGTCTTCTTTAAAGTTGGTTTATTATTTGTTCTAAGCGACTGTAGTAACCGTTAACATTCCATTGTAGAATTGATGAATCCATTTAATATGTTGAGAGGGGAAGGGAGTTTGCATCTGATGAGGCTATACTGAGTATACTGGGGCCTGATGCGGCATCGTCTATTTCTGAAAGTAAAAGCTCCTTTAGTTTTCTTTGAATACGGCTACATCTGTTTTTTATGCTTCTTTCAGTGAGATGAGGGTAGATGTCCTTTATCATTGAGATAAGCTCATCTATCTTAGATGTGTATGATTTGGCTATACTTAGAGGATCTGGGGAACCATAAGCGTTTTCTAGGAAGTCTTTGAATTGCTGATATGATAGTACGAATTTTTCTGAGTTTTCTTGAATCACGTTGTAAGCTGGCTTCAGTTGTTCAGTAATAGTTTCGCTTAATTCTGTTTGTGAATTGCTCTTCTTAGTTTTTTTCTTTGGTGGTTTAGATGTTTTGGGGGGAGGAGGATCTACAAAGAAGTCTACATCTGTAGCTTTCGCATCTTGGGCTGCTGATGATAATACTTTAGGGCCAGTAAAGTCAGAGGAGATGGTGTCGTTATTGGAAATTTGCCGCTTTAAAGTGATGACATTTTGCGGATTTTCCTTATTAGGTTGATCCTCCTCTGTTGTTTACACAGAAAACATGAAATTGTGTCAGTCGAGAGGAATATCCTATATGAGGTATCTTCGAAACTGATAAGGATGGACTCAGGTATTTTTGTGGTAGAATCTGATACATAAACTTGTCGGCGGAAACTCATAATATGTGAATATCCAGCATCTGCAATCCCAGCTCTTAGAAAAGTTATTGGTGAAACCATTTTTAATCCGTATTCTTTTAAGGTACTTTCTAGTATATTGTGCGGTATGGTAGGGGATACGTTTGACATAACAACTCTTTGAGCAGGAGTAATTAGTCTACGAATTTGTAATTCAACATTGTTGATTATTACAGTATCGTGTTCAGCTATAATTGTATCGACTATACTTTTACTTGAAAAATAAATACATAGGCGATTATTCGATATTCTTGAAACAAAGCGGATATTTCTTGGATCAGTGATATTTCCTATTGCTTTAACATATTCAACTTGTTTAAGACCGTTTACGGTATTTATAACAATTGCTTGATCTTTTTTGGGAAAAATGTTATGGTTTACTGCGTCGGAATAGGTGGATGTATCGAGTGGATTGGAAAAATCAGTGGAGGAAAAGGGACCCCTGTACACAGAAGTTTTACCAGTTGGCATCATTTGGCTGAGGTGGGCAGATAAGGTGTAGACCCATCTGCACAGCGCAGGGCAATCGGTGCGAACACTCGTACACTAGATCACTTGCTATACAAAACGATCGCACAAACATCCGTTCATGGTCACTGTCCGGACGGAACTCGCCAAAGCTTTATGTGAAGTGCTATCCAAAGATTATTGTCGTTGCTATCTATTTGTACGTTTTAGTTTTCACTTTTTTCATTTCTGTTAATTCATATGCCATGATTTGTCACCCATACAGGTCGTCCTAACCAGTCTATCCCATGATTATTGGCGTCCTCGCCTTGTTTCCTATAATTCGGTGTTCTTAGTGATTCGTATCTGTTAAACTTTCAAGAACTTTATGGTATCATCTTTGTTGATTTCTAATTCATTCCTGGATGTCTTCCAACCATATTTTTTTACCACTTCTTTTCCTACATTTGTTTTTGGTCTCGAAAGATTCTGAAGCTGGTGCTTAACTTAAATTGTTTCATTTTACACAATGTTAATGTTGTCATCAATTGCTCGAATAGTTTGTCCAGTTTTGTTTGATATAACTACTTTATATTTTCTTCTTCAAATAAGTGTAGTTTGATAACCTGTTCTCGAGTTTTTTTTTAATGATTTTAGATGTCTTCTTCTATTTCGCGTACAGTTTTATTTTGAAAACTAGTAAAAGGTGATCTGAAAATAATATATCGTGTTCTCTAAATGTCGTTCCGTTGTTTGGCCAAATTATTTTTGGCTATTATGTAATCAATTAATGTTCTTAATCCTCTGGATGCCCATGTTAATTTATTTCTATTTTTTTACGGTAGAATGTTTTCCGCCAATCGTACTAGAATTGCCACATTGATACAATTTTGTTGAGCAAAGTCAAACATTCCATTACATTAGTCGTTGCTGGGTAATTTACAATAAAACTATACAGGAATAATATTCCCTTCCTAGGCCGGGAATTTCATTGTATGGTAAAATTAAAAAGACATATTTTCCAAATTTTTTTAATTACTCGTATCGATCGGCGGAAAAATAGTATGTGTATCGTGGACAAAAAGCAACATTCCCAGACTTCTGTGTTGTTGGGCTCGGCGTTCTCCTCGCCCAACAATATTCACAGTCGTCCGGGAATGTTACGCTTTTCGCCCTAGATTCACAATGTACTATATCGTAATTTCGTAATATTTTTTTCATCGAATGATGATCATTGTCATTACTTAAGTACTTCTCCGCCCTACACCCGAGTGTCTATTAGCCCGGAATTTCTGCTTTGCCTATTCTGCGATTGAACGCTCGGATGGCGGAAACTATTTCAAAATTGCAGCATGGATTTTTAGCTGTTTAGCGGTTTTTCTCTGTCTTTAGGTTATCCCCAATTATGCATTTGTTTATGGAATGCTTGTAATTTATACCTATTATCAGTTTTATTTGGCTGGGCCACTTTGACCCGGTTTCCGCCGCGAAGTTATTCAAACTGTACCTTGCACTTGTACTTTATGATATAGTATTATATAGGTGATGAGCATCTGCAGGACGCTAATCGATTGATAAGCCTGTAGTGTGCATATCAGGTGATCATTTCAAGATTCCTTGATTTTATCGAAATTGAGAGTTCTCATTGGATGACATTGATTACACGACAGTTGATTGCAATACTCGTGCAAATTTATTTATTTTTTGTTTATAAATATAATTAACTAATATTAATGTAACAGTAAAGACACGTAATAAAATTGAAAAAACGTAAGTAAAGTAAACAAATCCTGACCTGGTCGAAATTTACTCATTTTCGCCGTATGTGTTAGACAATCATTTCCATCGTGTGAGGGTTAAATCACCGAATAATATAACGTGATCTTTGTCTCGGCCGGCGGTTTAAGATTTTCTCTAATTTCTCGTAGAATCTTCAACTTTCTTCTTCCTTGCCTTCTTCCGCTACGTACACTTCTATTACAGTAAGTTTGTATGTTCTGTTTGAATGTCACAGTTATTATTCTCTCATCTATGTATTTGTAACTTTATATCTATATCTACGAGAAGCGTTCAAATATAGATTACAATAATATTAATTTATCCAAAAATAAACACAAGGACTCTATGTATATCATGTCATTTTTGTACTCAGTCTCTCTGCCTTTGAATAAACTGCCGCACTCTTTCCGGAGGTTTCTGTATTCTACGAGAAAAAAATCTTTTGGCTACTGACACACCCATTACCGAACAATTTCGATGACGTCTTCATTACAAAAATATATTTTTCTCCTAGAATAGTAGTTTGTACAACGAGAGTGGATATGATGTCCATATCGCACGAGGATAAAATTTGAGCACGACGCCGTAGGCGGAGTGCTCAATTATCCGAGGGCGATATGGACATTCCACTCGAGTTGTACAGTGTATTTTTTCTACGACCTATCAATGGAAAAGAATGGAAAATTAAAAGAAAATTTATTCAACGCTAATTAATAAGATATCTTACAACAAAATCACGTTTGCCACAAACAGGGCACAGCAGGGCGTGCCCATTGCAAAACAAACAATTAATGAAAGTTGCCTAGGTAATCACGACTAACGTGGTTTGTGATTGGTGTATTTCATATCCACCCTTGTGTGGATATGAAATCATATACGTTCAGTTAACTACAATTGCCTACATATCCATTTTGTAGATTGTGAAGAAAACAGAATATATACATGCGGGAGTAGAAAAACTCTTTTAAGGGTCCAAACAAATAACATGTGAGCAAATGAAAATGAAATCAAGCTTGGCTTTGAAATATTTGTTGTATGAATAATATGTTGGTGGCACTGTAAAGCTATGTTAAATTCAAAGTTAGCAGGTTAGGTTTTGCGTCAATCTGTGTCAAAACTGACGCAAAATCTAATCTGCATACAACAAATATTTCAAAGCTAAGCTTGATTTCAGATTTATTTGCTCACATGTTACCTATCTGATGCAGTAAGGTTCGAAATTTTTGAATCGTAGACAGCGTGTGAATAGCGAAATGGGGTCGAGTATTATCCTGTAAGAAGCAGACAGTCCCTTGCATTTTTTTCAAGCTACCCCTACTGATATTTAATGCAGAAGAAATATACTTCACTGTAATTCGACGATCGTTTCAAATAAGTGCATTTTACTCTGTCAGCATTCTCTTCTGTTGTCGATATTTTTGGACGCCGAAAACGCGGTTTATTCTCGACACGTTTGCGGTCATCTTTAAACGTTTTAACTCCTTTTATAAACTCTTATGTCTGATTTTGAGTGCGCACCAAACTGTCTTTTAGCTCTTACACAAATTTCTGATGGTTTGATACTTTCTTTGGTAAGAAATTTACTAATAATGCCTTGTTCGACGCTTGAATGTACTCCCACTTCACTCATGCTTGCCAATTGAACAAAACGAATTGTGGCGACTAAACGACTGAATCACGTTAGAAGTTGTTCCAGAGCATTAATTAATGTATACAACTTCTGTTCATGTCTTTGTCTTTTGGTGCGCAATTTAAAGTATACTTCATGTTTGAACGCCCCTGGTATATACAGTGAGAATAATGTAAGACTATACATGGCTGTTGAATTATGCAAAGTTAGACAAAGGACATTTACTTAATGTTACCATGGTGTATGTAAACAAAATAACAACACAGTGACTATAGAAAACAATTGAAACAATATCATTTCATTGTAATTTCAGAACCAACAAGTGTTACTAGCATGGGTAAATTGATTAATGCTAAAATAAAGTTGCCAATGTATAGTCTTACATTATTTGGAGTGTACAGTTTGATGCCTTTATTTGCTCTAACGGTTTCCGGCACTCCGATGTAAAAACAACGTAGTTTCCAACGTATTTAGAATCTCTAACTTTCTTTTAAGTTTCTAATATTACTGCGTTGTTTATATTTATTTCTTTCAGTATTGTTTTCACTAAGAATTCCATGTTCCATGTGACAAATTCCAATGTTTCCATAATCCATCTTTGTTCTTTCGGGGTTTCGCGATTTAACCCTCGTCCTTTATCCGGACTTGGAGTCGGCAACGGCACCGGCTGAGTTTTCAATCTGCCCATTCTGATGCTGCAGGCGGAGTAATTGCCTACTGTAAAAAATATAATTTTTATGTATTCGCAAATCCCACAACCATCGCTTAAATCATCTATGCAAACAATAATTTACTAGCAGCAGCTTCAATAATATCCTCAATTCTTACCAGTGTCACAAATGGCACTCAAATAAACTCTTTACAGTTAAACCAGGTAGGAAAAATGGTACAAGGTCAAACATTAAGTCGTCCTTTAACAATTCTGTAAGACTACACGATAGATGCCGGCAATTCTTGTTGTCAGATGTCAGCTGACATTCCTGTAAGTACAAAGAGGAGTCAGACAGGAGTGCATTCTATCGCCGTTAATTTTTAACATCTCTTCTGAGGAAACAATTATAGAAGCACTAGATAAAATTGAAGAAGGAGTAAAAATAAATGGAGTGCCAATTAACAATGTAAAGTATGCAGACGACACTGCACTTATGGCAAATACTCTGGAAGGATTGCAAATACTTTTCGACAGAATTACTGAAACTTCGGAACGATATGGTCTCCAACTCAACACCAAGAAAACAAAGTACATGATTATTAGCAAAGAAGAACCGGATGATCATGGTATTTATACTAGCGGAACACCTGACAAAATCATGTATCTTGGAAGTGTTATCAACAGTGATCGGGATCATACAGTTGAAATCAAATGCCACATGGAAAGTGCCAGAGCAGCATTCACACGGCTAAAAAAGGTTTTGTGTGGCCATGACCTAAATTTACAACTGAGCATGCGTTTAGTACGCTGCTATGTATTCACAGTTCTTCTCTACGGAGTAGAATATTGGGCGTTAACAGAAACATCTCTCAAACGACTGGAAGTCTTTGAATTGTGGACATACAGACGTATGCTGTACATAAGTTGGATGGATCGCGTACGAAATGATGAAGTGCTAGCAAGAATGAAAAAGGATGAAGAGATTATACGAACAATTAAAATACGAAATCTATCATATTTCGGGCACATCATATGACAGCCAGACACATATAACATCTTACACCTGATCATACAAAGAAAGATCGAAAGCAAGAAGAAGAAAAACCTCATGGTCGAAGAACCTGAGGCAATGGTTTGGACAGACAACATGGTCGCTTTTTAGAGCAGTAGTCGACAAAGTGATCATAGCCAACATGATTGTCAACTTTCGTTAACGGATATAGCACCTTAAGAAGAAGAAACCTTGTTTTGTTGACCGTAAACGTTGTTCAGTCGTTGTATAGTTGCGATTGTTTCAGTGTTCTTGGTTATTTCTTTTCTTCTACTTTTTTCGGAAACTCCGGTATTTAATTATCAACAATTACATGTGCATACAAATTAAATAATTAATTTCCAATAAAAATAAGGTTAAGCACTTCATCTAAATGTTTCTCTGACGAAGATGCAGTGGTGTGTTAATTCCGCCACATTCTACAACTTTCAAAGATTTTTTTTTCTTAAACAATATAATGTAAGTTTCAATATGTAAAAGTTAAATGTCATACAAATCATTGTAAATAACTAAAAGTATTTCCTAATCGGAGAAAATGTAAATTTTCAATTTGTAAAAAATATGTAAAACTTAAACACTGAAGAAGGCTCGTAAAAAGAAGTCGAATATATATTGTTTATGAAATGTTTGAATTTTTCCTTCAACATAAATGACTGCAAAGATTACCCAAAAAATAATTGTTTTTAAATTCAACGTTCTACCATCGAGTAAGCATTGCACCAAGGTAAAGCATGGTATGAGGTGGGAGAAACTGACAAAGTCTAAAGAATACATTGATCAACTGCACAGCGACGCCTGTAATTGGCCTAACGGCTGTTGGCTGAGTGCTAATTAAATAAAAATAAATAAACTTCCCAGTGTTCAGTATTTTTACCATTGCTTGCTTTGCATCTTGAGTCGACCTTCTTTGGGATTGCCCCCTTCTTCGCCTATTGGCAGGGTATTATTCCCAAATCCGTTTTTCAGCCATCTGTTTTCTTTCAAACGGTTTAAATCCCCTCTTTTGCAGCTTCTATATTATATATTCCTGTGTCAGTTATTTCTTTCATAATATCATTGACAATATGCTGGAACCTTGATAAAACATCAAAAGAAAGTGGATTCGTTTGATATGTGAAGCTTAACACGATTGCTGTGTATTAGCTGGATTGAACAGCAAACGAGTCTACTATAGAAGAACTTAGCATTAAAAAAATGATGAAGTGTATCATCCTGCTCCATTTTGGACACATTTCAAGGCGTATAAGTACTACAAGTGATACAGAAGTACTTACTGCAGAGAGAAAAGTAGAAGGTAGAAGGTTCAGATCTCGAACACTGTGAAGGTGGACAGATCAAACTCCCGAGCTAATTGGTGAAAATATAGTACAACAAGGAATGCACGTTCAATTAATAGATAACATTGTTGAGAAATTGTCACAAAGGCAGTTACCACACCCTTCTGACGGGTTCGGAGAGAACAGGAGGAGAAACCTTGCTATCCTAAAGCTTCTTCGAAGCGCAACCGTTTCAAGCCCTGCAACTTGGAGCTATGTTACTTCGAGACACCCCATACTGCTGAATTGTATAGCATAATATTTCCCGCTGTAGCTATGATCTTGGTGGAATCTAATTTATTTCCACCACCATAATACTGTTAGTTGTCATATTGCTTTACGTCCCTATCTATTGCGTTCCCTATGTCTCTCACAGTTCGGGCTCTTAATAAAAAGGTAGACAAGTTACCTGCATTTTTTATAGCTTCATTATTATTTCTAAGTTGATATTCGCCCATACAACGAAATATTCTGTCTTTTTTTATATTTAAATCTAAGCCCCACGATTGCTGACATCGGACTATCTGCAGAATAAACAAGGTTAGATTTGGATCATCATAATACTGAAACTTACCGGGCGTCGATTGGTGTGACGGTGACGTTTTTAAGGGAGCAGGACTGGATTCGGGGAATAGTAGGAGTTATTGACAGGATAGATGCAGTTCGAGGGTTGACAGACCATCATAGTTGTTACTATTTGGGTAGTAAGCGGTAGGCGTTGCAGAAAGTCGACATCCGAAGCTGTTGTTGGTTGAATTTTTACAGTGAAAGCTAGAGAAGTTTTAAGGTTTGTGTAAAGAATTTATAAAAGCTTTTTGAATAACAACCAGTAAAAGAAAGTGTAAAAATAAGCTTAATAGAGTACTTACGTAGGTGAATTGATTGATATGTGTGTCAATGTAAAGTATAATTATCAATGCCTGGTTTGAAAAGGTGTAGAAGTCAAGTTGACATTAAATGTCATTTAGTGGTCAAAGATTTTTAAAATACAATAGAAAATTCAATTAACAGATCACTAGATTGGCGAACCACCCTGATAGTACTCAGTTAAACATTAACGAAGAAAACCGTCACGTTTTTTTAACTATCACTAAAGGATTAATAAAATTACTCTTTGAAGCTTCTACTACTCCATCTATTACCATTTTATGTATTTCCTTCCTAACATGTCCTCTTAATGCAAATAGAATAGGGCAAGATTTACTATTAAAACTTTTTGATTCATCAACCAATGAACATATTTCTGTGCCTGTCCAACTTCTATATTAATTATCTTTTTATTTCTGTAAATTATTTCTAATATTTGGCCTTCAAAGTGTTTATTCTTCTCACCTATTTTTAATTCATTCAGCAATAACCCATTATGATCATAATTATTCCCTATATTATTTATTATATTATTATTAATCACTATACCTTCTTTATATTTCATTATGTCTCTAATTTTATCTAATTGTCAACACTTATAATCTTGGCTGACTCTACTGGTACAGATCCAAGATTTAATTAACCCCTTTAAATGAATACACCTTTGTGATCCATCAATATTTATACCCAATTGCTGAATAATGTCAATTCCTAACACCATGTCCACGCTAAGGCCTTTTACTATAAACAATCTAACAACACCTTCCCATTGATTAATAATTATCTTAACATTTAACATTCGGTTCGTGGTTGACATTTTTCTTTTAGTTGCAAGTAGTAAATTTATTTTATTCACTTTAATTATATTCTTATGTAGGACATCGAAATTATTTAAAATTATTTCTTCATTTATTAATGATGTTATCATATTTTATAGTAGAATAATAGTAGAAATATTAAATATTCATTTCTATTTAAATGTTAAAATACGTGTGGTTCTTTATAACAAATTTTTAAATTACTATTTAAATATTTACAAATTCCGAGTTTCCTTTTGTTATCTAAAAATGCTTTTGAAAATAATTTTCTGCCATAACTTAGCATTATAATAGTATGTCTTCTCATCTGTTATTTCTTCAAAATTGTCTTTTAGTCATCATGGTTTAACTTTATTCATATTTGTCTTCTCCTTATGCTTATTTATTTTAATTATGTCACATCCTCGGGAATTTCCAGTTTTATTTACTTTAATTATACAACCTCCTCCAATTCTTCGTACTTTATAAAATCCTTTATTTCTTCTTAAATATTTGAAATGCTTGCTCCTCATAATGTTATTCAGTATACCTACTGTTACCACATTTAATTCTTCATTATCGACTACTTCATTCTGTTTTACCTTTGTATTATTTTCCATAAAATCATTTTCCCCATCTAACATATCCTTTGTCTACATTGGCTTCTTTAAATCTCTTTTTTTCAATAGAATAATTTTCCTTATCTTCACAACTGTTTAACATTTGTTTTATTTCATTATTTCCAAATAATAATTCTTGTTTTTCATCCAAAATTCTGTTTTCATAATCGTTATTTCGAAATCTAACTTCTAATTTATTCTTTACTAACTTATCTTCCATGATTTGTTTTAAATTTTCCTCTAACTGTTTGTTTTCGTCCTTCCTTTCTCTTCTCACCTCATTCTTTACTTCATTCTTATAACTTTCTAATGTTACACAAATATTATTTATTTGCTCTTGCAATTCTTGTTTATTCTGAAATTGTAGTTTATTAAAATCTTCTTTTAACTCCTTCATTGTCACTTCCATCTTATCTGCTTGTTCTTTTTGTTCTTGCAAATTTCTCTATAGTACTCTTAATTGATGCTGGTAACCTACCTTCTCTTTCCTCAGCATCCTTCTTACTTTCCTCTGCTAATTCCACTATTATCTTCTCCGCAATTTTATCAATCGACTGTTGTGAATTTTCTTGCAATCTTCTTTCACTTTCCTCGGCCTTTTTCTCAATTGACTGTTGCAATCTTCTTTCTCTTTCTTCTGTCTTCCTCTCTAAATTCCGTAAATCCTTTTTCAAATCTTCAGCATTGTTCTTACTTTCCTCTGCCTTTTCCTCAATTGACTGTTGCAATTCCTTTTTCAACTCTTCTGTAGTTCTTTCTATTGTTGCTTGAAACCTACCTTCCCTTTCCTCTGCATTCTTCTCAGTTGCTCGTAAATCCTTCCTCAACCCTGCTGCATTTTTTACTTTCCTCAGCTTTTTGTTCAATTTTCTCTGCAGTTTTCTCGATCGACTGTTGCAAATCCTTTTTTGTCCTTTCATTATCTTGCATAATTTGTTGCATCATCCCCACTAACTTCTCCATGTCGATGGTTGTTTTTCCTGTTGATTCCTGATGAATCCTCACCTGATCACCTAGTATTTCTACCTCTTGCTGGATTTCCTCCACTTCAACTTCAGCACCACTCCTTACTGCTTCCATCTCTTCTTGTCCTTACTCTTCAGTCTTCTTACTTTTTCTTGTTACCCTTTTGTCTGCCATATTTAAGTTTAAATTTTTAAATGTACCTACTTTCAATTACAGACCTTTATATTCAATTGTAAGTTTTTATATTTTGTTTACCAATTGGACCTTTATAAAATGCTTTAGTTATTCTTATTGATTGTCCTATTGTATTACTTTATTTCTCTCTAAAGGACTCAGTTATGATACGTTTTTAAATTATAATTGTTTTATTACAATCCTGTTCCTTAATTCACAATTGTTAATAACAAATTAACCATAAACTTGCCTTATCAGTTGCAATCAAACCCGTTTATTTTTATTTTTACTAGCCCCACGTTGTCTGCGTCATTTTATTTATGTAGTGACAACAATCCACCACATTAAAGAGCTAATATTGATATAATAGCTTTATTTTTAGAGAACCCTTATTTAATTTTCAAATCAATTACGTATTTTGAATAATTATTTTAACTGAGTACTCTTATCAGGGTGGTTCGCCAATCTAGTGATCTGTTAATTGAATTTTCAATTGTATTTTAAGAATCTTTAACTACTAATAGTTATTTAACCAACAAGCGTGTTAATGAAGGCGATTAATAATCGAAACTGTTTAAAACACGAACGAGCGATAGCGAGTGAGTGCCCTTAATAGTTGAGATTATTAAACGCCCATTAACAAACGAGTTGATTACAAAATTTTTTCGTTGACCGCAAAATCTTTTTTTGTGGCGAAACATTTGATTAATACAACTAACCTCCATGCAAAATATCATCAAAACGTCAAAATCACAAAAAATGACATTTAATGTCAACTTGACTTCTACACCTTTTCAAACTTTACATTGACACACCAGCGACGTCTATAATTGGCCTAACGGCTGTTGGCTGAGTGCGAATTAAATTAAAATTAAAATTAAAATTAAAATATCAATCAATTCACCTACGTAAGTACTGTATTAAGTTTACTTTTACACTTTCTTTTACTCATTGTTATTCAAAAAGCTATTATAAATTCTTTACACTAACCTTAAAACTTCTCTAGCTTTTACTGTAAAAATTTATGATGGTCCGTCAACCCTCGAACTGCATCTATCCTGTCAATAACTTCTACTATTCCCAGAATCCAGTCCTGCTCCCTTACAAACGTCACCCTCACACCAATCTACTCCCGATAAGTTTCAGTATTATGATGATCCAAATGTAACCTTGTTTATTCTGCAGATAATCCGATGTCAGAAATACCCACAAAAATTATCCAAATCAATAAGTTACTTGTAAGAATCTCCAATAATATCTTGTATGTATCAATAAATCCAAATCTCTTCAAATAATGTAACCTTCTGTATCATTTATTTCCTACTGTATTTGTACAATCTCTTCCCGATTGTATGTCGGTATTAGTTCCAATTTACACTTTCGCCCATTACATCATGCAGATTTGTTGCCAACCCTTTTTAATTTGCATTTACCAGACAACGATCCAAATTAAGGCATTAATTTCCTATTTTTTATTTTCCAAAGTTCGTTATTTCAAAAATACATGTACATTTTTCATGGGTTGTTTCAGTAACTAATTAAAACAAAATTTTTATTCCTGTAAGATACAATTCTTATTGCACACTTATTTATTTTAAATATCCTATTATTACATGCTATTAACTCTTATCATTCTAACAAATACATTTGTCAATTGTAACGTTGGCTTGAACTTTATTAAAATTAAACTCAACCATCAAATTTGTATACTCAAATGTTATTTCAGCTCACTCATTGTCTCAATTAAATTTCATTATTCATTTCAAAATTAACACCCAATTCTATCAAAACACTTCAAGATTTGATTGTAGTAATCTTTCAAATTTATTTGTTTTATATTTTTATCTTTCAACCACCTTTAGTGTATCACACCAAGAATATATTAGAATAGCTACAAAGCGGTTTTATTAGGTACGTAATTATTTCCCTTTTTAAGCCATTTGCGCTGTTGAAGGCATTTTGTAATCCTAGCGTGGTATTAACGCAAACTTTTCTTGTTCTGTGGTTTGCAGTATTTTCCTCTCTTGCTACCTTCTTTACTGCTTCCATAGAGTCTATAGTGAAACAACTCTTTCTAAAGCCGAAACTGCATATCGAATAGTCCCACTTACTGCTCGAGTTCTACATTTAGTTTTTTGCCTATTAATTTCTCCAACAGCTTACCTGATGCATCTAGAATGCTAAGTGGACGATAAGCTGGCACTCCATTTCTTTTTTAGGTTTTCCAGGAGCTAACCTCGATTATTTCCATATTCCTGGAAAATTGCTTGTAGGTATATAGACTTCCTGGTAGTATTAGAATTTGATGAACGCTGCTTTCTTTATTAGATCTTCCAGATTGGTATCCTAATTATAGTGTGTTTCCTGTTCTTATTATCTCATCCCCCATGTAACTTATTGTGTCATCTTCTACTAGGTATTTTATTTTCTTTTCCCATTACGACTTTGGATCGTTGCAGAATAGTTTGTTCACTTTTTCAACCACCTGTTCTTTGGAAAGGTGAATTTTCGACATGGTTTTCAATTTCGCAAATACAATATTGTACGTCTTCTTCCATGCTTCTGCTATAGCCCCCAAAATGACCTACGTTCGTAGTATCCAGATACAATGATCTGGGCGCCCGCAACTAATAAAGTATATAGAAACGATCCGTTGATTTGTATCCTTATTTTGTCATGATATGAAATGAGAATCAATCATATTCAGCAGCACACGAAGTCATCATAACTGAAAATCGTTGCGACAAAATCGAGTTTTAAAATGTCTATTAAAGAGATTGCGCATTGTAATCTATATTTCCACTAAGACAGTCCCATTTTTACTAAACATCAAGTAAAATTTAAAGTGAAAATCTATACTCCTGTAAGTTAGCCCAATCAATGTTATTTGTGCTACTGCAACTCACTTTTGATTTGATAGAAATATCGAGATGGCAATAAGTTGAAGTTAAGGTGCTTTCATTTCATCAATAGCAGTAGCGTTTAATTAACTCGATAAGCATACAAACAGTTTATTGATAGTTCGTCGGAGGGGAAAGGGGGTGTGGGTGGCACAGTTTTCTACGTAAAATTATGATCTGCCTCAAAGTAAGTTTTTAAAAAACCCTGAAATATTATTCATGCGATGGGAGATTTAATACACGAATGACGACAAATACATCCACTACGTCTATTAACGTCGTAATATATCATCTTTATGTATCCAAACTTTTCAGAGTTATTTTGAGCTGGAAGTGGTGCGATTTATCTAACTGAGATTCCTTTTACAGGTAACATAAACGGCGTGAACGTTATAGGACTAGCTTTACAAGGTCCTTCAATGCCGAGCATCGCCGTGCTGCATCACAATGGCCCTTACAACCTGCAGTCACGCACAGGTACATATACCTTCCACTATATTAACATTGTGGGAGAAATCGAAAATTTTAGGGAAGTATTAAGTATAGCAAGCAATCAAAAATGCAACTGAGGTTGCTAAAGCTTTTTTAAATTTATAGCTTATAGTGCTTATTGCTTAAGTACGATATATTACACAAGTTTTACAATTAAAGCTGGTGGCCATGGTTGTTTTACTTTTAAAGCTGTAAAATACATTGCAAGTTACTCAAGTATATGTAGAACCACATTAACCCTAGAATGGAAATACTAATTTCTTTAACATGAATGGTAATATGGTGTCAGGCATAGCACCATTTTTTTTCTTAATAGTGACATGTATGCTTGTTTGCACTAAACGAAAGGAAATGATTTTCGACCTAACAACAGTCTACTAACCACTAAATTGCAGAAAGGGTATGAGAATGTCAGATGTTCTCGACCTCTATATGTGCTCATTATATAGCCAAATTAAAATCGATTGTGTCACTGGCGACATCACGTTACCATTCTAGGGTTGATTTGCTTGGTCAATTTTACATCAGTACTCAAAGGGTTTCAAGTCCTTAGTAGGTGTTAATGGCATTGAGGACAGGGTGTAATGGGATATAATGTCTTTTTTAACGAATGCGGAGGCATCAACAACACCCCCTTCTTAAATAAGTATTTTCAATAACTAGCATCTTGTGGTAGGAATACAGGAGCGCATTACTGCAATCGTAATGAGATTTGTCTCATTCCGTGTAATGTTCAAGTAATTCTTCTTTAATGCTGTAATATCTAGGTAGATCTTGGGCATCACAATAGACACACAAAACATCAAATCCGTTCATTGTTTAAACTTTTTTATTTACGACAGAAAGCTCAACCGTTCTTTGTTGTCACTTTGTCTACATCAGCAAAGTGTTTCATTTTCATATCCTCAGTCACCATTGGCTTCAAAAATCCCAATTGTGATTAGACTCCTCTTTTTACCGTTTCGGAAGCTTCAACGACATTAAACAGGCCAACATTATTTCGACTGAAAATAAAACTCAATCGGAGTGTTTGTCAATATCTTAATTGCATCTAATTTAATTCAACCTGCAAACAAGCACACAAGGTTTGGAATAAAAAACAATCTATCTATCTTGGATCCAAAGCATAAAAAACTTTTTATTTGGTGGACTATTCCTCCATCAATGCCATTTGGAATCTAGTTATATACTAGAGGCGGATAAGCGGATATAGAAACCAGCTGAAGTAATCTGCTGAACCACATTAAAGAATCATTCCTATATGTGCCGTCAACAAGCAAGCAATACCACGACAATCCTTGGTTTAATTTGGAAATTAGAAGATACATTAATAGAAAAAGACAACTGTGGCACAACTATAGAGACTCCAAAACTAACAGTCACTACTCAATCTATAGACATTGCGCTAATGACCTCTCCGTACGGACGAAAATTTCCAAAATCTTTTACGCTATATGTTGAGGAAAGGGGTAACAAAGAAATTGCTAAACAAATTAAAGTGTCTTTCGATAAGTTAAAATCCTCTCTTTAGAAATGCCAACAACGAAATTGCAACTAATCTCAAAGAATTATCCAAGCTTTTAGCGTAAGGTTCCAATGCTACCTCAAATGTGAGGCGCGAAGGGAATATTCATGTGCTCACCAACCGTGATGTGAAGAAAACCGCAACCTATTAGCACGACAAATACCGATGTGGCCATAATTATACATATAAGCCGTTCGCGACCTTTTTGGGACAAAGTTGACTATGATTTTTTTCTTTTCATGTTGGACTAACTGATTCGATGATGTAGCGGATGCAACTTTTTTTTCTGTCAGTATCTGTTCGACACTTTCTTGCCATCACATTGCCAGATTTATTATTTTAATATTCGTAAGAAAATAAATCATTTATCAAATGTGTAAAAATAATTTTAATTTTCGTCAAAGGAAAAGTCAAAATGCCCAAAATAATTTTGTTACAACAAAAAATTTCCATTAAACGATGCTACTTCCAATTTAAAAAGGACAGACCAAATTTAAAAGAAAGCGAGTCGCTGTGGAGACTAGAGAATATCCGGCAACAATGTACCTATTCAGCAAATATAACCTTAGACTGAGAACAACTTAACCTAACACAAAAAGTGACAATTTCCATGAGGGAGTTTAGTTGCATCAGAGGTTCTGCCAACAAAATTACTAGATAGTCATAGCCTCACCTGACCCAAAAAGATCGTGAACGGCTTCTATGGTCTGTAGTACTAGGTACACACGGCAACTAGATACAAAGACGGTTTGTTTGTGTGACAGTCTTACCGTCTCTGCATCTAGTTACCGTGAGTGCCTAGTACCTCCAGACAATTTGTATATAATTTTTGGCCCCATCGGTATATCACAAGATAAAATGACACTAGTTATCGACCTAATAAAAGGCTGTCCAGGTTCTGACAACATACACGATATAGAAAAACTTCCAAGATGCTCTAGCTTCCCATTCAGTCAAAGCTATGACCACATCACTATGAAGGCAGGGTGACTTTTGACTGGAAGATATCCATTGTCATTTCTACATTCAAAGATGGCGATAAGGTGAGCCTTTTAAATAGCGTGAAATCAGCTTTAACATCTTTGTTGTGCATGTGCCTGGAAAGAATAATCACTGAGGAGCTGACTACTTCTTTCGTTGAGTCTGGTGTTCTCCACTTCCTACAACATGGTTGCCTTCAAGGCAGATCCACTACATCCAATCTGATTCAATATGTGGATAATTGGTCCATGGGAACAACCGTAACGACGTGATCTATCTGTACTTTTAATAGCGTTTTACTAAATCCCGACCAACAGGCTAATTCGCAAGCTGAAATATTATGGTGTTGCCGGTCCCCTGTTGAAGTGCATCTGCGATTTACTCACTGACAGGTGTAACCAAGTAAGGGTCGAAGAACAATTTTCGAACAAGTTTAATGCACCTAGTGGAATCACCCAAGGGTCAGTGATTGGGCAGCTACATTTTAGTGTTTATATAAGCGATCTCATGTACGAAATCAAGTCGACTATCTCATTATTTGCGGACATCACAATTTTTTTTGGCAGGCCTCTTATGAGGAAGCTTGAACTCAAAAACGACCTAACCAGCCATTAGAAATGGTGTTCCACATGGTTGCTCGAGCTAAATGAGACATACTGTAGTGTGTTGCACACCGGTTCCCACAAACCTACGAACCAATACGGGGTTATTATATCATATGATCTTAAGTGGGAAGCTCACATATCTAAAGCAATCAACTTTTGACAAAAATACCTATGTAAGATTTTGGAATATGCAGTGTCTATTTAGAAATCATATTTGGACTTGCACGCCCTGGAAACTACTCATCGTGAAATTATCTTCAGCTATCCAGAATCTCCACTACGAATCCTTAATCTACCAACATTATCGAAAAGACGTGTGAGAGGTGATTTGACAGAGACGTTCAAAATCGTTCATGGCTATTATTCTGTAAACATCAACATATGCGTGTACATGGCGTTCACATAAGATAGTGCGCGAAATTTACTCAAACTGTGCCGTTAGTTGTTTTTAACCAAAACAATTTTCAAATAATGGTACGCTCTTCCTGCCACCGCTCAGTGTATTTCTTTAAAAACGCGTTAGGCGATTTAAAAACACAAATTTGAACTCCGATTAGATTAGACTAGATTGGATTAGTTGTACAGTTCCCTTCTCTTTTCCCTTTTTTGATGATAACTCTGCATACAGCTTTTGTATTTACATATATGTCGTATTATGTTCCTCGGTTAACTTTTGTTGTGTTTAAACGGCTCTGTCGTCGGAAATTATTATAAAATAGATAAATAAACTTCGGCTTGTTGAAGGTCGGTCAGACCTTAATTAGTCTCAAAGTGACCATTTACTCGCTTTTAACGCGAAGACCACTAGCACACTTGCGTTTTACCCACATATTTTTCCTTATAGGCTTATTGAAGAGCTCAAAAAGTTGCAGCGGTCGTTCTTTCAAAAAGAACCCAAAGACATACTTTTTGCTTTTTATTCGTGCCACGCTCGAAATACGATAATTGGCTTGAACAAATATTTTTTCAGTAGCCAATATCCATGGCCATCTTGCTGATGGCTTTCTGAACTTAAATTATGCTTCTTATCGGTTTAATATTTTACCAGACTGTCTTTGGCTTAAATTTTGCCACTGCTGGTCCACGCTTGGCATGTGTTATATGCTTTCTCTCTCTCTCTCTGTCTCTCTCCCTCAAATTTAACCTTTATTCATTCTTTTCTACGATAAAGATTGCTTGCCAGTCCATTTACCTCCATTATATGTTTCCCATGCAGCAATTTCTACGCTGATTTAACCCTGCAGTGGTCGCGCCAAGTCTCACAGACCCGATGAATACGTTATTGAGTAGGAATTTGTTAAAGGTGATGTAAGAGGGTTGTGCGTCTAGGTATCTTCAAATTTTTAGACTTAATTGCTTCCCGATAATCGGCATAATCACAGTTATTAGTGTTCGTATGTTATTTGGAAAAAAGTCTGTGAGACTTGGCGCTAGCATTTACGTTTGTGAATTTTTTTTGTCTTCTTGATTGTTTTTACTTTGAATGTAGCTGCAATGAACTCACAAATAAATTATGGTGCAAACAACAGCGACGTTAGTATACCAAGACGTCAATATATACAAGAATTAGCTTTGATTCCGACAAATGATCAATTACATTGGCGATCACTACTCAAAAGTTCTAGACCGGGAATCCATCTAAGTAGTGAAGAAGTAGCTGGACCCTCTTGAGACCATCCAGTAGATGACCCTAATAACACCACAATTAAAAAACGTTGCTTTTTTCCAAAAAAAGTATAAAAAGAAAAAAAATGTTTTCGCATGCAGGGTTTTTGTGCACTGGTTGTGCATCCTTAAACCAAAATAACGAAAATGAATTGTTTTGTTCTACCACTTAGTTTTAAAAACATTGTTATGTCCATAAATGTAGAAATATAGAAAGTTAAAATCTTGAAATTCATCAGATGTTCTGTTTACTATTATGAAATTAGCATGATCTACAAAAACCTTTAAAAAATAGAAAACAATAAATAGAATAATATTATTTTAATGTTAGCAGTAACTGAAATATAACTGAAAATCATCTCATATTAAACTTTATTGTCACATAAATGGTTCTTAATTTTTGGGTCTAAAAGACTTGGCCCGACCAGCCGAGTCATGAAACGGCGCGACCACTGCAGGGTTAAATAAGTTACTTAATCATGACAGTACTTCAATTAGGGGACCTTCTTCTCCACCGCTTACCATCTGACTTGCCTTGGGCTACGGTATTCCATACCGTTGTTCCTGAAAATGCTACTACTATACTTAAACCCGCTAATTAATAATGCATTTATGCAGTTACATACACACCTACAGTAATACAATACAAAATTCACAGGCAACATCGGCGTGCTGTGGTTTCGGCATCTCCGAGTTGACCAAGGCCGAGTTGGTGCCTAAAGTTTTGTACCCTCTACCTCTAGTTTACGCTGTTGTAATTCTTCGAACCGAAATCTCCTGATATGTAACACTTATCGCCCTTAGTTTTCCTGCTACATAACACTCATCGACCCTAGTTAAAATAAAATTTTTGTAAATACACTGGTCTGAGCCAGCGTCATGGTTCTCCGGGTTGCTTTCTGTAATGGAAACATGCCGGACGACTTTTTATATTTAGTTAGTGCCTTCGGGAAATCGGGGGGTATGACTTCAGCAATGGGGTTTGTTGCTTCCGTTTGCCCTCCGATGTGAAGTATTTCTAGTACTTCTTATATCTGAGATGCATGAGCAGTTACAGGCAGATGGAATCCTCTTGTACGCAGTTGGTGGTCGATATGTCTTTTCATCATGTTGCCTATGGATGTCTTCACATAGTACGAAATTGTACAGCCGTGCTATTTCCATTCGTTGCTTCTTGGTTTGTGTTCATTTCTACAGCAAATTTGAGTTAAGTTCATCGAGACACGCTTTTACCTTCCTTTTCATCAACAGTTCTGCTGGATTACTACCAGTTATTGCCGATGGGTTTAAATGTTACACCAGCAGATATCTACACACATCTGGGTGCAGAACACCTGCCTTCGCTGTCACCAGTGCACTTTCTGCTTCTTGGACCATAAGTTCCACCTGGCTTTTTGTTGTCGGAGTGTATCGTGCTGTACGCGCATGCTGAATGCAAAATCTATGTGAATTCGACTCCAGGGTTGCGTAGCCCATTATCATGAATGTAAAGTAGCTCTGCGTGGTGCTTTTTGGCTACAGTTCCTCACTAGAGAAGCCGAGTACCGCAGTTGGTAGAACGTTAGACTTGCATTAAGCAAGTCTTTCTACTATTTTCCATTAATTGTATCAAAACCGCTCCCAAAGGCGATGAATCACAAATAAGAGGAACTTATATTTAAGAGTAACACAATACAAATTTCAGTATTATTGGCGTGCTGTGCGTTCGGCGGATCTGAATCAAGCTGGCCGAGACTGAGTTGGTTCCGGATCTTTTACACCCTTTCCCCTGATCTGATCTGTTGCTTCTCTTCAAACATAACATAACATAACAACGACCATAAATCATGATTGATAGGCGTTTATGTGTAATCTCTAGAACTGAGTTTGTTTGTTCCATCATTCCTTATAATGTCCCTGAACTTGAGCGATTTCCTGCTCTTTTAGATATAGATCAAGTTTGAATATGTTATAATAAATAACGTTTGTTTGTTCAGATGATCCTGAGCTTGAGACTGATGGAAGTGCAGTTCCCCCTCTAAAGCCCAGACCGCCGACTACAGGAAGTGCGGATGCTCTCCCTCTCACGCCGCGTTTGCTGCCGACGTTCTGCACAGAAGCTGGTTATCGCGAAACCCGCTCGGAACCACGTGAGATCCTACAAGTCGGCAAGAGCCTCATGCCAGACTACAGTCCCGCCAAGATCATGGAGACCGAACTGGGGGTGGCGAGCGCCTCCGCCCTCGCCATAGGCAGCTCAACGGAAGTACTAGTTAGCATTTTAGAGAACCAGGCGGGGTTCCGCAGGAACTCCTTCCTAAGCGTCAGTTCTCAAAGCCCGGTCTCCTTGCGCAACCGGGGAAGTCCCATTAAGAATTTAGTTTCGGGTGGTGCTATCAGCGAAGACGAAGACGAACAGACTACGTGCGAACAGTGTAAGGTAGAGAGTGGCGAAGAAGTGAGGTCGCCGGATTTCGAATTCCTCAAGAGCCCCAGCACTGAACTCACCAACCCCTCCGACCAATCCAGCCCTACCGAAGTACCCAGGGATGTCAGCTGTGGTAGCTTGGACGCCCATACCGCCCCTTCCGTTTCTTGTGATACAAGTTTTCGACCCTTCGGCCAATCTGCTGACCATGACGCCAGACATGCCACCTACTTATAAATGCAAGGTGTCCAAAACCCCTACAGCATAGTGCTTTACTTTAGGAGAACGTTTTATACAGGGTTTAACTAAAATATGGGGAGAAAATCGGGTCGAATTGATCAGACAGAAATATGTAAAAAGTTCGTGTCAACATATGTCTGCAAATGCATAGTTCCTGAGATACAGACGGAACAAATGTCTATTGAGAAAATCGCAATAATGGTACATTTGATTCAATACAAGCATGTATACATCATGGACTGTAAATGCAATTGTGAATGAATTCAAAAGCGGCAAAGATGCGTTGGGGTAGCATAGCTATGTTGCGAATTTAAATTTTTGGAACTCGAAACTTTAAGTGTTCACATAGATAGAAATTTAGGAAGTTCAGGTTGGTATATCACGGGATCAATGTAACTGGTTCTGCTCTACCTAACCACCTGTCCGTATAAGTGTTACAAAGTAAAGCAGCAACTGGTCGAGGTAGCTATTATTGCCATAGGGACATTTTCCAGTAGTCCTGGAAGGGTATCTAGTAGACAATTTCTGTCACTGTTTATAACAAGTCATGCTGCTATCAGAGAATTACAAAACCAGCATATACATTGACTTGGAAAGTTGCCTCCTCATGGAATAACACTGAGTTGATGATCAAGGAATTAGCAATTTGCAAAATAAACTATTTAGAAAAGTAGAGCATAATCATTACATGAAAGACCACGCATTGTAGTTAAATGGGAAGGATAAAAAAGTTGCTCATGAATTACCTTTGAAGGAACCTGCATTAAATATTGCCATTAACTTTTTGTTTTCTGAGATCTGGATTCTCAGCTATAACATCTCCTTCCATTCCAAGTGTTGCATAATATTGTACCCGTCTCGTCAACTCAGTGATAAAAAAAAACTTCTAGTGGTTACACCATTAGTGACTCTACAGGAAAATGTTTTCTCATTTCTCAATAAGCAGACAAATACAAAGGGAGAATAGCAACTATAAAATTCTGGTGACACCTGAGGAACTCTACGTTTGATGACATATGTTGTATAACCTTTCTCTATGTTTCAATGTAGCGAGTTGATCCCTCAAGATTATCCACTTACTTTAGTTTCACCTTGTGTAAGTACTGCATAATACGTTATTACTGTATTGTACTTCATGTTATCAAACTTAATCAAATATTTCACTACAGTGTGAAGTGTGTGTTAACAACTGTATCAATTAATGACTGCCTCCATGGCAGTCCGCTATTGTCTAAGGTCAATTTAGTGTCTTTGATTTTGTTCTGGTCGTCCAATTGCGTTGTGCCGTATTCCACACATTTTGCCTTGGTCTAAGCGTAACTTAAAAATACTGTATGAGGTTTGTAAATTTCACTAACTAAATAGTATCCTTAAATCTAGTCCCAGTAATACAAAAGTAAACCAAAAATATATAGAAAATAACCGCCTTAATTAAGTCAATCTTTTTTAAGAAGTGTGATACCCTCAGCCCATATCACATAGACCTTATGCTTGTTTTGTATTCCATACCATCATCTAATTGAGTACAAGCGATAGGGCCTATTTGATTCAAGGATTTCAGTTTTCTTTGTAATTTACTTTGTGAACCTTAAAACACCTACTGTAAACTATGTAAACTGAAAAATCATACACCTTGATAAAAATACCAGTGACCCATTGTACCTAATGTCCTTAAACACGTATATTACTGTATAAATGGTACTTTTATAAAAGAAGCAAACACAATTTTAAATAGCTGTCTAGTGGATTCCATGTGATGTTGGTTGTTACTATTTGGGCATGTAGATGTACTTAAATCATATATTTTAGTTTACCAAGCTTTTTAGGAGAAACTGTTTGGAATATGAAGGATTTATACATAAGAACTTTTATAAGAGTTGAAAGTATTTTCTAGGCTCATCAAATAGTACCATTAAAGTTAAACTATTATTGATAAGAAATTTTGAATCCCTTTATGAAAGTCAAAATTAATTAATCCTACTTAATCGAAGCTTTAATATGACGGAATAGTGAGCTGTTAGAAATTTAATTATGGGTTAAGTAAGCGAAATTGTACAACTTTGTCTTTTAAATAATATTAAAACATTAATCAATACAAGAATGTAGGGTTCTCTGCATTGATACAATACGATTTTCATTTTTTGTACAATCAAGATATTTAAGTGAGGGTTGAAACTGTTTGGAAATGAGACAGATGCTGTAATTTCCCAAATCAACCCTTATATGAACTTCTTCATTTTACTTACAATAAAATGGATTATATTAGCATCAATCAAACAACGGTCTACTATGGTTATTAGCAAACCAATTTTAGCTTTACCACAGGTTAGTCCATAGACTCCATTACTAGTGATGGCAACTCTTACATTACATTTGCTTTTAATGTCAATTATTACCGGCTATTGTAAGCATTTATGTTAAAATCTTCTGCTGTATTTTTGTAATCAAAATTTGAATACAATAAAGGATGCATTAAATGGGGAACGGTCAGTTAAAATAGGGCGATACTACTTTGACTTCGCTAATGCTTCTTTACAAATTTACTGTTTACTATCTGCGCACTTGTTTATGCTGCTTTTATAAACGACGAAGGTGTCAACAATAGTCCAATATTTTTGTGTTGTGTAATTTGTAAGAGTCACGCTTAAGAGCTAGAGTTGTGACCTGCTCTTAAGTTGCTAACATAGACTTGTGGGGACCCTGTGATGACCAGAAATACGTAGATAAGGGAGACGTTTTATCAATTATAATTATGACGTAAATTTCGACGGAAACGTAGATTCGCATCGATAACATCTGCATTATAGCACAACCAAGTTTATGCTCACTGTATATTAATATATTTTTGTATTATTGTAAATTAATAAAATAAAGAGTTTTATGAGTACCGTCCATTTATTTACATTTTTCAGATACTAACTTAAAATCATTTCAAATAGTTTCCAACAGCAATAAATAAATTAAAAGGAAGTTAATTAGCATGCACTAGAGAGCAGATGCTTCAAATTAAAAAAGAATTGAAAGTGAGTAGGTTACAGTGTCCTCAAAGTATTATCTAAAATTCGACGACGCACGTTTGTTTGAGCAATGCCATTTAGGAATTTTCCCATTAAATTCAATCAATGAATCAATATTTCTATGGAAATTAATACACCTATTGAATATCCAGGAAATTACAAATACTAATTTTAAGAAATTCTCAAAACTAATGTGACATCTGTCAATTTATAATTAAAATTTCAACTGCTTGTAGAATTGTGTAATCTGAATACAACTCAATGAAATTTTTCCAGAACATTTTCACTCGAGCTCTGTTCGCGTGATAATCTAATCGTTTCAAACACTCGCGATTATAGCATGCAAAAATATATGGCCATTTTATTATCGCTTGTATTATAATGTATACAAGAGATATATAATCCGTTCATCTCTTTTTTTCATGAACGTTGGCTTTAGATTTTTGTTGCTAAGGTGCACATACAGCAACGTAATTTTAATTTTTTATCTCTTTTGACAAACTAGAATAAAATTACCAAGCGGACTGCTTATTTTGGCAGTACATGTAGAGAGCTATTTAAAATCTAAACACAGTAAGACCCTCCAAGTACTTAAATCAAAATGTCTGCAATTACGCAATTACTGAAACTGAATACTAACTAAAGTTCTATTTTCTGCTTTGCATAAATTTAATATGGCAACCTTGTTGAAGGTGTTTTCCCACGTTCTCTAAGCTAAATGCATCTGGTAACGATAACCTCAAATTTAAGTTTCGTTGCAGCACACAAAATTTATTTCACACAGATCTATTGGGGAAACTGTTATGGGTCCCAGACATATAACAAAATTCACCAGATAATCACCTACTTAGGCATTTGCTGAGTGCCCCGACAGCACAAGTAGATTGAATTTATGCTGTTTTTCCATTGTTTTAGAAATTGTTTATACGTCGATAGCTACTTTAAAAAGTCACTTATTAAATTCCGTAGATGCGAATGTGCACACAAACTACAGAACTAATTTTAAAAAAAACTATTCAAAACCATGATCCAGGACGACACCAGCAACGGTTAAGGAGAACAAAGCTAAAAACAAACGGACAAGTGACGCAAATAATGTCAAGTAAGTAAAGTGCAAAACAGGTACAGTAGTCGCCAGTAGCATATCGTTAATTCTTCTTTTTTTCGAAATTATTCAAATGAAGGGAGCATGTTTCTAAATTAGTGTTTTTCGACGTTCAATCTTCAATGACAGCGAAAAATATGACAGTATGGTGACAATTAATTTAAACGTACAGGTTACTAATATATTATTCTAAAAGTTTAATTTACATTGTTAAAAAAAGCTGTACCCAATTTTTTTTCGGCAACCGTACATGAAGATTAAGAGACCTAAATGGTAAGGAAGTACAGCTAATAGAAGAAATGAGAAAAGCAAAGATACAATATTTGGAAATAGCGAAAACAAAGAAAAAATGGAAAGGAATGCCACACATAGATTACATGTTGTACAACTCAGGAGTACCAATGAGAGAACCTACCCTAGTCAGCGACGGATTGGTGATACACCCAAACCGAAAATGTTAAATTAAAAAGTATCGATCAAAGAATGATGATGGTAGGAACAAATGTAAAGGAGATATGTACGGCTCAGAAGCCGCAACAAAATAGGAATGTAAAAGAGAAAATTGTCATAATGGAAAACCTTGTGGCGTAGGATTAAGGGTCGGCCTTACCTAGTGGCGAAAGTTATATTTGGTATTTTGCCGGCTGGTAATTATCGTCCTAAGTTGACTAACTCAGCTAAGCTGCAAAAAAAAACTGGGAGAGTGCGCCAGGTCCTCGACGTCGACAAATCCTTGGGTCGGACCTCCCCAAGGTACAATAAAAATCCAGCAAACCAAATAATAGCAAAACTAATAACTACTAACAGTACTTATTTAAACAACAACTGGTTCTATAGTGCAAACATGCAAGTAACAAAATGGACAGGCAAATCAACATACAAGGGCGATAATATATATATATATATGCAAACAAACCAATAACTAGCCTAAACACATTAAAAAGAAATGGGCGCTGCATAGGCAAATATAATCGCGCGAGCTGCATAAATACAATTAATTTCGTTTCACTGAAATAGGCAGGGATAACTTATTAAAAGGGTGCAGTTGGTTTTAAACAACCTCAAATTAAGTTGAAACTCAAATTTTAATATTGCCCACTAGGGGATGAAATTAAATAACGGGAAACCCGTGAAGCGGAGGTTTGCACAAGGCCGACAGCGTCGGAATAATTCCGGCGAACGAATAACTATGAAAACGATGTACAAATTGGGCACAAAAATTAGCACGCACCCTGTTAAGCACGGTGCTGCAGAACGAAGCTATGCAAGCGATCAGCTAACCTCAACCCCGATTGTTAGCTCGAACTGACATTATGACAATATTCAAGATTTTGAAGGGCCAAAATACCTTCAGATTGTATGGGTATACAGGGTCGAAGAGATTTCTATGATATATTCATAATGATTATTATCATAGTTTAAGTAATGGCTTGAATACGCTCCTAACAGTGATAACAAATGATTGCAAAGTTAATTTTCGAATGCTTCATTTTTGGACGATAAGTTACCGCGAGCAGTGCAATAACCACAACCTAGCAGAATAATTTATCATCTAACCTAAAAGCTGCTCTCGTGCAAAAGTGCCAAAATTACAGCGGTTTCACCGAAAACTACAGCCAAAACGTATCCTAGGTGAGTACAAACGTCCTACAATACCTTTATGGTCTATCCAAGACTCCAAAATACTATATTTCTAATTATTTGTAGAGGTCCAGCGGCAACGTAAGTGCTGTCATACAACAGGAGATGGAACTTATAATAATATTAAATTATGAAGTAAACATAATTCAATATAAGAGAAATAACAAAGTAAAAGAAATTCTAAATATGAATATAGCGAAGGTACAAACAAAACTTATGTTATTACTTGATAGATCGAAGCATTTATTGCAAAGGCAGCTCTCTAAGCTCTCTACGTTTCGGATGCCAATAATTGTAATATTCAATAAGTAAAATTGTTATGCCCTGCTCTAAGTTTTTTATCTGTGAGTAAATTTAGGCTGGTTAAAAAAAGAAATGTAACCCTCAATTACGCAAATAAATGGTTGCATGCCCCTCTTTCTATTTTATTCAATTGCAATTATTTATTACACTAGCTCAATGGGAAAACATAAACTCCTTCTTACGTTCGGTTCCGAAGTTGACTATATAAATGATCTGAATTTTACTATATCCAGCAATTCTAAATCAGTAGTTTAAGTACGCGACGTTAGGTCAAATATTCACAATCTGTCAAACCACAAAATGTCAGCCTAGTGCAACAGCGCTTCTTTGAACGTCTAAACTCGTGATAATATGAGAAAACATCAGGTAATTAATCAAATTTTTGCGCTTGGTAAACAATTAATATTGTTTTGTTTCTGTGATGACGTAGAAAAAACCGGGCCTCACTTATTTCGTGACGTAGGAGAGACGCCAAAACGTGCACTTGTTTCTGGTGGTTTGGGATTCTCGCTAAACTTGCAAAATTTGATGACGCCTTGCTTATTACGCAAATTGCGGCATAGCTGGAGCCTTGGAAACGAACCAATCTTTCTCAGACAGGTTTGGTCTCGTATTTAGCTGCTTTTCCCCAGCACTCCAACCATCTCATTATATACCTATATTAAGATGGTATTAGGCCCACAACTTGGCTCTGTTTGGAGTGCAAGATAATTGACCGATTCAATAAGCACAGAGTTGGGATGCTTTATGCAATTGCAATGTTAAACTAAAGTAAAATATTAAATGCATTGACAATGAGATGCGAGAGACAGTAAAATAGTCGAGAAAGGAACGCAAAGGCAAAGCTTATTTTCGCAGGGTTTGAAATTGCCTTTTAAATAAATTAAAATAATAAAAGAATAGGTTTGTGTATAATGTAAAGCCAGACTGAAGAAAATTAATAGACACAGAAGGTTTGTTATGTGCATTTTAATAGGAGCGTAGTTTTCAATAAAGCCAAGCATAGTGAAAATTGTAAGGAAACTGAAAGGTGAATCAAGCAAAATGAAAGATAACAGAACATTGCAAAGAGCAGTTCGAGAAGCAGGCAACAGGAAAGAAAGCAAACGAAGGAAAATGGTTAACTCTATTATGCCAGTGCGTTAATAATTAGTAAAAATAATGCAAAGCAGTGCAGTGACCAAATAATAGAAAACTTTTGTGTGTGTAACGCAATATAACAATTTTGGTTATAAGAAAAAGGCAATAATTTAGATTTTAAGAAAAATGTTAATTCTAATTTATGTACCCAAATTTATTTCCTTTTATGTCCATTAATTATCAAAACTAATTTCCATTAACGTATTCATAACACCTTATCCTAGCACCGAAATGCTATATTGTTAAACTAAGGGGAACAAGTGAATTAAAAATAATTACAAGTTTGTCATTTTTGTGCTCCACTTTGAAATACATTTTTATAGTAATAAACAAACATTTTACAAGCTAAAATGTGTTGCATATTATTACGAAAGTGCCCAAGTGCATGTGGTAGCGTTGGTGGAACATTCCGCCACACAAAAATTAAAAGTTCTACGATCCCATCTCAGGGGACATCGATAGCGAGCACTTAAAAATTCCGAAGAAGGTCTACGAGCAAGTAATTTATCTGGAACCAGAAGACAGCAGCCCAGGGCAGCTTACGAGTCTGCAAGAACGTCTCGACCACCTTCTGCAGCCAGACGAGCATCTCCAGCAGGAAACCCAAGCAGCATTGCCGCAAGCAGCTCCGCAGCCAGCAAACGAGGTAGGGTTATGCCTGCGATTTAAGTGTTTAAGTTTGGGGAAAAGCAGCAAAATACAAGCTCAAACCTTCCCGAAGAGAATTAGTTAATTTTAAGGGCTCCAGCTACGCCATAGTTTGTGTAATAAGCAAGGCACCATAAAATTTTGCAAATTCAGCAAGAATCCCAAGCCACAAGAAACAATTGAGCAGACGACGTCTGTCCTACGTAATTACTAAAACAAAACAGTGTTAATTGTTGCCAGGCGCGAAAATTTAAATAATTACCTGATGTTGTCTCATATTTTCACGAGTTTAAACGTTCAAAGAATCGCTGTTGCACTGGGTGAACATGTTGTGTAACTTGACAGATTGTAAATATTTGACCTAACGTTGCGTATTTAAGCTACTGATTTAGATTTGCTGGCTATAGTAAAATTCAGATAAAAAATTCAGTCAACTTCGGAACCTGACTTGAAAAAGAGCTTATTTTTTCCCATTGAGCTAGCGTAATACATAATTGCAATTTAATAAAATAGGAAGAGGGGCATGCAATCACTTATTTGAGTAATTGAGTGTTACATTGCAATTTTAACCAGCTTAAATTTACTCCCAGAAAAAAAACATTTAGCAAAGCTTAATTTAACTTAATAAATATCATTGAAAATAATAATCTAGGCATAGGGGTTTTCTTTGTAATATATCCTAGCTACATAGTTCTGATAATCTATGTTTGAAGGTGTGTAAAGAGGTACTAAATATCCTCAAATCAAAGATACAGTTGTATCTGTTAAAAGTTGATATGCTAACTACAGGAGGTTGAGCTCTGCAAGCACTCCGACAAAAATCGACATGTTATCGCAAATTCGTCTAAAGTCGGGGTAACTGGCAATCCTTTTAGTCAAAATTTACTTGTACACGAAGACTAAAGCTACTGTTGCGAGATTAATAAGAGATTTAAGTACAAAATTTATTTTCTGTCGTTCACAGAACAACTTAAGTTTAACACCGTTACTTATTAACTAACTAAATTATAAGTCCAGTTTGACCAAGAAAACTCAGTAGGCGTTTTTAGAGCAGTTTTAAATTATTGACTTCTGTCACGTACTGACGTAGTACATGACAATGCATAATAGCTCTATGAATTCGACAAATTTTGTAGGTTTCACACGCTAAAATTGGTCAAGCGGCGGCACATCGCAAATTACCGCTAATAAAGTTTTATAAATCTACTAAAAGGAATTTTCCCAGTCGGAACGTCGTTCTGCCTAATTTTTCGGCTTACGAGATAGACCTTGCATAAATTTGCCCTTAATCATTCCGTGGGCTTGGAATATTTCCATCTTCCCAGAGAAAGGCACGTTTCTATTTCCGACTAAATACTCGCCTGTTGTAACTTTGCCTACGAAATTCTACCTTAAAATATGTTATTCAACAAGAGAAAAGTAATACGATGTAGGTCACGACGGATTTCTAATTTATATAAGTTAAATTCCAACCTTAAAGGTTCATAAGATGTAAAAATTGGGGTTCTTTTATATTTATTATAAAAAAAACATATTAAATTCTTTTTTAAAGAGTTTCAATACTTTTCATAAAGTTATTTTGAATCGGAGACCAAGTACTTGAAGCAAATTCTAATTTGGACCGTACTAAGGTATTAAAAAGAGTACAAAAACTTTCCGTAGTCCTAAAGTTAAAACAGTTCAGCATAATAACGCCCAACATGCTGTGTGTATTCTTGCCAGATTTTCCTATATGCGCATTAAATTTGAGGGATGATTCAAAAAGCACTTCAAGATCTCTAGTAGACGTGAAAATCCGTAAAATGAATGAGCTCATTGTATAGTTTTAAAAATGTGTTTGTTCCTTAGTTGTATACGAAATTGCAAAGCATTTATTTATGTTAAAAAGCAACTTATTATCAACACTCCATTTATATAAGCTATCAATGTCATGTTGAAGTAATGTTACTTCGTTAACAGTTTTAATTTCTTCAAAAATCTTGACATCGTTCGCATATAATAAACAAGAGCTGTACGATAAGCAAAGTGGTAAATCATTAATCAGTAATACAAAGAGCAACGGACCTAAGTTAGACCCTTGAGGAACACCAACCGTAGCTCTATAAGGAGTAGATACCGCTAGTTCGCATGGAACACACTGTGTTCGATTTGACTTATACGATTGAAACAGGTCAATTAGAAAAGGTCTTTTTGTCACCGCTTTTATGTATTGGTACTACCTTCAAAAGCTACCATTGCGAAGGAATAGAACCCGTGCTTAGGCAGAGATTAAATATATATATAAAAGAGATATACACATCAAAAGGGATAAGCTTTAACTATATAGTTAAATGCTTTAAAGACCTAGATGCGACCATAAGCGATAATTGGAAAGAGGACAGTGAAATAAGAGAGTGAGGGTAGAGGTGGCAAGCATAATATTAAAAGGAGTCTATAGTAAAAATCTAAGTTGTAGAACGAATAAGTCTGAGAAAAGTGTTCAAACCGCAGTTATTTATGACGGACTATTTTAAAGATGAATAAATTTTAAAAGCAAGATCAAACGCATGCGACGTTACAAAGACATCAAATGTCAGCTGCGTCGCATGCTCTTGTGCTCTACCACTTTGATCTCTTTAGAATCGCTTTTGGTTTTCGTACTAGGATATACAGAAGTTGCGACCCCTTTACCTTCCTTGAAAAATTATACAAAGAAACAGAGAAACTGTTTAGATTATTATGACAACCATAAATACAAAAATTAAGCATTTTCACTTGGTTACCTCAATAGAACAACTGTCAACTTCGTGAAATCCAACAACCACCTTCAAACATCATGTCCTGTCATCGTAACGAAATCAACTGAAGCAGTACCAAAGCAGATACGGCTATTCTTGTGTAGGTGTGACGTCACGCGCTGCAGTGATACACGTTCAAAAGTCTGTAACTCGACAAATGTCAACACTAATTAACACCGTTGTTCTTAAATTTTTTTCTACCATAGTCAGTAAAAAAAGTACTTTCTGCGCTACAGCAACTTTAATGACTCTTGACCAATTACATTTGGTAGTTAAAAGAAGGTTAAGTGTATTTGGAATCTTAAAAACTATATACCGGGTGTCCGTTCTCAAAGTCGAACATAGGCGATTAACATGGTATTGGACGTTTTTGCCGATTCCTGCTCGCCAATTCAACTTACAGGGAAGGTAATGGTATCAATGAAAAGATAAAATTATTACGCATCAAATGATACCAATAATGATATTCAAGATAAGATTTTTGTTTTAACATACTAATTTAAAACTTGGGAATAAATAAATATGCCATGCCTTGCTTTTCAAGTTCGATAGCATTTGTCAAAAAAATTGGTAATTAGTTGGCGTAAATCAGGTATTTCCTGTCAACGTCTGTTAGAATTATATACAGAAACATGAATTATTTCAATGAAGAACGAGTGAATGCACTAATGTTAATTGCCTATGTTCGACTTTGAGAATGGACACCCGGTATAAGGCAAAAGTGGGATAATCAAGAAAAGCAAAAAATTAAGAAACATCAATATATTATTACAACCAGAAGTATGATAAATATAATGCAATTTTGAGAAGTTAGAAAAACTCTTCTGAAACAGAAAAGCAGAGACAATTTGGTTGTTAATGTTGTGCTTTTCAAAGATTATTATAGAATTTGTAAAACCTGAGCGTATAGATAAAATAAGATATATACTATTCATAACTAACTTTGCATTTCAACTTTATTTGAAAGTATGTGTACGCACCAAAAATAGCATCTTATAAAAAGGATATGTTGTTCGCTTAATTATAGTCTATTTTTTTGCTTTATGATTCAGAGCAGGCTTTGCATTTATATTATTTTAGCAGTGTACAACAGTTTAGTTACAAAATATAACTAACGTCAAAATCCAGGTCGCCGGGATTGTCAAGTTGACATCTTAATAAAATGCCAAGAAAAAACAGTATTAGGTAATAGTAAAACCAAAGAGGCTATAAAACGCCGTTCTACCAATATAAAAGATATCAATGGTAACTTAAGTAAAACAGCCATCATTGGAAGAATTGGTCAAATCTTCGATGTAAGTATTAAGCATTAAACAGATATAACATTTCTAACAATTTCTTATAAGGCTAGATTTCGAATGCAACACAGAAATCGAAAAGAAGCAAAATCACAACTCCAGCAATAACCGACTGATAATATGAATAAAGAAAAGGAATTTCTAACTTGGGAGGAACAGAGTTTCAGGGAAGATATTAAGAAGAAAATTTGGAATTTTTTACTTTCGATAATTTATTGCTGTGTGCAAGGGAGGAACTGAATTATACTGGGAGTCATTTAAAATTATACTACACATTAACAAATATGGGATATAAATACAAAATTGTGAATGGAAGAAAATTGTGTGAGAAGAGTCATATCATTTTGGCGGATTGCCTTTTAAAGGAAATATTTACAATTTCGAAATTATAGTGAAAAATGTATATTTATGTTTTTGGATGAAACTTTACCAGGATGTGACTTACTGTTGGACTCTGACAATAATGACAGGGGCTATCATAAGTGTATCAATGGTGACATTTTTAGGCAATGTTGAAAAACAGTTAATCCCTGCTTTGGCCAAATTGAATGGAAAATGTGTGTTAACTATGGATAATGCACCATATAATTCGGTTCTTATCGATAAACCACCCAATTTCTCGTCCAATAAACTAAACTACAAATACGGGAATGGTTAATTAAAAGTGACATACAATTTGATGACAAAATAATAAAGCGACGATTATAGGAGTTTAATTTTACTTTACATATTGACCAAAAGCAATACTTAATTGACTAAAAACGACATGGGCATGAAGTTCTTAGATTACCTCCATACCACTGTCAATACAATCCAATTGAATTGGCATGGAGTTTATGTAAGAACTATTATAATAAGGACATACATTCTCAGCCTTCCTCAAAAGACATAATTGCTAATTTATGGCTTAAATCTCTATCACTGTGTACAGCAAACATATGGAAAAAAACGTTGAACACTGTGAACTACTGATATAAAGTGACTGAGCAAAGCACATTGTTAAATTGGTGTGGACGATATACCTCCTGTTATTATTAGGTTGGAAGAATCTGATACAGAATCAGAAGACGAGTTGTATTCCTCTTCTGAATCAGATTCTGGATGATTATCCTGAAGTGTATCCATCTAAATTCTGGTAAATTATATCTCTGAAAATGGTTCTACCAGAGTATTTTGTATTATCTCTTTATTTTGAAATGCCTGTTATATGTGTAGCATAAATAATAACTTCTACAACACAGTTCTACAAACAAAAATCATCAGCAAATTATTAATAATATATTTATTTTTACATTAGTACATAAAAGATAGATGTCAGAAATTTTATGACGTTTCTGTACAGTTAGATATCAATCACGCTTAAATAAATGTATTTAAAATAAAGCAATACCTTATTTAATGTCAATGGTTCAGTAATATTAGCTCTTATTAAATATAATAGTGCTTATAAGTTAACACATTGACAGTTCTAATGGTTTTTGACATAACTAGTGTTTTTTCCTTTGTCACTAACTACCTACACTGTTACAAAAATGCAAATGCAAAGCCTGCTCTGAATCATAAAGCAAAAAAACAGACTATAGATACAATGATTTTTAAAGTTGAAGACGAATACATTCAATGAATTATTAATCCATATCAGGTATAGAAAGCAAATAGCTATTTTGATTGCATTATAGGCTGATGTTTCTACAGGGCTTTATATAGAGGAAACCTGAAGCTGAGCAACCAGAATAACTGTTAGCAAAGATTATCAGAGCATGATCTCTTTAGCTAATTACAGAAGATAAAAGATTCGGACAAGTATCGTCAAATTGAAAGTGTCCAAAATAGCACTTGGCAAAAGCCAGTGCATCCCAACACCGTTGCGTAGTATCGATAAGGCGCTTGCACCTTTTAATCAAAGCTATAGGTACCAGGATGGAAAGCTTCGAAAAAAGATCTTTCTAAAACTTTTTTTTTAACTATATTGTGTGGGAATAAAATTATTTTGTTGACATTGATAATTGTCTTGTTAGCTTAATCCATCAATCTTAAACGCTTGGAGTATTCTGTGCGCGTACGTCTCTGTACAGTTTCAAATAATTTGCAGGCGTATTCCTGCATTGTTGCATTGTTGCACAAGCCTCCAATTTAAAAGAACAGCTAGCGTACTCATCCCGCATTGAAAAAATTTATGTAAAAAACAATGGTGTCACGTGTCATTTATCTTCATTGCTTCCAGTTTCCTGAATAACTTCGCCGTCGGTTGGCTAAACAGTACGTGCTTTAGAATGCATTTCGAAGGTTTTTAAAAATCCCCGAGTTATTTCGCCGATCCGTGTGACTGGCCGTTTGGCTTCTTGGAATTCACACGCTGACCGAGATTGAAGGAGCCGTTGCGCGTGCGAAGATTTTCGGTCTGAAAGTGCAAGAAAGCACAGCGTATCCAAAAATTTGGTGTGATACAAGCACACAACTTCCTTTTACAGTGATCTTATAATTAGCCAAAAATTTTATTTTAAATTTTTAAGCATTTGTAAAAAAATTTCAAAAATTACAAAATCTACTGAAACCGTACAAATAGAGCGTTAGTTGAAGAAACAAATTTTCTCTGAAATTTTAAGCTGAATTAAAAAATATAATAATATACCGAATGTTTTTAAAAAAACATCCTATTTTAGAGGTATTCAACTTGAAGATCACCTATCTCACATCAATACACATTTAAAAAATCGCAAAAAACTGAAAAATCACAAGAATAAACACCATACTATGGGTTATGCGATTTTCTTTAAAAGCTTGCTGTCGCATCTAGATAGTACACAAAACTTATATATGAAGCTTCTACGCCACACCTCTTTTTGTTTTGGAGATATTTTTTTCACACACAGAAAGACAGACAAATTTAAACGTTTGGGGTGAATCCAATACTTCCTTTATTGTAAAAGGAAGTAAAAAAGAGATGCCAAACCGCGATCCCTGGGTTTCAGGCGTATGGAATATGCACTACCTTCCGACTACTGAGATTACACTGCCGGACTTCAAAGGCTCGTGCCTCGGCTATCGACGTAGACAAATGCAATGTAGTGAATAAACGTCCCGGACTGTCGTCGAATTTGTGTATGCCACTGTTGTGTAAAAAGGTGAACATATCGTAGCGATTGTCCTGCTGCTAGCCAGTTGTTTCGCGAATGAAATTCAGGATCTAATACTCTGGCTTGCCAGTAAATACAAATAACCTGTGTGCGTTTTTCCTCGCTTCGGCGAATTTCGCACAGAGGGATAATTATTGAACCCAGGTCCTGGGAGCTTGACAGCGTTGTATTTGTGAGGGCTGAATGAGGATCGCCATCGCAGAGGGTGGTTTACAATCACACGTTTTCACCTAGCATTCGTTTTCGAACCCTTTAAGAACCCAGACGCACCTTGAATCTACAACAACGGTCCAAAGCTGAATTTTGACGATATCGACTAGAGTTGTGTAGTTCGTGAACGATTCGGCTCTATGAACCGACTCCGTAGCGTGAGTCACTTTTCACATTTTAGTCTAGATTCAAAAAGTCGTTCAGTGAATGCGACTCGGTCTGGGAATATAATACGTCGTCTCGCACATCAGGCGATAAGGGGATAAGGCAACGGCGGCGGTCGCCGACAGTGAGAGTAAAGTTATTAAAGGCCATTCATTTTGCATCAAATATGCCGTCCAGCAATCACATCTTTTTAGTAGTGCCTAGAATTGTTTGCTGAATATCAAATTGATACACGAACTCAGCACGAGCTTCATTTTATTATTTGAAAATAATGGTAAAATATGTAGGCGTATACACTTAGAACAGGACTAAAACTAAATAGTAGGTGCATTTTTATTAACGGAAGTTTTTATGTATCAAAAAGAATGTGCATTCATTCATTCATTCATTATCTTAGCCTTTTTTAATCACTTACCTCTCTCCCGCGCGGTATAAGTGGTCCGTCACAATTTATATCGAGCGATCAAATAAATTTCAGATCGAGATGGTAGATATTACATTATATTTATATGGAACCACGGCAAAGTAAACATGAAATTTATTTGATCACTCGATATTGCCGACAAAACTAATATAACTGCTTTCTGGGGCGGTCTTTGTCTTTGCAGCTTGGTTATCAATTAACACCCGATACTTTTCGTCGGTGAGTGTGCGACTGTCAATGTGCTGTGCAGTCTGCAGTGCAATTCATTAAAACGATTCGTTTCATTCGGTCCCATTCTGACGCGATAGCAATGTAACATTAGAACAAATGAAATGAATCTTTGGAGCAGAATCACTGAACCGAACCCCTCAACGAAATTCAAAGAGTCAAATCTCAAAAATTATCGCTTTGCTCGGCTCCAATATCAACCCCATGCAGTATCCTCTTCCTGGATGTTCAACTCTCTTCAGTTGAAAAAGTACCTATCTGTGATTACATATTAGAGCGTTTGCCGAAATGTGAATACCCCGAATAACGCGCTTAAATTAAGAGACGATCACTTAATTAGCAACTACCTTGGCTTAACATAATTCCACGTTGTTGTGTTTTTAATAAAAAAAAAATTCTTAGAGAATAGTTCGATAGTACATTGGAGGTTTATTGTTTTGACTTGTACACTCGAGGTTTACTGTCTTGAGTGGAGCTGCTTTCAGGATATTTACAGGAGGACTTCATTATTTAATATTTTTGATGGATTGTTTACTTGAGTTTAAAAACTTCTAAATTGATATAGGTATAAGTTATGTGTGATAAGATGTGGCTACATTGTCTATTCTGCTTTAGAATTCCAGTCATGTAAATTCCAATAACCCTTATTTGGAAGCTAATATTTGGGTTTATTTGAGTAAAAGCGTCAGTTTTCTAAGAAGTAAGGAAATGCGGCCGTCAGGCTCGTTGAACTTAGAAACTATGTTTAATCATTAAGCAGACAATTGTTAAGAGATTGCAAAAGAACATTTCAACTTTAGTAGCTAAAGCAATTAAGGCTCTATTTGATAGACAGTTAAGCCGCCACCTAAGTATTTTATAACATAACTGATATTTCTTACTATCCCTCTCGCGAGCTAGCTGTGGACGATCGGGGGCTTACTACCGTCGCCTCCCAACGCAAACCAAACTGTGGTAAGTGCGGTCCGGTGTTGTCGTAAAGTTCCGTTTATACCGTAACAGTCATCGTCATCAGTTTGGTTTTTAACATTCCACTGTAGGATTATAAGCTTCTCATCTTTAAGAAGGTGTAAGCACGGATAAAAAAAATTGAAATTCTGGCAGAATCGACAGAAGTGGGGTCAAACCCATACATTATAGCCTAGAAATAGACTCTCTGATCCAGCTTCACTGGTCTATATACTTCTAAATACGTCTTATACAGAGTGGTAGGTTATTACCTTTGAAGTTGGACTTGAATACCACCAGGAATATAGCATCCGTATGGAAACCAACAGTATAAAAAGCTATACCTAAATGCAGGATGCATTAAATTAACCTATGTCTAATTTAAAAACTGAAATGAAGAGAAAACAGAGTATAACGTTTCACGCTTGCTTTAAACACTCAAGTTCAAGCACGCTCACGTTCACGTTTACGGCGTGACCGTCCACTCACAACGTGACTCGCAGCTTTTATTTGAAAATTCAAATTCAAGTAAAATAGAGCGCGCAGCAGAACTAAGAGCTCTAAAATAAACTATATTTTGCACATGAAATAATTTACGTAATATTATGCAATCAGCACAGTAGACACAAAAAGAAATTAATGAAAATTGACTACAATAGCCAACAACAAAGGATAAATACTGTTTTCTATCAAAAACATTTCTAGCAACCGCCATAAAAGACATTACTTTTAATACAAAAAGCTGTCATTGTAATTGACGTTTCCCTTACTGATAGGAGTACAAGTAGGTATATGTTGCTAGGCAACACTTTTAGTTCCTAGATTTAAAAGTACTTTTATTTTATCCTATTATGTTATTATGACAATAACTCCTTAGCAACGAGTTGCGTTAAGATGCATTTAACAGCACTAGTGTTGTTAAGAAAAATAACAAAACTATACTTTATTAGCATTTAATCACATGTTGACAGCACTGAAGTGTATTGTCAGTCGATGTCAAATTTAATGTTAGTAGGTTACGTTTTGTTTGTTATTTGACACAAACTGAAGCAAAACTTAACCTGAAAATCTCAAATTTAACATAACCTGACAGTGCTACCAACAATGCAGTATTGAGTTTTTATCTTACTAGTGATACCACCACTCGCTGTTGTAAGTGTCATTAATAACCATTTTTCCAATTTTTTAAAAGATTAGTATTTTAGGATAAAATAAACCGTGTTACGATATACGTAACGTTATCTGCTTTCTACATTACTCGAGAATTTTAAAGAACTCGCTCCTAACGTCGCTCGTTCATTCAAACTATTCTCTCGTAATGTAAAAAGCTTGATAACGTTACTTGAATCGTAAATTACTATTACGTTCGAGGAACTAAGAGTAAGTTCTGCTTGGCTTCCTATAGACGCAGACACGCAACATTCACAACACAACAAGGTGCGAAGCTCGGTCATTGAAGGCTGCCACACAGAAGTACAATGAGTTCCAGCTTCATCTCTAGATCTTCCAAATGGTTGGGCAGCGGGTGAGGGGGGCACCCTGCAGTCTTTTATTCGTTACTAAATATTTAACGTGAAACGTGAATCACACCTTGGACATTTTGACTCACATTCACGGCCCGATTTTCAGGTATTACTTACGTTCACAACGGGACCGACAGTGACCCAGCGTGAGGCGACTGTTTTCACGTCACGTGCCCATCCCTAAAACAGAAGCACTGCTACTATAGGCTATGCAGGGTGATATACAAATGGGTGCTTTAATATTTCCTGCCTATAAGACTCACCAATAGAATGACTTTTTCATGCAAAATTACTTCGCAAAATGCCACCAAGTGAAAAAGACATTGACAAAGATTTCCTCGTGCATTACTGCAAAACCTTTCACATCGATGAAGTTTTTATTCACCGACTTTCGCTTCCAGGTGTCACAACTACGTTTATATTGACATAACCGGATGTTTAACCTACTCGTTTCGTGTAGAGTTACAATTGTATAGTATAGAATTATGATTGGTTGGTATATTATACTAGTGAGTCACCCGAACTAAGCTTCGATTCGCTAAATTAAGAGAGATTCATTAATATAAATTTAAAAAAAAGTACGCGGGCCGCCCGCGTGGCAGGCGTGGATTCTACCACTGGAGCAACGATGCTTGGTTGAATAAAGCGCTGCTATGGTAGTATATAAACATAGTGAATCAACCGAGCTAACAGCTTCCGCACCGCAGCCCCGGCCACGGATGTGTCGCTCCGCTATTTACACGATTTAATTAAATTACAACATTGTCGTACTTTTTTTGAAAATAAAAACCGGCCTATGATCTAAGTCTAGAAATTAGCAAAATTTTAATCCATCATACAACTTAATCGGGCCAGTATCTTCGGAGGAGATAGCGAACAAACATACACGCAAACATACACTCAAACATACCAAGAGCGCAACGATTTTACGTTATAGGATAGTATACTCTGACTTTTGCTTGCCTGGAGATCTCCTTCCTGCTTCCTATTGTGTTGCTAATGACATAGTATTTCATCACTGATTGTATTCTATTGTTAATGTCCTCCTCAGTTCCTCCTATATACCATGGACTGAAAGTCTTCCACTTGTTTTAGTTCTTCGTTGTTTAAAGTTATATAAGTGCGCTAGGTCCTTCTGCGACAACCATTACCATTGTCATCCCTTTGTTTATTGTCATAGTTCTTTCAGCAAATGCCTGAGTTAGCTAGTACTGCTAAGTCATCAACAAAAAGAACTGAAACAACCACGAGTTTCATGTTTCTGGATTCTTTTCCTCAACATATTTTGATAATAGAGTTAATATGGCAATGAACAGGAGTGGGCTAAATACTCCCCCTTAACGAACTCATTCGTAGGTTATGAAATCGGTGGTGCTTCCGATGCCAGTTTTTACATAATTTCTCGTGTTGTTATATATGTTTCAAAAGCTCGCATTAAGTTTCCTTTCGTACCTCTTTCTTTAGTGTTCTCCAGATTTGATCTCTGGCTACGAAGCAAACAACGAGCTTGGTGGCGTCATTAATTTTTCAATCGGTTGCTGCAACCCAAAGGATACATAAGGTGCATACTTCTTCCACCCTTAAAGCCTTTCTACGATTCTGCTATTTTTGTGTCTACATTCAGTTTTCTTTACTCTCGTTTCACGTATTCGTTCGTAAACCTTTCCCGGCACCCTCAGTAGTGACATTTATCGCTAGTTTTTTTCGTCCTTCTACTGTAGTTAAGAATATTGCTACTTTCCAATTTTCTGAGATTTACTTTTCTCTGTAAGCTATTATAGTTGAAATGCTTTGTGTAGTTGATGCAGCCCAGACTTTACCATGTATCTTAGCATTCCCATCTTCTTGCAACCCTTCTTCGTCTTGTACTATTTCCTCTTCTTTTTGAACTAACTGATCATCTGTCCTTCTAGCAATTCTTCGAATTACTTATTCCATATTCTGATTATATCTCTCTCGCTTATTACGAACTCTCAGTCTTTTTCTTTTAAGAGGCGGAACGGCTTTTTTTATTTTGCCGCAGCATTCCAATTATTTTGTAGAAGCGTTCTCGATTTTCTGGTTTTGTTTTATAATCCAAAATTCTCCCACTGTAATGTTTCTGCTTGTGCTACCAAAACTATGTTGGCTTTACTCTTTGTACCGTTTGTAGTCGTTTTGCCTAAAAAGTACTTTTGCAAGTTTTCTTCTTCACTCTTATTTAATTTTTCGTGTCATTGTTCCTCCAGCCGGTTTGTTTTCTCTGTCTCCCACCACCTATTTGTCCACTCACTTTTTCTGCTGCTGTAAGGAATAATTCGATTGGTTTGACCAAGCAGCTTCTTAATTTGTTGTTTTTATTGCTACCGGGGTTTTCTCTACTTTTTTCTGTCGATGTTCACTGCCATAGCTTCTTTTTCCATTTCAATCTTCCATAAAAGGAGGTCACTGCCCATATGTTCTTGTTTCCTTTTCGCTCTGACATCTTTAAAATATCTATTGTTAGTTCTCTGTACTAGTAAGTAATCTATTATTGATTTATTGTTTTTTCTTTAGTCGACTCGTATATTTCCTTGTGTTTATAACATAACAAATTTTTCTGGTCTAATTACTGTATACCTTGATCTTTTTTCTCTATCCCCGTTAGTGCAACTAATTCGAGTTTTGATTTCATAAATTATTTTCTTCTCTTTCCCCAGAGCCATCTTACATTCCATGTATTAATTTTCGAATTAGGTTTGTGAGTTGCTTTTCTACTTTGTTTTTTCTGACCCTAATACCATTACCTTTGTTGTGGCGTGAATTATCAATGGTTTCATTGGGACTTCTGACGCTGTTAGTTTTTTGGAGCAGAGCATTCGGTTTTAAGGCTTCCCCCACTTTCATCGGACCATTTGTCTTTGGTTGCTTCTTCTTCTTCTTCTTCCTCTTATTGTAGGCCAGCGGCCTGTTTTAACCACAAAAGGGTTCTATGAGCCCTCTTTGCCCTTAGGCCGAGTAGATGGCTAGCCTTGCCCGTCAAACTGAGGAAGAGTTTCTTTGTTTAGAGGTTAGGACTACCGCAGGTGTTAGCGTGGTAGCCGGGAAGCGTACAATTTTTAAAATCCTTCTAGATTCCGCATTGATTCGAACCCGGGCCGGCCGCCTGAGGGCGAGCATTTGCTCGCGGGTGCATCCGCTCACCTTGTCTTTGGTTGGGTCTATAAGCCGTTCACCATCTTTCTGGGTCAGGTGAGGCTATGACTATCTAGTAATTTTGTTGGCAGAACCTCTGTTGCAACTAAACTCCCTCATGGAAATTGACACTTTTTGTGTTAGGTTAGGTTGCTTTCAGTTTAAGGTTATATTTTCTGAATAGGTACATGGTTGCTGGATATTCTCTAGTCTCCACACCAACTCGCGTTCTTTTAAATTTGGTCTGTCCTTAAATTGGAAGTAGCATCGTTTAATGGAATTTTTTTGTTGTAACAACATTATTTTGCGCATTTTGACTTTTCCTTTGACGGAAATTAAAATAATTTTTACCCTTTTGATAAATCATTTATTTTCTTACGAATATTAAAATAATAAATCTGGCAATGTGGTGGCAAGAAAATGTCGAACAAACACAGAAAAAAAATTGCATCCGCTACATCATTGAATCAGTTAGTCCAGCATGAAAAGAAAAAATCATAGCCAACTTTGTCCCAAAAAGGTCGTGAACGGCTTATATGTAAATCTTGCGGTATCCTATTCCGGTTTCCTTGCCTACGATGTTTTGCCACTTTTTTAATAGCTACTCATATTCCTTTTTTCGGCTTTGTCAGATAATTAACTATGTAACTATTGTGTCCTTGAGTTGCTTCTTGTACCGCATTAGTTCCACTTTCTAGTGCCAGCTTTCAAATCGCTTATACGCTTCTATTATCGTAGGGTACATTCCCATCTCCTTAATTAAGAACGTCTATAGCCCGGGTATTAGTATCCCTATTTTATTTCTAGCCCGCTAATAACCTCGTTCGTTTTACTTTTTCCCCATTTTTTCCAGCTTTTTCTCTTTTTTATCTATTGTCTGTTGCATTCCCTGCTTTTTACCTTCCAAGCGAAGAAGTCTGCATTTTATTCTTTAGTAATTTTATTTTCCCTGCAAGTATCTTGGTTTTAATTTTTACTTTCCTTGACACTTTCCTTCATTTGGTCTTCCAAGCCAACATTAGCAACTTTTAGTTCTTCTATTGCTTTATGTTCCCTTCTTTCGCCGCTTGCACTTGTTCGGATTCTTTTTACTTAGAGAACTTTCGGTTCTGCTGTACACCTCAGTTTGCCCAAAGGGCATAGCCCAACAATGTGGGAGAAACTCAAAGGTATTCTAAAAGGGAAAGATAAGCGCTCACAAAGGAGTAGATTGAGTACGAAAGCATATTCCAAAGAAGTAAAAGAAAACGTTTTTGTATATTTCTAATTTATAGCATCTGTTACGATTTAGATAAACTAAAGTAAAATATCGGTGACTGCAACAGAAGCGTCTCAATTTTTTACCTATTTGTTACCCTGCATCCTGGAAATCGTTGGAAGTTTCTTGTAAATATATTATTATTGTAACTACTTTTCACCAATTTTACTTTATATCATATTGCTTTTTCATCATTAGATTGTAGGTGTTTAGTTCCCTGCCTTACCATTAAAGAGCTACTGTCTGATCTGTGTAATGGTCCAAGTTTCATCTGTTAATAATCAACTGATTACTAATAGCAGCTCCAAAACATAATTAACTACATTGAAATATATAAATGACTCCATTTTTCCGTCCAGGGATCTGTGTCTAAGCCATTTCGATATATTTTAGGGTCACCCTGTAAGTACACTTACCATTTAAATATTGACCAGAATATCATATGATGCTACCCAGCTTTGATGCATTGCTGTAACGATTTAATTAAAATTTCAGACCTTAATTTACTTTATGTGTTATTGTCCACTTTGACGCGAAAGAATACCAAATTTCATCTAGTGGCTGCGCTTTTTGTTCTAAAACAACAAAGTATCAAGTGTCCTTTATTATCCTAATTTACTACCCCACGCCCTTCTAACAGATCGGGTACTTTTGTTGACCGTTCACTGTCATTTTTAGAGTTGTTATCATTCAAAACAGCTCTCCTTTGTGAATGCTTGAAAAAGTTTGTATTTAGGGCCGTATTTTATCTTTAGTCTGCGTTGACGCCGCGTCCTCAAATGTAGCTCGCTGAAATATCAGTTTCATTTTGCTGTCCGCAGGTTTATAATTCCCATTTTTCTGTTTTACCCCCGTGCAGGAATAAATCCCCCTATCGTTATACGCCATACCTTCGGATATTTAAGCAAATTTCGTCGAAATCCTTCCCCTGCAAAAATTATGAAACACTAAACTCGCCATTACGTCCTCCTATGTAACTCGATATTTCAATGACGTCTTATATATTCAAGAGGCTTCCCAAGTCATCTGCGAAAATGGTCGCGATCAATCATCTAGGGTAAATTGAAAGTTGGAGGCAAACCACGTTGTACGTGATAAAAATTCTTGATTGCAGGCTTAAGCCATCTTAATACATGCCATATAACGCGACAAACAGTTAGCGCTGACCCCAACATTTCAACTATGCGGTATTTTCTGTGGGACATTATCCGTTCGATAGTCGTTCAGCTACTAGTGTATCAAACATCAGCATTTTTTAAATATATCAGCCAATTTATGTATGTTCATAATAAATTGTACATAATCAATGTCTGAGGTAACATCAACACGACAAATAAAGCAAAGAGCTCTGCGGTTTCAGATAAGCGGTAGTATAGAATAGCCTATTCTTTCCACACGAGTATATCATTCAACAAATTTTGATTTTCTCCTTAGAAGAGGTAGGTGGCTTTGCAATAATATCTTAATAGTGATATAGTGTTTGAATTTAAAGTAAAGTGAATATTGTGTATTAAAGTTGTATGTTGTCAAAACTGATCCCTCATATCAATATCCGTACGTATTTCATTAAAGGTCAAATTGACTTACGCTTTGATCTACAAAAGTGGTAATGATTATGTACTATTGAAATTGCTTTTTTTATTTGTGCTAGCTCTATTAATAAAATTAGAGACATAAAACCTTTATCCAGGTGGCATAATGTATTTGATTCTACCTTAATAAATGAATTTTGTTGGAATTTTTACTCTGTCTTACTTGTCGGTGAAGTAGATTTTGTGAGAAATAGTTGTGGAACCTGATAGCGAAGTTAACCTCACTTACTAACAAAAAAGGAGCACTTTGTAAAAGATCTTAACTTATCAGGTGACTATTACTAGTTTACAGTTAGATTATGATTCGTTGCCGTATTAATATTGCTTTCCAGAGGAATTTGGATCTGGTTTCCTAATTTATGTAAATGTCCTGACCCTTTACGATCAACTTCTTGCTGCCTGAAGACCTTATCACAACTGTGCACCTTTGGAAAGTTCATTACAATCTTCTATTCACCCTCGCAGGATAACCTAATACTGGATGTCCCACAAGCGGACGAGGGGAAAAAATACAAAGATCTCTTAGTATTATCTCAATTACTTTTTATTTATTTTTCTCTATAGGGAACATTTACACTTAACAGTTTAATGTTACGAACATTTTCGACTAGCTTTGCTAAGCAACAAACCAAGCTGCAGCCATTTCACTTGAATACACTGATTGTTACTTGAAATTTGACATTACCAATAGAGTTTCATACAAATACACATTTAAAATTTGCGTGTGCATTGTTGAAACTCTATTTGTTCATAAATGCAACATTTCATCTATTAATTAGTGTCTGTTTATGTTCTTTTCGACATGCCTTGGTCACTTTGTAATGCAATTCGCAAATTAAGACAATTGGGTATTTCTTCGTTTTAAAACCAGAAATACCAGACCTACATCCTTTTTCTTGTTCTTAAAGAGGTTCTTTCTTAATTTTCGCATGCACATAATCTTTTCTTTTTTTTATTACAATAAATCTAACAGTTTTTTCGAGTGTAGAGCTAGGTATCTGCCTTAATTGTACAACTTTTTGGTATTTCTGGCTGCTTTTTTGCATAACTGGTTGCCTTATCTTCCTCCAAGTTTTATAAAATTCTTTTTATTGTAGAAAACCCTATTCAACAGCTTTTCATAACCTCACCTTTACAGTTATCGTAAATATTCTTGTTATTATAGGTTGTACAGACGTTGCCTGCTTCGTCAAGCTACCCACCGATATTATGCGAACGAACAAAGGATAAGGTGGCTAAATCGGCACTTTTCGATGAAGATCATTGAAATTATGTGTATATCGAGTTCCACTCTGAATTACACAACATCGATTATTGTGGTGTCACTGTTACGGTGGTCCTCCCCGTCTTCCTTGTTTTCTATCGCATGTACTACTTTATTTGCATATTCAATCTTCTATCGTTGTCCAGCAAGTAACTAATTTTGCATGTAACTCTACGCGCAAATTAGTGAATAGTGACATAAACCTGATAATTAGTTATGCGAACGATGCAATGTAAAATCACGCAATATAAAAGAGCACATCTCGGTCATCTAGCGCCATCTGCAAATAGTAGGGCCTTCGATGGTAAAGTGCAGATAGTAGCAACAGCTGCCCAAACATTGAGAAAATCCCGTTGATCTCCCGCAGGATGGAGGCAAACCATAAAATCGTCTAGCTGACGCCAGGCACTCGGGAAATAAGACCTAACACTTTCTCCGAAGAGACCTAGAGCTTTGGAAAGTGGGTAAACAGCAATTCCAATTTTTCTGCATGGACGGAACACAATGCTGCAATTACACTGCCTGGAACCCAAGAATCCACTCAGTCACCCAAAAAAAAAAAAATCATTTACTTACGCAACTAACGAGACGTTATTTAAAAATCGGCAGGAAAACTGGAACTTCATTCGATTCTAGTCTATTCATTCATTCTGTTCACGAATTTCAGGGTTCTGTGGCTATAAGTCGTCTAGCACGTTTCGAAGTCCGCGTCAGTATTACCCGTTCTTCGGTTCACAGAGTCCTGCCGAAATACTAGTCCTTTAATGTTAGCACAGGCAGTTGTTCAATCGCACACTATATAAAATGTGCATTTGTGTATAATTCTACATAATGTGTGATAATGTTAAATCTTGTTACAATCAAATTAGTTTTTGCTTTGTAATGAATATTACCATTTCGCAGTAAAGCAGCTATCAACATCCTCACCCGCGGAAGAGCAGTAACTTCACGTTTATTAATTTGACTTGGCACTGTCGCTCGACACCATTTCTCTCCTGTAGATGGTAGTTTCACATATACTACTTCCTCACCTACTTTTAGAATTGGTTACTGTTGTGTACTTTCGTTGTATTAATGCTTGTATTTATGTTTTAGAATTTTATATATTCATTTACATGTTCTTGTAGTTCTGATTTTAGTAGTTTTTGACGTTGTTATTTTATATACAAGCTTAACAGACCTCAAACCAAAATACATAAGATCGAAGTAAAAAATGCCATAAGTAAGCTGCGGAATCACAAAGCTACAGGACAAAACGATATCAGCAGTGAAATGCTTAAATCACTAGATGACAGTGGTATCTCAATTATAACAACAATTTGCTATAAAATATGGATTTCTGGTCTATGGCCCGACGACTGGACAAACTATATGCTCATTATCTTTCACAAAAGAGGGTCCACAAAGAAATTCGAAAATTACCGCACTATAACCCTAATATCCAATGCCAGCAAAATCCTATTACACATACTACATGATAGACTCAAAAACTTTCTCAACTGCCAGATATCTAAAGAAAAAGCAAGCTTTATGAAAGGTAGAGGGACCAGAGACCAAATTCTAAATGTGAGACAGCTGGTGGAAAAATGCCGAGAATTCAACGTATTAACCTACATATGCTTTGTCGATTACGCAAAAGCGTTCGATTGTGTTAAATGGACAAAACTAAGGGAGGTACTACTAGAAATGGGTACACCACCACACCTAGTGCATTTGATCAAAGAACTTTACGAATGTAACTCGGCTGTTAGCAGAATAAATGATCGAACGTCGAATAAATTTACACTACAGAAAGGTGTCCGACAAACATGTATACTATCAACCCTTTTGTTTAAATTATACGGTGAATACATCACAAGGAAAGTACTTGAGGACTGGGACAGCGGCATAACAATAGGCGGTGTGAAAATAACTAATCTCAGATATGCTGACGACCTTGCCCTGATAGCAAGAACAGATATAGATATGATTAATTTAATCGAAAAACTTGAAAGAGAAAGTGAGAACGCTGGATTAAAATTTAACCGCAATAAAACCAAAATAATGATCATTGACAGATCGGGCACTCAGCAACACCAATATACTATTGGTAACATAGAAGTAGTCAACCATATAATCTACTTAGGAATCCTTATCAATAATGTCAGCGGGCTGCACAGAAGAAATAAAGAGACGCACGGCCATAGCCAAAACAGCAGTTATAAAGCTAACGAAAATCTGGAAAGACAGAAACATACAAATTGCAACTAAAATAAGAATAATGCAAACACTAGTTTTTTCCAAAAGCTCTCTACGGTGCTGAAACCTGGACATTAAAGGAAACAGACAAGCGGAAAGTTAATGCCTTCGAAATGTGGTGTTGAAATAGGATGTTGGGGATACCTTGGAGAGCACACAGGCCCAAACAATCTTTCTTAGAAGAAATTGGTATTACAACAAGGCTGATAACAATTGTCCAATGACGCATACTCCAATATTTTGGACATATAACGAGGAGCAGTGATGATAACTTGGTAACTCTAGTAGTTCGGGGCAAGATAGAGGGAAAAAGATTGCGAGGACGTTCACCAAAGCGATGGCTAGATCAAGTAAGCGATCTGACCGGTAAAAATCTACAGAACAACATCAATCAGCGAAAGACCGGAACTCATGGAGAGACATCAAGAAGAACGTCAACTAATTGACGAAATCCACATATATCCAAGCACAAATCACGACTCTTCACTTCTGAAGATTAACGACTACAGAGAGAGAGGGAGAGAGAGATAGTTGCAGTTCTGCCTTATGTAAAATATGTGATGATGTATTAAACGGCAAACAGACATTAACAGATTGACGCTGCTTGCCCTCTTGGATTCTAGCAAGGCTTTTGATACGCTGAATCACGAGGTGTTGCTTGCGTTACTGTAGTACATTGGGTTTGGAGAATCTTCGATTAAGTTATTTAAATCTTATTTGAATAATAGAAAGCAAATGGTGAAAATGGAGAACGATAGGTCTAACGTACTTACTCTGCAATCAGGTGTCCCACAGGGCTCAATATTGGGACCTCTGTTCTTTACAGATTATACATCTAATTTTAATAAAATTTTGAAATGCTGTAGTAGTCGTCAATATGCTGATGATATTCAAATATATTGTTCAATTAGTACAGATGAGGTAGCGTTGGATTGTTCCCATATTAACGAAGATATAAAAATTATGGTTGACATTTCGAATAATCACTCTTTAACTATTAATTCGGCAAAAACCAATGCTATTTTGTTTGGATCGAGTAAACTTCGTGATTCAGTTCTTCCTTACATTAATATCTGGTTGGTAATCAATCCATTGTGCTTGCCGATACAGTAAAAGATCTATTTTGTGCGATGCCTTAGTTCTTTCTCATTTAAATTATTGCGACGTAGTTTATGGGCCATGCTTAAATATTGGTGATAAGAAAGGCTGCAACAAGTGCAAAGAGCCTGTGTACGTTATATATATGGCATTCGAAAATATGACTTTGTCTCTTATAAATTATCAGAAACCAGGTGGTTGAATACATACAATAGACGATTGATGCATTTTGTCACCATGTATAACAAAGTTATTGTCACTAAATGTCCCAAATATCTGTATGATAAAGTTATTCTCCGTTCTAATATACATAATGTCTATGTCCGCCCATTACAGTTGGTTACAATCCCGAAACACAAAACTGAAAAATGTAAAGCATGTTTTACTTATTAAGTAGCTAATGTTTTAAAGAAACTAAAGGTGTCTTATATATCATCTAAAAAAAAATTTAAAAACGTCTTATCATCTCAGTGAAATGCCAACTTTCCATCCATTCATCTTACATGCGAGCAATCTTGTTCATTGTACATTGCCATTATAATAGATTGGTTTAAACCTGGCTGCAATGCTTTTTACGGCCAATTGAAGTATTTATATTTTGCAAGGTTAGGTGTAAGAAGAGTTAAGCTGAACCTCGCCTTGTGTATTCTGTATATTATTATTCAGAATAAAAGACAATTATTATTATTATTATCATTATTATTATCATTATTATTATATATAGTTAGCTCGGCAGGCCCTGTACGCCCAAGGCTTGTTTTGTTATTGACTCATAGCTTCCTGTCTCTCGCCGCCATCTCCCAGTTCCCAATCTTTAATTTCGCGAGGTCGTCTTTCACCGCATCCAACCATCTGGTTCTTGATCTCCACCTCCGTCTTCGTCCTTCATTGCCACGTTTAAGCACGACTTTTATAGCCCTTTCCTCCGCCATCATCTCTACATGTCCCAACCATCGAATCCGGTATGAGTTTGTTACTTGTGTTATACTCGGCTCTTTGTATAATTCCATTATTTCTGCGTTTGTTCTTCTTTGCCATTCGTCAGCCACCATTTTACCCCTGAATACTCTTCGTAAAATCTTTCTTTCCCATATTTCTAATCTTTTTTGGTCGTTTTTGTTTAATACCCACAACTCGCTCCCGTACGTCACTACCGGTCTAATAACTGTCTTGTATACTCGCAACTTTACTCGACTTGATATAAAGTTAGACTTATACCGTGTGTCCACAGGAGTACGCACCATAGAGATAAGATAATGCTAATAGAATATAAATATCAACCAGTGCTATGACGACCGTCCCTTTTCTTGTACCATTTATAACAATATTGTTTCATACAGTGGCGAGTCAGAAGCCAGAAAACAACGTTTTAGCGTGCCGGCGATTCCAGCGTTAGCCGATCTTTCTATTCTATTTGGTTATCCCTATGGTGCGTATTCCTGTGGACACACGGTATATTAGAAACGCTCCCGCACTCTTGTTCGTTTTGCAATCGCGCCCTTATTTCCGCACTGTCTCCCCCTTTGTTAGTTAATGCCACTCCTAAATAGCTGAATTTGCTCACTTCTGCAAACTCATACTCCCCCCCCTCTGATTTTTTAATTTTTATGTCCCCGTACCGTCTTTCTTCCTCCCCACTGCTTACCACCATGTACTTAGTTTTTCTAAGTACATGGTGGTACTTAGTCTTTCGCTCATTAAACTGTAAGTCATATTTCCTTGCGGTTTTCCTCCAGTCTTCGTAGCACATTTTTTAATTCACTGCTAGTTGTAGCAATAATTGTAATGTCATCTGCTAAGGCTACACACTGGTGTCTATGATGATATATTGTGCCTTGGGTGCGGACTTTACTGTCTCGTAGTATCTTCTCCAGCGCCAAATTGAATAGGCCCGTTGACAATGGGTCCGGTCCCCCTGGCTTAGCCCTCTATTTACCTCAAAGGCTTCTAATAGGTTGCCGTTTGCCTTCACCTTACTTTTAGCTCCTTGGACGGTCATTATGGTTAATCTGACCAACTTGGTAGGTATCCCCAGCTCTTCCATGGCTTTATATAGTTTCTTCTATTTATGGTGTCATATGCCTGCTTGAAATCAATAACTACAATATGCAATGCCAGGTTGTGTTCGTAACTACTTGCTATTATCTGCTTCATGACGAATATCTGGTCGGTGACCGATTTGTTCACCCTGAATCCGCATTGATAGTCGCCGATGGCTCCTTCTAGCATTCCACTCAGCCTGCCT
>OW679200.1:93529425-93831844 GCA_940337035.1 Agriotes lineatus | reverse complement strand
TTTTAGAACATTTCAAAATCTCAGTCGTGGTCAACTAGTTTTGTAATTATTGCTAAAACTTCCCTTACACTTCATCCAGACTTGAGATTGGCAATGTCAGTATGAACACTGGCCTGTTTAAAAGTTACAAATCCTTTTTTTCATATTGTTGAGTTTTAACATATCTTTTTACCTTCTTTTTTATTGCTAAAATTTTTGTATATAATCAAGTGGCATTAAACACATTTGTCTACTGCGATCCTATTTGTAGTGAAATAATATATTGTTTATTATCCAATTGACTTTTGTGTAAGTAAATCTCTTTTTATTATTCTTTCTATATACAACTCCTTCTTAGGCAAAATGAAAGCATTGGGTGTTTGAATGTTTGGTCAGCTATATATTTTTGGCAACGATTCTTTAATTAAAATATTTAACCCATCTCCATACAGAATTGTTGTTTATGTGTTTCCCACCATAGCAGTTGTAATTTTTTTTGGTCATCGACTAATTTTTGAGCAGTTTTCACACAAAATAGTGAAAAAACCTAATATTTCATTGGTTGGTTGGCTTTCGGATTGCAACCAGCTAGCATCAAAATGTTCTACATGCAAATAAGCTTAATTCGAACGCGTTCTTATATGTAGTCTAACTTATTCGTTTTCTTATAATCGTTAATTACACGAACCTCTTTTTGCACTGATTAAAATTAAATCTGTAGCCGCGTACATCTACAATAGGAAACACGGTATCAATTCGTCACTTAATGGCTGAATTATACAATGCACATAATTCAAGGTTTTGACTTTATATACACAGTAACGTAAGTGACAAAGTTTGATGGATGCCAAAACTAATCTATATTTTTTTTATAATATTAAAACTTCGTTCTAAAGTAATTTCATTTTTCACGCCCAACCTCTATAAATTTAATTTTCGATAATAATATGGTATTTGGTTATTAATTAAAATAACTTCACAGTATTGCTTTACTTAATCAAGACATGATAATACTAATACATTCAGATGAAATAAACCAACTCCTAGCTGTTTTGTTATTTGAAAATTATGATAATATTAAATTTAATTTGCCTGTTAATCAATTATCGCCTTTTAATGAATTACGGCTGTTTAAAAATGAGATGTAATATTTACTGCCTAAATAAATGGTTGTATGCTCTTTATAATATTTCATTTAACTGCAAATTCAATGCACTAACTCATCGGTAAAACATGAAACTCGCTCAGGTGGGATTAGAATTGTACTATATTTTCAAGTTTGATCTAAATTTAACTATCTCAGGTCAAATGCGGTAGTTCAAATGTGCGGTTCTTAGTAGGTAAGTCAAATAATTGTCCAACTCACAGATGACACATATTTGTTGATGGTGCAATACTGCGTTACTGAACGTCTTAAAACTCGTGGAAATACTGTGAAAATTGCGTTAGGTAAGTCATTAAAATTTTTCCCGCTTGGCAACTAAACTCGTCTTTGTTTTAGAATGACGTCACGACTGCTCCATCGTTGTTCAGAAGCGGAAACGAAGCTACTTCCAGCAATTGTTTTATGGACGCTTGGCTTCTCGCTGGATTTGCAAATTTTGGTAACGCCACTCGATTTTTTGATGTTTAGAACGTCACTGGAGCCCTGGGAACGCGCTGAACTTCCTCGCCCAAGGTTTTTCTCGTGTTATACTGCGTTTCCCGACCCTGAGACTTAAATTTTACGCACCCTACCTTATAAAACTTCGACTCACTCGGCAATGTAGTTGCCCGTAGGGCATATATATAATACACATATATTGCTGGGAGGGCCTGGAAACTTCAGAAAACATTACGGCGCCGACATAGTCTCACTTAGAGTATAACGCGTCTCGTGCGCATGGCGTGGGAATTTGAACTACACCTTTAGAAGCGAATTTTAAACTTGACCACTTCCCATTGGGCGGACAACGCCGCCGCGCTTGCGCACAGCTCACCGTATACATGAAGGAGTTCGTTGTGTGTCTCACTTCATTGGTGAGTTTCCCACTCATAGTCGCTAGCAATATAGTAAGTATTAAATATATGCCGTAGGGTAATGCTGCACGGATTTCCTGCTGGAGGCGGTCCCCTCGCTACAAATGTTGACGGTGGCAGACTCTGCAGACGTCTTGGAGTGCAGGCCTCTGGCTCGGGATGCTTACTTGTAGCGGGAACGAAGCTGGAAAATCCCAGTTGAAACGGCTGCCGATGTCCTCGAAATGGGATCGTAGAATTGTCAAATTTTGTTATGGTGTAAAGATAAACACTCTCATATGAACACTGACACATGGGCAATAAAATGCAATACTTTTTACTTGTTAAGATGCTCGTTTATTATTAAAACTTCGTAATTAAAGGTGGGGCAAATTTCTTACAAACTTCAAGACAAATTAATTGCAATTTTTTTCTCGTTTTAAACAATCTAGCAGCCGGTTGCTAAGTTACAGAAATAAGTTTTGATACAAAAAGGTTACAAAAGGTATAAGGTTTGATATCTAACATTAAAATTAACATTTCTTAAATTTAAATTATTGTCTTTACTTATAATTAAAATTGTCTCTTTGCGACTGCACACACAAACGTTATTTTAAAAGTCACCGCTCTGCTCTGTTTCACTTTGTGTTTTTAGATGCACTAATTATTGAGTTACGCACTTTCATGTCTCTCGCCACAATCTGTTGCCAATATTTCGCAATTGCTCTCTTGCAAATTCTTTCTATTCTGCTTCATATCGGTTTTCCTTTCTGCTATGCTCACAATTTTCACCATCTTATGCTTTGACTTAATAAACTTACCCTCTGTTAAAATTGCAGCCAACAAACCATTTGTGTTAAATAAATTTTATGCGGCTTGGCTTTGCATGTGCTCAAATATTTCATTTTAAATTATTAACTCACGAGGCAATTCAAAACCCCTGAATATGGCTTTTTCTATTAATTATTGGTTCTCGCATCTCATTATCAATGCATTTACGATTTTACTTTTGCTTAGCATTGCAGTTATTTAAAATATCTCAACTCTGTCCTTATTTGAATCAGTCGATTATCCTGCACTGCAGTCAGAACCAAGTCGTGGGCTTAATACCACTTCAATATATTATAGATAATGTAAAAAGTGGACTATTCGAACACATTTTAACAACAATGGCAAAAGCAGCTGATCGCAAACGAGACTTCTTTGAGAGTAAATTCTAAGATTTACTTAAACTTCTTAGTGTTGACCGAGCCATAACCGAAATGCAGGGACGGCATGTGAAACAACACCAAAAAGTCACGGAGGTTTGAGGAACCCCTGTCGAAGGTAATGTTGCTTGGTAGAATTATTCGGGAACGCTATGTAATCCTTCAATACACAGAGCCTCCTTACTGTGATCACAAGGCAAAGTTTGATGTTACAACTAGCAGCAATCGAATTTTAATCACAGGCTTAAAGGCTAAATTTCATCGAATATGAATGCAAACGGGACCGTTCATTAGAAGGCAATGGACCTGGACCGCGGAACCCTTATTTACAGGTGCAGAGTGAAAGAGACAGCAAATGTAGAAGTAAGCATACTGCAAGTCACGAATCGCTTAGATAAAGTCAAAGTACAATGTGGTTTCGGCTTCCAGATACATAAGCACCCGCAGGGGGTACACTACAGTTTGCTTTGGTGTATAGAAGAACAAACCTCGATAAAAGTATATCTGCAAGCAAGATTAGCAGCCTATGAGTGTATGTAAAACTATAGCTGCTCATAGAACCAATTTAAAGCCACGGAACGGGACGGATCACACAAAGAAGAAATAGCAAAAAACGATTGGAAAAAGATAAATATAAGGTTGGAAACCTGTAGTATTAGCTTTGGACAACAGAGACGAGAAAATAATAATGCTATTAGAAACAAATGATATTGATAGGTGTATCCTATCCGAAACATAACGGAAGGAAAAGGGGATACCATAACTAGCTCCTTATTTATAGAGGGGTGGAAAAAACAATAGGAGCAAAAGAGGGTGTTGGCCTTCTCAATTATAAAAGAACGTAAATATTTAAAAGAACGGGTGGAACGGTAAAGCTACAAACATAAAAGAAACTAGATCTTAACGGAACCTCGATATGTGCAGCGGACCACAAAAAACCTGTCCACGACAGAGAAACATTTCATGATGATCTCAAAATCACACTGGCTACTATAAAGAAGGAAGAAGGAACACTACTAAGTAGAGATTTCAATGGTAGAGTGGGGATCAAAATAATATCAGGTATAAAACGGCGTTTTCACGAGGAAGCGGTAAACGACAACGGAAAAGGAATGACGGTGTTTTGTGCTAGCAATGCAATTAAAATTAATAATGCATATTTTAATCACAAAATACAACATAAGTATACCTGAGAAAATACAAGAGGGTATAGAAACACCATTTATTACATAGTCACGAATAGGAAAATTAATTCCACCCAGAGATTGGACGTCCGAAGCCCCAACCCTGAGGACGTAGGTAGTGACCATAGACTTGTTTCTGTAAAGTGACACAGAAATAATTTTAAAAAAATATAAAAAATGAGGAAATTTAAAACAAGCAATGAACGATAAGACAACGAATTATCTGTATAGAACAAGACTAGAAACGCAAATGAAATCAAACTCAATGACTCTAGAAAAATATGTGAAAAAAGTTGATGGGCAAGTAAAAACTAATATACTAAATGCTACAACTGAAGCAACTTAAAAAAGCAAATAAAAACAAGCAAGGAGACAGTAAATCCTTCCCGTGTTTCTGTTAATAAATTAAGAGCATATTACAAGAATAGCGAGTAGCTTATTTGAAATACAAATAGTTTTACACCTCTCAAACATAACGGTAAAATAAAATAAAAATAAAACAGTACTGCTTACAAAGATTTCCAAAACATCCAAAATTAGACTTTTTTGGACAGCAGAAACAAATATGGAGAGTGATTAGTTATTAGGAACTCGACGAAAGAGATAATAAATATATTACAACATAGAAAAATGAAACATAATCTTGAAAAGGCTCTTTCCTCCACCTGTCCGAAGCAGATGATAGCCCAACTGGAAATGTGGAAGAACAGTTTGAGATAAATTAAACGCCTGATGATGAACGAACTAAGAAACTGAATCAAAACCTAAAGGGAAATAGGATGGCTAGAAACACATTTAATATAATAACAATCGCCGTATTAGTGGAAAAAAACTAAGTCGATTTACAAAGGTTACTGCATCGATTTCATAAAAAAGATAAGGGGTTAAGAAGCTAACGGAAAGACGAAAAGATTAGAGGTGAAAAAAGTAATTATAGAACGGGTAATAAAAATGCAATACCTAGCGGTGATTTTGACTAGAAATGGTAAAATGGAAAGAAATCAAGGATCAGGTAACGAAGGCTAATGGAGTTGCGGGCTGACTGAATGAAATGATGTGGAACAACAAATACATTGAACAACAAACGAAATGTGGAATATATAAAAGTGTCGTGAGACCTATTAAATCCTATACAGTTGAAACAAGACAAAACACGAGCAAAATAAAGCAACCAGGTGAAGTAGCAGAGATGAAGGATACTGAAAAAACAGGATCGGATAGATTTAAAACATAAATACAATAGCAGGTTGCGGCGTTTTCAAATACATCGAATTGCATCATCGATATGAAAGATCAGTGGAACAATTATTGACATAATGGATGCAGGAACAGTAGTGAAGGAGACCCGAGCTAGTATACCCCATTGAAAAAGATCACGAGGATGACCGAAGAAAATATGGAGAATAAGTTCATAGAGGAAGAATGTCATTAGCTAAACGAAGTAAAGTAATTCGACATAGTAACTTGTAAATAATCATTCAATAACATCTGCCCAAACTATATCCACATACTCGTGAGTTCAAAAAAATTTGCACAATGCATGCAAGAACTATGCAACCGACGACAACTCAGCTTAATCATTCAAAAATGGAAAGCGAATGGGCACGATATTAAAAAGCTATAACAGGTGAAACATTGGTGCTACTGTAATGCGCCCCCACGGTCGAGACGAAAATCGCGGCGCTTTAAATTTGAACATACCTAAAAGAGTTAATCTCTGAAACTTCTTTGCGGCGTGAATCTATATTTCATATTCTTATTTGGGTATTTCCGCCACTCTGCAAATTAAAATTATTAAATAATGTAAATAACGAAGTTTCGAGGAACAATCTGCCCTCGTTATCAATGATTAACAATTAAAAAGAAACAAGAAAACTTAGCTTTTTTCACGGAGATTGAAAAACCACCAACCTCCAATGAATTTCTTGACACTGACGTTTGTTTTAAAATGATTTGATTCATTCTGATCATCATTATTCAATGAAATTATAGAGTTATTTTCAGAAGCTGTGCTAATAGCTTGTGATTTTGCTACATTTTCCTGAGAAGTTAACAGTTGTGAATCTCTTTCTATTACTTCTTCGTACATTTTAGTGGGTAAGTCTTCAATGGTGTTATCAATTTGTTGTTGAGGTTCTTCAACTTCAAAGTCTGTCTGAACGACCTCCTCTACACCTGCACTTTCTTGACGTTTGTGACTAGCAACTTGTTCAGTTTCCTTGAATATTACACTTAACTCACTACCTTCTTTATTTACTATATGAATATCATCATGCACTTTCGATTCAGCCTCGCATCTGCCACCTTTACTGATCTCTGTATTCTCTTTATCTTTATTTTCCAATAAATATTTCTTTTCAATTGTTGAAGTAGTCAAATTGTGAGTATCTAATTTTGAGTCGGTGTTCTCCTGATTATGTATGGCTTCTATGGATACAAATTGGCTTTCCACGGTTTCTACATTTTTTGATAAATCAGATGCATCAGCTTCTTTTACAGATGGCACTTCTAAAATTGTAGTTTTACTGTCACTCTCTTCGAGAACTTCACCCATTCTCTCAAAATTGTTTGTAATGGTTTTCCTGCCGCAGTTCTTTTGCTTCTTTACTGAAACTGACTGGAGCTGCTGCTTTACCAAACCAAGTTTTTCTTTTATTTTTCTTAGGGGAACATTAATAGAACTAGTTTCTGCTTCAATAAGAGGAACACTTTCAGGTTCACAAATTCTATTTTCTATTTCAACCATTTCTTCTACTGCCTTCAAGACAATTTTTGAAGGATCACTTTCAGATGTCGAATTAGATGGATCATTTTCTTTCAGATGTGTGGATTCTACCATTTGATCTGAGATGTCCTTTTCATGAGTGACGATAAGAAAACACTTTTCCTTTTCACTGTCTAACGCTTTGCTACTATTATCTAGATTTTGTTATTCATTTACACTACTACTGCTTCCAGCTAATATTTTGAAAGTATTTTCAAATTCTATATTACCAATGAAATGAAAATCGCTGTGTGACGAGTGTGGTTTCAGAAAGGGCAGGTCGGTAAGCTACGAGTACAAAAAGAAAACGCATCTAGTCTTTATAGATTACAAACAAGCGTTTGATACGATTAATAGGAAAACACTATATAACCCATTGGAAGCGCTAGGTGTAAATGGAAAACTGCTGAGACTAATAAAACTAACTTTGAAACAAACAAAAAACATGGTAAGAGTAGGAAACAAATTATCAGGACAGTTTGAAGTTCACGAAGGATTAAGGCAAGGCGACCCCCTCTCCTCAATATTGTTTAACTGCGCGCTAGAGTACATAATCAGAAAAGCCAAAATAAACAGATCAGGTCTGGTATACCACAACAAACACCAGTGCTTGGCATTTGCCGATGATCTGGCAATACTAGCAAGAAGTAAAACAGAGTTAAAAACCATAACACTGAGAATGAACGAAGTAGCATGAGAAATGGGACTGAATATCAATAAGGCAAGACCAAATACATGACATGGACCGAAAAAAAGTATGACAGCTCAAGCAGACTAACAATAAAGACAACTGAAGGAAAAGTGTACAGTTTCAAAGAGGTATTTGCATTCACATACCTAGGTACGGAATTTTACAGAACACCAGACATAAGGAAGGAAATACAGAGAAGAATAATGGCTGGAAACCGTGGAATCCAGGCATTCAGAGGGTGCATATATAATAAAAATATATCAAGGGGACTCAAATTGAAGATATATAAAACTTTAATTAGACCAATAGTAACTTATGCAAGTGAGGTATGGACACTAGGAACGACAGAATGTAAGATGCTAGGAGTGTGGGAGAGGAAGATGCTCAGGAAGATATTTGGCGGAAAAAAAATGCAGCAGAAATGGGAAAGGAGAACAACAAGGAACTACAAGAACTCTACAAAGATCCAGACATAGTAGCAACAGTTAAAGGACAAAGGCTGAGATGGTTGGGCCATATATCAAGAATGGATGCCAGTAGGATTCCAAACCGGATATTACAAGCAACATCGGAGGGAAGAAACGAAAAGGAAGGCCGAGAGCAAGATGGAAAAAAGAAGTCATGGAGGATATAGAAAAGTGTGAGGTTAAGAAGTGGCAAGAAAAGTGTAGTGACAAAAAGGTGTGGAAAAAGACTATAAATCAAGCCATGGGCCTGCTAGGCTACAGTGCTAATGCTGTTTTCCTGTGGTAAAAAATTAGGGGGTGTTTCTATATGTTCATCAGTCAGGAATCTTTGCGAATTTTGTTTATAAATTTCGTGGATATCTGGAAAGTTCTTTTTTGCCAGGATATTCTTTTTCACAATCAGGAATACTAATAACTGCTTCGCTAACACCAGGGTTCTACCCAGTGTTACAAGACAAGCTAAAACTGAATTAGAAGTAATTTAGTCAAGGAGAGATTTCATAAATATTGTGGGTGGCTTGAACTTCCTTTTTTGGATGTCTCAAAACTGCTACTAAGGGAAACGTTCCACAAAACTGTTATGACAACTTCAATGTCTACAGCTGAATCAGAACGTTGTTTCTCCACTTTTACAGAATAAAAATATGCTTAAGAACTCTCATTAATTAAGAGTGGACAGTCATGTGCACTGGCAAGTAGATTGTGATTGAGCCGAATTGAAAGTGGATGGAAAAATGGTATAGTAAGTCATGTGAGAAGTTAATCAACATATGGAACAAGAGTTGTCTGGATATTTAAGAAATGTAATATGGGGCTACAAATATTCGACAATATAAATATGTAGAGCATTTGTAAGACCTATTCTGACCTACGTTCTGACACAAAGAAAACTAAACAAATCTTGGGAACAGTCTAAAGCTACACATCAAGGGCAAAACTAGAAAAAACCAAAAACTAAAATATAGAACAGTGACGTAGATAGATCAGAAAATAGGTTATACCACCAAATCATTGGTTTGATAGCTGGGTGTGATCACTTATAAACACGCTATGTAGTGAGTGAACAAAACAGACATAGATCTTATGTAAAATATGAAGAAGAAGGGCTAACACGGCTATGATCAACTTACTTTGCCTTAACTCAACCGCCTCGCGGTTTTTGAAATTCTAGTGGTGAGCATCCGAATTGAATATATTTAATCCCGGTGTACTACAACATTCTATTGTTTTATTCAGTATTCTAAAATTGGTAACATCTTGCACAATACGTGACCTATTTAAAGGCAATAATAACATTTTATTTGCGAAGCTGTTGAAGGCGTTTATGTTCGTAATAACAGCTAAAGGCTATGCAGCAAAAGGAAAAACTAAAATTTCACAGCGTTACGAATCATTTATCATACTTCTACATTTAAGTACAATTTCACACCAACAAAGGCTGTCGAGGAAAATGTGGTTTCCCAGCGGCCACCTACGATTGCGGCAGGTAAACGCCCACATTTTGCGTGGAATCCCAATTTGCAACCCTTATTCAAAAATTGCAATTCACCCCATGTTTCTAATTCCGGCATCCCACGTGCATCTCGAAACTTTTTCGATCAATTCATTAACTCCACGTAGGTTTTTCCAACCAGTTCTCCCGCAAAGGTAGAATTAGAGCTGTCAAACGGAGGCACAGGTTTCGGAATACGCATAGTGGCGACGGCGTCGGCGTCTGCGTCGGTTGTACCCTTCTCGTCAGTAGTGACCGTGCCTTCGCGACGCTATAACCAAGACTACCCACCCTTCCGGAACAATTACGATAGAACAAACTTGCCCAGTTGTGCTGCTCCCGAACCCTCCGGACTGAGCCTCGTTCGTGCTGCGGAACCTCCGGATTTACTTTGGAAAGGCAGGAACCCGCCAAAACTAACGTGCCGCTCGCGCAGAGACCAGAAGTAAAATTAGCAGCGATACCATGTCGTTCAAACGTGCAAACAGCCATAATTTAGCCGAGTTTAGCTGTGCAAGATCAATAAGTTCCGCCTTTTCAAACGCCTGCCCCTGAAATTACCTGCATTATGTTCAAGTAACCCAAGAAAACCTCCAGGAACCCCAGAAACACCTCGAGTAAAAAGTTAGTGTTATCAATATCCAGCGTGAAACTAGTGGGTGTGTGATGTCCAGGAATATATAAAACACCGCCAGGATCCCTCCGAAGTCGAAAGGGCGTAACAGGAGGAAGCAAAGGTAGGTCATGGATCGCGCCTCTAAGGCCCTTTGATAAATGTGTTGCCGTTCGCCAGAACGAATTCCTTTGAATGCTCCCTTTTCTAACTTCTCAGAAGTTGGGCACTTCTTCGCAGCGAATCGCTGATGGATCCACATAAAAGTCTCCTTTTAGACCTGGAAATGCCTCCTAATTCCACGTGAACTTCTAAAAGCCATCGGCAGCGAATTGGCTTCGTTTAGCTGGACGATTTAATAATTCCCTCTTGAAAAATCCGTCCCTTATCGTGATATTAATTTATATGAAAGGCTGCGGTCACATGCGGAATTTGACACAATGCAGGAGTTAGGTATTTGACTCTTTGGCCCCACTTAACTTCACAGTCCCATTGTTGGAGTGATTAATACGGCCGGTCCGGCAAGAAAGCGGCCAAGCAAATACCTGCCAAAGGGTTATTGATAACCTATCAACCCCTGGAAAGGATTACAGCTGGACAGAGGTTAATCCTGGCATTAAACGGAAACCAGGGATTATTGACGTAAGGAAAACTTCTCAGTTTCTCTCAAATAAAGTCGATATCGGCACTTTATTATCTAGATGAAAGTGATTTTCTGCGGAATTGAATACTTTTTTTCTAGCGGCCAGGCTCCGTGGTATTTTCAACAAGCACTTTGTTGTTAAGTATGAATGAATGCATAAACAAATAATTAATATTGGATAATTTAATTTCGTGGTATCAATTTTTGGCGTTGATTACCCCTATAGATTATGTATTATTCCACCGGGAGATTGCTCGGCGCTGAGGCCATATATGACAAAATCGATTTTACAGGATTCATAAGCAAAAAGAGAAAGTACTATCCGTTAACCTGATTCTCGTTTGATCTGTTAATTTTTGAAGTAGCCCCAATAAAATCTTCATAATTATATCTGCGTGCTTTAAATATATCCTTACAGATTGATTTTTACATTTCTGAGAAGCTCCTGTTCTCAAACTATGAATATTTTTCTTCGGGTCTTCTGAATATTTTCGATAAGCTATGTCAAATTATGTGGTGAAACGTACGATACATTTACTTTCTTGGTTTATTCTTCTATCATTTCCATCACATAATTTCGTCATGTACTGTGTTGTTACGATAGATTTATTAAGAGAAATTCACATATCTCATCAGAGTAGAAAATAATGCAGCCGAACTGCTAAGGAAACTCCTTTAGTCTTCACTTCTACGGCCCAACAAAGATTCTTAAGCGCAACAATTTCATCCGGCAGTGAGCAACGAACGCAAAATTGGTGAAAACTTGTGTGACTGAACTCTTTATATTGTTTTGATGAGAAATATAGAATACATGATTTCAAAGGATATTTACATATAATTTTCATTTCTTCAGATTTAAAAATGTAGTCTTAATTTCGTTCACAGCATTGTTCTATATAACTACCTGTCCCTATCACGTTTCTAGCTAATGTAAAACAAGAGACAGTTTTCAGTGCTAGTGAATATATCTTGATTTTTAAAATTTAAATTAATACTCGTATAGAGCAAGTCAAAGTTCATGTATATCAAATGTGTACTGTTGGTACACTGGTACCAAAAAATGTGGCATTTATCTAAAGTATTTTTAAAATCCTATTCTGAAAATAACAATTTCATCTGGTAGTGCTTTTGATATATTTACTTGAAAGTGGTGGTGTGTCAAACTTAAGTAGAAAAAAAGAAAATCTGAATCATCAAGATTTCTATGTATATTAGTAAACGTTTTAGCATCTTCATCTAGTGTAAAAAAAATATCTCAAAGGAAATTTGAGAGTTGGTCAAGATACAGAGAATTTTCCAAATAGTGCTTCAAAGTACAACATATAATATCTTTTCCCATATATTTATCTGAAATTAACACATTTGTACTTAATGCACAACGAGGAAACATATTTATACCTATCTGCAGCTCAGAAGGTTAATAAGCATCTCTAGAGTTTCTGATTAAAAGTTCTATAAAGCTACATCATAAGATAACTGTTACGCCAGTTATTAAATTTTTCTGACGTATTAATATGCAATTTTGAAGCGGGTACCTATAGCTCAAATGATTAGTGAAAACATCTGAAATTTTTCAAATTTAGAGTAAAAGACGAGATACGCCCTCTGCATTTCAGAGCGTAAAATACATCTGGAATATTTGACACTTCGAGCTTTTAAAGTAGATCTCTAAACCCCATTTAATATCTTTTGTAAAATATTTATCTCGAATTGTCACGTTTGCATTTAATACAGAGCAAGAGAAACTGTGTATCTGCAGCTGAAGCTCAAAACGTTAGAATTGTTTAGATTTGAAGCACTTCAAGTGGCGCTGTAAGGGACTCCATTAGGTAATTTAATTCACTATTAAACATTTTTAAAATATTTAACTGCAAGTTGTACATTTGTAGTTTAGTTAATATAAGACAAGGGAAAATATTTAGATTAAGAATTTTTCTATTAGTGGTCTAAACTACATAATAAGGTAACTTCGTGTGCTAATAAACATTTATGAGACATTTATTCGCAATTATCAGGATTGTAATTAGTTCAAAGAATGAGAAAATATCTGTATTTGAAGTTTAGGGTGTTAGCAAAGATACATAGAACTTTTAGAACACAGAACTGCGCCATTAAAATGTTAATGTAAAAGGAAGGGAAATAACTAACTAATATATCTGAAGCTCAGAGCTTTAGCCAAGTCATATCAATTAAAATTTAGAGTTTTTCTTAATACTGGTCGTAGCTCTAAGCATTAAGAGACAATATCGTTTGCTAATAAACTTCCCTGATATATCTACTTGCATTTATTTATAGCATTTGTACTTAATGTTGTGCAAGGCAAAATATTTATGTCTAACACTGAAAGCGTTTAGAGCCTTTGTAGTGAGTGTAAGTTACATCACAAAATAAAATCGTATGGTAATACATTTTTCTAATAAATTTATCTGAAATTGTCACTTTCGTGGTTAATGTTAAGCAAAGGAAAATATCTATATCCAATGAAAAGAGCGTTAGGCAAAGTCGCTGTATTTTTTTCGATTTCGCCCTTCCTTGTCAGTGGTCCAAGCTACATTATCAAACAATTTGGTATGCTCATAACCTGTTCTAATACTTTATCTAAAGTTATCATTTTTTCAATTAATGTTAAGCAAGGAAAATATGTATCTGGCGGTCAAAGTGTTAGTGAATATATTTAGAATTATTCAGATTTCTAGATTGTACAATCCTGGCATATGTTACATACTAGGATAATTTTCCGTGCTACTTAATTAGCATTTATCACATTCTAGCTCACCCGGCAAACGTTGTTCTGCCCAAAAATAATTTATCTCTGAAACCCCGTTTCACCACTATAGGGTTTTAATTTTATGTCATGTCGACCGTCTTGGACATAAAAATAAATGCAATTTTCGCAATCAACGTCCCAGAAAACCTCAATAACGACACCCATATCGATTTTTAGGCTCATTTACTCCATTTTACACCCCAAGGCGTTGATTTTCTGAAAATCACGAAATACAGGTTTTTGCTTATTTGTTTTTAGAAGTACTCCTACGATGTTTCAAGTCGAAATGTCTATTTAATATTATTTTTTCCTACAAAATTGGAACTCTCATTTTACCCCTTTAGGGGTTGGATTTCGAAATAGCCTTTCTTATTCCTTGTATACATCATATAGGAAACCTCTCTGAAAAATTTCAGCTTTATAGGTCCAAGGGTTTGGGCTGGGCGTTGATGAGTGGTTCAGGACTTTTCTTTATATACTATATAAGATTTTGTTGCAATTATGGTTTTAGCAATTGAAGTAAAACAAGGAAAACATCTACATCTGAACCTCAGACCTTAACCCAACATATGTAGAATATTTCACGCCTAAACTTCTCAAGTATTAGTGTAAATTACATCACCAGCTAGTTTACTGTTCCAAGAAATTTACTTATATATTAATCTGGATTTATCATTATTATTATTGACAAAAAACAAAAGAAAATGCATCTATATCTGAAGTTAAGAGCGCTAATATAGATATCGAAGATATTTGAGATTTACGTACTGACCTAAGCTGCATCATCATATAATTTCGTCTGATAGTAGACTGTTCTAATACATCCTTCTAGAATAATCACATTTGCAATTGATATAAAACAGGTGCTTCGATGGGCGAGCCGTCGGAGAAGAGTTCAACTCCCGGCCAAGGCGTTCCGGTTTCACTTAGTTAAGGCATGATAGTTTAAATAATGCCCGCAACTACCTAAAGTAATTCAATAGCGGTTTCAGGAGGGAAAACAGTAAGAAAGCTCAGGGAAGAAAAAATAAATTGATATAAAATAAGGTAAATATCTACATCTGAAGCTCATAGTGACAGAAGTTACATCATTGGATAATATTGTAGACTATTAAACTCTTTAAATATATTCACCTGAAAGCATGGGCTTTGCAATTAATATAAGATTAGTGGTTAAGGTCTAATAGCTGAAATTTAGAGCATTAGTCAAGGTACCAAAAAAATTTGTAGACTCGGGGTTTTCTTAGTAGTAATGTAAGCTAAATTATCAGATAAGTGCGTTTACTCGTAAACTTTTCAAATATATTATTCTGAAATTACCATATTAGTAGTTAATGCAAGGCGATATATCTATATCTAAGTCTCACTGTATTAGTACATATTTCTAGAGCTTGCTTCAGTTTTTTACTTTTTTAAACTTTCAGCTACAGAATCAAATAATTCCATTCGCTATGTAACCTCTCAAAATTTTTGCGTTTCTTGTAAGAATAAAATAACTATATCTAAAGTTCACAGCGGTAATCAGGTTATCTAGAATTTGGTCGGATTTGGGACTTTTTGGTTTTTGATTTTTAAGCTACATTATTTAATCTGATACTTTAGTATGCTAATAAACGTTTCTAATATATCTATTTGGAATTGTAACTTTCATAGTTAATGCAAACCAAGGGTCTTAGCAAAGAGAGTTAGGCAGGGTATCTAGAGTTTTTATCCAACACGTCCATATAATAACACAATTACTATTTTGTTTTAAAATTTTGTGGTTGTATGAACCCTCTTTACTGGTAAGTCGGGTAGGTGGCTAACCTTGCTTGTTGAAATCGAGAAAGAGTTCCCTTGTTAGGAGTTAACGAATAACACAGGTGCGCGCGACTCTGCATGGTAACCCGGGAGCGCACAATTTTTAAAATCATTCTAGAGTCGTCGGGAATCGAACCCGGGCCTGCCGGGTCATCCGCTCACCTCTAAGCTCCATCATAAGATAGTTGCATCCAACGTACAACTTTTCTTTATATAAAAGTTGTACTGGGAAAGCTGCAGAGTTCGATGCCAATTCTGCCCTTATTGCTAATAATAATTATTGTTAACTGCGTTTTTCTAATAACCATACTTAAAATTATAAGGAAAGCAAGTAATAGGAAGAGAATTGACCGCGGATTGCGTAGTTTAGCCGTTGTACCTACGTAGTTAATATAAAGCCAGAGGAAATATCTATATCTGAAACTCAGTCCTTTAATCAAGATTTCTAGGTTTTATCAGATTTAAAATACCTCTAATAGTGGCCTAAACTACATGAAGAAATAAATTCGTATACTAATAAGTTTGTCTGATATATCTATTTGGAGTACCAAGTTTCTATTTAATATAAAGCAAGAGAAAATATCTCTATCTGATACTTAGATGGTTGAAGTAGGGATATCTAGAAATGCTTAGATTTACAGGACTTCAAATGGCGCTTTAACCTACAGTATAAGAATGTTAATAAAAATGAAAAAAAAAATTACAGAAGTTGCAATTTAGCAACCTTCGTTAATGCATTGAAAATGAATTTTGATAATTTTCAAGTCTGGCATAAAATTTGCAAAATTTGAAAAATTTATAGGGATAGGGATAGAAACTTAAAAAAGCTTTAAAATTGTTCGCATCTGTATTATTATTGTTTATTATACGCCACGCGAAACGTTACTGCGAAGTTCTACTGCATAGCAGATCATTAGTAAATAATACGTACTACAGTTTTGAATCTTTTCAGCATCTTTTACACCTTAGTAATAATTTTCAATTAGATAAAGGTGTTAAATTCGATAATTCAAACATTTTTATATAACTTTAGAAGATGTATTGCTTATACAAGTCATTGTTATTCTTACTTTTATTAGCTATCTTAAAGGAGTTCTGAGAATTAGAATCCATCCGATCAGCGGCTCCACATATTATTGTTCATAGTTTATTTTGTTTACTCATGAAACGTGCTTTAATGGCATATATAAGAACTGGAGCGAAGATGCTTTTATTAAGAGGAATGGGGCAGTGTGAAAAAAGAATTAGATGTAAATAGACCTTTGAGTTGTTTAGTCGATATGTTCTTGAGTTTTGTGTTAATTGTTCAATAACTATATTTTAAAAGGATTTGTTATTTGGAGAGCTTTTAGATTGTCTAAACTAAGTAACTTTGCATTTCCGTACATATACACGCGTATTTATATTTTTAAAGTCCCCATCAAGTTTTTCTATTACAATGCCGCATTAAGTTTTAGTACAAACAGCTGACATCCCAACCCTGCCAGTGGTCACTACCATTTTGCGAACAAGTGCAGCGCGGCAATTCCAAAAAAGGGCAGAATAAAACAACCGCATCCCAAACTCTCTTAAAATATGCAGCCGACCAGTAGAAAGTCTCCAAACAGCGAATTTCAAACAAATATTGATTTTAACGTTTTTCTCATAATTATAACGTTTTTCCCATTTTGCAACCCCTAAATCCACCGATGCCGCCAAATTCTCATATTTCCAATTCTCTTAAAGAATGCAATCGACCAGAATTAAATCTCCACACAGCGAATTTCACATAAATATTGAATTTAAAGTTTCTCTGATTATAACGTTTTCCCCATTTTACAACCCCCAAGTCCACATGGATTTCAAAATTCCCTCATCCCGAATTCTCTTAAAAAATACAATTGACCTGTATAAAGTCTTCAAACAGCGATTTCAGACAAATACTAATTTTAAAATTTTTCTGATAATTAGAACCCTTTGAATTTTGCAACCCCCAAGTCCACCTAAGCCGCAAAATTCGCACATCCCGAATTCTTTTAAAAATACAGTAGAACAGTAAAACATCTCCAAACTGCGAATATCATGCAAATATTGATTTTAAGGTTTATCTTATAATTACAACGTTTGCCCCATTTTGCAACTCCCAAATCCACCCAGGGTCGCAAAACTCCTACATCCCGAATTCTCTTAAAAAATATTATCGACCCTTAAAATGTCTCCAAACAGCGAATTTCACATAAATATTGATTATAAGGTTTCTCTTATAATTATACCGTTTTTCCCATTTTGCAACCCCCAAATCCACCTGGGCCGCAAAATTCCCACATTTCCAATTTTCTTCAAAACTACAATCGGCCAGCAGAAATTCTCCAAACAAGGAATTTCACACAATATTGATTTCAAAATTTTTCTGATAATTATAACGTTTTTACCATTTTCCAAACTTCAAGTCAACATGGATCACAAAATTCCTACATCCCGGATTAAAAAAAAATACAATTTCACACAAATACTGATTTTAAAGATTCTCTGATAATTATAACGGTTTTTGCAACCCCAAATCCACCTGGTCCTCAAACTTTCCACATTTCGAATTCTCTTAAAAAATACAATCGACCAGCAGAAAATCTCCAAAGAACGAATTTTACACAAATATTGATTTCAAGGTTATTCTGATAATTATAACGTTTTCCCCATTTTGCATTCCCTAAATCCACCTGAGCCGCAAAATTCCCACATCCCGAATTTTCTTAAAAATACAATCGACCAGTAAAAAGTCTCCAAACAGCGAATTTCATACAAATATTAATTTTAAGGTTTTTCTGACAATTATAACCTTTTCCCCATTTTGCATTCCCTAAATCCACCTGAGCCGCATTATTCCCACATCCCGAATTCTCTTAAAAATACAATACACCAGTAGAAAGTCTCCAAACAGCGCATTTCACACAAATATTGATTTCAAAGTGTTTCTGATAATTATAACGTTTTCCCCATTTTGCATCCCCTAAATTCACCTGACCGCAAAATTCCCACATCCTGGATTTTCTTAAAAAAACAATCGATCAGTAGAAAGTCTCCAAACAGCAAATTTGATACAAACATTGATTTTAAGGCTTTACTGATAATTATAACCTTTTCCCCATTTTGCATCCCCTAAATCCACCTGAGTCACATTATTCCCCCCTCGCGAATTCTCTTAAAAATACAATCGATCAGTAGGAAGTCTCCAAACAACGCATTTCACACAAATATTAAGTTTACAATTTTTCTGATAATTATAACCGTTTTCCCATATTGCAACCCTTAAATCCACTTGAGCTGCAAAATTCTTAAAAACTCACAGATTCTTCCATATACTGCCAACAATAAAATTCGACATTTTCTTCTTTCCCCCTGTTTATGCGAACATCCAATTTGCTACAAATGCACCTCAGCTTTCTACCCCTGTAACTTCGTCCCCATTCGTCGCAGACCCCATAAACCAGCCAGTACGATGATCGCTGGTTCATCCTCTTTCTAACTAGCCCCAACTAACATTTGGATCTTTCAAAAAGTATGCGATGTAACAGCACCGAACGCTTTTGTGTCCAAAAAATCGTTTCAATCCCCGTATATTCGCTCCCTCGAATCTTACATTTTCAGAACCTCTCCAGAAAGTTCGCCCTTGACGAGATCTTCAAAATCACACTAACCACATTCACCTGCAGTACGTACAACTTGCAAAACTGCGCATTTTCCAAGCGTCACACAAAGCGCTAAAAGAGCACCGTACTAACGTCACATCTCCAATTTGTTAAACATTTTCAATGTTAATAATAATGAATACAGCTGAAGCTCAAAGCTATAGCAAAGATGTCTAAAATATTTGTGATTTAAAGTTTTTCTAATACTGGTCTAATCTCTAAGCATCAACAGATTTCTCGTATGCTCATTCATTTGTCTAATGTAGCTACCTGGACATATAACTTTATAGTTATTCCAGAATAAGCAAAAATATCCACATCTAAAGCTCAGAGTGTTAAACCACCTATCTAAGGTTTGTCCAGACTAAGCTACATCATAAGACAATTTCGTATGTCTATAAACGTTTCCAATATATTTATTGGGAATTATCAATCTCCTGCTTAAGTTAAAATAAGAACAAAGATATATATATATATATATATATATATCCGAAACAAAAAGCATTAGGTAGTGGTTTCTACGGATACGCCATGCCCATACCATGTGTAAATGCGTTTATTTTAAGATGCAATATAGGGACGTTACTGAGTATGTAAAAAAATATGTATTCTACGAAGGAAGGAATTCATTTGATCAAACCGTGTAAAGACTTCAGTTTACAGCAAGAATGTGAGTTACTACATGTTACATTCCCTGCTGTTATTTGTAATGCTTATTTTTCAATAAAATTGCGGTTCATTCATTGCATTTTAAAATGAACGCATTTACACATTGTGTGGGCGTGACGTATTTTTAGACACTAATAGGCAAACACTCAAATCCTTATGGAACCTACAAGACCATAAATAGCGCATTAAAATAAGTTCACTGTATTAAATCATCGGATAATTTTGTCTGTTAGTAAGCTTATACAGTATATTTATTTAGAATCATGCATTTTGTGGTTGAAGTAAAACAAGGAAAACATTTTAAACAGAGCAGAATATATCTAGGATCTTTCATCCCTAATATTTATCTAATACTGGTTTAAATTACATCTAGAGGTAACTTAGTGTGCTAATCGATTTTTGTAATAGATCTGTTTCGATTAGCATGCCCTTAATTTCCAGAAAGCAAAGTAAAACATAATCAGGGGAAAACATATACCGGGTGTCAACGAATTTATTAGACAAGTCATATCTTCTAGAGTATTAGGTGTATTAAAATGAAATTTGGTATAGGTAAATGGTATAGGGAGAGGAGAGTTTTCGCATATTTTTCACTTTCCGGTCACTTCCGGTTGCACCGAAAATGGCTCTGATTTCGAATTTTTAAATGGAACACCCTGTATATTTTTGCATATTTGGATTTCTGAGACAATTTTGGATCAGAATGTGACATTTTAAAAAGTTTTTAAGCCTACTTGATTTTTTTAGAGCCACTTTTAATATGGCATCTAGGTGGCCATGATCAGACGCAAACTAATCTAAAGACCTCAGGTGATGTCAGAAAATTACAATCGCAAAGTTTTAGTGATTAGTATGATAGATAGGAATAAGACAAGTTGGCAAAAGCACGTTTTCTTGTCTAACTATTTTTTTTCAAATGGCGCCCCAATTTTGACAAGCACTTTCCGAAAAGAGGATTTTTTGGCGAATCTAACGATACTAATTTATTTGCGATTGGATTAAAAATAAGCTCACAAGTTAAATATTTCTAAGCAAAATACTGGATAATAATTTATTTACTTTTGTCAAGTGTGCCATGGATAAGTTTTTAAAATGTCACATGCTGATCCAAAATTGTCTCAAAAATCCAAATATGCAAAAATATACAGGGTGTTTCATTTAAAAAGTCGAAACGGGAGCCATTTCCGGTGAAACCGGAAGTGACCGGAAAGTGAAAAATATGCGAAAACTCTCCTCTCCCTATACCATTTACCTACACCATATCTCATTTTGATACACCTAATACTCGAGAAGTTATTACTTGTCTAATAAATTCGTTGACACCCGGTATAGCTGAAGCTAATAGCAACAATCAGTATATCTAGAGCTTTTAGATTTACAGTCTTCTTCGTAGTAACCTAAGCTACATCGAAAAATAATTTCATCTGCTAATAAAGTATTCTAAGTATATTTCTTGATTTATCACCTTTGACAAAGGTAAAAGTTGTATATTTGAAACTCGTAGTGGTCTAAGCTTCATAATCAGTTGATATTGTATGCTAATAATCTTCTATTAAAATAATGGAAATGGCTTACCTACTACTGATGCAACCCGCATCATCAGATAAGTGTGCGGATACATAGACTTTACTAATATATTTTCTGGAATTATCCCCTTTGTGGGGTATAAAACAAGGTCAAATATACTACTGTTAATGATGCGGCTCAGCTGTTGTAATATTTATTAATTTATAATAATTGCCGCATTTAATTTGAATTACCCAGCTCTTGCTTATGCTATATTTTTATAATTTAAATTTAATTAATGATTCTATCTCATGGGTTGGGTGTTATATCCTACCAATGTATTATTTGAAATTAGCTGATAACTAATATGCTGGCTTTTACATGAATTGTTCTGCTTTTTTATTACATATAATTGTTTCTATGCTTCCTATCTAACTTATTGGATAACCTAGTACAGGTATTTCGAAATTATGGGAAAAATCTCAAATGTCAAACTATCGTGACCGAACCCCGCATTATAAATAATACAGAAAACAAACCAGAGTGGTCTTAATTTAAAACAGTGGCTAATAGCAGATCTTAGGTATCGAAGCGTTGCCTCGGTGATATTACGTAATTAATTAATGCCTCTTTGAAGCAAAACACTTAATTTTAGGAGAAACTCCATTGATTATGTTTTGCGATGGATTTTTAGGCCTTTATTGGGCACTCAGCAAGTCCCTCGATGAATTGGCTCCTTTTTTATCGGTTGGCCTGATTTGCAAGCTTCCTGATGACTCGTCAAAGTGATGCTCGTTGTTTGCTCGCTGCTCTCGGCTACAGTCTCAGTTTTCGGCTCCAATTCCAGCTTCTGTGGCCACAGCTAGGGCTCCAATGCGATGGACCATGGTGGTTGCCTTCCCTGGGCTTCAAGGTTCCCGCTTCTTAGTTGGATCACCAACAAGTCACAACCAAAAACACCAGCTAAACTCGATCAACACCTTTTACCTTCTGCAGAGGCGAAAGTGATGAATGCAAAACTTCTGCAGCCTATCAATCAACACTCTACTAATGTGTAAACACTTTTTGATTTGGATAATTTGGTATTTATTTTCTCTTTACTTTGATATTCGTGGGAAGCCAAAACACACCCACTGTTGCCTTCTTGCTTCCCAATTGTTTTTACATTGTTTCCTTGTTTGCGATTATAAAGTCAAAGCTTGCTACCACTGCAATTTCATATTAAAGTCATGCCTAATGTTATTTTTATTACCATTTTGATTTAAAAAAGTCTGGTGTGATACAAGCACACGACTTTCTTTTACAGTGATCTTATAATTAGGCAAAAATTTTATTTTTAATTTCTAAGCATTTGGTAAATATTTTAAGAAAATTGCTAATTCTACAGACACCGTTTAAAATGGGGCTTTAGTTGAATAGACAATTTTTCTCTAGAATTTGAAGCTGAACTCAAAAGTTTTATAATACACCGGGTGTTCAATTTAAAATAGGAGTTAATAAAAAAAATAAAAAACAAAAGAAACCCATTTTAGAAGTATTCAACTGGAAAATCACCTATCTTACATCAATACAAATTAAAAATGTAATAAAAAAGTAATGCTTCAAAAAAATTGCCAGACCCGTTTTTTTTTAAAATCTAAGACAACTGAAAAATCACAAGAGTAAACACTATACTTCCGGTTATGCGATTTTCTTCAAAAGGTTGCTGTCGCATCTAGATAGTACACAAAACCTATATATGAAGTTTTAACTTTATACCTCTTTTTGGTTTTGAGATACTCTGTTCACCCACACACAGACATATAGAGAGACTGACAGACTAATGAAAAAAACATGTTTTTTGGGTTGAGGTGAGTCTAAAACGTGAAGATCTGTTGAAAACTCAATTTCGAATTTTTGGGGTGAATCCAATACTTCCTTTATTGTAAAAGGGAGTCATTATTTCAAGGCTATTTGAGAACATGTTTAAATTAAAAGCTTCACAGTTATGGAATATTTAAAATTAATATTTGTAATGTTTGAATTATATTAATTCCTATCATAATTGCATGGGCTGAAGCTGTGTTCATTGCAATATCTATCTTCGTTAATCAAGCTATCTAGAACTTATTTCTTGTGTGACTTAAGCTACGTCATAAAATAATTTCGTATTCTAATAAAATATTAAGCAATATTTATCTGGAAGTACCACTTTTGTAGTTAATGTAAATCAAGGAAGAGATATACGTATATCAGAAGCAAGCAATGTTAGGCTTTTTTCAGAATTTGACTTCTAGCTAAGCTACCAGATAGTTTCGTGTGCTAATAAACTTTTCCAACATTTCATTGGAGTTATCACCTTTCCAATTAATTTATAACAAAAAAAAAATCTATATTTTAAGCTCAAAGCGTTAATTAAAATAATTAGGGTTGTTCGAATTTAGAGCTTTTATGGTAGTGCGTTATTTTTTATCATAGACTAATTTTGAGTGCTAATGAACTTTCATAATACCTTCAGCTAGAATTATGATTTTTTAGTTAAAAGTAAAACAAAGGAAAAATCTGCATATGAAACTCAGAGCTTTGAGCTTTAAGCTTTCAGACCTAAAATTTTTCTATTGCTGCTCTAAATTACACCCACAGTTAGTCTGGTATGCTTAGAAATTGAACTAGTATATTCATACAAAGAAAAACGTTAACATTCCAGTGACAGTAGTGAAAGTGTATGTGAATAATTTTAATTATAATGAAATAATGCAGTGATTTAGTATGCTTTTGGACACGAAATTTCAAGTAACTTCAACTAAGGTAGTATACCTGATCGAAGAATATCAGGTAGATTAACGTTCCTACCTGGACATTATGTTAGGTTAAGTGGGAGAACAACATTAATTGAACTTTGCCTTTTTCTGTATCCGAGAAAATAAAGCAATTTACTATTATTATTATTATTATTCCAGTGTTGATCAAGATATCTAGAATTTTAGATTTACAGACTTTCTCGTCGTGACCTAAGCTCTATCATCAGATAAGTGCGTGTACTGATAAACTTCTTCAATATATTTTCTGGAAGTATTACTTTCGTAATTACTACAAGACGAGGAAAACTATCTCTATATGCGTTAACCAAGTTATTTAGAATTTCTTCAGACTTAGAGTTTTCCTAGTGTGGTTTTATCTGTAGCAACACGTAATATTCTATGTTAATATTGTTCCAGCATTTTCAGATTTGTACCTACTGTAAAGTAAGGATAAAGATCTATATCTGAAGCTTAGAGCGTTTTAAATTTTCTAAAATGTTGAGCCACAATAATCACCCTTGTAGTTAATGTAAAACAGCGAAAAATGTCTATATCTTAAGCTCACGGCGTTGGTCAAATTATGTCTTTTAAATACCACGAGATAATTTGGTGTGCCAATAAATGTTTTCTTACATACAGGGTGATTCTCAACCTATACGCATAAACTTGGAGTTTTATTCCTCATGTCAAATAATGCCTAACAGGCAAACAATTGTAATAAAAAAATTTTGGTTTCCTAGATATCCGCGAAATTTATTTGCAAATCAAAAACATATAGAAATTACGTGTGAATTGACGAAAACAACTGCTAGTTTGACAACTGCTTTTTAGCTGTGCTTGTGTCATCACATTTAAAGTTAATAAAAGTTCTGGCGCACAATTTCTCTAACAAAGAGCTTATGGACATGGTACTCTCATACGGGAAATCACGACAAAATTCTGTGGTTGCGACACGTCTCTATGCAGAAGGCTTTCCACAAAGACATCATCCGGCACGCGAATCGGCAACATCTACATAATGTGTTTCCGGGAAGATGGATAGGTCGATGTGGTCCAATAGCCTGGCCGCCTTGATCGCCCGGCATGGTGTACGCCACCGAAGTTAATAGTCAGCAAGAATTGCAAAATCGCATATATGCTGCTACTGAAATAATCCGCCAACAGCCTGCTTTAGGCCGAGCGTGTGGGAACTCGTGGATTTGGCGAGCCCAATTGTGTTTTAAAAATATGGGAAATAAGTTCGAACACTTGCTGTGATGTTATTTTACAAAGTTGTATGTATTCCCGATATACAAATAAATTTCGCGGATATCTAGGAAACAAAAATATTAGAAATTATTTGACATGAGGAATAGATCCCCAGGTTTCTGCGTATAGGTTGAGAATTACCCTGTATTTACACGAAATTATCACTTTTGTAGTTAAAGGAATATATGAAATATAGTTTTAGTTAAATTTAGTTTAGTTTCTTCATAGATACATGCAAACAATGTTTATTTGGTTTTAACGAATTTCATAGAGCATTTGTGTGCTATTAGATAATAATAATAAACATAACAATAATATTTATAATCTTACGTTTAAGGTAGTCGCGAGGAAAACTTTTGAAGATAAACTAACATATTCAGTGTGTCGCGGTGTATTCTATAAGCCACATCAGATAGTTTTCTAGCAGTTTTTATATATCTCCACTTGGATTTCTCAGATATCTACTTACCGTCGCCTGCAGATTACGTCGTTAAAAAAAACAATACGAGTATTGAAGTTCCAAATTAATGTATAGCGAAAGTTGAAATTTGAGTTACTATTCAACTTACTTGTCATCTGTCAAAAACTGACCAACAAAAATACAAGGTTTGACGTCTTTGAGCCAACAAAAATGAACTCTATTGACAATTTTCAGTAGTGAAAATAATCGACAATTTTTACAAGTGGTTTTAATCAATAATTTTTTGAAGTCATTAAAAGTTACAACATATCTACTAACAACAACACTTTCAGGATAAACAAATTTAAAAAAACAGTTTCAGGTCGATGAATAATCCCTCGAGTACCATTATTAGTCAAAGTTAGGTAGATTATTTTTGTACATTGCGCTTCGGATTAGGACGAGTCCGTTAGCACGAGTCCTAATCATATCGAAGCGCAATGAACATTCGTGATACCACCGTTAAAATTTTCCACATAACTTTGAATATTGAAGTTGAACTTGAAAACTTTTCGAATGACACTGTGTGGGTCAAGTGCAGTTGACCAGATATCAGATAATATCGTCTGACAGTAATTTCTTATGATTGGGGGTTTCGCCATGAAAAGAGGAACATGTGAATATACATTTTAGTGTTACCATAGACTACGGGTCTCGCAACCTTATAAAATTCTCGCAACTCTCGGCAATGTTTAAGTGTTAAAGGTAAACGCAGGTAGCAACTAGAAAACTGCAAGAGTTAGTTTAATAAAAAAAAAGTAATCAAAATTTAAGCAACAAGAGATTTTTAAACGACTACTAACACTCCTAAAGCAACCATGGCTATCCAAACAAAAAATATGCTTATAAAATCCAAAGACAAATTTCTAGCTGAAATAGCATAATTTGTAAAATTTGCATAATATATCTTGCGGAGAGGTTTCAGGTATCAGCAGCAGAAAATCTTAATGCTCCCCTAAATCACCTTTGTTCATCGGGTTGTCCATTAAGTATGATAAAGCTTCGCACTAAAGGAAATTTGAATCGGAGGTGGCACAAGGAGAATAACAACAGTCCGATCGGTGTCCTTTATAGCACTCTAAATCCCCAACTGTTTAGCTAAAGCCGGCCGCCTGCCCAAATTCCAAAATTAGCTTTCTTGGAACAAAACTACTTTGAGAACTTCGAAGAGCAGCCGTCGCTTTTGACGGATTGATACAATGCGAAGTGGATCCCTGGAGTTTCAAACTTTTTCCTAAATACTTCATCGATTATTCAGTCAAATAAACTTAGTTTTCATACTCTGGCCTCGCTCTGCATCATCCAGTTGAAGAGTTTTCCATGTTTCTGTGGGTTTCAAGCTCACCCCAAAAGCATCGATGGCCAGATATTTACTAAAACTCTTGAAATAAAAAATTCTCTATTATTAGTGAAGAGTTATATGCTTCATATTTTCGTTAGTCGGTGTTTACAGGACATCTAAAACAAAAATTCCAATGGTAAGATCTGGGATAACGAAAATACCTCGCCTTCAAAACACCACATAAAAGCTTCAGGACGCTTTACTCGATGCAGTATTTTAACATCAGGCTCGGTATATCAGGATAACCGATCAAAAGTTTAAAATAATACAAGTCTATTGCTCATTGCGTGAGTTTTGAACATGGCAATAGAAAACACTATTTATGATTATCAGTACTAACTACAGTGTAAACATAGTACAGTACAATAAGTTCCTTGTATGTAGTTATCAAAATATTTCGTTGTCTCAACCATAAGCTTCACGGGTTCTAGGTCGGGCAAATTACTTTCAGTAAAGATATATATTAATAAATTTTTAGAAAAAAATATGTACTATTACAGATATTACTTCATATGAGTGATATATAGGTAATCCCTTAATGTGCGAAGCACTAAATAAAAATGTGTGTATGCTAAAAGATCTGTTTAATAACTTGTTTATATATTGGTTACCATGCCAAGCAACTAGGCGACGCTATCATAACATTACCCCCCCCCCCCAAAAGGTAGGGAGAGAAACTAGGTAGGAAGGCTAACGTAATTCCGAATGAAGGAAGCAGGATTATATTTAGCTACAAAAACCTCCGGGAGTATTTCAACAATCTTTAATATACTAACAATGACAAATAATAACAATAACAATAATAAGAGGTAGTAATAAAACACTATATTACACATACACTGCCACTGGTTGCATGAGTCTGCATCGTTGATCCAGGGTCTCTTCGTACTTCAGAGATAAAAGCTGAAAAGAGAAAAAACGGCAAGCGTATGCGTAAAAAGTAAAAATATTAGAAGCAACACACACAAACACATGGAACCTTAAAGCTTATGTTAATCTAAAAAGTAATGGATTAGCCTAATAAACTAACCGTCCCGGCAATGTCTTCCAGTGACATCTATTTATCTGTGTGTTGACAAACTTAAAAGGCCCTAAGTAGTAGCAACTGCGAATATCCGATGGTCGACATGTGACCGAGCACGAGTGGTTGCTGCACGTGCCGGACCAGCGTAGGCCATGGATGTACGTGGGCGGCGATATCAGGTTGCGGACGCAACTACGGTTGTGCTATGGTCGATAAGTGACTGCGCACAAGCCGCTGTCGCATGTACTGGACCGACTTAGGTCATAAAGGTACATGTGCAGCGATAGGAGATAGCGGAAGTGGCCGTGAAACCAAAGTTGAGCCAAAAAAAGACGGCGGTACATGTTTGCACGATAACTGATATGCAGGTTCAACAACAGACTCGTCAAAAGGGGATGGTGATTTCTGATCACGGATAGACGCATTTTCGCAAAAACGAGGCGATGCAGATTTACATACTAATGTAAATGGTTTCCATGCAGGTGCAATAGCAGATACATCAAAGGATGGTGACGATGCTTGATCGTCGATGGAAGTACGTGAACTGCATACATTGAAAAAAAAATTATTGCAGGAAGAAAGCGATGCAAGTCTGTATTCAAAGGACGTGCAGTACATGCAAGAGCCTGCATGGTTACAACAGTAAATATTGGTAAAGTTGAATGTGTTGAAGATTAACTGTTGTTCGCGATTATACGATGCGGGCCGGACTGCTATATTTAATAACAGTGTTTCAATATATTTTGAAATTTGGGTGAGTGACAGTGAATGCTGGCTAGACTCGTAATGGCATTCGTTATTCATTCTCGCAAAGGGTTGATAGTGGGGAGTAATGTATGAATAAATGGGTAAGAGTTAATATTACACTTATCTTTTTGGTTTGTTGCAAGAGACTGATGTAGTTGACTGCAGCAGAAGGCCGAAGGTGGCTCATTCGACGAATTACCAATATTAAAGATATTACCTCATATGGGTGATATAAAAGTAATTCCTTAATTTAGAAGCTTGGGATCTTGTGTACGGAGCACTGAATAAAAATGAGTGTCTACGTTAGAAGATCTGTTTAATACCTTGTTTATACTTTGCTATGATGCGTCATGTTAACAACCAACTAAATGACGCGATCATAACAGTAGTCTGCATTTTAGCAAAAATTACATATTGTAATATTTTACCATTCTCCTAACATGAGCATATAAAAAGGAGGTTATTTTTATCCAACTTTGTTTCATACCTTTTGAGAAAATGAGAGCTGCATTTGCTATATTGGTATCGGTATCCAAGTATCACAGAGACAGAAACAGATGAGCGCTTAAATAGCAGTGGTTGTTTGGTTTTCTGTCTAAATAAAAAAATAGTCTACTCCAGAACCCATAATTAGAAGGAACACATACACACAACTTAAAAATTTTCAGGATTTTTACAACTCCGTGACCATCGGTTAAAAATAAATTATTCTAAACCTAATTAGATTCAGGAAAATAAAGCTAATAGTGGCGTCCCTTGGCGCCGAACCCTAGTTTATCTTTGTTATCAGATTATGTCGCTGCTCTGCTTTTTTGTTAATTTAGCCGTATTTACGGTGGTTTCCCATTATCCTTTGTTCACTTTTGTAGCAATGGACACAGCTAATGCTTCTGCAGAATTTAACTTTGTAATTTGGATTAATGAACCATTTGTCTGTTGCATTATTTTTTTAACATTTTGCTCCAGCACCATACGTGCCCATTCTGAGCGGGCTTATAATTAATACCGGCATTTTAAAAATAATAAGAGCCAAATCCCGTTACGCCGGAATGGCGGAACCGCACAAACAGCCAATCGCTTCCAGCTCGATAAAAATGGATTTGCCGTGTTCCAAACGTAGCATGTTTTATACAAAGCATTCGTAAATCAGAACGTGTCTCTTGCTGTCGTTCTCGTTTTGTCTCGCATTTGATGCCTCCCGGGGCAGCACCAGACATGTGCTTTGGCATCCCTTTCCAGAGAGATTTGTCTTTGGATCCAGGCGGCAATCCCATTACTCCCAGGAACCACCGTTAATTTAATTAAAATCCCGTAAACCTGGCAATAAAATAAAAGAAGTATTTTACTATCAAGCCCTTAATTGGACATAAAACAGGCGAGCCATATTGCCGAGATCAAAATGAGGTTATATTTATTTATGAAGACTGCTGGAATTCCCCCCATTTAAAAGTATTAAAGCGTTACTCCAGAAATGGGGCAGCTGCAGACGTTCGTGGCATTTCTCTATATTATGTCGTACGCGCAGTGTTCTCATAATATGCAAATGGCGCCTGATTATTTCTAGTGAAACGTGACGTAGCTTTATTTATTCAAATTAGGTGTTGACTGGAAGGATATACTTATTCCCAGCTGTGGGACCGGTTAATTCCCGTACCCTACAAGATTACGCTGTTTAAAATCGACGTCAACACGTCATGGTGAGGGTTGTTGCATCGTTTTGTGGTATCTGATCCTCGTCCACTGCTTTGTTTGACGTTAATGATTACACTCAATATTGTCAAAAGAGAAACATCAATTACATTAAATTAGTCAATATTACCATTACTTTTATACATTCTGCATAGTTGAACCAATAGATATGAGGTAGGTTTTTCACTTTATGGAAATTCTCGGTAACAGATTGAAATGAAAAAAAAAACCATTGGCTAGTTTTCTTGCTTATAGATCATCTTACCTCTTCTCTCTTCCTTAGTCGTAGCCATTAGTTTCTGAATTAGTTGTACGCAATGATCCATTATATTCTTAGTCGTTTCATAGTTTAATTGTTTCAGTAATACTAATTATTTGAAAATATTTAAAAAACGATAGATTATTCGTTTGTCTCACAGGCGTATTTTATTAAAGTTGCATTGATCTATTGGCTCACCGTAACTCTACTAAGATATGGGCTTCAAGACCTTCAACGAAAATTATGATTATTGTTAGCTTCAAAAGTAGGTGTTATATACACTATAATTTCTCAAATGAAACGTAAACCAATAGTACAAAATCTGGTGTGATACACTCACACAACTTCCTTTTACAGTGATCTTATAATTAGTCAAAAATTTAATTTTTAATTTTTAAGCATTTGTCAAAAATTTTCAAAAATTACGAATTCTACAAAAACGGTACAAAATAGAGCGTTAGTTGAAGAGACAAATTTTCTCTAGAATTTTAAGGTGAATTCAAAAATGTAATAATATACCGGGTGTTCTATTTAAAATAGGAGTTAATAAAAAAAATAGAAAAAAAAACAAAAAAAACCCACTTTAGAAGTATTCAACTGGAAAATCACTTATCTCATGTCAATGCACATTAAAAATGTAATAAAAATGTAAAGTTTGAAAAAAATCGTTAAAGCCGTTTTTGAAAAAATCAAAAAAAACTGAAAAATCACAAGGGTAAACACCTACTTCCGGTTATGCGATTTTCTTCAAAAGCTTGCTGTCTCATCTACATAGTACACAAAACTTATATATGAAGTTTCAACGCCATACCTTTTTCGTTTTTGAGATATTCTGTTCACAGACAGACACACAGACAGACAGACACACAGACAGACACACAGACAGACAGACACACAGACCAATGAAAAAAAATATGTTTTTTGGGATCAGGGGACTCTAAAACGTGAAGATTTGTTGAAAACTCAATTTCGAATTTTTGGGGTGAATCCAATACTTCCTTTATAGTAAAAGGAAGTAACAAGCTGCAACCATCAAAAGTTCTAAAAAATACAATGAAACCTTATAATTAGATGAGCCATTTAGAACAGTGATTAATTACAACTTCATCTTTGAATGCATTTAGGATAAGCAAAATTATAGCTCCTTTATGGTAGTTTGCATTATAGTGCACCTTCAAAAACTGTACAAGTTGCAGTTTGAAAAAGAACCTTAAATCATAGTTCAAAACTAACTAAAATATTGTGCTCTACGTAAACCCTAAACTTGTTTTGGAGATAAGCTAACCGTGAAATTAAATCTAAATTGTTTGTTTTCAAATCGACTTCAAGATCTTGAAGTGGATTTTACCAATCCAAATCAGAGCAATTAGATGGAGAAGTTTAACCCTCGAAAAACACAAACGAAAAGGAGGGCCTAAAAGAAGATGGTTGGCAACAACGAAAAAATACTTGCTATAATTGGGGGGTTGGGGAGGAGTGGCAGAAGAAGACGAAACGCGAAACATTGTAAGAAGATTCGAATTCATGACTGTAAGAGCTGTAGTATCATTACTATAAGATTAACCCTCAAACGACTAAAATATTCATATAACGTAGATTACCAAAACTACTTGCTTGACATCAGTGTCTTTACAACAAAAACTACTACTACTACGAGCCGTTAATCCCTAACAGGAGAACTATTCTTCCATTTCGACAAACGGTTAGTCACCTACACGGCTTAAGAATAAAGAGCACGGATAGAACTACAACTTTGTGGTTATAAAAGAGGAAGGAGAGAAGAATCGCCAGCCGATTATAAATAGTAACTACTAGTACAAGTGTACATCTTCTTCTTCTACTCTTCTACGCTACCACGTTGACACCTGTAGTAGTCGTTCAACCCTAACAGAGGAACTCTTCCTCGATCTCTACGGACAAGCCTAGCCACCTACACAGCATAAGGGCAAAGGCGGCTCATGGAACTACAAATTTGTGGATTTAAAGAGCCCCAGGCCCACAATGAGAGGAACAAGAGTAGAATCACTAGTTGGTTATAAATAGTACCTACTAGTACAAGTGTACATGATTTACTAAAATGAATTTAACCACTACCGACTCCACACGATACATGACTAGAGAATGAGTGCGAGTCTAGCAAGGTCTACCTACCCACATCTGCAGTAAAACGCGCAACACCAAAACCGGGTAAGAAACGATCCCGCTATATTATGTCTCAATATAACAGAATTAGAACTGATATCAATGTAAAAATATATATAGAAATCACTAAAAAACTTAAAGGAAGAAACAGATGAAAGCAGAAAGAAGTAAAAGACTAAAGCTGAAGAGAAAAATTTTTTCAAAAATTTTAAGCTAAATTCAAATATGTAATAGTATACCGGGTGTTCTATTTAAAATATGAGTTAATTAAAAAAAAAACAAAAGAACCCCATTTTAGAGGTGTTCAACTGGAAAATCACCTATCTCACACCAATACACGTTAAATATAAAATAAAAATTTAAAGTTTAAAAACAATTTTAAAGCCGCTTTTGAAAAAATGGAAAAAAACTGAACAATTACAAGAGTAAACACCATACTTCCGGTTATGTGATTTTTTCCAAAGCTTTCTGTCACATCCAGAAAGTACACAAAACTTATATATGAAGTTTCAACACAGACAGACACATAGACTGACATACAGAACAATGAACAAAAACATGTTTTTTGGGTTCAGGGCACTCTACAATGTGAAGATCTGTTGAACACTCAATTTGGAATTTTTCATGTGAATCCAACACTTCCTTTATTGGAAAAGGAAGAAATAACAGATAGTAACTGATATGTGGTACCGACATGTAAGACGGTATCCATCAACAACATTTATGGTACTGCTGGCATAGGAATTATTATGATGTTTTTACAATGTATAAGATAATTAATGAAAAGGAAATATAATTCACCTTGTTACGTGTAAAAGCGTAATTAACATTAGAATTTACTTTGTGCATAATCCTTGGCAGTGTAAATCGCCTTTATTCCAACGCGATCGTCGTGTGAACGCAGCTTTAGCGATTAGGTGATAATGTGCTTTACCGGCAGACTAAACAGGTGTTTCAAAACATTCACTTTGGGCTTCGCCTGTCTTTCTCTTGCAAAAAAGTGGCGTCGGCAGAACTTCTCTGATTGTGCTCCAAGTTTTAGCCTTTAGCTTCAGGTATTGTAAAATATTATTTATGGAAGCTTTGTTTTGATGTGATTAATCGGCTTCGCGCAACTATATGGAACAAATACGTCCTTGAGACTGTATTACAGGCTTCACCTGCCAGTTGAAAAACATCGGTGATTCCGCTTGCTTAAGACTGTCCTCCAGGTCTCACCCGAGACCTTTAATACGTCAGCCATTCCTCCTACTTCGGTGTGCCCCTCTACTCTCGACTTCGTCTAGTTCAGTTTTAACTTTATCGCCTGGGGGTTTTGTATGCTGTGACATTTGGCATCTCGCTTCGGGGCACTTTTATTCGCCTCCTGCAGAAGCCTGCTTATCTCAGATAAGTAGCGTACGTCCTAATAATCTGTGTTAATTGTCAATTGCGTATTGAATCGTGTTAATCACTGCTGTGTTATTGTTATTTGGAGTGCACCTTTCGAGTAAGTAACGCCTAATTAAAAATTATATAATTCCAGTACTGGTTACTTTTATACCATTCTTTGTTTAATTTCGTTACTGCTAGTTTTTCTAGTACAGTTATAGTCTGCTGCAAGTAAACTGAGTTGTGGTTGACAAAATCTATTTGCGCTCATTGTATTTGGTAATTGATCATTTAACGAACTGCACGGCGTCTTCACTGGGTCTCGCCGGCGGGCCCTCAAACGTACTCTCGTAGCGTTGTGATATTTGAAGTTATTTAAAGAATATTATAGAGTTAACAAGAAGCAGCGTTAACAGCTTTTATAATACATGACCTACAAAAGTACTGTAACTACAGGTTTCAGCAATGCTTTTCTTGCTACTCTTTTGGTACGGTTATGCCACCAGTTGTTATTATCCTGTCAGACTTCTTAAAGTCTGATCGATTGTCAAATTGCTCTTTGTTGAACGTAATTATCTCTTTTAAATCTTGTTCGCGTCCGATTTTCCGGGTTTCAGTATTTAGTATCCTACTGATTTCCGTTTTATTTATTATCTGAATTTTGTACAAGATGTTCTACCCACCGTTATCTTGACATGACTTTACTTTAAAAACTTAGTAACTTAACATTTGCAAAATATATTGTCTTAAAATTATCGGGCTTCACATTAGTTGCGCATTTTTAACTCAGTGAGTTATGATACATGGGTATTATAAAATAACAAATGCGGATGGAAATCTTTCCAGAATGCTATCATTGGGAAGTGCAATAAAGCTGTGGGTTCTACGTTACTGCGAGGTGCAGCTTGTAAAAGGTCGCTTGCTAGGGTTGGTACCCCTTGGTCGGGGCAAAATTCTAAGTAGGGCAATATGATCATAACAGTTGATATCTAAGGTACCTGGTACACCGTATGCCTAAGCCTTGTCCATAACATACAAATATACAAACAAACTTTGGCAGGGATGTTGTCTGCACTTCCAGGTTCCAGGTATTGTTGGTTTTTTCATCTGTTCTAATGTATCTTATTTCTTTAATGAATTCCTCTTCACTGCCGTATTTGATGAATCAAGAAAAATGATGCTTTTATCTCTCTGGTAACTGTTATCATGTTGGCTCCTCTCTTATTCTTAGGCATTGTGGCTCTTGGTTGAAATATGCTCTTTGTATCTCCTAGAAGCCGTGTTACTCTCTTAATTTCTTTGGCTTAATATTATTATCTTCTTACTTGTATTATATGGTCTGCGATAATGTTTTAGTGCCATTAGTTTCTTTCATTTTCAGTTTGTATATGACACACTGCAGTTTGCGCTCTCCTGGGTGTGCTCTTACCCTAGTTATTACTTCGCCCACCTGAGGCAAAGAAAATATTGTACTCATGAAAAAATCACCTTCCAAGGTTGCTTCAGATCTTCACGTCTCGGGGTCCCTAGGATTTCTAAATGACGAAAATCGTGTTCTCTCAATTTCATCTGTCCGTGCTCCTGTTGGCGGTATAGCTCAAAAACTATTTGTTGGAGAAAGTATCGTTGCATGCGAATTTTAATCTGCCCGCCTCGAAACCGAATATACTTTCGGTCAAATATATACAGAGTGACCACCTTAAAAAAAAATTTCGTCTGTTTTTGCTTTAATTCAAAAGCCATTAGTTAAGTAATACTAACAACTGCACATAACTCAGGTTGGTACCATTGACAAAAATAGGTGTATTTCGAAACCAACATATACAGGATGAACACCAATTTAGTTCGTTTTTTTGTTTGATATTTTAAAATTTGAAGTTCCAAGAGTTCCACTTGGGAGGAAAGTTTCGCCTGTTACAGATCTTCCTCCTTATCGTTTCTCATTCAGTAATAACCCTAGTCCGCCCCTGCCCCCTTGTAGTTCAATCAGTTGTTATGTCAGAATGAAATCATTTACTTGTTAACATATAGTCATACAGTCAATCGTGTTTCTATCAGGAGATTTTCATGTGGCTTTGTCTATTTGAGTCTGTGATCCATTACAATGTTAGTCACAGCTTTTAAATAACAGCTCCAGCCATTTTCACTAATCTCTATAAGGAAGTTTAATTTCACAATTACATAGAAAACTACATATAGAAATATGTCGTAACAGACGGAGACGGGTCTTGAATTATTCACGACGCTTCGCTTAAACGTCTTTTATTGACAGTTTCTTCAACAAATAAAAAACTTGGCTGAGTATTTTAACGACTCCTTAAAACTCGCTATTAAGCGTATTCACCAACACTGCCGGATTACTCTATTAAGTGCTTTAGAATCCTTATTAGCCACTAAATATTTTAAATAGGTATAAAATCACAGAAGAGGGCTTTTTAAATGCGATATTCTTTACACTGGAAAGTGTATCCATTGCAAACTCCCTTCTTAGTTTTCCTAAACATTTTATTAAAATTTAGAGAGTGATTTTAATGTTTAAACTTAGGGAAACATTTTTCTGATAAAACATGAATAAAGTTATTTAAAAATCAGAATCATTTATTAGAACTAGGTGACAACCAATACTGGTACTCTTGCCAAATGGGGAGAGCCATACGCTTTAACCTAGTTCTAAAAGTGAATAGAACAGTTTACAACCCCAGACCACTACAATCTCAATGAGAAAATGTTACCTTTGCATCGAGCTCTCGAATATGAAAATCGCTTCGCATTTTCCATGTACTGTCCAGGAGAAAAAATTGCAAGCTTTACCTCCCTGCGAACCGGAATTTATGCTTAGTCCACAACATAAATACATTTAAAATACGGCTCGGATCCGACCTATCCTTTAGTTGCCCTGAAGGGCTGGGTTTTCCGCTGAGATTTGTTATATTAAACTTCATAAAGCCGCATGCAGCTATGCTAATGTGTTTAATATTAAGCTGTCATAGAACAGTAACGACTTGGACGACACACGTACGGTCACTTGAAATTGAATATGCCGCGCTTGGGGAGTTTTCTCATAAAAGGGCTTTGAGGGCGCCTGCTCATGCTAAGAAAACATAACGCCCAGAAGTAGTAGAAGATCTAACGGAACGTAGTAATCTCTATGTTGGTTTGCACCTGGGCATTTCACAATATTTCCTTCGCCTATTATAACTGCGAAGAAAATTATATAGGTTATTTCCAGGCCTATAATTATTTCACATTTGTAAAAATCTCTTCGTAATAATTTATTATTGTATATCACAGCTAAAATGCTAAACGAACTAAGGCCTGTTCTAAAGTTGCATATGTTACAGTAACCGATTTAAATAATGTCAGTGTCTGGAGAAAACCTTAATGCGCATGCTACACCCTTCGCCGATTTCTCGCGACGTCTGCAACGCGTGTTTCAATTGTCTTCGAAACCAAGGAGGTTGGTTTCGTCCTTTTTGGGCATATACATGCCTTTGCTTCCCTGCAGCACGGTGTTAACGTTGTATCTGTTGAACGTTTCCAGTATTCCCTAGTGGCTGCACCCTTGAAACTTGAAAAAGGTCTGCTGTTCCTTACTACATTTTCAAAACCTCATTATTGCAGACGCCAGATCCCTGTTATAAAATTTATGCCCCCAGAATCTCATCCTCTTGAAGGGTTGTGTTACTCGTACACAGCTTAAACAATTTCTAATGTAAAATCCAGGTAATCCTTAGGTAAAAATTAGTCACGTCTACAAACTGACAGTTGTAACAAAATAAACTTAAATCTCTACCTTATGCAGTAGCTGGTAAGATAACCGTTAGCTCCTAACTAACGTAACGGTAAAGTAGCTGTCGCTCAAATGCAAAATAAAGTGGGAATCGTTAAACTTATAACATTAATGAATAGGCACCAGGCTCAGTCAAGTGAATAAAGATAACTCGATAAAGCCAGTCGGAGTATTTATGCCGATCGCTAAAGAACACACAAACCACAAGGAAAACCTAACCATACTCGATAATGACGATTATTAGCTTTTGAGCCCACCGCATGGGCGGCCTTACCCCAATTAAAAATCTTGTTAAATTTTTAAAGTTGATTTGTAGATAAGAAGATTACGGAAGAAAATATGTTAACATCTTAACATCTAGTGAGACGCTGTAACTGCTTGTCGGCGAAGGGGTACATCCCGCGCTTCCAATGGTTCAGTTATAAAGGTTGCGTGACACGATGGCTGATGGTAGACGAACTGCGACCGATTGGTGCCGACAAAAAGGAGTCGCAGAGACTCAGAGACGCAAGGACACTGAAGCACAAAGACGCAGGCACTGCAATGTTTATATATAGGAATATTTAATAATTTGTAAAAGCAAACTATTTTGTGAAGTATGAGAGAATGCGATCATCCTTAAAAGTCAGCTATTGGACCAATTTTAGTACCATTATTACTAACTTTTTACAAATATGTTTCTGGAACAAGTCTAATTTTCAATTACTTACATTATTTCGTAGGGTAGACATTAATATAACAAAACAAGATAAAACGTTCAGCATTAAGCATCAACTACATATGACAAGCAAGCACATAACCTCAATCTTAACGTCCCCTTCAAAAAGTAGTGTTTGAAACTGAATGCAGACTAAACAACCAAAACCATCACATCCTCTTGAATTCACCGTAAGTCAGGCTCTCACAATGTAACCATGAACAAGACTACACTTGCCAAAAAACCCACGAAGCGGACGACAACGTACAGCTTTATCGGAAAACGTCAAACACAGATTGATAAAGTTGATTGTAAAGTGATAAGCTGGTGAAGTGGTAAGCGGTAAAGCTATAAGGAAATAGTTGTTAGGTACTCAACGCTATGAAATTATCTCGACTCACCTCTCCGTTATTATTGGGGCTTATAATTGTTATCAAAACCCCCAATGTGTGCGAGGCGTCTCAAGGCTAAAATCACTAATACATGGGATTTACTGGGGGGGGGGGGGGGAGAGGCACTTGCGTTGGAAAATTTGCTAATACATTTTCTTGTACCGTCTTGTTTAAAAAATGTTTGTCAACGACCTACTAGCTTTTGTTTTTCTACTAACCTTCTACTAACCGGTACCTAACTAGGGAAACAAAAGATTAACAGTTGCTAATAGTGTCTAACTTTCATAAATACTTGCATTGGTAATAAAAATAGATCCTGTGTGTCAATTAATTACGCTTGTCATATTCTTTTTTGGATATTTTTACCTGTCATATAGAAAGGTTGCCTAACGATAAGGCCCGAAAACGTCCATGGATTAAATTAAACAATCGAAATTAACAACCTTTCAAATTCTTTTCATCATCGTTTAAACAAACAGGAAAGGTTTATGCGAAGAAATAAATTCGATGATATTATGCATAATTTAAATATTTTGAACTTGACTAGCCCTTGTTAGTAAGAAGTGCATGGCTAACCCGTAATAGTCAAATTAATAGGTACGAGAGAAACGCTTGTTGTTGAACAAGGGGCTACCATAGTGACTATCAGCTGATTTCACGACGGGAGACCTTCCTCCCGGTGTCAAGAAATGTGCGCGCTCAAAGCGCAGGGTCGACTTACTCTTCCTCTATTTTCTTTAGAAACGCATACTGCAGTTTTCTTTACAACAAATCAAACAGTATGAAATCTAATGCGGCTGCATTAAAAACACCAGTAGAAATTTAAATTTAGTCGTAATCGAAATACGTTAGTGGCAAGAAATCTACCTGCAAGCGTGACGCTACGTCTACTACAAGTTACGGAGGTTAATATTGATGATCTAATGACTAGTCAGCGACTGAATTCAAATAGTTTAGAATCGTTAAGCTTGAGAATATTCCAAACCCACACAGCTTAATTATTGTAATCAGAGTGGGCAGCAATTTACACATGCATTATTAAAATAATAATGTGGGTGCACTTAGCTCAATCCAGAACACTAAGTTCGAGGGAAGAAACGTTTGCTGGGAAACAAGCCATTATTACCAGCGAAGTTTTTTGGACGAACCTCCTAGCTGAATGGAGTTCGGGCGGCAAAATGCGAAGACCCGGGCTTGGCTTGTGGACTAGGTAATGCTTGAAGCACCAGTCAGCGTTGCATATGGATTCGAGATGAAGCAATGGCATAAATCAAAGTCCTTCTGACAAAAAATGATGCGAGAATATAACTTTAAAGTAGGGCTGTCACTAGCGATTAGGGACCAATAGCCTCTATCTTACCCTCTCGCTCAATTTAGCCCCCTGTAGTCCAATTTTGAACGTAGGTGTCGTCCAAACCTTTTGAGGGTTGCATATTTCTTGCAGTTCGCATCCATCCCGCCACCACTCTACCCATTACATCTGAGGCTTTCCTCTCTTTCGTCTTTTATACCTGGGTCGCCATGGCTTAATGATGTTGTTCGATCTACGTACCATCTTGGTCGCCCGTTTCCATTTCAGATGCACATTTATGTCTGTGATATCTATAATAGTAGATTATGCAATAAGGGAGAGAAATTGCACTGAAGCAAAATAGCATTCTCTCCGAGTTGCATATACTATTTTTTTCACGTTGCAGGAAGATTAAAAACGAAAAACCCGTTTTTTTAAACGTCATTTATTAGTTATAGTTACAATTATTTTAAAATTAGTAACCTATGGTAAATTTTAAAGTTGGTGGCACTGTAAGTCATTATGACAAGAGCTCACAATTGTGTCAAATTCGAGGTTAGCAGGTTAGTTTTTGTGTCAGTTTGTGTCAAAACTGACGCAAAACCTAACCTGATAACCTCAAATTTGGCATAATTGTTGTGTCAGGCATAATGAAAACTCCCTAGGAAAATGTTCGTCTTATTTAGTCTCTAGGGGGCAAATGTTCTACTTCTGTCACAATTTTGATGCTATAGAAACGGACTTCTACTCCCGGTCGTGGAAAAACTATTTTAACCCTGACACTCCTTTTAAGCGGTAATTAAGATTGTAAGAGTTAAAAAAGGAATGAGCAAAAGTAGACTGTGCAATGCAACTTTTTTTAAATATAGGACTGCCCGTTTTTTTCTGTTTTGTTATTTTTCAGCATTTAACTTGCAGTGTGCCATATTTATATGTTTAAAAAATATTTTATTTTCGCATATTGTCTTGCACAGCCTACTTTTGATTATTTATGTTTTTACCTTTACCACCTAATTTATGACTTTAAACAAAAAATAGAAACAGCACCGTATTAACAATTTAGGGGTTTTCTATTTAAAATAAGAATTCTATAAACCGTTGCTCTTTTGTTTTCTAAGTGCCAGCGTTTTTTCGACAGTTGGAAAGAGTGCAAAAAACTATTTAATAGTATATTACACAACAAGTTTAGAAAAGTAAAGTTTTACTAAACGAATATAGCTTGATTGAGTACGAGCGAGGGAAGCGGGCGAGTAACTTAAAATCTATATAAGTTTAGTAAAACTACTTTTCTTACGAAGTGTGTACGCTATTTTTTCGCATTTTGTATTAGTATTAATAAACAAACATTTATATAAAAGCATTATACCACATATCCATATCCATTAAGGCTGTGTACATTCAAACGTTAGTGGCACTGTAATTCTATGTCAAATTTGAGGTTAGCAGGTTAGGTTTTCCGTCAGTTTTGACACAAACTGACACAAAACCTAACCTGCTGACCTCAAATTTGACACAATCTGACATAACGCCTAACCTCCTAACCTCCAATTTGACAGTGACATTACCATATAGTAAAGTGACATTTTTATGCACCAAAGTCCCACTTTATTAAATATAGGCACATTATTTCAGTGCTCCGGGCAAATTTATTTTTTCCTGGATTCAGACGGTTCACATGCATAAATTTACAAGAACTGGCGGGTTACCAGAAATTCCATAACTCGCCTGCAGTCTAGGGGTTGTAAATCAGAAACCTGATACTGGGGTGCATGTAGCAGGTGGTCACACACGCCCGTCCGCGAACATAAGCTCAGCCAATTTCACAATCGGTCATACAAGAAAAACAACAAACATTCATGTTTTAGCAGTAATGTGCTAATTACATAATACTTCGCACCACGTCGCATCTCGAAGAAGACATCATCAGGTATATTCTTCGGTGCACCTTCGATGATGTACCTGTAATAATCCTGCAAATACGGATGCTTACCGCATCTAGTACCTATGCCTTAACCCAACGCTAACTGCATGTCAACGTAACCCGCAATTACGGTGGCCGCATGGACCGCAAAAGGCACAGGCACAAGGCATCTTTGGGAGACGGGTTTCCCAAGCCACGCAGTCGCGCTCATTGGGATCACTGATAAGCAAGGTGCTTAACAGGTCAAGGATCGTGCGCCATCTCGCCGAATATCCACTGATCCAGGCACGAAAGCGCTCTCTACGGCAAGTTGACCCACGGCCAACGATAACAATGAACAACGACCCAATTGATAAAGTTTCTACAATCATCATCAGTGCGAACAATAACGAATGTTCGACTCCGCTATACAATAACAAAATTTGCAAAGCTACTCAAACACTAGTACTCTCTTTTACAGACCTCATAGTTTTATCCGCTCTCTTATAAGTTATAATACATATAACTAACGCATTCAATTTAATTCAAAAACACACATAAGCGCCGCGGAATGACACCCGCGGTGGATTAGCTTTCGCGTTCACACGAGTGCGACCTCGCCCACGGACTTCCAAAAGTACCACCGAGCCCTCGCATTGTACAAAATGCCACCCCCAGTCGCATCGGGCTTCACAACATTGCCATATGGACATTCTCGGCTAACTGCAGCAAACCCCCATCGATATTTAAAAACTACCTGCAGAATACGCCGCCCGATTCTTAAAAACAGTTATCGGTCTGGCAATTAGCTTTGGACTCGTTTCGATTCTATGCTAAATTTAGAACGTATCTTATTTCAGTGGCTGGTTTAGTCGAACGCCCATAATTATATGAATACAAATAAGATGATAGGATGAACAGGATATTTTCAAACTACTCAAAGAACACAAAAGTAACTATTACAACATAATCGATTTTGAATTTATAAAAATAGCACATTATTATACAAAATGCAAAAAAAATACGTTTTCAAATAGCTATAGAGTGAGTAAATTAATGAAAGTAATGAAAATCCATTCATACTGTGTACTAGTATTTGCAAAATGGATGGATTATTTGAAAAGTCAGTAGATAAAAAAATTCTGCAGATGGTGTTGAACCTCACATCACGTCTTGCTATTTCCTCCAATGGATGCCAAAAGGGTAAATAATGTACTTAAAAAAGGGTCAAATCGTTCCTGCTACTATTCCGTCGATGGAGCTTTATCAACAGGCCCCTTAGCGCAAACGAATCCTTCTTGCCGCCATTTTCACTTTGTCTCAAGATAATCGCCCTTCACAATAATTACATAAAACACAAATGACAAGCGGCGAAAATGGAACCTTCAGCAGCGAAAGACTGCGGCTCAGCAATAAATTCGCGGTCGAGCTAAGCCGCACAAGATCAGAACGGATCAGCAGCATTGTGCTTTGAAATACTGTTTGCCGTCTGCTTATCCAGCGAGTTTAACAACGCCGTGGGAAGCCCGACCTAATTTAAACTGCCGCCTTCATCGGATGTTTACAGTGCGTTGGTTAATCGCTTCGCACTTAGTTGAACGCACAAATACGGGAATGCAAGAGTACAAAGCAGCACTCCATCGGAGAACCGAAATCAATACCGGTGCGGCACTCGCGTGTGTATTTGTACTTGAGAAAGTCGGTTTGAACCCCTTTGTGGAATCTACAAACTTGATTTGGGACTTTAAGGTCGCATTAGCACCAATCAGGAAGTCTCTGTTGAAACAGTATCTTCGCAACGCTTCTGATTTTTATCCGAAATCACTGAATTATGGTGTTGTAGCAGATGAACTCTTGTTAATTCACGATTAGCACTATTTCGATGTGATATGACAGCAAGAAAGCTTAGCTCTTTCAGTTCAATGATCAGGAAAATTACATATCTGATTTATTTCCAGTACACCAATATAGAATGTCATCTAAGTTGTGACAAGCATAACCTCGAACTATATTTACTTATTGTGCCTGAAAATTTCAAAATCAGTCGTAGCCAATGTGTATTGGGAACTGTTTATGACTACCACTGGTATCAGTTTCAACATGTAAAATGATTATAGCAACCATCGAAAGAGAAAAGTAGTATACACTAGATATTGCTGATCTTTTTCATCTTCCTAATATCTCTGTTTAACTTTTCACTTTTCTAACCTGTTCTGTATCGATTGTCGGCGATGCACCTCGAATTTATGCAATCCTTGGATTTGTGTAGTTGCGTGGATTATTTCTTGCACTTTTACCTGAAGGATCTATACTTGGGGATGAAGGGGATGTAACGTTATAGGATAAGAGGTGAATGGTGTAGCCAGTCCTAACTACCCCTTAAGACATTTGTAGCCTTTGTCTATTCACAAATGAATACACTTCAGAGTTTAAAAGTATATTAAAAAATCAAACAACAAATAGATCTTTATACAATTAAATTGTGTCGTTTTTTCTATTCGATCTAATAACCTACTATTTGGATTAGTGCAAAACACAACGCTTGCATAAAACTCCCTGCTTCTAAACAATGTGTATTGAAACTTGACCTAATATTACCATATCAATACTGAGTGCGGCACATGTCTATCGTAATGGTTACACATTGTGAACTAGTTCTGTAGTCCTATTTGCTTCAGCACAGTTTCCCTGAGGTGTTTATTTCATGGGCAAACAGAAGTTTGAACACCCAAACTTCATTGTTCTACTATTGCTATTTTTTTTTAAATTTAATATTTGTCACAAGGTCTAGACTGTCATTCATGAGTTACTCCACCATCACGGAGTTTCTCCATCTGTACTTCTGTTGCTCTCTTCTTCTCGTCTCTTACTCTTTTCAGGATCTTTGTGATTATTCCTTGTGGCAGCCTCTACACAAGTCCTGGCGACCTCAACTTCTGGGCTTTCATGAACCTCTTCATATCTGCGTCTTCTCCAGTCTTCCTCCACAGACTCCAAAAACTACTTTCGACATTTTGCTTTTCCGCTGCTTACTGTGGTCTAGTAGTTCGCTACATTCATTGTGGAAGATCATATTGTTCAGCAATTACTGTACGCTTCGACATTTCCACGAAATGTATTTAGCATGTTATATGTAAAAATGTACTCTTTAACATTTCTTCTTCTTCTTCGTCGTTCTTATATGGCATTCCATATAAGTAGGCTGACGCCTGTTTTTCACAATTAAGCCTCTTCCTAGGTGGATGTCCAGAATTTTCTCCACCGTTTTTGAGGTTTGCCTTGGGATCTCTTTCCAACGGCTTTATTAAGTTTTGCCTTCTTCGCGAGGGTGTTGTCATTCATTCTTTCCACATGTTTGTTCCACTGTTTCGTTTTCTCTCTTGCCCATATGGGTGCGTCTTGGATGTTACTTAATTGTCGCAATTCTTTACTTCTGACTCTGTCGCATAACGTTTTTCGGTGTATGTCTCTGATTACTTTCATTTCTGTGGTCCTCATCATTTGTAGCGTTCTAGATGTATCCGCCCTTGTTTCCACTGCATATGTTAAAATAGGCACCACTGCTTTAACATTTGTGTAATTGAAATGTCGAATACAAGTTATATGCTCAGTTTTAAACCCACCAACCGGTGTAAGAGTAGGTTCAAGCTGCTATAGTCGAAATAACTATTTATACTTACGTGAACCGCAGAAATGGGTAAAATGTGACCAAGATGCATCGATTTTACAGACCCACCAAGTCTGAGACCAAAGCACAAAATATTTATGGGATAAGAATGTCACAATGTCTTTACAATAAATTAGCACTAAACAAATCTATAATATTCATCCATTTGTCACATAACATAGCCTTACTTTATGAGACATATTTTTTTATTTCCTTCGTACATTGAATTCTTTGAGAGTACATTTTCTTACCAAGCTTTCAATGGATAAAGTTTTGAGTTACATAACTTGGTCCGTGACATCAAAAAACAAAGTGTATATGTACATATATGTAGCTTCAAATTATTTTCTAAGGGAAATGTATGCCAAACAACCTGTGAATATAAAACGCGGATCCAGTGACAGTGAGAGCAGCAATCGGGTCTTTTTTCAGTTACGCCTTTATTTCTTTCAGGCGTTTCTTCATTTCCAGTGGACACATAATCAGTAAATATGAAGAACATTTTTTGTCGATGGGGGTCATAGATGGATGTGATGTTCATTTAAAATTGATTTCTAAATCGTTTCTTCTATGAACTGAAAAATCCTACGCCCAATGGTTGGGTAAGATGTGTTAAATTTTTTGGAAGATGAAAATTCAGACAATGGTGTGTTGTTCGTATACCCTAAGCATTTCTTCGACTAAACGTGATGATTGATGATATGTTAGGTTCATTATCAGTACATTGTATTCACATTTTTCGGAATTATAAATTACTTAAAGAGGTAAAACCTGGATTACTGAACCACATCTTCACAATTACAAGTGAAGTTTTTTGTTAAGGAACACATTCTTTCTATGTAGTTTGTTCTAAGATATAATAACGTTTGCTTCTTCCCAGAATTATCCTGCAAGCTCATTTCGTCGTAATTGAACACATTAAATCCTGTAATGCCCTATAACTCCTGGCATAATTTATTGATATAGTCAGTGATCACTTTTATCTCAATGTTTACTGCAAAATTTTTGGTAATTATGTTGTAATGGCGTTCTTCACGGAATAAATTCAACCAGATTGTCTTTAAATAACGTTATAGTATGCCTTCGACCATCCAAATAATTTATGACAACCATCATTGCTGACTAGAGGCACAGCCTCAGCTCTCCGTCATGACGTTAACACATTCAGGTTTCTACGTAACTGTGCTGTCAGTTAAATCGCATGGATGGAGTGTTTATAACTTTTAAAGAGAGAAACAACTTTATTTATAACATAGTGAAACCACTTGCATTTTGCAAATTCCGTCTGTCTTCCTTTTGATGGTATAACTCAAAAACTATTTCTTGGAAGAAGACGATATTTTGCATTCAGATTATACATCTACCTGGCATGAAACCGAAAACATTTCGTACAAATATTGCAATGGTCTTTAGCCCTCAAATCAGCTCTGATTACAGTACAAGCAAATAACAAATTTAATCACTAAAGCACGGAGTTGTAATAATGCAGGCATCTGAGAAAATTCACATAAATTGCCAAATCATAATAACACTGGTATAAATGGCCAATGACATTGATTGTATTCGAATAGGCACAGAAATATGGAAACTCAAGTTCCTTGTATTGGGTTTAACAATATAATTGTAAGCAGAATATAATAGATTTGCACAAAGTAGAAGCCGAATCAAAATTAATTAAGAAATGGGCACAGAAAGTTCAAGTTAGACACAGCTTAAAATAGGAAGCGTAGAAAGTAAAGTCATTAGGGAATGAATAGGAAATGAACATTTTAGAATAAAGGTGAGAATAAGAATGACCAGAAAGATAAGGCAAAGAACATAGAAAAGCCAGTCTTGTCATTTATTACATGGAAATACAAGACTTGGGAATTTGAAGAGATTGCAGTGCAAGAAATTAGATGAAATTCAAATAACAGAAAATGAGACAATATTGGTGTATTAAAAAACGATTCAGTGTAGTGATAAACAATGGGCATTTAAGTGTTATAAAATCAAGTAAGTGGCGGATTAAAACGATGGGGAAATGAACAATTCAAAACACAATAATTTTAATATGTAAGAGATTGTAATTAAATTATCAAATATGTTAATTTAGTTTATAAGATATGTAATTAGACATGGTTTGAACTTCCTGAAGATAAAATTTGTAGACAGTGTTTTGTCAAATACGACAAGGGGAGCAATTGTTTTAAATAAATTGGTGAAAGTTACCTAAGTTTTGCTCTGACTTTAATTAAACAATTTTAGTAGAAGGCATAAAATTATTTAAATAAAAAATAGCACCATTGTGATCAGCGAATTGCAGTGCATCAGCACAATTGGAGGCAAGATTTTCTACGCACTTGAGGGATTTTCGGTCCGAGGCGACATCGGCAGGAAAGCGGCTACAAGGCAGCTCGCGCAGAACCAAACCAAAGCATCGTAAGAAGGCCGAGGGTGTCAAGATTGTTCGAGCAGCACCGCACATCAGGCCCCAACACAGCACAGCAGTCCGAGCAGCCCGGGGGTACAGATTTTAGCCTCAAGCACCATAAAGGGGTTCGGAGAATGCTACGGATGTGAGGTTAGTTTATTATAAAATTTTTATCCGCGCGATTGGCATGAAAATCACATCATACCTTAATTACGACCTGGAGAACAAGAAAATCATAAAAGTTCCTGTGTATGGCGAGGTGTTTTCCCAGGATTTGCAATCTGAATCCTCAATTGGAGGCCCCAGTAAACAAATGCAATTTTAAGCGTCCTTTTAAAACGGGCCAATGATAGATTTGCCTGAAAAACAATAGAACGATAAGACGCCACTTGAAGGCGCAATTATTCAAGATCTTACCGTAAAAATATGTTCATTTATTTGCTTGATAATCCAGTCACACGCGAGCTGACAGATAACTCGAACTTTTGTGCGAGATTTTGACATTTCAGTATAGCGACGGCGCAGTACGCCTAATTTTTAGTTCACCCGTCTACTTTTTCAGTGGCGTATCACTAAGATTTTAACGTACAAATTTAGGAACCTCAGACCCGAGAGATTGAGTTTTTATTTTCCTGTCTCTGTTTTCAAATGAGCTAGCGATTATATCAGATGAATTGATTAAATAAAGGGCAAACTACCATAAGATAATTCTCAATTTGGCGTACCCAACAAAATAAGTTAATCAGTCAGTTTGATCTTAGTAAATGGTAAAACTAAATATTGTGTGGTGACCTATTTTATTTGCACATTTTTAATTACATCATTACTCATAACAGTACACAATACTAGATAAGGAGGGTCATTGCAATATATACAGAGTGAGCACCATATTTTTTTTGTTATTGCGTTAATTGAGAAAAATTAATAAAAGTAATTAACACATAGGTTAGGCTTTACATTTGACGAAAATGGGACCTAACAGGCACAGGGTAACACAGTCAAAAAATCTTAACGAGAAGACCGTTCTGTTAAATACAGCCGCGGATCGCAAAGCCAGGACAAGTCCTCGATGGTCCCGTGAATCAGAGGGCCGGATTTAAATTCCCGTCCGCAGACGCTGTAGTTCTAATCCCATGGCGGGTAATGTTTTTTTTAAATTGAAACTAATTTAATTCCCCTTGCAAACTGTTTACTTTTATTGTTTCAGTATTATTACGAACGTGAATATGTTTTTACCCTTTCCTTTTCCACTGATTTTTAAGTCATAACGTCCACTTGAAAAGGAGGTTCTTCGTAAAGCTCGTTACAGGTTATTTGTAGTGGAAAACGAAGTTTCAAATCAAAAATTGGTAATATTGAACAAAATTATTATTACGAGACGTATCCACCAATCATATTTCCCCTCTCACAAGAAGAAATTTTGCCTATCTACCCAAAATGGGGCATTTTTGCCCGCCCTCGTTTTTGCCTGTATTTTTCCTAAAAATATTAAGTGCGTTAACGAGATACTAGTACAGCTTAAATACAACATACTGCATATAGTAGAAGCTCAACGCAAGCTTAATTAAATATTACTTTAATACGTAAATTTTTAATTAAAGCTCTATTGGAAGATGATAACAATATTTAATCACTCAAATCTTTAGAATTACAATTTCTACAAATAATTGTGTTTTTTATATGTTTTGACCGCATTTTGAACAAATTATTTTAGTTTTTGTAATAAAAAAGATGATTTGTAAATTGTACAAAACTGACAGTAAATCACTCGAATCACACACTACCAAGCGGAGGCAGTAAGTTAGTTGTCTGTTTTGAACGTATTGTTGGTAATCTCGTTTTACCTTGCGTTGTAGAGACCGGTGCTTTGCACGCTGGAGTCTGGCGGTACAATGCTCAACTTGCCCCGGATTCGATTTACAAAATTGGAGCGCCATTTGTGCTTGCGCAGCAACCATTGTGTGAGGTGGGTATCTTGGTGATCTGTTGCCTTGTCACTCTATTTCTTATGTCTGTGATTCTGAGTAGAGCACAGTTAATTTATTGCCCAACTGTGAATGGTCTTACCGAGTTCGATTTCAATCGCCAAGGTTGCGGAAAAATTCCGGCTTCCGCGGGATTGGAACCGAAGGCTTGCTAAACGCAAGCCTAGTGCTTTTCCAACTACGCTACCGGCTTCTACTTGTCCGTTATAAAAAGCTTATTAACTATAATCGATAATTTCAGTCAACGTCTGTCCTTCTACGATTCGCAGCAATTAACTATCCCACCCACTTCAAGCTACGCCACGGGCTAGTGATGTCAGAGTATTTTGGTCTTTTGTCTGATCGGTACTGCAACGTCAAGGCAACGGTTTGCAACAACTCAAAAACGGCTTAGTAGTAACGGTCATGATTTTTCGAAGATTTTCAACATCCGGTGCTGCCCCATTGCCGGCAGGAAAGAGTCTGCCAAATTTAAAAATAAAATCGGGAGTGTGCTCCCCTAGACTTTCTCGCATTCGCCTTGGTACTGATAACTATTGGTGTTTTCACAGAAGATTTTACCAATTAATTGTTTTCTAGCAAATTTGAAAAGTTTATTGCAACGTATATACATACAGCGATAAAATAACATTTTCAGGTAACCACTACCTGTTTAGGTAAAGTGCCGCTTTAGGTTAATCTATCATACTGAAATTTTATATCTGGGAGTTTTTCTCAATAATAAATGTATGTGCAAAATTTCGTGCAAATACCTTGAAGCAAACTGGTACTTTACTTGAATGGATACCGCTACCTGTTTAGGAAAAATGCCACTTTCGGCTAAGCGATCATGCTGAAATGTAATATCTGGTAGTTTTTATACATAAGAAATGTATGTACAAAATTTTCATCAAATATCTCGAAGCAAACTGGTACTTTACTTGAATAGGTACCTCTACCTGTTTAGGTAAAGTGCCACTTCCGGTTAACCTATTTCGCTCAAAATTTGACAGCAATCTACAAATTTTGAACAATGACTATGTACATAATTTCAAGAGTCTAGCTTATTTCGTTTTTAAGTTATCGTGTTCACACACACACACACACACATACACGGCAGGACATTTACTATGGCATCTTTGCAGTACACCAACAAGTGGCATCATGCAATTCAGCAGCACTAGGTTCGTCCTTGACCAATACGCGTTAAGTAAATATAACTCATATATCGATACACACCGTATTTAAGCGTTAAATGTAGATAGAATATTCACCAACTTCAGGCATCAGGTGTCATATGTTGGTGTAAATTATAGTACGAGTGTGTGGTGCCATAAATTCTGTAAGTTTGCTAGAATGTGTAATATATAAATCGGTTATAATAAGTTTATTACACTCATAATAATACAAAATCTAAATATTAACTATAATTTAAGACAAAGAATTAAAAAAGCATATAGTCTTGCAAGTACATTTCTGAAATATTTAGTCCGTATAAACTCAATTTCAAATATTTTTTATATTTTTTTGGACGTCATATAAATCTGAAAATATTGAATAAAAAATACAACAAAACTCGGTAATAGCAAATTAAAAGTTAAAAACTAAGTAATATCCATATTATGAAAACTAATTTTTTGAATTTTCATGTGAAGTTAACGCTTTATATTATATTACGTTGCTTTATACGGGGTGTTAGGGAAGTCGATCAAATAATTTCAACGAGTTTATCTGGGTGTATAATGAAGTCAAAAAATTGTCAACCACTTTCAGTGTAGGTCCATAGTTTCTTCATAAAATACTGTTAAAGTTGGTACCATAACATGTTTAAACTACTCTAACTACTATTGCTTTTTTGAAATCTATGATGCTTATTAACAAATATGACATTTATAAACTTGTTTCCAATTGCTTAGCTGCCTGGTTACTAGATTGTAAAACTAATTGAATTCCAGTACCTAGTTCAAAAACTTTGTGGCATCAACTTTAACAGTGATTTATGAAGAAAGTATGGACTTAAACCAAAAGTGATTCAGGACTTTTCCACTTCATTGTGCACCTAGATTAGCCCCTTGAAATTATGTGATCGACTTCTCTAACACCCTGTATATTACATACTAAGTAGTGATAATACATAGTAACTGTAAACTAAAAGCCAGCATATCAATAGTTATAGAAGTAAATAGCTATAGATTTTCAGCTAGTAGTGGGTACGAACAGTATTATAAACAGTACCAACCTAACATTACTTAAAAAAACTGTTGATTTCCCTCCTGTCATTTTACGATTTCGTGTGTAATAATTTTTTAAATAGAATTTTATATCAGACCACTTCCTTCGTGATAATACAGGATATTTTTCAATACACTCAGTACATTTTTCTTTTCCCGGCAAAATTTCTTTCTTTAGATTAAATTGAAAAAATTCTAAAACTGCTCGAATTTCTTCCGAATTCCATGGCATTTTTCCCGTCACTTTGTGTTTCTTTTCTGGCAGATTATTGCTTTGTTCGGCACTTTTTTTCTTTGGAGCTTTTCTTTCAATGACAGGTACTCCAGCATCGCTTACTGACTCACTAGATTTGTTCTTTTTGAATGATCCTAAAGGAACTGTAAAAAAAGCATCAAATATTTAGTTTAACTTACTCAATACCAACTGGAAAATAAAATTCAGTGCTCAACAAAGTTTAAAATGTTTAATAGATAACCACACCACCACCGTTGTGTTGATTTGATTTTCCATTAGATGACTGTATTTTTTTTAACGCATCCTATACCTACCTATTCTGTTTATTGGATTAATAAAATAAATAAGTGAACTTACTTTCATCCTCACTCAATAATGTGTCGCTATCATTTTCGTTATTAATATGCGTCTGAGATATGGTGGATTCTACGGAATATTCATCTTCAACGTCTTCGTTTAAACCGGGTAAATCTAAAAAAATACAATCGCCGTCAATGCTTATTGTTTATTTATTGGAAATTTATTGATTCACATAATTAAGATCGGACTGAAAAAAGGTGCAGATTGGCAGAGAAATTATCCCTACTATAAATACCTTCAATATTTATCTCTTCAAGACTCTTGCCCGCGTATTTATTTGCTTCACCTTGTTCAACCGCAATTAGAATTCGGCTTATTTTAGTAGTTTCAACAGCATTTTCGTGAAGTCTAATAGGAAAATCAATTATTTTTTTTTATTTCTGTACAGTTTAGGTACGTACCTGTAGAAGTTCCGGTGGACTCTAATATCATGCCCTAAGTGTCTAGCCAACCAGTCAGCTTCATTCTTTCTCAGATTAAATAATTGGCAGACGGTAGCAATATATTTCCTTAATTTGGTACCTGTTATGAAGTCGGGATGTTTTAAGTTGGCCTCTTCGCAGGCAGCCCTAAGGCAATCATGACCACGTAAATGTCCGTTCTCGCTATTAGCTGGGGCAAAAACGTATGGGTTATTACTGGAGATATCGACGTTAGATCTTGATTTTATCAATAAATCAATAGCCGACTTTATATCGGGAGTTAATAGCACAGGTACTCGAGATCCGCGTTTTCCTTCAATGTCCACTACATCCATAGTGGAAGCCAACTTCTTCTCTAAAGGTGACAATGACAACAGAAATTCTTGTGTTCCCTGATCATTGACACTTGGTCTGGTAGCATATTGTTCAATGGTTAGTTTGGATGCCTCACCCGTACGTTTTTTATTAAATAGTATAATCCGTGTTAAGGTGCAAGATGCCAAGCTTCTCCACGTTTTATAGTCGCTGCCATTGCTTGCTAGTTTATCTCGAAGTTTTTGGAGGACGTTATCCAAATATTTAGTCAAAACTACCAGGTCTTCAGTAAGTGGTAAAAGTTGCTTATGATTAAATTTTCTTTTATACATTGTTGATAGTGCACACGACGATATTTTATTGGACCATTCCATTTCCATTAAATTTAAAAAACACGTATAAATCTCATTGTTTTTTATATCTCCCTGTCTTAGAGCAATTCCTTTAAGTATGCCTAGGCATTTCTTAAAAGCATGGCCCAATTTTAACGCTAGAGATGGTATCGCAAATTCAGGTCTATTCGTATTGCTAGATGATCTACCACATAAAGACTTCGTAGCTACCAAGACTAAATCAAAATGTTTTGGCAAAAGACAATCTGCCAAATCTTTAATTTCGGATTTCATTAATTTGACTCGTATTAAGAATCTACCTAACTGACGCATCGTCTGCCTTATGAGTTCACACTGGGTATTCCCATATTTTTCAAATTGTAGGTACCCAAATTTTAATATAGTTGAGTCGTTTTTGCAAACCTCTGAGATATCGTCATTCTTAAACTTTGCTAATATGTTGTCATTATATTCGGTACAATATTCAGCAGCGATAATTCCATGTAACAAGGCAGTACTCTCAGAAATAATTTTTCTTTTTTGTTTTTCAAGTGTAGTTGCGTTCTTGGATTTGCAGTTGTACTTAATATGATGCCAAAGTCTCTTTTTCATCATGAACCCTAAACAATCTGGACAGGGTCCGTAGTTAGAATAACTCGGATTACTTTTTTCCTTCTCAGAGGGACGCCTAACTAAAATCAGTTCGCCACGTTTTAGAGTCATTACCTCGCAATTGTGATGAAAGTCACCAGCCCGAATTAATTCGCCAAATGCTTCGCGGCGTCGTTTTGAATGTTTCGGCATTATGAGAATTTTAACTATTGGTGTTTCATTTTTATGCATTAATTCAAAATGGCGAGCAAGGTTTCCCATAATTTTATGACAGAAATAACAGCAGTGTCTTTTATCCCTAATTCTCTTTCCTGTAACCTCATTTCGCTTAGCAGAGTTAACCAAAATTTCAGGTTCTGATTCACTGTCTGTCGATTTTTCATGCTTATTTCTTTCTTCTTGTGTATATCTTCTAACTTGTTTGTTTCTGTTTGCTCCATTTTTACCCGTTATTGTTTTTATTTTGTCACTTCTTTCTACCTTTTTTTGTTTATTGTCGTTAATATTATATACAATATCAACAGATTTCATAATTATGCTATCGGAATCTCTAGCAGAATTTTTGCAACTAAATTCTGTGTCTGATACATACGAAGTTGATGGCTGATACTCACTAGAGGATTCGCGATACATTGAAATTGATTTTATACTTTCACAGTCAATATTGCTTTCGTCAGAGTTTGAATTAATAATGTCTTTTGCAGCGATGGATTTATAGCCATTATCATCGTTAGTAATTTTGCTATTGGTGTTGTCATTTTCAGGTGTTTTGTCGGTAGTCTTCTGGCTGCTGTTAGTATCACCATCGTTACTTTTACAGTTGGCCAAAGACTCCAGATCTGTGCTAACTTTAACTGAAGTTATGATATCTATGTTGGTAACGTTGCTATTTTGCTGGTAATTTTTTTGTTTATCCTCAAAATTTTTGTGCTTTCTTTTGTTATTGTTACTCGTATTATCCAAAATTATGTTAGAAATTGTATTTGTTTCCAAATAATGGGTCGACGTTTCTACATTTTCCATCCATTTCATCACCATATTGTTTCTTTCGGAGGGAGAAACGTTACTATTTTGCTGGTCAGTTTCTAGTTCATCCTTCAGACTTTTGTACTTTCTTTTGTTATTGTTACTCGTATTATCCAAAATTATGTTAGAAATTGTATTTGTTCCCAAAGAGTGGGTCGACGTTTCCACATTTTCCACGCATTTCATTAGGAAATTATTCCTTTCGGTGGGAGTAAGACCTTTGGTTTCATAACGTGGCGTTTGTAACAGCGACAAGATACGGTTGCTCCTGGTTCTGTATCGCATTGAAGGATCTTCTGACTGCTATAATTTATTGCAATACCCTCAATTATTTATATTATAGTACTTACTTTACATAATACAGGGCTCACATTACTTCTTGGTGTAGAAATTAGTTTTTTTTCACAATTTTTAAGTTAATAAAAACAATAAATAGACGGCGGTTCAAGATCTCAAAATGGGATGAGAATTTCTTCAATAACAAACTCCTAACCTCCCCATTGGAAATAAAAGATATGGTAGATAGTCCAAATAATATATTTAAGAAGATCGCTACATGTTTCGGGGAATAGTCGACCACATCTTTCGCCTGAAGATGGGGTCGACTATTCCCGAAACATACAGGGTGCCCGTTTTTGGAGCTCCACCATGGGGATCTCGGTAACCATAAGAGATACGAGGTCGGTTAAATTGGGGCAAAGTTGCGCAATTTGGAGCTCAATAATATGCCGGTTTAAAATTTCAAAAATTCCGATTACCTCCGGAGATATCCGAAAAAAACCGGAATTTTGGAAATACGTTTTTATTTTTTCCTCGGCTTATTTGGTGACCTAATTCAAAATGAGTGACACTTCGTCGTTGCAACTTTTCCTCCTCTACAACCTGCCGATGTCATATTTGAAATCAGACGTTTCGATTTTCGACAATCATCATCAACTTTGGTTTTTCTTATGGGCACTATCTTGGATTTTCACATTTTTGAATTCAGCTTTGTTTTCTGATTACGGTGATGTATCACATGTTAAGGTTCAGTGTTGCAGTTTGGGTGAAATATCAAAAATTCTGTTTTGCAAAGACTGCCTTGGATATAACATCCATACTTTTGTTTAACAAAGGCATTGTTGACAGTTCGATTTAAGTTGGCTTAACGTCACCTACAGTTACAAAATTAGTATAAATTTATTAACAAAATGCTCTTTTCAACTGAAGAAAAACGAGATATGCTAGAAATTTATTACGCTTCGCATCGAAATGCGCAAGTTACTTCGGAAAGATATTTACAGCGGTATCCAGAAAGACAACAACCAGCTCAAAATTATTTGTTATTCCTTCATAGAAATTTAGCCGAGTTTGGTGCATTTTCTAAGCCTCGAAGACGTGTTCATAGACCAAATGCGAATGAAGTGGAAATTTTACAGGCGGTGAGTAAATTGTTAAAACTTTCTCAAAAATAATAAACGGCAATGAATTGAATTCTTCATTAGATTCAAGATAATCCTTCAACTTCAACAAGGGCTATAGCAGACGAAATTAACGTATCACATCAAGCAGTGTGGAGAGTCTTGAAAAAACATAAATATCGCCCGTTTAAAATTCATATCACCCAAGTCTTGCATCCAGGAGATACTGAACGGAGGGCAGCGTTTTGTAGGAATATCATGGCACGGTTGGAACAAAATCCCCATTTTCTTTCCAACGTGATATTCACGGACGAGTGCAAATTTACCAACCCAGGCATGTTCAATCGTCACAATGAACATGTCTGGTCCACTGAAAATCCACACGAACACCAAGGACGTCGACCACAAGCACGTTTCGGGCTAAATGTATGGGTTGGTTTATTTGGCGGTACGATCATGGGCCCATACATTTACGAAGACAATTTGACCGCAGATGGGTATTTGCACTTTTTAAGGACCTACCTTACGGATTACATCGATGACAACATTTGCCTCAACCGCTTGAATAACCTTTGGTTCCAGCAAGATGGTGCTCCGCCACATAATGCTAGGAGAGTGGCTGATTATTTGTCTGAAATATTTCCGGGTAGAGTCATTTCAAACAGTGGAGACATACGTTGGCCGGCACGTTCACCAGATCTTTCCCCATTAGACTACTATTTATGGGGAACTATGAAAGATCTCATTTATAAATCTGTACCCGCCGATATTAATGAGCTGCGAAGGAAGATCATCACAACTTTAAGGACCAAAATAAGAAGAAGGGACGTTTTAAGATCAATGCAGAATTTAAGAAGACGCATAGAGCTGTGCTTGGAAGTGGAGGGTGAACCCTTCGAGCACCTCTTATAATTTTCTTTATTTACTTGTTTCTCAAAATTTAGTTTTATCCTATGTTGTAAATTTAAAACATAATTTTCTCCTTTTTTATATCCTACTGTCAAATAAATAAATTTCTAGCATATCTCGTTTTTCTTCAGTTGAAAAGAGCATTTTGTTAATAAATTTATACTAATTTTGTAACTGTAGGTGACGTTAAGCCAACTTAAATCGAACTGTCAACAATGCCTTTGTTAAACAAAAGTATGGATGTTATATCCAAGGCAGTCTTTGCAAAACAGAATTTTTGATATTTCACCCAAACTGCAACACTGAACCTTAACATGTGATACATCACCGTAATCAGAAAACAAAGCTGAATTCAAAAATGTGAAAATCCAAGATAGTGCCCATAAGAAAAACCAAAGTTGATGATGATTGTCGAAAATCGAAACGTCTGATTTCAAATATGACATCGGCAGGTTGTAGAGGAGGAAAAGTTGCAATGACGAAGTGTCACTCATTTTGAATTAGGTCACCAAATAAGCCGAGGAAAAAATAAAAACGTATTTCCAAAATTCCGGTTTTTTTCGGATATCTCCGGAGGTAATCGGAATTTTTGAAATTTTAAACCGGCATATTATTGAGCTCCAAATTGCGCAACTTTGCCCCAATTTAACCGACCTCGTATCTCTTATGGTTACCGAGATCCCCATGGTGGAGCTCCAAAAACGGGCACCCTGTATAGCGACCTTCTTAAATATATTATTTGGACTATCTACCATATATTTTATTTCAAATGGGGAGGTTGGGAGTTTGTTATTTAATAAAAACAATTAGGATCCTGAATTATTCATAAAAGCTGATTATTTCATGTACTTGCTATAAATCACAAAATTAGCACTTCCGGTTAAACTGGAAGTGACATGAACTTCACATTTTTAGAAAGCGCTCTGTATATATTTTTTTATAGATGGTATAATTTAAAATTCTCTTGAAAATGGATTTTTTAAATTTTAAATTGGTTAATAATAAAATGATGGTGAAAAATGCGATTGTTTCTCTAGAGAAATTTGGCCATCAGATCTATATTCAAGTGGGCAATTTTTAACAAGTTGGCGTGCAAATGGTGAAAAATTAAATATAAATTAGATCAACAATCCTTATTTTTTAAATTTTTAATAGGAAATACTAAAAAATGTTTCGGATGAAATAGCTAGCTAGCCATAGCTCAATTTTTTTAAATGTAACCTACCAATATTTCTGTTTTCTCCTAAATAATTTTTGTAATGCGTTTCTAATGACATATTTGATAAGGTATATGTTTTCTCACTCAATTTTCTTGTAAATATGTAATAAAATACAATCGAGTTTTTATTAAAATTTTTGTGACTTAAATTTATAATTCGCAAGGCAAACTATATGAGAAAACAGAAAAGATTGGAAAGTTAAATTTAAAAAAATTTAGTTATGTTTCTTTAAAATTGCGAACTTGTATATTTATTTCATGGCTAGTTTCCTCTAGAGAAACAATCGCATTTCTTTCCGCCATTTATTCACCGATTTGAAAAAACATTGTACAGAGATTTTTCTCTTCAAAAAAATACAGCATGTGGTTTAAAAATGTGAAGTTATCGCTTCCGGCTGAACCGGTAGTGCTAGTTTAGTGATTTCTACGTCGTATGGCTGATTTAGTTTACACCCTCTATCAGAAATTGTACAAAATAATTCATTATCCAGTTTTTTTCTACCGTATGTAGAAAATTTTACTATCTTGTCTTATGTTTGTATGTTTTATACACTTTTCTTGAATTTTTTAACATTTCCCATGGTTAAGATTGTAATTTAAAATAATTAAGGGACCAGAACAAAAACACATAGAAATGTAAACGTGCCACAAAAATCCGGATAATTTTTATCAGTAGAGACACCACCAAGCATATTAATTTACTAATAAAATACATTTTCTTAAAGCAATAGTGAAATTATTACCAGACAATGGTAATTTCAATCTTATAACATAGGTACTCAAAAATAGATTTAAAATTTCCCCCGCGCATCAGAGACGATAAACTTGCTTCATAAGACTGAAAATAGTATAAAATAGTGACAAAATTATTAAAAAAGTGCGATTTAGGGGACTACTTTAAAAATATGGTAAACAAAAGTGGGGACCGAATGTGAGCCCTGCATAATATAGAAACAAATAAAATTTATTACATAATAATTTAATTTTTCGCGATAAATTGCGAGTATATTTTCCTAATACCCTGACCTATGTCTGTAAAACTTCGGGAGTGAATTAAACACCCAAAAATAATGAAAAAACCCTCACTCAACTTATGGCGAAAAATGCATAGCTAGATAGATAAAATAATTTATTGTAAAATATAATATGTACATTTCAAATTTAGTGTCATTTTTTATCTTAGTCAGAGCCGTAAAGCGGCCACTAGTGTTATTGGTATTTTCAAAAACTACTTTTTTAAAGGTACTAAATAAATTCAATTTTTATTACTTACTTTCAACGCCCTATATCAAGCTAACAATGCATTCGACATAATAAGAGTTTTTGCATTATTTTTGAGTGTTTTAATCATTTGCAAAGTTTTGTGTTTGTAGGGATCACCGTCTGCACAACCGCACGGTGCGGCCCTGCTTTTGGTTTTCAGCAAGTTTAGTTTTGAAGTACGATCTTTCACTAGTACTAGGTGTGAATTACTATTTGGGAGTTATACCTCATGTTAAAGTTTGGCTCCCTTTCCAGGAACTTTCATTAGACTCTTATAATTTAGGAAGGGGGTCAAACTGCCCCCCCCCCCCCGGTATTTGAAAGGCCTGTTTAATGAGGCTACAACTATCATTAAGAGTGTTAATTCGCTGGTGTTTCGAAATTCGCGCCCTTAATCATAGTTGTAGCATCAGTAAACAGGCCTTCCAAATACCGGGGGGCGGGGAGTTTGGCCCCCTTCCTAAATTACTTATAAGAGCCTAATGAAAGTTTCTGGAAAGGGAGCCAAACTTTAACATGAGGTGTAACTCCCAAATAGGAATTCGCACCGAAGTACTACAGTTCTGCTATATTGAATAGATACCTAGGTACTTCAAAGATGATATTACTATTTAACTATTTAACGACATAAAAAACAAAAACTGAAACCTTCGCAGTAAAAGTTAAACATTTTCAAAATTTTAATTCCAAAAACCACATTATAGAATCTAGACTGAATTTTTCCTATTGGGCGGACCTTCACAAGCATGCTTTAACTAAAGAACATAACTAGTACAACTTAACAAATGTATGTTTGCAGTAGCAAAACATTGGCAGTAGTAGTACAACCAATGGAGGCCCAAAAGCCTCCCTATCTATAAAAATAAATTTTATGAAGCGTATTATCAAATAGCGTTTTAATTTTAAGGTTATCCGTACCTAAACGTTCTTAAAACTTGCATTAATCATAAATTCGAATTTCTGTAGGTACTTACCATATTGCTGTACTAATATTATCACAAATGCACTGATTAGTTATTAACTACTCTTTCCAATTTATCATTAAGTACTATATATGGCACCATGTGTATATCGAACGCTGCAAACATTTCCAAACAATAAACTTGACTAAACTAAGAAGCCAGTTTCTAATTAATAAACCGCCGTAAGTGGCGCAACTGTACTAAATGTTGGATGGTGCTAGAACAAATGTAAATGTACGAGTTGCTGTACACACATCATTATGGCACCATACACAAGCAAATTTCAAGGTTAATTTTATATTGCATTGAAGGTGTCGTAGACACTGAAAATCGACTAAACATTTTATTGCATCGCGTGTATGGTGCCATAATCTTCGCAGGTGCCAGAGTATAGTCAACTGCACACACAAGATGCCATAGTAAATTATAAACACACACACACATACACACACACAGACATAATTCGAAAAATGGTTTTTTCGGACTCTATGAGGTCTAAAACGTCAAGATTCGTCAAAATCTCGAAGTCGATTTTTTTGACGATTACAATACTTTCTCTGTACTACCGTATGCGAGAAAGTAAAAAAAAATAGGATGACGGGCAACGCCGTGTAAAATGGTTTTTAACCGTTTTCACTTAATCAACAGCCACGTGCGCATTCGTTCTGGTTGTTAGTTCGTACACTGTAAATTTTTTGTACTTATTTTCACCCAAAACATTTTTTAGCTTCTATCCTTTTGAGTAATTGTAGCTTACAGTTTTATAAGGGTTCCTTATATATTATGTAAGTTAAAATAGTTGGTGCAACAAAAATATTTGAGATATGACACAGTGGGGTTCGTTTATGACCCGATTGGTAGCTGGTGGTTGTTAAATTTCGAGAAATTGTAATAATATTGCTGTAATTTTCTTGAACAGCTCACATCGCTTCTGAAATGGCAGCCACTAATGTCTTATACCGCACAGGGATAAAGATTCGTAGATGTTAATTGAGGTAACTTACTTCTTTGGAACAATAGTATATTATAATGCAAGTGAGAAAAGTGCATCATTGCAAAACCAGTACAAGAGTTGGAGCGCCAGATTCGCCAGTCTTGACAGAGTTTGACTCAAAAATTAATCTGCTAACTGCGAATATGACATAGACAGTCACTGCAATTTTTTATTTTCTTTACTTGTAATGCCAACACTTACTTTCGTTCTTAAATTAAGTGACGGGAAATATCAGTTTTTTAGTTGACCTTGGACAAAAATTGTTAAGATATAACACCCCGGGGTCCGTCTGTACTCCGCTTGGTTGAGCGCGGTAGTTAATTTCGAATTTTGTTGTTGTTTTTATTAGTAAGTTTGGGTTATAAATGACTACTTATACAATTCATTATTCAACTACAACCCATTTGAACAAAACTTGTACCTAAAATATGCCAAAAATTACTGGGGTACAAAGGTACCCAGCTTGTAAGAGAACGGAAAAGATCTTGGCATTATGCGGCTGAATATTCTTGTACCTCAACGTGTTTCAACACAAGTACCTAGTTTAATAAATAGGCCCACTACTTATTTGGTATTGTGCAGCAGAAAACTGAAAAGGTTTTCTTAAATGTGTTAGATCCCACCAATATTGACTTATATTTGACTTGAATTGCCACCAACATAAAGTGCCACCCATTTGGTTTACCACCAACTTCGATTGCTAAAATTGCGAGTTTACATGCAACTGGAACTATCATCTACTTAAACAACCTCCGTTCGTTTACCACAGATTTTAAACAACTACGACCTTATCCGACAGCAGTTGTTGCAACACATATTGTTACAGTTCAGAAGTCATTTACAGTTATTCATTTAATTATTTGTCCTAATTTTAGTTAAAATAACCTTTTTCCTCATCTTTCACAAGTTTAATTTTTGTCTACAATACAACTGAGCTTTCAGACCTTTTGCAAGTTATATTTTCATCTCACGTTAGCCATGTCACAAAATTTCAATATATGAGATCTCCTAGTGATTAGGTTTCGCTTCACGCATAAAGCTTTTTGGATTGCACATGTCAAGTTTCTCTCAAGACCCAAAACTTTGACTCCTTATCGGTTTTTCGGCCATTAGCCATGTTGTGTTGCTGCAGAAAAGTTGCTCGTGAGACTACGTTTTGAAACGTACCTTAATTGGGTTCCGTCAGAGAAATCTTGCCTGGGAAATAATTTTTGCTGTGTTTTGAACCTTTCGAATTTGGTGATGCAGTCCTCGTGAAGGTTATTTTGCAATTTCCCAAGCTCAAACTTAGTTTGGAATTTATCTGAGCAATGCACATGTTCCCTTCTCGCAAAGCGAAGCCAAGCGGGGCCAATAACATCTAAGCCTCCTTTTGCGGTTCCCGAATAGACCAAAGCTTCCTTTTTTGGCCCCCGAATAGTCTTCTGGCGAAGTTTGGCCCCCAGCTGCCGCCTTGAGTATTACTTGTGTGTGGAAGTTTTATGCCTACAACAGAGAGCGAAGGCAGAAGCTCTTGCGTAACCCCTTCATCGACGCACTCACCTGCAGACCGTTAACTTCACACAAACCTTGGCTAGGCCTGCGCGTCCTGATATTTATCGAATCTTCCTTCCATGTCTGCTGCAACCTGGCGGATTAGCGTTTCAAGGTCGGTTGTACATAGGCTGATATTTTCCATAAGCCACTTGACACTTGGGACCTGTTTTAGTATGTTTTCGTGATTGTGCTACTTTGTATTAGGATAATGTTAGAATGCTCGTATTGTGTATTTTAAGCGTGTTTACTCACCCATTTAAAGCAGTTGGTATAATTCGTTTCGTTTCGGTTTCCTTGTAACGAATCTACTGCGGTTGTTCATTTTTACTAGCTTTTAGGTTAAAAGTTATTTGGGGTGGTTACGTCTCACGCCCCGCCTAGGTGATTATATTATCGAAATTTGTACGGCATTTGCATGACAAAATATGATCCGTTCTCGGTTTTTACGTCACGGTAATGACATAGATTTGGGTTGAATCCAACCTCAGAGTATCCCCGTATTTGCAAGTAATTTTGTGTAGTATTAGTTTGCGACACTTTGACGTCGTTTGGGAATTAACCTTACTTACATATCGGTTTACAAGGAGCTATAATAAGGAACATGATCTTGGGTCTGTAAGAGCGTTATTGCTAATTATGGTAAACTATAACACTGCTTTGGCATAGTGGGTAATTGGTCGAATTCAACTAGTCATTCCAAATTTAGACTGTAATAAATGTGTCATAGTCATTCTGCTACCAACAACCTTTTTTTAGTAGTAAATTTAGCCAAGTTAAAAAGTCAATCTGTAATTTTCTTATACATATTTACTTACAATAATCCATTATTTTACATTAATCTATTTAACTGAATTACGTCAACATTTCAATTACTCTTTAATTATTTTGGTGAGTTTTAATAAGACGCTTTACTACTGTGATATCATCTCCCTATTGCGATTTTGAACTGGTTTGCCGTGTTATATTTTTGTGTTTATTGCAGAACATCTTCCTCTATTATTGTTCATTACTAGCAGTCCAGTGAGACAAATGTCTCATTTAATAAAACAAAAAAGACCGTCCCGGACGGACCAGCGTCCCGGACGGACGGAAATCACGTGATTTCTCAAAAACCGGAAGTGTCACGTGACCGAAATTCGGTTCCTGACCTGACATGACCATTCCAAACATATAACTTTCATAACTTTTTTCTCTATCTCTTACGGTTTGGCTGCTGAAACAGCGTCCCAGACAAAACAGCGTACCAGACAGACACGTCTATTAGATAAAGGATACTAAATGGGTACCTGTGCTAGCGAATTTTATTTATGCCCTTGCCGTTATCTGTATTTTCAGAAAGTGTTTGGTAGCTCATTTTATTGTATGCCCTGTTGTGTGATTAGCAAAGAGCTGGGTTATCTGCTACTTGGCGCCCATAATTTTATTTTTCAGTTGAAGCTTTTGAGTCTCTTGTACAACCCACGATCTCCTCCGGCTGAGAATCCGGCTGCCTATGTTTATCTCCTATACCATCAGAGCGACGGTAACAACAGTAACAATGTTTTGTAAATTAATATGAACTTGAATTATTCGCATTGCATTTATTTCAAGATTAATACCTTAGCATTAATTTATGGAGTAGTTGACGTTGCTTGCCGGCCCTGTTGTTGCTGTATTTGTTTCTATAGCAAACTAGAAAGCATTATCTGTACAGAGTAAACTTATTTGATGTCTCTTACTAGGGTCCACAAGTCAACAGTTAAAGACTCCGTGAGAGACTGAATGTTCGGAATGCGGCCCAATTTGTTTTTTCACTTTATAATCCCTATGTTTCCACGAAAACATAAACATTTTACCATCTTAAGAATATGTATGTAGAAGCTGATTTGTTACTGAAACATACTTCTTCATCCGAATTATAAACGAGAAGTGGTGTTAGCGCTAAATTTGTAAATACCATTACACCCACTTTTTATAAACTTCAATCTCCAAGTCAAATTCGCCCCATACTAGGATATTAATTTTTCAACTTGAAATTCCTTTAGGTGTAAAGAACCCATACACAGTTAAGTGCTTCAACTTAATTTTATTCCAGAGATAGATATTAGAAATTATAATACCTGGAAGTCATGTTTATGGGGTATTGCAATTGTTGCTTAATTATTCAAGTAGCGCTTGTATATAAGTAGAATAATTTACCTAACTACTTTACATGAAAGCAAAATCTTCAGTTTGGCAAACACTCAGCTTTAGAGAATGTCCTGGGCGACCCCCGACAAAGGATTCTATAGAAAAGTACATCTCAATGGCACTTCAATGACGGTAATCCATTTTGAAAACTCGCTGAAGAGCAGTTACACTAGAATTTTGTTGTTCTGTTTACTTCCGTTGTAGCCGCGTTTAACAAGTGTCTGCAGCAGCAGTTTTTTTAAACCGATACGTCGAAAGCCGGGCGATCAATGGCTGCATAAATATTTAAACCCTCCGTGTCGGTGCTTGCAGCAGTGGGCTCATATATCTGCACATTTGTATCCAACTTTGGCAATGAAAGAACTCTAACGTAGTAAGCAATAAACTATTCATGCACCATCTGTTCTAGATACTGCTTTAAATTTATTTCGTGCTATCGGCGCTATTGATATGCGACCCCTTTCAAGAGAGTGGGCCATGTGAATTATTTAAATCTGAAGTTTACAGTAATGACACCCTGGAGGCTACCGTGTAATTAACATAATTTTCGTGACGTACAGGATAGGTATTCGCTTGATCCTATGGAAGGTAAAATAAATTATCAGAATAGCCTCCCTGAATTATTAACTGTAAATGTCTATTTCTGGTCAGCTTACGCGGCATTAGCTGCGGATTGACAAAGGAAACGTTTTTCTACGCAAGTGTTAGATATTGCATTTGTGGATTAATTTAAGCAGACTACTAGGCGGAACGGTTTATGAATCTATTGTTGTTCTGGACATAATCTATACTGAAGCGCGACGGTAGTGACCCAAAAACCATTACGTTCCTCAATAACGCAGAACTTATTGATTCATAAATGCTGCAGTTATGGGCAACGCTATTGATCATGTTTGAACTGTTCTAAGTTTATTGCAACCGCAAGTTTGTTTAAAGCAGCTACCGTGCTCAAACGGTCAGTAAAATTTTTTTACGATCAATCAGAAACGTTCGTGTTTATGAAGTATATAACACAGAATATTTCTAGTAAGGCCAGCTGTATTATTTGCAAAGATAATAATTCTTTTGTTTGGCATTATATTCCATTTCCAATTCATTTTGTGTAAATCCTGAATCTACTGGACAAGACAACAGAAATTATTTTTCCAAGATATGGCACTCAGTTCTCTGCAGGTCTTAAATGGCTAGGGGGTGCTAAATATGCTCACGTGCAATATACCTTGCATTTAATTGCATAAAAGAATGGCGCCGATTAAACATTGACAATCTAGATGTAACGAAGTAGCATGGCCATCTGTAGAAGAATTCCAAATAGAAGACACCACTATGTAATACTCGGGTGATACTCAACTTCATCAGTCATCACTATAAGTGGTGTAGAATCAATAGGAAAATTGCAAATTCGGTAGTAAACTCTGTCCGCAAATAAGATGGAGTAGTTCTAGTGCAGATCATAAATAAATCTGTAAACATAACCATCATACAAATAATAAATCATTGGCAGAAAAGAATAATGACGACCGCTTAGCACAACTATACGGAGAAATTGTGGGTATATTCAGTACGTTAAAGCTCAACGAATTGCACTCGAGTATGAGCGATTTGAACGCCAAATATGGAAAAGAAGAGTACAAACGATAGTCGGCGGTCACGGATTGGCCACCGGAAACCACGTAAGCTTTGGCATTTTTATAAGTTAATTGGCCTGGCGTTTACCTAGCTAGTTCAGTACACATGAAACTCGTGGATAGAAAGTGTAACTACTCGCCCGAAACAGAAAACTGGCCTGCAACTCAGTATTGAACATAACTTCATACAATATGCACAAGAAGAGCCAAGATCACATAAATAAACAAAGACGTTGTGATCCATAAAAATACATATATAAAACCATAAAGTGAATTAGGATCCAACCCTGAAATCAATAACCAATTCTAAACACAACGATAGCTCGTAGTTACACGCACTTACAAAACAAAGAATTGCGGAATAATTGCATCTGAAATACTCACCGAAATAACTGCAATTAATACGCGAACAGAGAATTGCATCGAAATCCGCCGTCGTGATTTCATACATAAAACCCGGCTTCACGTCGCCGACGCATTTAATTGTCTATCAAGTGCATTTCACTGCGGCCTCATAATTTTCACACAGCCTGAAGCGTACGCTTATCGCTCAAACTGTAATCATTCATATATCAGGTTATCTTACAATTGAGCAGTGGGAACTGCAACGTAGGCCTCAGACTGGTTTGCGTCATCAAATCTGATCCATATAAAAAATCCAGGATTACTGTGGGAAGGTCTCTGGCATCTAGCTGTGGCTCAACTTTGGCTCCTGACTTTACGGAAACCCTTAACCATAGGATAGCGTACTTAATCTGTCACATTTAAAACTATGTTTACTTGACCTATAGGAATAGGCTTTCTGTGTGCTTTAGGCAGCACATTTTATTTTCTGAGCTCAATTTAACTCATCGTATGACTATATTGCACGGTGAGTAGCAGGGACGTGCGCCCTGGAAGGACGTCCCCAAGGCTGCCTAGATTATTCGCGAACACCGTTGTACTTTTGTTTATTACATACGAAACAGGACCGTACTCGTAAGCTTCGTTACGTTAGATTACAATGATGAAACTTATTAACAATAAAAATGCACACAAATATAAACTGGCTACAGATGTAAATACTAAGGCTAACCACCCAGGATAGATGGCAGGTGCCTGTTTCAAAACGGCACACATGCAAAGATTCAAATTAATCAGCTTAATGGAGCGCATTTCTGGAACTGGTTATTGAGGGGTGGTAATCGTCTGGTAGTTGCTTAGGCTATGTTACTTAGAACTGGTAGAAAAACGTAGCTATGTTGACTTTAGTTCCTGTAATTATCATCATTGAACGATTTAGCTGTACATCTAGCAGATGTTTGAAGGATTTCTTCGCTGACTCCCCATGACTAATTAGCTGCCTTTTGAATGATGTTTGTTCGTGTTTTAAGTTTGGCAGCAACCTTTTGAAAATGCGTCATATAGGTAAAAGTCCCGGTCTAGAGCGACTCCGAGGTATTCAGGACTGCTGTTATGTTTCATTCGCACTCCACGAAAGCAAATATCAAGCTGATAGTTTGCTAGCTTATTGTTCAGATGGAATATTGTAACGTCACTTTTGTTGGGATTATGTTTTGACTTGGTAAAATATGTGTCTAAAATTTGAAGATCGTTAGCAAGGATGGTTTCAGTTTCTCCAACGATACGATGTTGTGTGGCTATTGCCATGTCATCTGCATAAATAAACTTGTGGGTGTTACTGATGTACTGATCCTAGAGGCAAACCATTATTTAGAGATTTGACAGATTTTCTTACCATTCAGATGGACCTGAAAGAGTCTATCGGATAGCATATTATTGAAGGGGCCGGTAAATTTCTGGCAGGGAATTATGTCATAGGTTTTGAGTAGCAAGCCATTCTTCCAGACGGTATCCTAGGCTGCGGTTAGATCTATGAAAACCACAAAAGTTTTGAGTTGGCTTTCGTACCCACCTTCTATAACTGTGGTAGGGGTAAAATTTGGTCGCAGCAGTTTATTCCGGGAAAAGAAATATTTTGGTGTATCAGTGGTGCTATTCAAATATTTTAGAACGGACAGGAAAGCGCTACATATCTGTAGCTCTCAAGCTGCTTTTCCAGACTTGCGGATTGTAATTATTTTGCTCTTTTTGAAGGTTTTGGAAGTTTACGGGTACGAAAATATGTGATTGTAAAATGAAAGGAGCCAGGCACGTACTTTGGTGCCGGAATGTCTAATAAACTCAGGATAAATCCCGTCTAACCCGCAGCTTTCCTACATCGGACGTAGTTGATAACTACATGAAGCTCATCTTCAAAGAGAGGCTTTATAACAGGGACTTCTTGTTCTTGGCTCTTTCTGCTATTTGAGAAGGAACCGTGGAATTGTGCTTTTTATTATTGACACGTGAAAGATTTTTTATTCTGACGGCCATCGTACTTGGGTTTGGTGGGGTTCTTTGTATAAAAGATTGGTCCAGTGGATTCTAGGCGTCTTCATACCGTCCAAGCATTCTTAGTAGTGTGGATAAAGTTAAAGTTTTCTAATGTATCTTTCCACCCCTTGCCTCTGTTTTCGTCTAGGACAGACAGTAGGTTTTCCGCATGTCTGATATTCAAGGCATCTTTGTAAGGCACCAACAGGTATACAAGCCTTTTGGTTCTTTTGTACGCTATTTTGGGCTTGCTCTTGATAAAGCAGGGTTCTCTGTTTTACTAACTGCTGTAAGACAGATGAATGTCTATTTTTCCAAATTAAATGAGCAACATTACTTGACATTCAATTTTACGTTATAGAGTTGCGACGGCTTTAAATTTAGGTATTGCTGCAGGTAGTAATATACCAAAATCGAATATACATTATGGTAACATAACCTAGCATTTACAAAACCGCCTTACGTGCCATGATACTGAAAGTAGTTGATAGAGTTGCTTAGTTTTTATGTCATAATAATTGAACACTTGATGCTGACACTTCATTACAAGAAATGTATACTTTGTACAGCACACCGAGAAAGTATATTGTCGTCTGGTTCTCGCAACATAGTTACATTTCGATTACGCCTCTATTATTTCGCATTTCTGTGGTGCCGGTTTTGAATTTTCGTGCGCTGCCCACCTTCCTCGATTCCGGCCGCACACCGACTCTCAAATTGTTACTTTTGTTCTGAGCGTAACTGTTTCCTATCTGAAACAGTAAAGGTGACTTGGGTTTAGCGTCTTTAAAAATTGTGCAGCGGTATTTGCGGCAATGCAAGTTGTATTTTTTTGGTTTTTGGGCATCGCCGAATGTGCGAACGATGCCGCCCTGGCAGTCAGAATTTCGGACTCCGGCCGCTATGTACAGTTCGCTTCACGAGCTGAGTACCTGACAGCACTCAACGATTTTCCAACCATGGAGCGAAGTCAATCGCCATTGCATTAGTTTTAAATTTGTAATGCATATTTGTACCTCTTGTAAATTGTTTTAGAAGCTAATACTCTCGGAAGTCGAGTTTGTAAAGTGGACTTTAATTGTTCAAGTATCACCTGTAATCTAGTATTGAATGCTATATTAATTATGTGATTATATACTGCGATATAAAAATTTTGTCTTGTTCCTTGCTACTGCTACCAGGATTCGCGTGCTTACTTTCAGATAATTGTGCTACCTTGAGTTTACGAATTCTCTGTGATACCTGGATACTTTTGTCGTTAGTTAAAAAATTTGCTGGCACCCTTTTTGGCTTTTAATTAATTGTGAATACTTAAATAACTGCCTCCAGTTTTCCTGATTTGGCTGCGGCCGGCAATTGTATCGACGTAGTCATTGATGAATTTTGAGAGATTTAGCCGACGAATCGAATTGATGCTAACAACATCTGTTATCTCTTTCGTGATTTGTTAGAATCAATGGTATCTATTTCTTTTCTACGATAACCTGATTACATTGTGTAGTATTGATTCTCCTGGTGTTTCCTTATTAATACATCTGGTTTTTACTTCGTCGTCTCCTGCAGCTCTACTCCTTTTTAATCTCTTGACTGCCGCTTCCACGTCTAATACTTGTGAATTATTTGGAGTTAAAAATATTCGGAGTTTTTGCTAATTGGTGCTAACTCGCCACCATGTGCTATTGCAAACACAGAATTAATTTAATTAAAATTTGCTCTGGTGTAGCTATCGCAGCTGTAGATTCAAACAACACAATCGTCCTTGTCATTGAAGAAAACTGCAAGGTGTTACTATGTTAAGCATGTAATGTGGCTTTCGTAGCCCCATCGTTCGAAAGTTGTATTGTAATGAGGCGGCTCGTACACCCTTGTATGTTTACAACTTATTTGCCCCTTTCGCTAGTAGCTACCTACTCAGCATACAATAACATACCTATTACATTTATTTTCAGTTCGTGCTTAAGGAAACTCAATGTAATAATGCTCTGGGTGTAGACCAAATCTGTGCTCGCAGCAATTGAGATTACATGCTCCAAGCTTTCAATGAAATGAAAGCCTATTTGCTTACAGTCAATGCAAAACAGGAGAATTATATTGACTTTTGAGTAAAAACATGACACAGTGAAAAAGTCGAACCTTTTATACTAATTGCGATATCTAAATACATTAGTTTAAAATGCGAATGGAGTATCAACGCTCAAGAGCTAACTATAAACGCGTTTATAAGTCGGGAAGCATAAATCGACTACTAAATAACTGTGTCTAATATACATTTACACTGCAATAACTTACATCGTCGCCATAATAACTGTCTTTAGTACTTATATATTTTATTCACAGCAGTCCGACTTCGCGCGAAAGATATACCGCAGAGGCTTGTATTGTAACTACATATATATGTAACATTTTAAAGCACATAATACTAAGTAGCAATTTGTATTACTTTTTCTTAAAAATCACTCAGCGTCTCGAATTACCTTTAGTCTCGTAAATACGACGTACTTATTGAGAAATATCTCACATTTTTGTAGGTACTGCATCAAAGGTTACTATTAAAATTTATTTTATCTGAACAGACAGTTATTTCACACAGCGGAAATTAAAATTAGGTTGCTGAGACTACAACAGAGCCAAAACAAGATGGTACATTTAAATCAGAACTTTTTAAAGTTTGAATTATAATTACGGTATTCAATTCACATTTTAAAGCTTTTAAAGAAAATCACCCACAATCTCAATTGTCTGGCGTACAAATGTTCGTTGAAGAAACCTACATGATTTTTAATTTGCGCGGAATTCCCTGCAGTCTGTTTCAGAAAGGGTGCAGCTGAAAGGACGCTGCGAATCCGCACATTTTTCAGAGATCTTCCAATTTATCTCGCAATGCAGGGGAAGTGCATGACTCAAACATAAAAGCAATTTGCAGTATTTTTCACTGCCTTATGTGAGTTGAACAGGCGTCGGCGGCTGACGTTGACAGCCTTATGTGTTGAAAATGTGCAAAATGCACCTCGTTTTGCCGCATATCTCCCAGGAATCGATAAGATATACGGCTTGGGTACTTTATTGAGCGCTGCTGTAAAGAAATATGTGCGAGTTTATGGCACGGCATATATCGGGCCATCATCGTAAGAGAACTCGTAAAATTCCATTTCGGACATGATGAGGAATTTTAAAATCTCCTGGATAAACAATTCTGTAAAGTCAATTTGAGAGAAATATGGAACAATTTCAGTCTCTACCAATTTCTCCGTAGCAGCGCAAGAAACAGTCGATTACAGAACCGTTTTCCTAGCAAGAAGCATCACGTTAATAAAAATACTTACTCAATTAGTAATGAGAAACTCAGGATAAAATTCAGCAAACAGAAACACTACTCCTGTAGCTAGCTTTGTTACTGGGGTGTGTTTTTATCATTGTTTATAAGCCCTCTAAAAGAGTCCTTCAGTTCAAAATGTTTCAGCTGTATTCTCAATGGTTTAGAAGTTTCATCTGCATGCTCTCCCGTTTTGACGTTATTGCCTGAAGCAATTCACAAATGGTGTCTGTACATAACACACATACCAAGATTTCGTTAGTCCAGGAAGTTATTGTTTGTAATATTCTACGAGAAACAGTTATACACTTGTGTGTTTATAAAGTTTGTTCATGTAAATCTAACTGGCCGGTGCAATATTATTCACTTCTTTATGATACAATGGATGTTTATGCAGTGGGAGAACAAACCATATAACTGGAGTTAATGCTGCGAAGCTGTTCCATTCGACTATTTTAGCTGATATCTTTGATTTACTGGTCTGGTTTTGGTACATTGCATACTATAATTAAACCTAAATGAATGGTACGCTACAACTATAATATTAAAATGATAAAATTATTTTTAGTTTTCTTACAGATACACATCTGAGTTATTGCCATATCCTCACGTCAGATGTAATCTGATATAATCTAAATTTGGGAATATTGAGGGAAAGTTTAGTTAATATAGTTTCGCCGACATGGTGTGACTTAATTCTACGTTTTATATCATAATGACCTTTGATCCTATGCATTATTTACAATCTGATACAGAACGCGACTGCTGCATATAAATAAATATTTTTAAAAAAGGAAAAAACATCTAGCTCCGACATTAAAATCAAGGACAAATACTTCCAGAAAAGTTAAAATATATAATTTAAATGTACAAAATACGCCGCGTACAGAGGCTAAAATATCGTAGCAGCTATTTCGTCCGACGAGTATCCCAAAAAAGACTACAGCGAGAAAACAATGTAAAGCTATGATTCCTTAAGCGAAACTTCTTACCAGAACTCTGCCTATTCCAGCTTGTGAAGACTTGCTTTGAAATCGTGCTTGTAAATCATGAAGTGCTGCATCATTAGTGTTTCGCGTTATCTTCTAGAAACTTCTCTCTGCTTCGTCACTACACCACTCTTCTTTCATTATTAGCAAAAGGCACTTTTTAGACAAAGCTTTTGTTGTGTTAAGATAAACTGACTCAATGTGGCTCTCCGTAGATCCGCTTTGCCGTTGTTTACCTTCTATAACAGCACTACTTTAAGCCGTAATTAATCACCTGTCTAGCTCAGTACCAATGATACTCCTTTGCATCAGTTTCTATATAAGGAGCGTAACTGTTTGCCCAAACGAGCAATCTGACCTGTAACTATGACTTTAAACAATATTAAGAAGTAACTCTAATTGGATCAAACTAATCAACAAAGATACATGAATACCTTAATTACACATAAGACAGTAAACAAATCAGAATGAACTGCTAAACAAAATAACCATTTATATCAACGTTAGTTTTTACTACGGATGGGCTACCAGCGCTCAATAGGTCGCTGCTACCCGCATTTACTAATCAAGTATTGTTAAATCATATTTAAAATAAATGCCTCTACGATACGCTTACTTTTAAATAACGTTTAAAGAGACGCCCGCATAGCTGTATTCAATACGCCAATATTCTGCCCTGTACAAGTCCGGCGTCGCGCGACATAACCAAAATATTAACTTGCAATTCTAAATTATGTTATTAGACACGTGAAACAAAACCAAGTTAGTTTGTACCAAATTGATGGCAGTCAGTCGCTATATTGTCAGTATATTAGAAGATCCAATTCAACATTATTTTAAATTAAGGAGATGAGGTTTGGCTGAAAATTTAACGAATTATATTCTCAGCCGAATGCAATAAATACTAGAAGTTGCACCAATTTAGCATTATTAGTTATGCATGGATTCACTAAAACGTGACTAACAACGTTTCCTTTATTCTGCTATGTATATATTTTTAACTGTATGCAATTTACATTTGTGTTTCTAAATGTACGTTAAATTCAATTCTATTCTATTGAGCAAATGAAGCTACATATTACCAATGCTCCAGCCCACGTATACAGATAAAACGTTGTAGCTGGATTTGATATGTCTGAGAGAACATTATCTTCTCAAAACTCTTGAAGAATTAAAAACAAACTGTTAGGTTCTTATGACGTTATATGCATTACGGATACTAGATTGATAGATCACATCAGAAATTGTGAAATATTAGATTTAACCGACTATAACTTAGCTAGGTTTATTGCAATGGTTTACTTCACACAGCAATTTTGGTTGCCTAACTGACACGAAGATGAAAGAATTTCAAAATGAGCACAGAAATAAATATTTAATTTATTGCAAGGAAGTCAGTAATTTTACCCTAATAAAGACACGTGATAGGAGTAGTAGTAATTATAATTTCAGTGAGAAAGGTTAGCATTAGATAAGGCAGAATTCGGAAGAGTTACGTTTAGTGTTTTAGTTAATAATTGGTGTTCGGAATGGCAAACCCAGCTTAATTTATACAGGGTGTTTCATAATATATGCGCAGGACTTCAGGATGTGATAGCTCGTCCAAAAATTTGAAAAAAAGTTTCTATTAACTTACCCTCTAAAATGCACAATTTTCGAGATACAGGGTGTTGAAATTGAAAAAAAAATTTCGTTTTTTGCGAATATCTCCGGAACCGTTTATTGTACAGAAAACAGCTTTTGTAAGCATTTTCTACTCATAATAAGCTATGTTTTGTGCGAGAAAAAAATTTTTTTTAAGTCATAATTGGTGAAGATTTTGAAGGGGTAGTGAGTGTTTTTCTCCCCAACTTCTACGCCACTGGTAAAAGTACGGTTTTGAGACGCCCATTTGAACCGCCAATGTTTTCTACACAAAAAAGGTACTCTTGGTCATAAGCTCTAAAGTGGACCGTTTTCGAGAAAAATCAACTTTTATGTTGAAAAACATGGTCAATTTTTTGAAATAAATTTTTTTTTGCTAATTAAACGGAGGACATTTCCAACATTTAATTTAACTGTGTATGATTTGTTATTTTTTTTTAATTTTGCAATTATGAAGTTACCGTTTGGTTTTGTTACTTGTTCTAACGTTTAAATAAATTTTGTATAATTAGTAAAAAAAAAAATTATTTCAAAAAATTGACATGTTTTTCAACATAAAAGTTGATTTTTCTCGAAAACGGTCAACTTTAGAGCTTATGATCAAGAGTACCTTTTTTGTGTAGAAAACATTGGCGGTTCAAATGGGCGTCTCAAAACTGTACTTTTTCCAGTGGCGTAGAAGTTGGGGAGAAAAACACTCACTACCCCTTCAAAATCTTCACCAATTATGACTTAAAAAAATTTTTTTTCTCGCACAAAACATAGCTTATTATGAGTAGAAAATGCTTACAAAAGCTGTTTTCTGTACAATAAACGGTTCCGGAGATATTCGCAAAAAACGAAATTTTTTTTTCAATTTCAACACCCTGTATCTCGAAAATTGTGCATTTTAGAGGGTAAGTTAATAGAAACTTTTTTTCAAATTTTTGGACTAGCTATCACATCCTGAAGTCCTGCGCATATATTATGAAACACCCTGTATAGCAGATTTGAGTGTGGTGACATGAGTACAACATTATGAATTTTAATATAGTACCTACAAAGATAGTCTGTGAAGTACCAAAATTACATGGGCGTTTTGATAAAAAGTTTATATCACCAATCAACGGTAAGACAACTGAAGGGTAAAGAAACGGTGCAAAGCAATACGAGGAAGTAAAGATTGCAAAGAGCAATTAGGCTACCTATCAAAGGAAACAGACATCGTGCAGTGCTAAAATAAACATGTAAATAGTGCATTTAAAATGAACTTATTAAAAATCAGAGATTTAAAGTGTAAAAGTAACAATTTGCAAGAAAAAGCAGTATATCAGAACTATAGTTCATAAGTAAAAACATGATATCAAAACTCTTTTCATAAAAACAATTGTATATCTAGGTTACTGGGATACGAAATAGTCAATTGTATTAAGATCGAAAACAAGCATGTAACTTTTACGTTGGGTGCAAGAAATGGTCCTAGTTTTGGTGTAAAATTATTAATAAAAAAGTTATTTGTATCAGCGAAAAAGTGTTTTCCATATTCACCAGTGTGCAAGTCATCTTTGATTCTAATTTTCATCTGGGTAAAACATCCCAATGAACAGGAATCAGCCGAGCAAGATTTTACCAGGTGCGTTCTACAGCGAGGCCTAATTCGGGGTCCCTTTACAAGTAGCAGAAGCATCGACCAGCAAGAAGCATTGGTGTACCATATAAAACAAACTTTCCTGAGTGCCCGAATGCAGAAATTTGGAGGAACACGCCATCACCAAGTCCGTAATTGCCGTGGCGTCCTTCAATTGTGCGAACCAGCATCGGAGAACCGCTTCCAAAGGTAAAATTCACAGGGAATCCGTTGCAGCAGGTCCGTAAAATTTGGGCTGCATCAAGTTTAGACTGTGTACGACGTGCAGCACTAGGCCCCAGTTCACCAGAAGCTTTTCAGAGATTTTGAATCGACGTGGCGTCCTTCCATTTTGCTATTTGGACCAAAGATTTCGACCGTTTTTGCTGGAAATAGGACAAAAGTAGATCAGGGCTTTGGTTTGCGTCACTGAAACATAACCAGGTTAGCAGGACATTACGTCACATCAATTACATTGTATTTACCTAATGTTAATTTTGCCATTTTTGGCGTTTGAATTCAATTGACGCAAAGTTTTTATACGTGCAAATTATCTTTGTGTTTGCAGTCAATTTGAGGTTAAGCCGTCAAATATGAATTCAAGCGTCTGCCATACTAGTGAATTTTTCATACACAAAATTATTTGTGATACAAGTTGTTGAACCTACCCCTGTGATAAGGGTTTTATTAATGCTAGACCGAACCTTTAATTCAATTAATTGCAAATAAATAAGATATATAAGAGCAATAAACCATTTATTTAGCAGGTAATTACATCATTTTAATGAGCCCTGGAACTGACATAGAAGTCTTAATTAAAACTGTTTAATTTGTAAATTGTGTGATATGTCCCAATTTATTTACCGTATTATTTATTTTTACACAATTTGAGGGGGCGTTTATTACAATATATATCGCTGTGACTATTCTCTTGCAATGATGCGCGTAATTAAAAATTCAAAAATAAATAAATCTTTGAGTTGCTAATAACAGATATCCTCTATACCTCCGAACATATTTTGATACCTGCCTTAAGAATGAATAAATGATTTATTGTACGCCAATGTTTTTACAAGAAAGAAACTTTATGAGGCTCTTATTTTACGCATAAGCAACCTGGGGTTAAGAAAATAACACAGACATGTATTTTTTGGGTTTTTGGAAGGACTTTATAAAATTAAATGAGTGTGAAACAAGAAAACGTTTTAATTATAAACTTTTTCCGACTTCCATTTTTGCCAGTTTGATTGTGATTGTTAAATTCAACATTCTGCAAATTGGAATCGCGATCCTCTGCTCAGGTTTGTCTAAGATGTCTGCTGCCTGTAGCTCGCTTAGAGACCAATTCCTTCCAAGAAACTGTGTAAATTGCTCGAAATCGGAACACACCAGCACGAAACTTGAATAAACCGCAGACAATTGACGCTATTTATTTTCACGTAAGTGACAGATTATCGAAACAACATTACAAAGCAGGTCATAAAAAACAAATAATTTTACCTAAAAATGGACGGACCACCACCGTAGTATACGCAACCAATTAAATTAGCAAAAGTACTAGAGCTGAAGCGGTTTCTATTTATGGCTTCGGACGCACAAAATATGCTAAAGCTATGCATTGGTCTAAATTGACATAGTTTTTTAAAGAATTGTTAGCTGACGAGCAAAATGTAATGAACAAAAGCCTGTAGCTATTTTAAAAATATACATCAATTAATAACACTAAAACCTTACGTCTAAACGTAAAACTAATTTCACCTTTGTCACATTTTGGAGCACACATGCGGCAATTTGACAACTTTCCAAACTCGTGCCATATCGAGTTGTTTTTATTCCATTACCAAACTCAGATGAACTGCCGAATAAGTGTCCCCAAACTCTTGCAATTTTACACACATAAATTTTACACATTTTTTATTTTGTATGTTGAACGGCATATCATGTATTTTTTGTTCGTATGTATTTAGAACATAGTTTTTTTAGGAATATCACTGCACTTGTAGTATTGAAAAGCATCACGACCGTAGTTGTTCTTTCGTTTTTAAAAATTGTGTGCCTTAGTAATGGCACGTAGTTCCGCACTAAACACTGACGAGCAGTTCTTAAGTTTAAATGTATTTTGAGAGTTAGCACACAGAATCGCGCAACCAATAGCGGTATCCGTTTTTGATCCATCTGTGTATATTGGAAGGTAATTAGAAAACTGTTAACAGTATCTTACCATATGACGTCTTATATTGTATTCTATATGAGCTACCTTTGGTAAAATTTTTTATATCCAAATCTATGTCTGGGGGTTCGAATTGTCCAAAAGGGATCTCTTAAATACTTAGAACGATGCTTGTTTGATGAACCTTCGATGCGCTTCTTAGATTTTTAATCACATTAAAATACACACTTACATCTTTTGTAATACAGGTACCACATTGATAGTTTCAGAAAAACACAGGAGCATTTGGTGCCCCGGATACATCTGTTAGTATATCATTATTTATTACTAAATACGTCTAATTTGTCTGATGATTGAAGCATATTTTCAGATTATACAGAATAAATAATAGCTTTCTTTCTTACAATTATCTACTCTTATACTTTGTCTTGTTTACCTTTATCGCCCCTTGCTGGCTACCTATTTATAGGAAAAATATTCGAAGAGCTTCATATTTCTTTATGATATTAGGGCAACTTACTAAAATAGCCAACTATGTTATTTCTCAAACTACCTACCATAAATTCGCTATATTTTCTAGTGACTTTGCGAATTCCTCAGTTCATGTAATTAGTAATTATGTAGGTTATCTGGCTGCGTTTGATAGACAGTAGTTGCACCATTTATCTTTGTCTCTCTAATAGGCTACCATTAACGTGGCATTGACAAATTCGTACAAATTGCTACTGTTAGATTCTAATAGCACGTTAAGGAAACTTCTGCATATTTGCAATGACTTTGCCAAAGTTAAGGACACATTACTGAGAAGTGGGTAATTAAGCTTTATCAATATTTTTTGTTAACGAACGTAGACAACCCCATTCTAAACTGCTACGAACTTTTTAGAACTAATTATACCTTCTTTAAAATCATCAGACTTACATATACTTATCCACTTATAAAAATCCTTAGAACAATAGTCATTTATCTTCTTAGAAAGTAGAAAATAAGAATTCCTTACAGACAACTGGATCCACAGGAGATGTATTTCCTTTAGACATTTAGCTTAATGTAGAAAGCTACACCGGACACAAATAGTCAAAAAGAATGACAACTGAAAAGTTGTATCACCGTTTTCAATTGTTTCGGGGCTCGAACGCCTGGATCGGTGCCAGGAGTTTATTCTTTGCTTGCACTATTGTCACCGAGGAACTTTAGTTTCATGACATTCTATTTGAACGGAAATTTAGACACCCTGCGAAGGCGAGCTTCACACCAAGACATGAATATGGTGATATTTCATTTAGTTGCGACCTTTAGTAAATCCTTTTCTCTAGAATTCATGTATATCGCTATATCCTTATATTTTGAAAGCACGCGTTGGATTCAAAAAGCCCTAAATTGAATATGTGTGAAATCGCTATTGAAATGCAGTTTAGATGTTAAAGTAAACAACCTGATTGAATCATCCTTTAGAAAATTCTAACACTTATAAATGAACAAACAGCAATCTATTCGATAATTTCACAGAAAACCTAAAACATTAAATTAGCGATCAATAACAAAATAACAGAAAGCAATTTGAGTAACCTTAACTACCGTTTGCTTTTTTGCAAAAAATATTATTTTTAAATTTTAAGCAGAATATCTATTACTTTTTCTAGCTAGATTTATTGTTTCCGAAGTATTTCGTTCTTTAACCTAGAGCTGTGACCAACCCATAGTTACAACGACTTAAAAAAGTATTAAAAGGTGGCGATAGGTATATTAAGACGTTGACTAAATATCCTATTTATACCGTACTGAATAGCAAACTAGCACAACTCATAACATTGTTACACATTAAAACCTGTTTACTATCTGCTGCAGGATTATATCGTTCCTACAGTTAAGTAATATGATGGGGGGTTGTGGTGAACTAAGACTGGAAGCCAAATCAGTGTCCACAGCTGTCTACAAGTGAAATCAAACAAGAAAATTTGGGAAAGCTGCAGAATCCGTTGACAATTCCCCGCCATTGTTAATATTAGTTATTATTAACCATGTTTCTCTAGTAAGCATAACCAAAATTCTAAGATAAGCAAGTAAACAGGGGAATTGGCCCCGGATTTGCATTTTAGCCGAAATTTCAAAGAATTACATCAAGACTACATCTATAAAAATCAATTTAAGTAGATCCCAACTAAAGGTCGAAATCGTAACGAAGAACGAACTTCAAATCATTGCCTAAAGGGTATTTAGTTGATCATCGTTACATTACGCGAGCATAAAACTCAATAGATGTCTGCAAAACAACTCCCACATATTAATGCACTGGGCCCAGAGTGCCGCATGCGTTATTGTGCTGCTAACGGTGATAAACCTCAAAATCAATTTCATACACGACAACTACGTATAAGCAGATACAGAATTTGTCAGCAGTGTATACGTACGAAACCTTAGTCTAGTGTATTTTAAATTAACGGTACATTGTACATGCAAATGAAAATAATACACACGAATAGGACTTAGCTGAGCGGCCACGGTTACCGTTCAATTTGAGCGATCAAGGCGGCCTCGCAGATTTGGGCTCGTAGTTCGAAAACGTAAGCAAATTGGAAACTTTTCCAGAGTCTTCTTTGAAGAACGGGCAGTCAGCATGGGACCCCACGTGAAAAACGCAGAGTATTTTCAGGACTTTTAGGGAAAACAGTGGGTTGCAAAAATTGGGGTGGAGGGTATCACTGCTACTGTACAGAGCGTAGCGGACACGATAAAAATTATTCCTTTGGATGTACTCCGTAATCGGCCGATGTGAGATTCTGTAAAACTCTAAAACGGAACAGTATTCGTAGATATAGACCTAGAGGCTGCATTTTGGGTGAGTCGGGTATCCGAAAATCATAGTAAAATTATATGTAACGAAATAACAGTCCGCACTAACGTGTATGCTAAATTACATCTCGATACTTCCCACCACCTCTTCCAGCATGCTAAATTCATGCCGGCACTAATTTCTTAAACGTAATGCAGCTTTTCAAGCAGATGACATTGTTATATAACCTAGACGAGCTAGGGACGTATCATAGGATAAGATTCGCTAGCATAATATTGTCTGGAATGGCGGACGCTCACATATCACGCCATGATAAGAATCATATGATGAAATAGAAACTGAGTTTTATTAAAAGGCCGCCGAAACGACTTTTTAAAAAACGTTTATTTTTATTTTACAATGAAATATAACATTGGAAGCACACAGCTAGCCGCCGGACAGTTTCTTACATCTAGCTATGATACGAACACAATGGAACTTATCGACTGACTGGAGCTTAATTAAAAGATGCAAACTACTTGTATATATAGTATGTCTAATCAGCTAAGATAAGCGTTATCTCTAAACGGAGCGTGAGACAGGAAGCCACCTGCGTTCAAGGTTGCAGACTTGCAATTCCCACGAAAGGTGATATTACCGTTCAAGGTTGCAAGCTTGCATTTCACACAGATATCTAGTGTCTGAATACAATGTAACTCGTCCGCCGATAAAATGTTCAATGGGCGGTATTTAAATATGCCTCCATTGAACTTACAAAGAGAAAAGAAAATTAAACTTATGCATTTACGTTAACTGGTTCAAAATCTTTATTTAAAAATCTAATAAGTTTAATCTTCATTGTGTTTCTATTATAATACAAATACAATATAAAAATAATTAACATAAGGATAGTACACAGAGTAAATATAATTGCAGACACACTTAAATTATCAGATTTAATATAATTAACAGGTTTTAACAAATTTTCATATTTATTAAGCTTAATTCGGTCCTCAACCAATTTCTGGGTGTCAACTGGTATCAAGTCAATCTTTGAAACATTTATGTGGTTTGATTCAGGAATTATTAAGCGGTCAATGTTTGAAATTTTTAAATTAACAATTTCATTTGAGGTTCTTTTTGCGGTGAATAACATGTGTTTTTGATTTATTGAAACAAGACAGTCTGAACTGAGGTGTAAGAGGTTAGTGCCAGATATTCCTTTTCTAAAATTCTGATTTTTACATTTGACGTCCAATATTGCTTCAGATGGGGAAGATATTAACCACGTCGCAGGATTTATTTGCGATATTTTGATCTCTGTTAAATTGAATAAATAAGGGATACATGTTTTATTTTTATTAAATGACAGAAGTTGTGTTTCGCACAATTTGTCGTTAGGGATTTCAAAGTAGTTATTTTGATTACAAAAGTAGGTGTCTAAAGTTATAAGTTTACAATGACTTATTTCAACGGGAATGCTGTTTTTAACGTTGAATAATAAAGTACTATATGTAGGTATAATCATACGAAATTGATAATTTTGGATAAAAATCGGAATGGTATTAATTGTATCATTTGATAATCGTTAGTTTTGGAAGTAAGAGGTATTTCGAATATAAATGTAATTCTGTTTTTAACTTGGTAAACTTTTGTAATGATAATTGACTCGTATAAATGTAAATACTGTAACTCTGCAGGATATGGAATAGTTAAAGTTTTTTCTGATATGCTATTGAGATACATCGAAATTTCATTTAGATTTTCAATTAAATCGTCATTATCAATTAATGAGATATGCATCTGCTGATTTTGGGCAAAAGTTAATGCATTTTCTAGTTCCAAACAAGTGTTAATAAGTAGTTGTAAAAATTTAATTGCTTCTAGCAAGACTGCTTTTAAGGAGTATGTAGCGAGATTTTTGCCTAATTCCTCATTTTGTAAAATTATTTTATTTATATTTCTGTCTAATAATTCTTGACTCTTTGCTATATCATTGATTACTGAGATGGTATCATTTAAAATTTTAGTTTGTTCTAATATGACGTCATTTTGAATTTTATTGCTTTCTTGTAATTTAGTAATCATAGATTCATATCTGACTCCATCGTTGGCGTCGAGGTTTCCAGTTAAAAATTTGAAAGAGGATCCAAGTCCATCGAAAAGTTAATTGAGAGGACTTTTATTAATTTTATGTTTAATATTGTGAAATAATTGATTCAGAAGTTTATCAGCTTTTTCTACGTATTGTTTTAATATTATAAGTTAATTATTACGGTTGATAATAATGTCAATTTTCTCAAATTTCTATATTCAATAACATAACTTTTATTTTCGAGTAAAGGTATTACTTTCATTAAATTAGTTCTAAGTGTGTCATAACTAACAAATATAGGGGTATAGTCTATATTTCTAATAAGCGTCCATTCGCTTTGTTTAAGCGCTACGTTTCCTAAGTTTAAGGGATATAATCCAGGATTATCTTTTAAATTTTTAATAATAATATCGCTCTGTATAACTGGTGATTGAGTCAGCAGGGTACAGGCGATGAAGAGGGTAGTAATCCTGAAAAAGGGAGAGCAATAATTCCTTTTAGTCAGGGTGTTTTATATTTCCTTTTTTTTTTTAAATTAGATTTAATTTTGAATTTCAACTTTACTTCTGAAATTTGTTTTAACAAATATTTTTTTTATTTAATTGGAATGTTTGATTTTTCCGAATTGGTTTTAATTTAAAATTTCATCTTTACTTCTGAAATTTGTTTTAACAAATACTTTTTCATTTAATTGGAATGTTTGATTTTTCCGAATTGGTTTTAATTTTAAATTTAATCTTTACTTCTGAGATTTGTTTTAACAAATACTTTTTCATTTAATTGAAATGTTTGATTTTTCTAAATTTGAATTTAATTTTAAATTGTAAAGGTTTTTCTTTGTTTCCCTTTAGCAATATCAATTATAAAGGTATGTTGCTGTGAACATTTAGTTTTAGCGCGAGAAATATTGTGATTATTAAAATTGTAAATACTAGATTAATACGAGCTTAGGTCTTGTTTGTTTGTTAAGTATAATTTTTATTTGAATTTTTCTGATTTAAAGATTTTAGTCTTAAGTTTTTTCTTAAGATGTTATTTTTTTTAAAATACTTTTGATACTTAAAGTTACTGATTTATTTATTAGAATTTATTTGCAATACTTAAAGTTTTTCAAAAATTCAAGGGTGTGAACAATCTTATTTTTCTTTACAGGGTTAAAAATTTAGTTATTTTGGAAAAGTCTTTGATAAATTTTCTATAATAGACTATTTGGTTAAAAATGATTTTATTTCGATTTTAGGTGCTGGGAAATTTTGATTATTGAATTTTTTAGATGAATCTGATTTTATTCCTTCTAAAGTAGATTATATAGCTACTAAATATTTTACAAATTTATGTTTGAATTACTAAATCTTATGAGTTGATTTTTATTGTCAGTGTCTTAACGGATGAAGGTATTTCGGGAGAGTAAAATACATCTCTGTGTTGAAAACATAAATTAGTCAAAAGAGTTTTTTTTTTCGTTTGAATGGTCTAATCTTAAATTGTTTTTTAAATTGTTATTTAAAATAATTATCTAAAATACTTTTATTGTTTGGAGTTTTTATATTAAAGTTGTTAAAAAAAAATTGTTATTTAAATTAATTGTCTAAAATACTTTTAATGTTTGGAGTTTTTATATTAAAGTTGTTAAATCTGATAGCCTGATTTTTGTTGGGTTCATAATTTTTATTTTTATAAGATTAAGGATTATAAATATTAATTTCTTGTATTTCGTTTAAAGTATTAATTACACTTGTTTTAAATTGATTATTATATGATTTCAATTGCTGAAGGCATGACTAATTTTTCATTAAATTTTAATTTTGGAGTTATTTTAGTTCCATTTTTTTTTGCTGATAAATTTTACGAAAAGTTCTGTACACAGGGTTAACTGTAGGTTTTGTTAAGAAAAATAAAAATCTTAATTTTTAGGTTTGGAAAAATTACATTAGTTTCATTTTTTTTTGTTTAGTTTTTACGGGTTGTAATAAAATGGTATCGTAGCTCTTTCTGTCTGAATATGCATCCATTTATAATCTATTCGTGCGGATAATTTTGAAAGTAAATCGGATCCAATAAGTCCTATATAGTCTTGGTTAAAATTATATAAATAACATGTATGTGTTCCGTTTTCATAAAAAAGACTTGGGATTGGTAAATCTGCAATTAAGTTATGTTGAGAAATTCCATGAGATGTAACTATCTCGAATTCTGTTTCATAAATATAATTTGGAAAATGTTGTTGTACAAATTCTGGAGAAATTATTGTTTGTGAGCTACCTGTATCAATTAAAAGTTTATCGCCGGTGGCGGGAATTATAATATAAGGAAGATCTGATTTTGAATTTATATTAAAAGTTAAAATATGCTTTTCCGAGGCTCTTAATAAAAATTTACAGTATCGTCTGGATCTGGATATTCGAAATAATCCGGGGTGTGATCTAAGTCTTGGGGTTCATTTTGAAAATATAGGTTTGATTGGTTGTATTCTAGATTTTCTTGAGAATTTTCGAATAAATTTTCAGTGAAGTTTTCATGATCAACAGGGGAATTTTCTTGTTGAACATTATTGTGATAAAATAGTTGATTAAAATTTCTATTAACGTTTTGAGAATTTGCTCGATATTTATTGGGGAAATTTGATTGTTGAGTAGCTGGTCTTTTTATAGTGCTAAAGTCCATAGGTTCTGGTTTATTTGTTGGTGAAAAATTTGGTTTTGGTGCAAATGCATTAAAGCTTGAATTTTGGGTTATTCTAGAATTATTAGGATTATTAAAATTCGTTGGATTTTTAAAATAGTTGGGATTTTGATTAAAATTATTTCGATTTTGTTGGAATGGTCTTTGCATAAAATTTGGGTTATTAAATTTAGGTTGATATGAATTTCGTGTTGGAATATTGGAAGTTAAATTTGATTTATTTAATTTCTGACTTTGAAAATTATTTAGATTTTGAGAATATCTGATATCGATTTCTTCTTTTACTATTCTTAAGGCTTGTTCTAGTAAAGTTGGGTTTCTACTTCTTACGAAGCTTCCTAAATTTTCATTTAGTCCACTTGTAAAAGTGCGAAGTGCTAAATCTTTGTTAGCCTTTAATTTATAAGTGATAATGTCTTTTGATTCTTGACTCAGAGAAACTTTTGAATTATAAATAGCCAAATGGGTTCTAACTTTATTGAAAAATTCTATGGGAGAGTCTTTATTCTGTTTTAATTTAGTTAAATCAATTAAAAGATTCAATTCTGACCTTTGGTCGCCAAAATTTTCAATTAAGACATTTTTTAAGTCTTTCCAAGTATCATACTGGTAACCTGTAATTACTTCTAACGCTTGACCTTTTAATTTATTCCTTATCGAATTTAGTTGCAATGATTTCTGCCGATCTGACAAATTCCGAAAGAGTGGCTTGATTACCGTCATATGTGGGAATTTCATTTAGTAAAGCTACATTAAAATGTGGGGGAAACAATGATGCGTTTTGTTCAACCATATTTAGGTTGTTACAATTATTTAAAAATAAAATTCTAGGGATAGAATTCCTTGGTGAGCGTGATCGATCTCGTGACATAAAATTTTTACAATTGTTTCAAAATATAATTATAAGTGTTTTACCTAATGATTCAAGATCTCTTTTAACATAAAAGTTTTGTTGACAAAAATTAATTTTACCTTATTTGTTTCACTTGATTTTTAATTTTGTTTTATGTTAGTAAACAATTTATATGACTAGGGGATGTTTAACAGGGGGTAGGAATCTTACATTTAACAGGTGTGCGTAGGGTACTTATAATATAAATAATTAAAACTATGTTAATTTAATTTTTAAAACTTTATATTAGTTAACTTTGTTGTTTTAGGCGAACGCTTTAATAATTATCACTTTTGAAAATTATATTACGTTACTTTGTTGCCTTTGAAATTTTTACTTTGTTGTTTAGGCGAACGCTTTAATAATTATTACATTTGAAAATTATATTACGTTACTTTGTTGCCTTTAAAATATACCTTTGCTTTTTCTCTAAAGCTTGAAAATTATTATTTTTAAAATATACCTTTGCTTTTTCTCTAAAGCTTGAAAATTATTATAAAAATATGCACTTACATTGTGCGTTAAAATTGACGAACGGCGTGCGATCAAGCTACGTCCTGTTGTCTTCAAAAAGGATGCGTCGATCCTGTTGATGTCGGCTGGCCTGCAAACAGCTAGGTCCTGAAGTCCGACTTTGGATAGTCTGCTTTGCGCTAGAGCGTCATCCAAAAGTTGTCCTGGGGTCGTCGTTGTTGACGTTGCCAAACCAGAGACTGATCCCAATGATCAAGAGTGGTCCCAATGACCAGATGGTTCCAATAACCACGGAGGAGCAGGAGCTGGGTCGACGGGCGCTTCTCACGATCGGGCGATGTTTGTCCCTGTTGGAGATGTCCGAAGATCCGCTGGGTGGTAGGTGTCGATTTGCGGCAAAGAGCTGAACCTCAAGGAAAGTTGCTGGTCGACTCGATGTTTGTAGTTTTCCAGGTTTTCCTCCACAAATCCGAACGACTGCGCCAGTTTTATTAAAAGGCCGCCGAAACGACTTTTTAAAAAACGTTTATTTTTATTTTACAATGAAATATAACATTGGAAGCACACAGCTAGCCGCCGGACAATTTCTTACATCTAGCTATGATACGAACACAATGGAACTTATCGACTGACTGGAGCTTAATTAAAAGATGCAAACTACTTGTATATATAGTATGTCTAATCAGCTAAGATAAGCGTTATCTCTAAACGGAGCGTGAGACAGGAAGCCACCTGCGTTCAAGGTTGCAGACTTGCAATTCCCACGAAAGGAGATATTACCGTTCAAGGTTGCAAGCTTGCATTTCACACAGAGATCTAGTGTCTGAATACAATGTAACTACTGCTAGTTATTAATGCAAGGTTACGTTGCCGTCAGGAAGAATGTATGTCTTATATCGAAAAAAGAAATTATGAAATTATACATACTGTGATATTTTACGTCAAAGAAACTCTAAAAATTAAGAAAATACGATACTATTAATTATAAAAACTTCAGAGAAAGGTTAAGAATGTCAGAAATAATTGATCAATGGTAAGCTATGTTTCAAATTGCATGGTTAATTTCTGAAGATCATTTAAACATTGTTCGTACAAGCTGTTAACCTCCAGGTTACATTAGAAAGACTGACTCTGTTGAGTAGCACACTACAGCGAAAATGAGGTAGTAAATTGTAAACAGCCTGTAAAAAAGAGAGAAATGGTGTTTGATTTTAATCATACTGGATATTCGATTATTGCGTCGATTGGGTAAACCCAAGAAGTGTGTGATACACCACTTTTGGTATTGTTAGTTACCAACTTTCTTTTTCTACCTCTACTTCAAGAATTCGGTTTATTAAAAAGGAGTATTCATACCTTACTGTGATGTTTTTAGGTGGTTAAGTGGTAATAAGTGAATAACGCACAACCAGATTTCAACTGTGGTATAATGAATGGTTTTGCAAATTTTTCTATCTATATTCTTGGTAATTATCCTTGACTCTCCATTTTAAATTAAGACGGCTCAAATAGTCATTCTCTCAATTTATTGAGTTACAATTAGAAATATCTAGCTTACTACTATTTACGGGACTGCCGCCGCCGCCGTTAGGATTGGTACAGATGTTTGGAAATAAAGAATGTGCCGTTAATGGGAGAATGCTGGGCAGATCGTAACCATTGGCGAAACGATGGAACCCCTTTGACCTTCTAGATGCTGAAGCTCTGGAAGATGTAAAATCAAATCTATGATGTAGAGGTTGGTATATGTGTTAAAGGGGGAGCATACGTGACACCCTCCAAAGATGCTCTGGAGCACGAAAATATTGACTGTACTTCGAATCAAGGCATCGTTGGAGTTCCCGGTTCAGGGTAGTAGTAGTAGTAGTAGTAGTAGTTGTGGGGAGACCGAAGTCTAGCCAGTAGGCCACCATAGGCCCTTTTTGCCAACCCCATGCCATCCCCTAAACCGCCTTCATTATCGTCCTCTTCGATGGGCTCTTCTCCCTGCTTAAACCTTCCTGATTTTCTAATGAAGATCAGAATTTCGGCCCAGGATAGGGAGTTCAACTCTTCCATTCGAAGCGTAGGTGCTCCAAAGGTTCTATACCTCAGTCGCTGGTACGCTTCGCATTCTCCCAAGTAGTAAAAGGACGTTTCCTCGTCCCTCCCACATCTTGGGCAGATGGGATCTTCCTCTACTCCTATCAGTGTTAGGTGTCTCTTTAGTTTACAGTGGCCTGTCAAGATCCCTATCAAAAGATTTGTGGTTCTTCGGCTCCTTCCCATTAGCCAGACCGATTTCTTTGAATCAAATCCCGCTATGTCGTACTTTGCCTGACGACAGCCTCTGCATCCTTTCCACTTTTCCTCGCTGGTCTTGTAGGCCCACCCGGTTAGGGCTGCTGAGACCTGCTGCCTTGTTATACCCAAAAAAGGTTCCGGTCCAAAACAAGTTTCCCCGGCTCCAAGTTTGGCTAGTTCGTCCGCCTTCTCGTTGCCTTGGACCCCCATGTGTCCCGGGACCCAGATGAGCTCGACGTCCTTTTCCTTTGCCAATTCGGCTAAAGCATCTCCACATTCCTGGACAAGAGCTGATCTTGTCCTGGCTGAGAAGATTGCCTTTAGTGCGGCTTGGCTGTCGGAGCAAATATAAATTTTTTGCTCTGGGGATATCCTAACCTCGTTCCTTGTTGCCACCGATAGGATGGCATAAACTTCTGCTTGGAATACTGTGGTGAATCTTCCTAAAGCATAGCTTTCTTGCACCCCCCGGCCTTCCATATAAATTCCTGCTCCAGATGATTGCCTTTCCGCCACTCGAGAACCATCCGTGTAGCATATCAAGGCATTCGACTGGAACTTAACCCTTTTTTGCTCCCACTGTTCCCTTGTTGGGATAGTGAGAGAGAATCCTTTTTCTAACCTTAGCCGGTCCTCTGCTTCGGTTACCCTGTAGGCTGATAGAGGTATTTCTCTAGCAGCCATGTCGGCGATCCTAGCATGGCCCGTGCGAACTCCCTGGTCATTCCATAGCCCCGTATCCCGCATTCTGAGGTGGGTAGCCATGGCCTCTCTCTTTATCCAAGTGTCGAGGCCCGGGAGTCCCAATATTACCTCCAGTGCGGCTGTTGGGGTTGTCCTCATTGCCCCTGTAATTCCGAGACAGGCTAGTCGTTGGACCTTTGCCAATCTTACGGAAATACTGGGGCGCTCTACACTAGGCCACCAGACCGCTGAGCCGTACTGAACTCTTGGCCTTACTACCAATGTGTAGAGCCAGTGCAGAATCATGGGGTTCATCTCCCAGTTCTTGCCTATAACTCTGCGCAACTGCCATAAGGTCGTTGTCGACTTCTTTACCGTCCTGTCGACATGCGACCTCCAACTTAATTTGCTGTCGAGGATTACCCCCAGGTACTTGACCTCTTGCACTAATGCAAGTGGTCTTCCGTACATAATGGGTATCCTCAGATCCTGAAGTTTTCGTCTTTTTGTGAAGAGAATGATCTCAGTCTTTAGTGTGTTTACCGACAGACCTTTCTCTTCACACCATCTTTCAATAATCCTGCAAGCTACCTGCATTCTATCGCAAACGATGTTTAGGAACCTGCCAGTAACAAGTACCAGTCCATCGTCTGCGTATGCTTGTGCATAGAAGCCCTTTTCCGTTAGGCATCCCAGTAGACCGTCCATTATAAGACACCACAGGTGAGGTGAGAGGCAACTGCCTTGCGGGCAACCTCCCGTCACCCTTGCCCTCACTGAACAGTCCCCTAGGTTTGCTGTCACGGTTCTTTGCTCCAGTGCTGTTCTCACCCAACTGACCAGAACGGGAGGGGCTTCCCTGGCCTGTAAGGCTTGACATATTGTAGCCGTTCTTGCCTTGTCAAATGCGCCTTCAATGTCAAAAAGTACTGCAAGGGCCACTTTCTTATAGTGTAGTGCCCTTTCGACCTTGTGCACGACAGCGTGGAGTGCAGTTTCGGTCGATCTTCCACGTCTGTATGCGTGCTGATTCCTGTGGAATGGGTGTGTTCTTATTACCCTTTCCGTTAGATGCCTATCAATGATCCTGTCCAAGGTCTTTAAAAGAAAGGATGTAAGACTAATGGGCCTAAAAGATTTGGCAGTTGTGTAGTCCTCCCTTCCCGTCTTGGGAATAAAGACCACTCTGGCTGCCTTCCACTATTCTGGGACCCATCTCATTGCTACGCTGGCCCTATATACCCTTACTATATGTGAAAGAAGGATATACAGGCCTTTCTGAAGCAATGCTGGGAAGATCCCATCTGGCCCCGGCGACTTAAAGAGATCAAACTCCTGTACTGCCCATGTGACTGCACCTTCCGTTATAATTCCCTCAGCGAACTGCCAGTTCTCTATAGGAACTGGTTCCTGTTCCGCTATGGGTGCTAACTGGATGGCGCCGTCTCCTGGAAAGTGGACTTCCAGGAGGTGTTGTAACGACTCCTCTCTGGATGTTGTCCACATCCCATCTGCCTTTTTTAGCGCTCCTACTGTTTGACTAGTTTCGCGGCTTAAGATTTTCATCAGTCTAGCAGAGTCTGATACTGAGTTTAACTCTGCACAGTATTTCTGCCAGCTAGATCTTTTGCTGCGCCTTAACTCATTTTTAAACCTATTCCTGGCCATTTTGAAATTGTCCCATCAGGCCTGTGTCCCTTCTCTGATAGCTCGATTAAAGATTAGCCTGGATTCCTTGCGCAGATCGGCTAGAGTGCCGGTCCACCATGGTACCCTACGAACTCGAGCCTCCCTGAGAGGACAAGCCTCCTCATAAGCTGAGACAATTTTACTTGCCAGTTGCTCTACGTCTTTACTTAATTGTTCTTTTGTGCATATACCTTCCTCTGGTTGGCCTCCTTGGCGAACGAGATTGGAACGATAGCTTTCCCAGTCTGTTGCCCTGGGGTTCCGGTAGGGAATTTCCAGAGGCTTGTCGGAATTCATTTCCATTCTGATCATACGATGATCAGATGTCACGATATCCGACGTCACTTTCCAGTTTTTAATATTGATTGAAAAACACCTAGAGACCACTGTAATGTCAATTACCTCCTTTCGGATGCTATTGACAAAAGTGGGCTCTGTACCTTTGTTCATTATCTCAAGATCCGTGGACGCCAAATATTCTAGTAGGGTTTCGCCCCGAGGGTTAATGTCTGAGCTCCGCCACACCGAATGATGTGCATTGGCGTCACATCCGGTTCAGGGTAAAATCAGAGGTAACTCCCACAAAAGTGACGAAGGTTGGAACCGCTAATTTCTAAAACCAGAGCATTTAAGGTGACATTGTTGTGGTACAAAATGGGTCTGCTATAATGGTGGAGATTGCAGACGATGATGGCTTGGAATTTATTCATGCTTTTAATTCTTTAACGTTGAAATCAGCGATTGAGCCTCAGGAGTATATCAGATAGAAGATTGAAGGCGCGGTCACTAGTAATGGCTTTGGTCATGATGGTAATGTTATGTTGTTACTGAAATATAAGAGGAATTAATGTCAGAGCAGAATGAGGAGCGGGGGTCGATAAGGAGGCTAGAAAAACCTTCGCTCTTAGGTTTCTAAATGCTGCGTCGATTGTACTTCATGCTGGCAGGCGGTAAGATAGCCACTGTACAATTGGTCACCAGTTCTTGACGACCAATTAAGTCAAAAAACCTCTCCAGTGTCCAGTGTGCCCGGGAGGAAGCACTAGCCCGAATTATGACAAGAATGGCGTTGGTGTGAAGCTGAAATCTGAAGAAGAATGTTGATGGTAATTATTTGGGGCGAAAATCGAACTGAAAGTCGGGGATGAAACTATGGGACTCCAGTAATAGATGAAGCCTGGAAGCGAGAAAACTTTCGAAGGTTATGCCCAGAACGTCGATAAGAAGGAAGGTTGTGGTCCTTGCGAAGCTTGGGGAGCATTTCCAATCCTGGAGAAGTGGTCGAAACGGAAGCTACAGTTTCAGGACAACATGAGGAGTTAAGCTCCCTTTCTTCTCCAGGAAGGCCTGGTGGAATTAGCTTTACATTTATGAGTGATGGGTTTAAAATGTGCCTTCTGCCATGACATGAAGTAACGGTTGTTTGTTGGGTCCGACCACTGTTTTATTATAGCTTACTCTGTCGGTTGCAAAATAACTTAATGTTGTTATGTTTTCTTTTCCTTAATTCAATTATGTAAACGTGAGTAAAGTTGTACGACGTAAACAGAGGATACGTTACTCTATGTTAGGACAATGTGTTGAACTTTTTAGACTTTCCGCAGTTATTATTGACCATCATCAATTTCCGAGCCCTATGCAGGGTGAATTGGTGAAACTGAGAGCGAAATTCCACCTAAAACTGAACTACGTGTTGAGCCCGCCTAAAGTAAGTCCTCGGCGACGAAATATGCGTTAATTGACGCTTCTAATCGATGTGATGCACGTGCTTCGAAACCTAATTAGAAGTAGTGCGAAGGCGATTAACGCGGGTATGCGCAGCTTAATTGATATTTCGTTCTCCGGAGCTGCATCAAATGTGTTCTGTATTACGTTCATGTCGAGGCTACAACTGTAACTGATGGCATGCAACAACTGAAAAATCAATAAATGGCACGCACGACATTTAAAAGTGGAGCGTTGTGGGTGCTGAAAAATCACATAATGGCAATAACACCGGCATCAGCACGAGTGTATGCAGTAAAATGAAATTAATTTCAGCTGCCAACTATTCGATTTCAATTACTGCTAACTGCTTTTAGTTTGCAGACTTTAGTTCCAGCCGTTGCGTTGGTCTTTTTGTGTTGTGAACTAAATTGGTTCAAACAGCTGTATTTTGCAGACGTAACGAATTTTTGTGGGTTAGGTTCATTTCGTAGCCTGCAATAATTGTTAATGGCTGTACAGTGATGTAAAAACAATGATAATTGTTCCCACTTTCACGATATATAGGTATACAGGCTCCCTTGTTTGTTATCACAGTGACAAAATACGGCCCGTGCCAAGTTCTAAATAAGTAATTCCGAAGAATTTTGTATTGAGCACAACAGCGGTAGCTTTGATGCTGTTTTATGAACTATTGAAAGATAACGATTTAAGAAGAAATAATAACCGTTAAGATATCGCGTTTCGTAACGAATTTGGAACAAACAGGTTAGAATTACATCATTGTAGGAATAATTAGCATTTCACAATTTTATGTGTATAAAATATAAACAAGGTAAATCATAAGGTAGTTAATTAAGGTACATAATTAAATATGTGCATAATAAACAACAAAATACAGAGAGAGTATCTAACAGTGCAGTGAGAAGATGCACAACCTTTATTTTCAGCTAAGATGTCGAAATTACGAACTGCTGTACTATGTGAAGCTGGATTATCATGATTTAACGTTAATACTACTCCCTGCCGGAACTATTTGCCAAGTTTTCACGTTATCGCCTATAACATGATCACGGAATAATCGCCTTCTAGTCGCAATGGCAAGGAAGCAAGTTTACAAATTTGGATACAGGATAGGTTCCCAATCAGTAATTTTGAGGAAAAGCTGTAAAAGATCTACCGTTATAGATCAATTCTATATTAGTATTAATTAGGTACATAAACCATTGAAATCCTTAGCAAAACTCATCAACAATCTCGTTGAACTGGCAGTTAAAACGCTAACGTAAACTAAGACATGCAATTGACATAATACATTTTATAGCTACATTGTGCAAACCAGCAACATGTACTCCAGATAGTAATGGCAGCACGCTCTATGTACCCGTATAAACCATATTTGAGCCTTGTGACTTTAATTTATCAAATTGAACTATAACAAATGGTACTAAATTATACTGGAAAACCTGGTAATGATACATTTAATTCTAAATCAACATTTTATATACAAACGCTACGTAATGCAGGTCGATACTCCAGCATAAATAATACCGCATCTACAAAACATGTTTGCATGTGGTGCGTTATTACTACATATCTTCACATATATCAAGGTTAAGGGCAAATGTATGTTTTTCAAAACAAATATTCAATACAGCAGTAATAACCAATGCTGCAATTAAGCGGAAAAGTGCTCAGCAAAGAATCTTCAAACCTTCAGCAATAATACAGGAGCAACATTCGTTAGAGGTAAGTTCAGCCAGCTACTGATGAAAGCATGACATGTTCTATTAAATTTACCTAAACAATAAATTCTTAGTAAATTAACCACCAGTGACTATCATTACGCTCAGAATCATAAAACTTGATCCAGCTGTTACACCCCTAACGTATTGAGTGCTATTTTTTTACAAAGGTTAATATGTAACAGTAATTGAAAGTTCCCAGTAATTACGTCTTTACTTTTAATATTTCAAAAAAACTAGCTCAAGCAGGATACCGGTGTTACGTATTAATTACATGCTTGCATAAACGCATTATCTGTCGACACATGTGAGAACGCTGATAATGAGTTTATCTTGTCTTACGGATGTCCCACGTAATTGTTATCACTAGTTTAGTTGCATCGCAGACTTCGTGCTTAGAACATTGTACTTTTTTGCTTTGTAACCCGTAAGGTAATAAATTGAATAAAAAAGATTTTTTTTTATTATCTTTCGTCAATCAATAAACATCTCTGGCGCAGTCGTACGGATGGTAGAAAATTACCCCAAATTCGCGTAATTTTGTGTGTTAACACTTCGTCTACCATCGAACAAAATCCAACCCGGTTCCAAGTGAAGACTGGACATCGCTTCCAAGTGGACCAGCCCAGCCGAAGACAAGCATCGCCGAAGCTGAGCAGCACAACCCCGCAACGCAGAGGACAAAAATCGCCCAAGCCGAGCCACACAACCCCGCGACGCAGAGGACAAAAATCGCCGAAGCCGAGCAATACAGCACCGCGACGCAGAGGACAAGAATCGCCGAAGCGGAGCATCCAAGCAGCAATATGAAAATTTGCCTGTTACTAATGTAAGTCGCTAATCAATTTGCAGCAAGAAGATAAAATTTTAGAATTAAGTTTTGCCATTTAAAACAAAGTGAAATAAAATTTAAACTACTGCTAAACCTTAATAATAATATAGTTTTAGCTCTGATTTTGGCAAGTGCTACCTTGTGATCTTAAAATTCTCAGGAGAATTTAGATCTAAAGATACTCTTGCGAAAACTAAGGAGAACGCTTAATATTTTAAAACAATATTCCCGTTTCACATAAGCGAGACTACAGGTGTTCGTTGACTTAATTTATGCCTGTATACTCTTGTGAAACAATAAATTAATTAATAAATGCGCTAAATAAAAATCCATGTCTGAATTTGAGGAAACCTTGGCCAATCAACTAGCCAACCTTGCTATAAATCCATTTGCAATTCCTAACACATCCACGCAACCAAACCTGCCGATACAACAAACAGCTGCTGTACAAGAGAATATACTCGAACGACAAAACACAAGAAGAATGGCAGTACCAGCTTTCCATTTCGAATATTTAAAGACCATTCCCGAGTTTGGAGGAGATCCCACTCAACTTGCAAGATTTTTCAAAGCAGCCGATCTCATCTACAATCAATTTTCAACTGCCAACAATGAAGATTACATCAATCATCTTCTGTTATCCGGCATCGAAAGCAAACTAACTGGACAAGCCGTATTAGTAACTGCAGGATATACCATCGGAAGTTATAAAGAACTCAAAGAAATTTTAAAAAACAATTTTGGCGACCGAAGATCCGAAGACAGCCTTCTTCAAGATTTACTACACCTCAGACAAGGAAATCACGAAAACCCAATCGACTTTTACAACTCGTGCATAAGAATGAGAGCCGCCCTATTTTCACATTTAAGTACCAACACAACAGACGAAGCTACAATTAAGGTTAAAGGAGACTTGTACACCAATTTAACTTTAAAGACTTTTCTAAGTGGATTAAGAAACCCCCTTGGATCATTCATACGGAGTCAACGACCAACCACTATGGAAAATGCCCTTAAATATATTAACGAAGAACAAAACGTATGGCATTTGCAATCAGGCAATCAAAGCATTGCAAAACCCCATCACAAACCAAATGTGACACCGAAGTCAAATCAGCAAAATTATTACTTCCATCGTCAACCAATGCCAATGGTTCAAACGCAGTATAGACCAATGATGCAGCCCGTTCACCCACAATTCCAAGTACAACGCCAACATTTTCCAGCACCAATAAGGACACTTCCTGCTTTACCACCACAGCAATCGTCTACAAAACAATTCCCAGCAAAGCAATTTCCATCGCAACCAATTGTTTTTGGAAACCAGAAACCAACAGGAACCAACGTATTTAAGCCTCGAAATATCCAACCTCTCGAGAAGCCTACTCCTATGGATATATCGCGTACTATTAAACAGCCATATTATATTCGACAATCCAATCAACCTAAGAACTTCATTTCCGAAGAACTTTTCTACCATGATCAAGGACCTGTAGAAACCGAAGTACAAGAAGAAGATAACGCTTATGGACTTGCACCTGACGCTGAATATAATTATTATGAACAATCCGAAGAAGACAACAGTTGGATTCCAGCATCAGAAAATGACCCCGAACAGGATTTTTCCCTGACCAGCCCGAACAACAACCTGACCTAATATACGTTAACAATTCGGCATCACCTAAACTACCTTACATATACTTACCGGAACTCAACGCAAAACTCATGATTGACACTGGATCTATGAAAACATTGTTAAATCCCGCTTTCGTACACAAGTATTACTCCGAATATATTTACAACGAACCTTTCCAAATTAGCACTGCACATGCAACGTCAATTCATGATGAAGTAGCTAATATACCATTACCAAGATCCTTCAAGACAAATCAAATGCACAAAATCTACTTATTCAATTTTAATGACAACTACGAAGGACTCATTGGACTCGATTTGTTAAAACAATTGAACGCAAGAATCGATCTATCTACTAATCAGCTAATTACAAGTAACTGTACTTTGCCACTCCATATTCAACCATCAGATGATGAAAAAATACCTACAAGGAAACAGGATAAATTTGAAATAAATATTCCACCTCGATCAGAAAGTATAATTCGATTACCCACCGACAGCCAACTAAAAGAAGCACTATGTGAAAAAAGAAACTTTGGACCAGATTTAATAATCCCAGAAGCATATGTCAAGATTGAAAATAACGCATTTTTGACTACAGTTATAAATACACGAAACGAACCAATTCAACTTAATTTAAAGAAACCAATTCAATTACAACCAATAGTTGAACCTAAGACTATCGAATTAAATCATATTAGTACAAAAGATGTCAAAATCAAATTACGAGAAAACTTAAACAATTTAAGAACAGATCACATGAATGACGAGGAGAAAACGTTAATAACGAATTTATGTGAGGAATACCGAGATATATTTTATTGCAAAGACATTCCATTATCATTTACTAATAAAATTAAGCATAAAATTCGAACAACTGACAATGAACCCGTATTTACGAAAAATTATCGTTATCCATACATTCATAAAAAAGAAGTTCAAACTCAAATGGCCAAAATGTTGAAGGACAACATTATCAAACCTAGCGAATCGCCTTGGAACGCACCCATATGGATTGTACCCAAAAAATTGGATGCATCAAAACAACAAAAGTGGCGAATAGTAGTGGACTATCGGAAATTGAATGAAAAGACAATTGAAGATAAGTTTCCTATCCCCAATATCAACGATATATTAGATAAACTAGGACGAAGCCAATATTTTACCACCCTAGACCTAGCTTCAGGCTTCCATCAAGTGGAAATTGACCCGGAAGACAGAGAAAAGACTGCCTTTTCTACAGATGACGGACATTTTGAATTTTTACGCATGCCCTTTGGCCTTAAAAACAGCCCAGCTACGTTTCAAAGGATTATGACCAACGTGCTAAAAGGACTAACAGATAGCCAATGCTTAGTATACTTAGACGACGTTATAATTTTTTCTACCTCACTTCCAGAACACATTACTAGATTACGTAACGTATTTAATAGAATCAGAGAAAATAATTTGAAAATTCAGCTAGACAAAAGTGAATTCCTACGTAAAGAAGTAGCATATCTTGGACATATAGTAACACCACAAGGAGTTAAACCAAACCCCGACAAAATAAAAGCCATACAAAATTATCCAATCCCAACAACCCAGAAAGAAATCAAAGGATTCCTTGGACTTTTGGGATATTACCGAAAATTCATAAAAGATTTCGCTAAAATGACTAAACCTCTTACGAACTGTCTAAAGAAAGGTAAAAAGGTAGAACACACCCCAGACTTTGTAAAATCATTTCAAAGTGCACAAAACATACTACTAAATGACCCGATACTTCAATACCCGGATTTTGATAAGCAATTTATTCTCACAACCGACGCATCCAATGTCGCCCTTGGAGCAATTTTATCTCAAGGTACACCTGGAAAAGACCTACCAGTAGCATACGCATCTAGAACCCTCAACGAAACGGAGCAAAGGTATTCGACCATAGAAAAAGAATTACTCGCTATAATTTGGGCAACCAAATATTTCCGCCCTTATCTTTATGGAAGAAAATTCACCATTGTTACAGATCACAGACCACTCATTTGGTTAAATTCACTTAAAGAACCCAATTCTAAACTAACACGTTGGAGACTCAAACTGGAAGAATATAATTACGATATTATTTACAAAAAAGGAACCAAAAATTCTAATGCTGACGCCCTCTCTCGCATACAAATTAATCCCATTACACATACAACAAATATTTCTATGATAGCAAATGAAGACGAAGAACTCGACCAACTCCTGGACGAAATTGTAAACAGTGAACGCTTAAACACACCTGAACCGCGACCTGTAATAAATCGACCCGCAAGAATACCAACGCCAATCGATCTCGAAGAATTAATACCTATAACAAGAATCCAACAACCAGAAGACACAGATTCAAATACACAACATACCCAGGAATCATCGACACCTACAATACCTATTTGTGAGGATGCCCTGGAAACGAAAGAAAACCAAATAATATTTCATATGGTTCACGACGAGCCATCGACCCCAAAAATTAAAATGCAAGAAGGACACAAGATTTTAAATGCGGAAATAAATACAACGAATCCTCTGCCTACCCTACGAAAAATATTTTTAGAATTTTGCAAACCCGACACATCATACTACCTGTTCTTTCCAGAAGATGAATTATACAAGATTACATGCCGATTAACAATCGAATTATTCAGTGTAAACAAACCAAGATTATTTAGATGTTTAAATAGAGTTAAACATATTATCGACAAAGAAGAACGATATGGACAAATAAAACTTTACCACGAAGGAAAAACTAATCACCGTGGAATTCAAGCAACTTTATTAGCGTTAAAGCGTAAATTCTATTGGAAGAACATGGAAAAATCAATCTCAGACTACATTAATAACTGTGCAGAATGCAAAAAACAAAAATATGATAGACAACCTACTAAAGCCCCTTATAATGTCACGGACACTCCGGATAAACCGATGCAGGAATGCCACATAGATATATTTTATATCGACAATAATATGTTCTTAACAATTATCGATAAACTTTCAAAATTTGCACAAGTATATCACCTGAAAGATCGAAACAACGTAACCATAGTTCGGAAAATAACAAAATTTATATCACAATATGGTACACCAATAAAAATTATAGGAGACGGAGAATTTAACGGAATAATAATACAAGAACTACTTGCTTTTCACAAAATTAATTTGCACATTACAACGCCTGGACATCATGAATCCAACAGTCCCATCGAAAGACTACATTCAACCCTGATAGAGCACTACCGATTATTGAAAAGTCGACATCCTAAGGAAGAACCTAAAACTTTAATGCGATATGCCATAATCGCATACAATAACACTATTCATACAAGCACCAAAATGACACCCCACGAATTACTTTTCGGACATACTATGTCACAGGATCCCTTTTCAGCTGATTTCGAACAACAACGAGTATGGTATTACACCGCTAATCACACTGAAAAAATGAAATATTTATATGAACAAATTAAAAGACAGCAACAGCAATTAAAAGAAAATTACATTTTAAAATTGAATGCAAAAGAAAATAGAAAACACTCCTACCAAGTTGGACAACAAGTTTTACTAAAAACCGATTCCCGAAGAGGAAAAGCCAAACCAAAATTTATCGGACCCTACGAAATTATATCTATAACGCCGCATCATGTATGCACACTTAAAAATAATAAAGGAACAAGACAGGCACATGTCAACAATTTACGACCCTTTGTTACAGATTCCTCTGCTTTAGAATCTGCTACCCCGCAGAACCAGGATTCACGAACCTCAAAAACAATCCAGGTCTTTACTTCAACAGGCTTGGTACGGCACAAATAAAAAAGGACCAATGGACCCTCATTAAGACTATCGATTGTTCACCTTTATTAATCGAATATGAAAAACTAAAAGAAAATGTAAATTACCTCAAAAAACCATTAGAATCGGAAAATCATGGACCCATATATAAATTAGAAAGTCATAATTATCTGCTCGTTTTGGAAAGTCTATTAATAGAAATTCAAAAGAAAATTGAACATTTGTTTCCCAATCACGTTCGGAAAGTCAAAAGAGGTGCAATAGACGGTTTAGGAAGCCTAATCAGCTTTATTACCGGTAACCTCGATGCTGAAGACGGAAAAAGAATAGATCAAGCCTTAAATTCCCTTCAAAAGAATCAACATAAATTAGAAGAGATCACAATACGCCAAACGTCATTGATGACCCAAGCTATCGACAAGTACAATCAAACATTATTTAAATTAGAAACTAACCAGAAAATTCTTCAATTTCGACTTCTACAAATTGAATCAGCCATCAAAACTACAGCATTACACGATATCGAAAATTATGCACTAATTAATCTCCATTCGGTACAACTTCAGTTGGCCACTTTATTGAATCTTCTGTTAGAAATTCTGGATACGCTTGAAGAAGCAATCACCTTCGCTAAATTAAATATTTTACACCCTTCTATCGTGGAACTTAAGGATCTACGAACTGAACTTGAATTTATCTCAAAACAACATATACTGTACAGACTCCCATATGAACCTTCGATTGATCTTAGTGAATACGATCATTTAATCGACGTAAAGGCATATAGAAAAGGAACTAATTTAGTCTTCATACTCGAAATACCTCTGAGTGCTAATGACACTTACGACTACTATCAATTGATTCCCTTACCAATACCAAACAACAACACTTTCCACATGATAATTCCTTCAAAACCATACATCCTATTCAATAATAAATTCAGTGTAACAATTAATAATATGTGCACAAAAGTGAAACAAGGCCTCTATTTCTGTGAAAACGTTGATCAAGATTTAGAAAAAGACGAAAGATGTGCGGTTGACCTTCTTAATTTTAAGGGAACCACAGATTGTAAAATCTATAGATTTAAGTTAAATACAGTTAAAATGCATAAAATAAGTAATAATGCCTGGTTATTGATCACTCCTAAAGAATTAATATTCGATGTAAGTTGCAGTAATAATAGTCCTTACAAACAACCTCTTTTTGGAACCTATTTAATACAATTGCCGAAAGAATGCAAGGTAACCAATCATGAATATACCTTATCGACAAATAATTATAAGAATGAATTCATTAGAAATATTAACCTGCCTTCTTTAAACATAACAATGTATACACTTAAAAATTACTTTCCAGAAATACCTACCATTGAATTAAAACAAATCGATTTAAATTATTTTCAGTCAATAAAAAATCAATTCACTCAATTATCTAAAGAAATTGTCCACAATGACTATGTGCTGCCCACGCATTTCGGAATAAGCTCTTTAACACTTGTAGTTATATTTTTGTTTGCTTTTGTTATGTTTAGTATAATATTATATTGTAAACGTAACTGCCTCTTAGACAAGTTGACCAACATCGTAAATAAATCGAATCCAAAAGAGATTCCTTTAGAACTGCAAAAATTGAAAAATCCTATTCCATAGATGATTTTCCAATCTCGGTCGGGAGGTGTTACGTATTAATTACATGCTTGCATAAACGCATTATCTGTCGACACATGTGAGAACGCTGATAATGAGTTTATCTTGTCTTACGGATGTCCCACGTAATTGTTATCACTAGTTTAGTTGCATCGCAGACTTCGTGCTTAGAACATTGTACTTTTTTGCTTTGTAACCCGTAAGGTAATAAATTGAATAAAAAAGATTTTTTTTTATTATCTTTCGTCAATCAATAAACATCTCTCCGGAGAGGGGTCATGAGCATAGAGAATGCATAATAATTGCACCTCTTTTTTTTATTTCTAATTTAAGTGCCTCAACTGCATAGGTCATTGGCACTTCAAGTTACATATAATAAACTTTACAATAAGTTAAACTTGTTGATTGTTTTTAGATACGTTATAACTTTGGGTAGATCGCTAGAGGTATTGAGAATACACTGAAGGTTCTTGTTTGATAAATCACACATAGTTCTTTGGTTAGTGTACTTTGGGCACTGTATTAAAAGGTGTTTCACTGTTAATTGTGTGTCACAATCTTCACATCGGGGGGGATTTTTCTTCTCCATAAGGTAGCCATGTGTTAATCGCGTATGGCCGATCCTAAGTCGTGTTATGATGACTTCTTCCTTCCTAGTGAGGGGTTTTGTTGTCTTCCACATTGCGGTATCGTTTTTTATGGATCTCAGATTGTTTTCGCATAGTGACAATTCTCTTTCCCATTTTGCTCGTATAATTTTCTTGATGTATGTTTGGCAGTCTTCTTTTGTAGTTCGATTATCGTTTAGCGTTTCTGTAGATGTGAGAGCACGCTTGGCATGTTGATCTGCTTCATTATTTCCTGTGATATCTTTATGAGATGGTACCCATACGAAGACGATTATTTTTTTCCATTGCGACAGGTTCAATAGAGTCGAGTGTATTTCTTGAACATATGGATGTGTTGAATAAATGTGCTGTATTGCAGTAAGGGATGCTAGAGAATCTGTTATTAATATCCAGTTTTTTTCGGAACGTCTTGTTAATATACAGATTGTCCGAAATCCGTTTTGAACATAGGAAAGTAATGAGTGCGACAAGGAACACATAAACAAAATGAGTAGCAGGACAAAGATAGGACGTAATCATGGCTAGCTAAATTTCTAAATTAAAATTAAGTCAATGAAACAAAAACACTTCTGTCAAATATTTTATCTGTCATCAAGAGTATAAAGTGAGGTTTAAATAATTAAAATAATTATGTGAATAGTAAACAATAGTATATTTAAACCTCACTTTATACTTTTAATAACAGCTAAAATATTTGACAGAAGCGTTTGTTTGTTTCATTGACTTAATTTTAGTTGAAAAATTTAGCTAGCCATGATTACGTTCTGTCTTTGTCCTGCTACTTATGTTGTTTATGTTTTCCTTGTCGCACTCATTAATTTCCTATGTTCAAAACGGATTTCGGACAACCTGTATATTGGGTTGCTTGCGAAATAGCGTACAGTTCTGCTGAGAAAATGGTTGATTTATCACTTAGTTTATATATCTTGTTGAAGTTATCACCGACGACCGCACATCCTACCGCTTCACCAGATTTAGAACCGTCGGTATAGATTTTATTGAAGCCGCTGTATTTTGCAAGGAGTTCGTTTAATAAACTGTGGTACACAGATGACGGAGTACTGGTTTTGTTATGTTTGGTCAGGCTTAGATCAAATTCGGTTAAGGGGAGCATCCAAGAAGCACCTCTTTGTTATGAGCAATAATAACTTAGTTCTTAAGGGTGCCAGGTTCAACAATTTATATTATTACGCTCCACCGAACCACATGAAGTAGAAGATCTGCGACGAACAAGAGACAATAAGAAGATAAGAAATGCTCAAAGAACGACTACAATACCCAGAAAAACGTTTTAAGTGCATTAATAACACGGGTCAATATACGCAAGCTTGGGATGTGTTGTCAGGTGCGCAAAAAATTAAGACAATTAAAAGGGCTGACCTTAATGGCTGTGCTGCGTGTTGGAAAAACGCAAGCGGATTACTGCCGCTAGTGATTGATATACTTAGCAAATAGCTAAAGGTGTATCGAGCAAACGATAAAAGACAGAGATAGAGAAAAGACGAATATAAACAGGAAAGAGAAAAGAGTAGTCCTGCAAATAAATTCAACAGAGCATTAGCTCACGTGGAAACAGATATAATCGAATCCTATATAAAATTTTCAGAAGCTACAATATCCTGTAGCAAACATAGGCCAGCAGCGACACATCGAACCAATCAAACCGGATCTATCCCAGAATCGATGGTCTCCAAGAGAAGAATTCTAACTTCGACTCACAAACGTCCATCTCAAACACGTGGTATAGGTTGGAAATCAAAGTAATGATTTCAAAATTTCCGAAAAGGAAATAGTCAGACACTATACTCCACCTCGAAAGTGCTTAAGGGAATGTGCTGAAAGCAAAGGTCGTTTCTCGTGAATCCAAATGTCACTAAAGCTATTTGGGTGACCTGAAACCACGACGGCGTTCGAAGTAGCTGTACCTGTGGTAAAATCGAGAAAAGAATTCAAATTGTTATTTTTAGCTTTTGAAAAAGCTATAAGCGGCTTCAAATGATTGAGTTATTTAGTAAACATTTGTCATCACATAGAATAATTTCATAGCGACAGCAACATATAGTTAATTGTTATTACATGGAGATGATTTTTTCATGCATCAAGTAATATACGTTGTGCTCACCAAATGCAGATAAGATGTTTTGACAGAGTAGTACAATCTGGAAAATTGTTTTGCGCCACCTGTTGATCGAAAGCTTGGAGGTAAAGTGGAAAGCCTTTTAGCAGAATATTAATATTTCCTAGCTTGAGAAAACGCTGCCTGACTGTATCGCAACTTGCCTTAGGTCTTCAAATTACTAATTATTTTCTGGAAAGATCACTGTCTATTTACAGTTTAACTCATAGTAAAGTAATATCTTACATAAACCAGAAGTCCACTACGCCGGCGGGCGAAATTATAAAAATGCACAGAACAATGCACACTTTATATTACCTTGCTGGTGACATCACGCTATCGTACAATATAAAGAATATACTCAATTCAACATGTCCTAACTAACTGCATACCCATCCGAGCTTGAAGAAATTTGACAACTTACAATTTTTAATTGCTTTTAACAACCGTGTGTCTATGTGCTGTGCGTACTGAAAAAGGGGAAGAACCAATGAGCTAAACTGTTCACTGAAGGTAAATATTTTAGATTAATTTCGACGTAATTTAACGGACAAGTAGGTTAGGCACAATCTAAAACGGGGCAAATTATATTAACTATCACACTTAGGTGATTTTTTGACCCGCCAGTCATACTCCGCCCGCTAGAAAATGTTACTGGGGTAGGAGAAAGCAAAAGGGACAGCAGCGTGCAGTGGAGGGTGCCATAAGAATAGCTTCTGTACGAAATGGCATTAGAAAAACGTCGCATACAGGTTAATTAGAAGAACTTTCGAATAGGACACTTTGAGGACGTCCCACAAGTGCCTTTTGTTAATCCGACATTGGTCGAAACGTCGACAAGACTTGGCAGGGAAATTCGAGACGGGGTGATTGACCGGACACAGTGTGCCTTTGCGCACAGAACTCCACGACTTGAAAATAGCTTCATTACAGCAATATCGAATTAACCTGACGATTTTGTAGTTTACATAACACCTTGTGGTTTGCAGAAGATGTATCACTGACAGAAGAGTGGAAATTATATTTAGATAATTAAAATAAATATTTCGACAGAAAGTCTTTAAAGCAACAGTGATAGAGATACACGTGTTGATGGCCGACCGAGGCTCCCAAGCTATTCTAAAAGATACCAGTTGGTACTGTACTGTATAGTTCTTTATTGTTTTTATTTATCTGTTTTCTATTCTTTGGTTATACGAGTCTCATATTCTGAAAAAAAAACATACTAAAGTACAGAATCATGACACAACACAAATGTCCGCTTAAATTAAAAATCTTCTAGGCAATCCGTAAATCATCTGAATCATCTAGAAATGATACAAGGAATTGATTGGAATTTTATAGTTTTTTAATAAACGTAATCATCAAATTGAGCAATATTAACCGTTTCTGTTGGAAGAACATTCGAAGACAACACCGAAAATTTGTCGTGGTCTTCTACCTTGCCTAACTTTCTTTGAATTTTTAAAGCAGATTCTGCCATGCAAGGTCTGTTTGTATTTTCCTTGTTCCTAACCTACATGTGCGTTGACATTTTTGTCACAAACTCTAGAAAGGTTGCTCAGAGTAGTAGATTCTTTGCAAGCAGGTTAGATTTTTGATATTATCGCGATTTACATAATTACACTGTAGTATTTCGAATTTTACAGCAACGATTAATAAAGCTGTTCAAGTGTTGGGTGTTTCAGCAAAATATAGTATTTAATGCTAAATCATACGGTGCAGTTGGCCTCGGAGATCCTTTATCTGACCTAACGCGCTTATGGGGCAAATACGCAAATGATCTAGAATTTTCTCTTCATTTAACAAAGAAAATAGATATAAACATAATTTTAGATCACCTTCTTGATTGCTTCATTCTCTTGTAACGCCAGGGAAAACAATCCTGGGATGTCCTGTAGTTAAATATACATTTGAACTAACTGCCGCATATATCACTACGTTCTTTTTTTAGGGAAAAAACACAGCATCAATGGTAAAATGTTGGACAGCACGTTTGTAATATTGTTTAATCTTGAATATATGTCATAAGATTCAGCAAGCAAGCTAAAAATGTACAGTGATTAGTTTTAGAATACAATTTTCAACCGCCACTGTTTTTAAAGATAAATTAGACATTTCCGACGTGCTTGGATTTAGCACCAGTTATATTTTCCACATACTGATATAGCAAGGGATTTGCAGACAGCTCACGGACATCGCAATCCTTTGACGAATGTGACATCTTGCACTGCTTGTTGTCTGGAAAGCAAAGCAACTGAAAGCTTACCAAAATCCAACGCAACGGAGAATAGGCAGCAGTGTTTGGGTATTAACTAGTTAATTTCATCAATTTGCGAGACTTAGTCTTTTTGTTTATTCATATGTGAGTGAAGCAATATGCTAAACTGACATACAGATTTAAATTAGTCCAGCAAATATTACTGTTACTTTTACAAATGCTTCCTTATGCACCCGGAATATTAGTTTTTCATTATTTTTAAAAATCAATAAACCAAAGTAGTTGACAACGGCTTAAATCCAAATGTTTCGTTCATAGAGATCCTTCTAGAAGATCGAGGCAGATTGTGAAACATACACAATTTATAGACTATTGCTGATTATCTACCTCCAAGCTACAATTAAGAGTTGATATGCAAAAAGTCATTGCGACTACTAGTCCTTCGGCATTTTATCAGAAACCTGCAATTTTTATACGTCCACACAAATACTGAAAACCGAAGCTTTAGTTCGTTGGTAGCGGTAGTAATAGTCTACGAATTTATTAGGTACATTTGCATTCCTTAATCACGCACGACACGCGAAGAATTTCTATAATGACATTTTGCAAGCCGAAGTTAAATTCAGACCTTTAATATTTGTAATTTGAAAAATAATAGAGAATAAGTTATTCTGTAGTTTCTGTAGTTCGTTAATCCAGCGAGAACTACTACTATTCGAACTTTATTTAAGGGCTTCCATTGATTTCGCAATTACGTGACGCCTTTCAAGCCTGGATTAAAAAGGAGTGAGTTGTAATACAGCTTCCAGTTTTGCATTAAAAACATTATGGCTTTATTCCACGTGACGATTTAAGTCGTCATTTATTTTATACTTGTATGTGAAGGTATCGAATGGCAATTTATTTTCTAAAAAGGCTGCAAGAACTGACTTATTGCAGTCGTTATTCAAGCAACGAGCGCTGCAAACTATGTTCATTATGTTACACTTCTGTTTTAAGGTTTCCGCCTCTTTGATAATGGGCAACTCTATCATAGACGTCTTTTGAAAAATGATATCTATAAACAGTTATAGTGCTTGTCTAAGTAAGATTTGTCATATATTTATCTATATTTGCGAAAGCTTTTCAAAATTAATAAAGCGCTGAATATAATATTGTAATGGTTCACTGCCCATAGCAATTCTGATTGCCTAATTAACTAAATGAATACGATCAACATGAGCACAGAATTAAATATTTTATTTATTGCAAGATAATCAGTACTTTATATTAATAACAGCGCTTGACGTGAGCAGCAGTAACTAATAATTTGAGAGATACGAGTTAACATGAAATAAAGCAGCTTTCAGAGGGGTTACGTTCAGAGTTTCAGATATGATAAAAGTTCCGAAAGGCCAGTGCAATTTAATTTGTAACTGACGGATTTGAGCTTATTAATGTCAGATATAATATGAATAAAATGATGCAGAATAATTTGTTAAGTACAGAAAGACAATGAGCGTAATGTATTAAAAGTGTAAGCCAGCAAACGGTAGCTGAAAGATAAACGAAACAGAGGTAGCAAAATAATGATTGCAAAGAGCAATGAAAGATGGAGGGCAACCAATCGAAAGACAGTTAGTGAGACGCGAAATGAACTCCAAGTGTATCAGTGCATTATAAGCAAACGTAATTTCAAAGGCAGAGCAAAGTGTAGTGACATTATTCCAAGAAAAACACAATTTCAGTAGTTAGGCAAAAACATGACATCAAAACTGTAGTCCATAAGGTTAAACATGTTATCAATCCTAATTTCCTTTGAAAATCTAGTTGCTAAGTTACACGATAGTCTTTTCTTAATAAGAACCAAACAAGCCTGTAAAATTTGTGTTCGGGCCAGATTGAGCTCCTCACTTTATCGCATAGAATTATAAATAAAGAGCCTTTAGTTATACCAATTGTATGTAAAGTTATTAACCAGTGTGCTGGGCATCTCCTGGTATAATTTGCCAAGTGTTAAGAGGTCCAAGTGAAGCAGTTTAGCCAGCAGCAAAATTCGTCCAAGTGCGAGTGACTTCGAGGCTCCATTTACTTAAGTAAGGATCATCGCCCAGCAAGAATAGTCCCTGCTGCGTGTAGGGAAGACCTTCAGGAGCCCGAACGTGTAGAAATTCCAACCAACAAGCCATCCCTAAGTGCACAATTCTCGTGGCGTCATTGAAAAGAGTATCCGGTGTCAGAGAGGTCTCCGATTAAGGTAGGATTCCACAGGAAGCCTTTGCTTCAGCCTCAGAATTCGCGGCGTTCATCAAGTGGAGACTGGCTGCGAGGTGTAGCGCCATGTTCCAATGGTCCAGATCCGTCCAACTTCGAGAAATTCAGTTAGCGTCCTTTGAAAGTGCAAGATGATGCTGCATTTTTCAGTTTTGGTCGGATACAGAACGATCGCGCGTGGATTCCGACGTCACACTAGAAACAAAACGAGTTTAGCAGTTGCTACGTCACAGTATTAATATTTACCTGATGCTTCCTTCCCATTTTGGTGTTTCTTGCAACCACAGATCGTTTTGTGGCTGAGCGAAATTTAGAGGTTATCTAAACGTCAGATGGAAACTGTGCATTTGCCCTAATACCCTAGTTAAATTGACATACAACGAGTTATTTGTCATACAAAGTTTTTCTTAATCTTATGAACTTACACCCTGAACCAAGTTTGTCTAATGTTCTAAGGAGCTAAGCCTGAAATTATTGCGGATAGATAAAACAAGCAAGAGCAATAAGCCATTTATCTGTAATTTTCCCTGAGTTTGACAGGCAGGTTTGTAATTGAATCCAATGCTATTTATAAAGTGTAGTATCTCTTGCCATTAATTATTTTATTTAAAAACTATTATTTACTTAATTTTATATATCTACAAGGTCACTTAACACAAGTAAAGGACCTCGTTCAGTATGTAGATAATACCTCCGTTACTGCTATAGTGTTGTAACGTTATGTAATCCTTGCAAGTTTCGTTTGACGTTCAAAATCGAATTCCTGATTACTTTACTTTATATAATTATCACTTCCCGGGGGTAGCCCTGAACCAAGATTGTAAACGTTTATTTGCCTTAACTAAATGTAAAAAGTAAAATAAAAGTCCTGGGTTTAAAGATGTACATTATTAATAAAAATCTGGTGTGATACACGCACACGACTTCCTTTTACAGTGATCTTAGGGGGCTTTTGCGAGTGGTATCTGCATTCCGGGTAGAGCAGCGTTCGCTGGTGACAAATACAAAAGGTTCTCCCTGCGACGGGAACTCGAGTGGCTAGAAACACGCCACAATTAAACAATCTATAGTGTGATCAATAAGTAATTTCATCTAGTGTGGCTGTGGAATAAATAGTTCCTAATTGATCAATGTAACTATAACTCACTTAAACATCAAATGTCGTTTGACATGAAAATAAATTTTGATCATATTATAGTTTCAGTTCCGGGTTTCTCCAGATTATAGGATTGATAAGGCATAAGCCGAAATGATTTTGAGGCAGTTTACAACCACACTAGACCGGGCAAACAACAACCGCCTTTCATATTTCTTTCTTCTTTGTAGTAGTATACCTCACGTCTGTAGTGTCCAGGTTAATGCATGTATCTCCACTCTCTGTGGTTGCTTGCCTTTCGAATTACTTGACGAACTGGATTTCCTTTTTGATGTTTTGATTTTTGGCATTACCATCTCTGATGACCTACCCCTCAGCTTTTTCCATCAATTTTTCCTTGGATAATGAGTGCAGCTATGCCTTCCCCTCCTCTCGTGATGTATCGAAAGACGTAGGATTCTGTTATTCTAATACCGAATTGTTGGTGAAGTGTGTTGTTTAGGGATCTATCTCCTTCTTGTCACTTTCCCTAGCCGTTCATGTTTCTATAAATACAGTCGATTATCGTTATTACTAATATTTCCTTTATCGTCAAGTGATCTTCTGGCCTTTCCAAATAATTTTTATCTCTTCAGAGCACCCATTCATGGTATCATTGGTAATTATGAGATTGTTAATCGTTCCGCCATCAACTGATAATCGCCTATCCCATTCATCTAATGCAATTTCATTTGTAAATATATATATATATATATATGGCTATTTCTCACATCGCTTATTATCCAATCAAATGCCATGATTTTTTAAAATTCAACCAATTACTTGTTTTTATATTGCCAAAAATCAAAATTTTGCCTTGGGATTTTATCACTTTCGTTTACCACTTGTATCCATGGCAACCACTAAATATGTTGTCTTAATCAAGGTGGTATTTCAAAAACGTCATTTAAACTGTCATTGTGCATCAGTATAGATGTTAAAATGAACCGATATTTGGGACATAGTCCACAAAATCTATTTTGGACTCATGATTTTGCTCGGAAAATGTTTTACTCAAGATTTGTTGTTTTTTTGGCATTGCCCCTCGACAAACTAATTTTGTGGCATTGCCAAAACAAAATACTTTCGTAAAACATTTTTACTGGCAAAATCATTTGCTCTTAATACATTATTACTGAAAAAGGCCTGAGAAAGTACACAACCTTGTCATACGCCGGCTTCCACTATAAATTGCGTTGATCGAACTCCATAACTTTGCACAGTAGCTTTGTTGCACTCCTAGAACGTTCCAATGAGTCTAGCAAAATGGTCAGCTACGAGGGAATCATCCATACGTAATCCCATTCTGCGATAGCGAACGTCAGTCGGCAATGAACGAAAACAATATAGTTATTAACTTCTCCAGCCTCTTGAACAATTCTCGTTCCATTCACAATCTATCTGCTTTATACTCCCTTTCCTTTTCACATCTAAATTTGTTGTTTAAAGTAATTTTACTTGAGGGTATTACTGCAATTGGGGGTGGTTATTACAACTAGTACTGTCCAATCGAGACGCCATCTATCAGTACGGGTACGCCATATTTTCCTGCGTACCTATACCAAGATAGACCTATAAACGAACCTTCAGCATTGCATATGGAGGTATGTCATTCAGGCCTCACACTTTCAGCATACGGGATCTTGTGTATTCAATGGTTTCCTGAGACAGCCCAACTTTACCTGAATCCCTATACAAACGTTCTCCAAATTCCTATATCTGTACTAAGTTTCCAGTTTTCATATTTAATTAGACAGCTTTCGGTACTGTACTGTAGAGTTTCTAGTTTTATTTTGGCAAAGAGATCTTTTACATGATAGCGGTCTACATAATTCTGAATTTATGGTCAGATATTTGAATAGTATTTATTTCTGTTCTGAAAGTCGGTTGAATATTGCTGTTTAATCGTGCTAGTTTAACTATCATTAATGCTGTGCCCATCAAATTATTTCAAGTTTTCTTCTTTCTTGTACTAAATTTATCATGTCTACATGATCCAAATTTGCTTTCTATTATGTGTTCCATTTAGAGTCTCCCCTAGTGCGTCTGAGACTTGTTGTTTTATATAGATTCTACTTTCTTCAGAAGTGGTAGTAGGGGTGCGAGTACACGAAAAGGATCTTGATAAAAAAAGTAAAGTTCAGGGCGCGTCATTCCTCACGTGGAGTATGGCCTCAGACACGGCAAGTCAGGGTCGCCGAAATATATCTTTCCGAAACTCACCCAATCTGGCACACCGTTAACAGCGTACTGGGTGTTGTGGTTAGCATCACGCCCTACTTCCACAACTGTGGTTTCGGTACCCAATGTTTAAAGCGACTGGGTGAGCTGCTCGCCAGTGGCCAGATGTGGGGATCGAACCCCGTACCGTTGCACCGCAGCCTGAGCTCCCCCTCGGCCACGCTGGCAATTGGATGTTGATAAGGCTTCCTTTAAAAAGATGTATAATATTATCGTTCTGTTGTATGTGCTGCCTTTTTTATGTGTCTCTATTAAATAACGTGTAGATAAATATATGTACATGTAGAGTCTTGCTTTAGAGCAGTGATTCCCAAAGTGGGCGATATCGCCCCTTGGGGGGCGCTGGTACGATCCAGGGGGGCGATAGTAGCCTTGGGTGCATTTGGGGGGCGGTGAATAAAAATAAGGGGGCGGTGAAAGCTTAAAGAAGGAAGAAAAAAATAAGAAGATTTGGAAAAACCACTCGTACATATTTCATCTGTTGTGTAACATAGTTAACATTATTTTCCAAATAAACACACAAAATGCAAGTTACAGTTTTATTTATTTCATGAATACTATTTACCGTTATTAAATGTTCTTATTCTTCTTCATACCATTTATTACCCTTTAATACACCATCCAGAAAGTAAATACCTTTATAATAAAGGGCTTTTATTATTAAAATTTGCTTTTACTGAAAATATAGGTTACAAATTCAGAAAAGATTTGTTTATTTTAAAAATATAATTTTCTCTAGCAATAATAATTTATACTAAATTTCTATATGGTATGTTTTATTATAACATTTCATAATTGACTTTTTCAGGTAATCATTTGAGTTTGGCTTTCACTTTAGTTATTCCGATTGTCAGTTAATACCAATTAAAATCTAAGCTCTGATGTTACCAAACAACTATCCCAACTAACTCAACTTATATGCTCGAACCTTTTTAATAAACTATTCACAATTTAACAGTAACTGTATCTAATGTATCATTCATTAAACAATTCTCAAATATTTATGTTGTACTTTTAATGTATAAATATCCCCTTTTTACTTATTAATTGCTAATTTATTTATTCTTTCAAAATAAGTTCCTACCTAGAAATACTTTTATAGATAATTATTAGTCCAAGAAGCTACCACTACAATATCCTACCACTACAATATCTTTCTGTTTGTTCGCTTAAAGAATGAAGATTTCCAGGGGGCGCTGAGTAATTTTTTTTCTTAAAAGGGGGCGGTAAGACAAATAAGTTTGGGAACCACTGCTTTAGAGGTTAGTTAATACAGTTGCAGTAAGCTTCTCAGTAACACTATACCGTGCCAGTGTAAAGCCTGGAACTATCTAAATAGAACTTTTATCAAATGTTTTTGAAAGGCATGCTTGAATATGTCAATTTTTATTTTAAATATAAGACATATTTTACTGTAACTTTCACTTTCAGATTGTCTTTTGTGTTTGAGTTATGACCTTCGCCATACTTTTTTTGGGAGGAATTTGGACAGAGCATGAAGGTTGAAGATCAAATACGCTAAAAAAGTATGCTACGTTATTTTGAAATCTTAGAAAACATCGTATGGTCAGCGTATCCCCTCATTACTAAAATTTCAATTCGTTCTTTTTCATTTAAGTAAGAGCACACAGGAAGAACAGATAAACAAACTATGAAGAACTGTCATAATTTTAGGGTAACTCATTGTTTCATGGCTACTTAATTTTTATTCGATTTTTGTTTTAATAGTTGAAAAGCGACTTTCTCGAAAATTTCAAAATACAGCATCATACCTTTTCAGCGTATTTGGTCTTAGAATTTCACGCTCTGTCCAAATTCATCATAAAAACTTAGGGCTTCCATTTAAAAACATTATGGGTAACGTCATAACTCAAAAAAAAAGTATCTAAAAGTGACAATTACAGTAAAATATGTCTTAATGAAAATAAAAATGGACGTGTTCGAGGTTTTCTTTCAAAAACATTTGCTAAAAGTTCTATTTATATAGTTCCAGAATTTACAGTCGCAGGGTATAGAAAACAAGATGGTAAACCGCAACGGTCGTTATTGAGGGGTTTTACTGGACCTCTACTGAATTTTAAAAAAATACATACTTTTTCCTTTGTTTCAGGTAAGCTCCGGAAATATACTACCAAAATTCCCATTTAATATGGTGAGTGCTACCTTTACAAATTAGGCAATTTAACTATTCTTCGGACTGTATGATTGTAACCCTGCCACTAGTTGTTAGTGGTGCCCTTCTGTATGGAAATTTTAGCGTTGTAGCCCGGAAATACATTTTACGGAAAATAATGCTTGCTGCGCAATATTTATTACGTAATCCTACCATGCGAACTTTCCAGTGCGCTGCCCTGTAAAAAGATGGATATTAGTCGGCATTTTGATTAATGTCTGGGATTTGCTGCTTGTAAGGCACGTGACGTGCTGCAGACGTTTTTCCGGAATTCTCGAGTCAGCGTACACTAGGTGAGCAAATTGGGCCAGCTGTTTGCAGCAAGCCCTAATTTACGATCATTTCTGCGTTAAAATGCTAAAGGGCAAGAGGCGGTGGAAAGGACCTATGGAGGAACAAAGTTGAATTTGCTCCACACAGCAACCGGCATACACTGCCTGGGCTGCAATCCGCTTACTGTTAATGTATAATTTAGACTTATTGTAGTGCAAAGGTGACGGATTAACTGTAATTTAATTTCGTACAAGCGATGTAGTTATGTAAATGAAGATGCCGACTTTGTTTAACTCGATTATTCGAAGAACGCCCTCGCATCTGTCATACCTTTTTCAACGCTAATTAAGTGTGGGATTCGGTTAAACCGCTTTGGGGTAGTTGTGACACACGCTGCTTGTGATTTTTGTGGCGGTTTACAACCTTGCGCGGATTTAGGGAATAAAAATAAGCTCCAGCTTAATTGGCTAAATAATATTTTGTACATTTTTTATTTTATCATTCGGTTGGCTTCTCTATTATGGATATTAACGATACAAGTATGATTATGAGCATCTTAACGAAACGAGTTTCATTAAGTGCCACAGGTAAAGGTATATTGTTCAATATTCTATCTTCATCAATAAATTCTCGCTCAATGTATTCTTGTTTTTCTAAAAAAGATTGCGTTAATAAAGATCTTAACGATACTCAAATTAATTTGGTAAATAGTCTATAAGAACACCGATGAAGATAATAGTATTTAACGGTATTAGACCTATATTGATCATATAACAGACGATAATAAATTTGGTGGACGAGGCCGCTTAGGCCGAGTCTAATACGTTATCCCAGCCCAGTCCAGCCTTAAACAGGTTTGGCTTTATAGGCGGAATAGCATATTTTCTCGGCCAGTTCGGAAGAATTCACTGCTATAGGTGCAACAGAGAGGGAGAGTCGTCCAGATCACGACAGTTTTAGCATGCTAGGAAAGAATCGGTATACGGAAAGCTTGATGGGTGAAAGCCCAGCTATTCAGTGGTATATCGAAAAAGAAAGTTTGATCAACACAATGATGTGGAAGCAAAGGCTTTCAAAATTGTTTATATTACACCTTAGTTATTATATTCGAAAGAAGTTGAAGTTCCCAAAGGATTCTGGGAATATACCTTCAGCTTCTAACCCACAGTGCCTATTCTCCTCGTACACGTGGCAGAGACCGGTGTTATACTAGCATAGTCTAAATGGTCTACATAAAAAGGAATACATTGACTGATTTCTAAGTTAACAAATAATAAAGGAAGTTAAAATCGATGTTCCATCGTCCTCCGTTCATGGTAACCAATTTTTTCAAACACCAACCCATAATGTTGATAAAGATTTATCAACCGAAAGTAGGCGCTGATATCAATCAAAATTTAGTGTAAATTAATCGTTTCAGTAGAGCGATACGTATAAATAATGGAAAATTACAAGTGATACTACAAGATTGGGGCCGCCTACAAACCTTTGAAATTGTAATCTACAGTTCCAAACCAAGGGACATTTTATATTCTAACCGAAAAAATTATATAGCAGTCTCTAACGTTCTAAACGGCGCTATAATTGTATTCACGTTGTGGAAAAAATGTAGCAAAGCGTATTCCACGCCGGCGCCGATGCATTGTTATTAATTACTACTGCCCTCTCTTATAACCAGCTAGCACAATATCAATGATATCTCTCATAGCTCATTTACCCTAGTCGTGGCTAAGGAAACCCTTGATGAAATAAACGAACTCAACACCTGACCTGGACTTGCACTAAGTGGAAAAAATCAGCTCCCTAACTGTGCTTAAACGGAAATTGCTTGACTCGCAAATGAGTTACAAATTGCTTAAGTGTATCAATAAAAGACAACGCCAACTGTTAATAAACCCAAATAGTAAACCAGAAGCGAGTAAAAGCTTGGTCCACACATTTCATTTAGCAATAATGTGTGTCTACGTGCAGAAAGCTGTTTCTACTACGCATTTGTATTAACATTGATGAAATCATCCAGCTGAGAGTTGTTCCTATAACTTTTATATACTACTAGTACACGGTAAATACACCACCACGATGGCACATAAAACAATAATATGGAATTAGCTGACAGCTGCTTCAACAACACCTTTGCGCTAGCAACACACTGCCCATATACTCAGTCTTAGTATGCACTAAAAACAAAAAAGCTTGCGCGTAAGCGCAATAGCATGCCAAGAATTATGCAACCTCTGCTTCTGGTAAATGATTTAATTTGGTCGGAATCACACACCTTCAGTGACGAATGCCGAATGCTAATTGGGCAGCATCTATACTGTCGGCTACCACGGTTCTCCACGGCGATGCCTTCGGTATTGACGCTGCCGCCTTGGTCGGCTCCTGGCTGCAATTCTTCCTCTTCTAATTAAGTCTATAACAGTGGTATTTTAGGGTACTAACAACAAGGTGATATCACTAACGCTAACATAGACAAAAATACTGTAGCATCTTACGTCAATCGTAGAATAGTCTCATACAACAGCAGCGTGACATGTTGATTAAAATCTTCGAGCGAGTATTTCAATAAACGGATCAACCATAAGTAGCCTGCTTCAGTAGCACAGCTGTCAAACCTGCACTGCAGGTCAGTAACAAATAACTAGTGTAACCAGCAAGAAAGAGTTATTACTAATAAACATTATACCAGGCACCTTCTATAGAAAAGATAAAAATTGTATTCGAAAATTGACAGTAGCAGAGATACTTGATCAATGCTAACTGGAAATGTTAAATGCTTCCGCTAACAATTATGATATAGCACAAAAACTGTTAATTATATAGCACAAAGCAGTCAGCCAAAATAGAGATTTTTACCGTAACTAATGCATACCCAACTATAACGAAATGTTTCGGCCGTTCTCAAATGATGAAACATACCACTGAATAAGCGAATAAAATTTAACAAAAACATTAAATGAAACAAACAGTAATGAATATCAAATAATTATAATTAATAGAACATTGGCTAATAACAAATTTGATATAAAACGATATTTAATTACCGGTATTAACAACAACAAGCATTGAGGTGTATAAGTACTAATAATTAACACACAAATATTTAGAGATCACAGAACCATGACAACCAATACTTATACATATAGCATAAAATTAAAGACAGCCCCAATTGTAATGCGTGGATTTGAAAATAAAGCAATAATAATAAAAAAAAATCGGTGAACGATGTGGAATAAACATTCCCATGCCTGATTAGTTTCCACGCTTCACAAAAAAAAAAAGTTTCTATAAATTATAATGAGAAAAATTCATCCCCCACACTAAATAAAAAATTATACCCACATCTTGGGTCCTGGGTGGTGCAGCTTGAACAAGCGTCCACGCTCGATCAGCAGAGTTAAGCAACGCTCTCTCTGGTCAGAAGTTGGATGGGAGTTACACGGCTGCATCTCTCGGCGCCTCGTGGTACGGCTATCACGGAAAAAAGTTGGTCCCGGCGGTCATAACAACATCATGACAGTCGTTAGTGGGGTTGGAAGTCCTCATAACTGCACAGCAACGCCTATAATTGGCCTAACGGCTGTTGCCTGAGTGCGAATTAAATAAATTAATTAAATAAACAAATAAATAAATCAGTGTAAAAAATAGATTAGCCAATCAGTGACCTGCATTGGCTACATAAGCTAACTTTAAGCAGTATCAGATATTGGCCTCAGCATAGAAAATACCCCTAATTTAGTTAACCAACTATTTTACAAGATGAAGCCTGGGTTGATACACATTGGACAAACGAACTATTTTGGTCAAGTAGATACATACTTTACCTCAAAGGACCATTACTTTTGATCTATTGATTAAAACTTTCAGATTGCAATTTTCTGCTACTTGTAATTTATAAGCACAATTCAAAGCAATATTGATTGCTTGGTGGCATGCTCGCAATAGACAGCTTTGGGTGTTCTTGCTCTCCCAGCGGTATCCTTTCGAAACTTCGGGTTTGCCTCAAGTGATCAGTTTTTAAATGCTTGAAGATATGCGTTACTTAATGCCTAAAGAAATAATAATATATAGCTTCGGTTCAATGCGTGGGAAACGGTTGTCGATGAAAATGAGGTTTTGCGGACCTGCGTCAGCGTAGAGCGCTGCTATACAGGATGGTTGAGAAACGGTTGGTGGCGGGACGATAGGAGTTGCTCCATATATCCCACCAGGGGTCGATATAAAATTCCACTGCACAGCAACAAAATGGGAATTGGGAGGGGATTTGTATACTGTGCCGTGGGAATTATGTAATCCCACCACCGACTGGCACATTACACGGAACGGTAATAGGGAAATACACACGGAACGTTAGGGTTACTTAATACCTTAATTTTTTAGAGTGGCGTAACACTAAAGGAAACGCCAATAATACATAAAGGTCGTGGAATTAAAATTAATGTTTTTCTCAGGATTTATGCAATGCTACAGCCGAATTAGGACTGAAACAGTTTTCTTTTAAACGAATTTAATGGTTTGGGGTGCATTTCACAATTAAGTATTCTGTAGTATATAGGGTAATTTCAAAAGTACTGCTAATTATGTAACACAACAAAAGCTAGTAACTATTACCCGATTCTGACGATCCGAGTATCCGATACTCATCACTTAGTATTATGAATTTTTCTTTCTCATATGTATTATATTCATTGTCTTTACTGTTGTGTATATTTAAATATTTTTCGATATAAAGTGTTCTAGAAGCATAATAATGTAAAATATCTAAATATGAATTACTTTTTTATCGCTGACATAATCAGACTGGTATCTGAGAAACTGGCTTTTAGTAGTCGTAATTGCTAGTGAAAAAATGTTAAAGACAGCAAGCGTAGTATTTTACAAATTCACTTTCCTTATTGAAATTCTTTTGCTTATTGCAGACGTGAAATGCCTCCAGATTCCCTGATTAAGTCAACGGTTTCGAAAATGAGAATGGCCCTGACATTGCGATGCCAGTTTGAATGGAATATTTTAATTTGGTTCGAAAATTGCCCTACATTTTCCTTTATTGTAACAAACTGCACCGGCTACTATCCTGCAGTCGTATGCGTGATAAGCAAATGAAAGTAGCTTAAGTATTTATTGTTAGATTAATTCAGGGTCAAGGAATTTATGCAGGAAAGTTGCAATTATCAAAAATTGTGTTTAACTTAAAAAACCTTTTTTAAATTCTTAATGCAGACGTTTTTTCACAATTAATTGTAGATTTATAATGTAGGAAACTTTTTACTTTACGCAGCTGTATACATATACCGGGTGGCCATAAATATCTGAGATCCCGGTAGCCATGGAATAGGCTACTTATAAATGTTGGTTAGCATTATATTTCAATAACGATAGGTATTGGTACCTATGTAATGTAATAAAATGCAATAAGAGGAGAGAATTTGTCCCGGATTCTGCAGTTTAGCCTACGACTCGATTATAAAAATCTCCTGTTCTAACTCCATTACTTATTGCAATCTGTAATAAATTTTGACAGATAGGAATTTTAGTTGTGATGACATTAATGACATTTAGTTTAGTTGGATTCATCACTTTAATAAAGCGGTGTTGATTCCAAAGGTGATGTGATATCAGATATTTATGGCCACACGGTATAATGCTTTTCAATTAAGGCTGCCTTATAGAGGCTATCTGTGCGGTCTCAAATGGGTTCAACTAATTGGCTTTAATATTTCATTGCATCAAATTGCATCAAATCAATACTACTTCGCTCACGATGGTGCCGATTACAAATGTCCAGCTGCGAGATCCGTTTTACGGAATGCTTCATTTCAATTTAAAAATATATACCAGGCCTCAGCGGAATTAATAATCAGCGGTACCCGAATGGCTTAAATTTTTCTTATATTTATATAAGAATTTAAATATCTCCGTAAAATATAGAGCAGTTCCTACACAGCGCAATCGATCCGCTATTTTTTTCTAAGCGTACAGCCTGAAGACCAGATGAGTTTCCCGCATCATGGTATAGTCATTTCGTTACTAGATACCGCAGAATCTTGCTCAACTACCTAAAGATAGCAGGAAAATCTGCCATTAAATTTTCTGCCTGATTGCGCCCTGATGAAAGCCTCTTCTTAAAAGTGGTCTCTTTTCTTTTGCGTTTAAGGCAACTGCAATATAGTTTCTATAGCCCGCAGTGCGCCTCAAGGAAAATATGGTATTGTGGCATTTCAAATAGGAAAAGTTGTGATAATGTAGCTTAAAAACGGAATTTATATATCGATACAGACACATTCATTTATCAATGACGATGAAACAACAACGCATTCAAGCGCTTTCTAATACGTCGAAGTTATCTGCTGTGCGGTTTCCTGCTTTATTTCGAAAGGAAAACTTAAACTACACATAGAAAATATATAGGGACGGCGAGCATTATTTATACGAAATCGATTTCTCGCCGTTGTTTCTTCCCGTGTTCAATCTGCAGCACGACCGAACCATAAATAAGGAACAATCGCCTCATCCATAAACCATAACAATTCCGTATAGACCCAGAAAATCTATTGAACTATCTTCTAAACTGTCCGTCGCTGAAAGTGTCCTTCGCTGTAATCCAAGACCCCATGTCGGAAACGTTGAATAATAAAACAGGTACAATCAATAAGTAGAATATCGCTGTTCCCTGAGTGTTTATTTGAACGGCGCCGGTTTTAATTGGAGGAATGTAGATTTTTGTTAGTACTATTGCTGCACATAACTTGTAAGCATAAGGAACATACCTTTAGCTGTTACTAAAGCGGTTCGAAAAATGTCTGGAATGCCATGATTCTCAAAGTCAATTGGACAAAGCCCGTAGTTGAATAAAATTTCTTTAAAAAAATTAGTTGCAATGGCCCCTGAAAGTTACCCCGTTTTGATCAAAATTATCTGAATAGAGAGAATTTCCGTGCCATAATCCGGAGCAGTGAAGAGAAACTTTAGCAGGGCTTTGAGGATGAGGCATCCTCTCACGACACTATTTATAATTGATACAATGAGTTCAAAATGTAAAGCTGTTACGTGAATAACGTGAAATATTGTTGCTATTGATTTCATGATTGGAAAAATCAATTAAGCGTGCAGTTTCCTTCAAGTAATAAAAGGTATTAATGAGTCAATCATTTTACTTCTAAAAAAAATTAAGATTATTCTTCACCTAGTAACTTGTTAAATAACTAAAAGCAACGGAAGATAGATTGGTGCAAAAAAATAGATACAAGAAAGGGGCATCAAATCAAGTTTGGATAATAGTAGATATACTCTTTTCACCTTTGACAGCAGCTCAATAGGTTTTTTAAGATAATACGAGACCACATGTTAGAAGAACTAAAGAAAAGTGTTGTTAAGAAAATAGTGGTAACTTTCTTTTGAACCGGTTGTATAGCAACACTTAATGTCTCTATGAATAAAAAAAAGGAAAAGGTAGATCGTTTTTTGTGGTATAACCATCCCCATGACCATATAACAATAGCAACACAGCGCTTTTCTGAATATGGCATTTAATTTCTAAAAATTCCCACTGCGGCCTTTGTATAGTTCTGCTGTTGAAACTACCTATATTTTGCAATTAAATATATAATGATAGTTTTCTGGCTTGTAGTGAATATAACGTCATCAGCCTGGTTGCAACAATCACACCTCAGGGGCATCGGCCTCTCTTCTTCGTGAAAGTTTAGGGAAAACGTTAGATCCCGCGGTTGCCAAAATTGCATTGAATAGTAGTAAAATCAAAACACACACAGGCCTAAGGGCTCGCACCTGTGGGTCACCACTACTACACGACAAACGTCTAACTACATATTGGTTTTGTGCTTCGGCAACCGATATTAAATGAATAATTATATTAGAAGATAGGGACAGTGATTCTAGTTTGGCTTTGCTAGGCTCAATAATAATAAAATTTTATTAAAGTCATAGTATTTATATAATAATTAATAAATGAAACTAGCACTGAGAACTTAATTTACAATGAGATTACAATTGTAGCTTATTTTTATTGAAAAGTGATAATGAGCTACTTTCCTTTCTGTTCGTTCTCATAATGGTGGGTAGTTCAATGAACCAATAAAAGCATGTACCAGCAGCTAAATGACCGGTAATAATAGAAGAACATGAATAAGATACAATGAAAGTAATAAAGTTAATGCTAAGGTGGATTTTGGTTGTATAAAGTAGTGACGGAAATGAAAGAATATACGAATGACGTGTTAAGATGTGTGAAACTGTGGGCGTTATTGAAAGATGCTTCGTTTTGATTTAGGAGTGATGGTTGGAATTGTTACGAAATGACAATGGAAATTCTGTAGTTATTGATGGGGAGGATTTATATTTTAATCCTTAATAAATTTATTTAGTATGTATTATGTATGTATGTATTATCTGTAACCTCATTTACCTTGCGGTGTCGAGGCAGCAATTTTTATAAATTCAATTTAATTTAAAAAAAGTCAAAATTTGAATAGTAACCTAAAATATAATAGTAACTAGGCTTTACTAGGAGAAATGTTGAATTAAAATAATAAAGGATGTTTAATTTTGCATAGAGGAAAATAGACTAAAATTTGACAAAATACAATAAATTAGGTTGTATTCAACCATAAACGACTGGATAAATTACCTACTAAAGTGATATTTTAAAGTAATGCAATGACAGCTATCACAAGCGTAGCAATGGAGTACAGCATCCTAGAATGTAGTGTACATGATAGAAGAATAGCAGAGAGCTTCTAAATACCAGAAAGCATCCTAAAAAGGTTAGACTAATATTGTATAAGGTAGATTGGCTGGAATTGCTGACAAGATTTATGATAAATTATTAACTGTGTAATGCCTAGAACTGATAATCAAAAAGCTGTTAAGTTGAAAGTTTGGGTAACTATCAACGTACACTTTATAAAGTATGATCAAAAATTACTTTCATCTAGTATGCCTATGGAATAGTTCCCAATTTATGAACGCAACTACTTTTATACTTAAATGTCAAACTTAACCTTATGGTGACGTATAGTTGTATTCATAAATCAAGAACAATTAGATGAAAATTATTTTTAATCAATTAAACACCCCTCAATTAAACAGCACGCGCCGTATGTACCTATAATCATACACAACTGTAAATCAAAGAAAATAGACAAAATTATTTGAATTTTTTACGTACCTCCTCCTGTATTAAAATTAATTATGTATGAAACGCTTCAATTACGGGAAACTAATAAAATGAATTCCTACAAGAAGACCTTTATGGGAAGCATAATAATTAATTAATGTACTGAAAGCTACTTAAAAGCTGCTATGGTCTAAGTATTATTAAAATAAAATATTTAGCTTACGTTTATAATATTGCACAAAGTATTTGACCATGTTAAATTAATTATATTTCTTGCTCTCTTACATTTAAAAGAAAACAATTCCTGTATCAAACAAGTTATGTGAAGAGTAAATAAATTACGATGTTCATCACAGCATTTGTTTCGACCGCTAAGTAACGCATCTATTCTCCTTTACTCAAATTCTGGAAGGTTTCATAACCAACCAAAGGTATATCAATTGTCAGCTTCTGTTGCTCGATTTTATTGTAAACTCTTACTACAATCTGAAGAGTGTTGACAGTTACTTTCTGTTTTTCTTTTATTGGCATTTAGACTCGATTATTTTTGCAAATTTCTATATTATCTTTAGCAGTTTCTAAGCATATGATAGCTGGATTCTAGGAATTTCTAGAAATAGCTCAGAAAATTGCATTTTCCTGTAATAGAACCTTCTCAGTTCATACTAGCTAAAGCTAGGAGAGTTACGTTATGATTATTAACACTATATTCAAAATTCAAAAAAGAGCTGTACGAACGATGATCGGATTAAAACCTAGAGACTCATGTAGAACTTATTTTAAGAAGTTAGGCGTATTAACACTCACTAGTTTATATATTTACAGAGTCTGTTTAATGACTTATCAAAAACTACCGAAATTGTCTATACATGGTGATACACATGACTACCCTACACGCTCACGGCTGCAATTAAGGTTACCACCTTATAAAAAAACGAAAAGCCGAAAATCACCTTATTACTCTGGCATGAAACTATTTAACAAATTACCCGGTGCAATTAAAAATTCACCAACTAAAACATACTTCAAAAGGAAATTAAAAACGAGGTTATGTGACCAAGAATTTTATACCTTAAATGAATTTGAAAATTTAAATAATGATTAATTAGTGATATGCGCAGCTCTACTAGCCGTCTGTATATATATTTATTATATTGTTGTTTCTCCATGCCTTTTGTAAGGCTTTTGTGTGTAACATTTGTTTGAATATTAATCTTTTTTCTTTGTATTTAAAAATGTTTATATTGCACACAGTGAGAAATAAAAATTATTATTATTATATAAATTGTCATTTAATAATTATTTAAGGGTTATATTTTATAGTAAAAAAAAATGCAGATGCCAGTGCAATTTTAACATGAGTGGCAACACGAGAAGAGAGATACTTATGTGGCAAGGCAAATACATATTTGCGATCAATCTAATGTTTTAGCTAAATACAAGGGTAACAAAATGAGCTTTTTGTACATAATATGAAATACAAAGTGCTACATTTCGATATTCAATGCCGCAGCAACGTTCGAACGAATAGTTTAAATATTCCAAATAAGGAATAAGACAAAAGTTTGCCTTCCTCAATACAATGCGAGCCCACTCATATTTACCATTTCCGAATGCTACATCTTTCCATTATTTGTCGATTTCGGGTGATGTAGAATTGGGAAGTAAGATAAAGCTGCGACTTTTATTTGTTTTATTTCTCGTATCTTTATTGGTCTCTAAATATCGACTATTGAAGTGTGTACCATCGACATATAGAAATGGACCGCTAGTCAGAGCTGCGCGAGCCAAACAGGATAGAAAGAGAACGCATATGACTTGAGAACGCTCTGTCCTTGTTGGCGCTCAGTAGCACAGGCGTGAAAGTGAGACCTTATAAGAAGGAGCAACAAGAAAAGTTTGGCAGGCACCCCATCGGCTCGCGGCAAGGAAATTTACGATCTCTAATACACGCAGTCGCAGACAAGAATATCGATTTATCGATTTTGACGTCACAGAACCTTGCGTTTCCCAACGCCGCTTGTTGAGGTTAAGTGCATCGTTTTGCTAATTAACAGTAAGTATTGCCTATATTTTGTTTAAATACTTGTTAATTCTAATGTCTATTACGTTGATTCAGTTCGTGAATTCATATTTTTAGTTTGTTTACAGCGACATAGCGAAATAATCATCCATAGTTAATTTTGTAATACCTATTGCCTCATGTACTACGCATTAACTAAAATAGTTAAATTTTTTCAGTGATAAATGTCCTTTGCACGGTGCTAATGGTCAGCACGAAAAAGAAGTGTACCTGCGTTCCTGGTTGCAACAAATTGGTACTACAGGTCAGTGTACTGTACCACGTTTTTTAACTTCCGAAGCATTAAAAGTAATCGTTAGGTATTCCTGCAAATGTGGTAGAAGCTAATACAGTTTTATGTTCATGTTATGATCAGCCTTTGACATCTTCAAATGTATGTACATGTTTTGACGTATCAGCTAATTTGTTTCCTGTATAAAATAATGAAATAAGCAACAGTAGTAATTTTCGTTAGTAATATAACAAGGGCGAGATAAGGTACTTAACGATAATTTTGCACTCGCCAAGGGTTGAGTGCTGGTTGCAATGAAAACTGTTGCGAGGGCAGTTTTCTAAGGACAATGTCAATTACTCTTGGTACGGGCAAAATTATATGTGTGTTGCCCGCATTTATATTTTGAAGATGATATCAGTCATGTCACAGTTGTTAGTACGTAATAATCAACGTGAGATTATTATTTATCAAAACTATTCAGGATTATTTATATGCATTTCTTTCTGTTACCGATTTTCAACCTACTTTGGAGAATAACTTCAAACTGCTCTGACGATGCCCACATCTTCAAATTTGTCAAGGAGAAGCATAAGCCGAATACCTCCATTACCCAAGAACATCGGAAGAAAATGGCTGCGAAGTAGGTTGTTATTTATTCTTTATGTGTATAAATAATACGTATATTTTATTTAATTCAATGTTGTTTTATAAGCATTTATTTTTTGTTCTAGAATTTAATATTTGTTGTATTGTATATTATTTCTGCTGAATGTATTTACTACATTAATAAAGATTTCTTAAAACAGAGTGTAAAAGAATAACATTTATACATAGAATAGTTTAAAATATTGCTTTTATTACAAATACTACAAATATATACACTCATTACAAATATATCACATTTATTACAGTATAATAATTTGCGTTTACTGGTGACAAAAAAGTATGGTTTTTGTTAATTTATGCCTAATTCTTGTTGTACTTTCTCTTTGGCAAACGCAATAATGACGAATTCGCGATATAAAATATTGTTTACTAATCATTTTCATTAACATAAACCGGTGGTCATTTAAAACTGATTGTACCAGTGCATGGTTTTCATTAGCCAATAGTGTCGTTGACACATTCCGAAGTGTCCTTGCTACAAGAGCATCTACTGTTGAACCTTTATATTTTAATTGAAATTCGTGATAAAACGTTTTAAAATTCATTTCTGCCAGTTTGCATAAAGTTATAACATCTTTGGAAGCAGTAGATAAACCACCTCGATTGTTAATGTCTTGTAACTGAGAAAAACATTCAGTTGACTGTATTAAATCAATGCAAATGCCGCAAGATAATTTTTGCATTAAAGTTTTCACTATGAACCCAGCAATATACCCGAGTACATCATCAATGTAACGCTCGTCTATATTTTCAAAAGCCCCAGCAAATAGAGTGTCTTCGTCTAGTTCGTCTGTTGTCTTTTTTTCTGATAGTACAGAAACGTCTGTTTTGTCAACTTTATCTGAATTTGCATGTAAAAATGAGTTTCGTCTTGTGCGAGGCAATTGGCATATTTAGACCCACCAACTTGGGCATGAACGAGCAAGCGTTTCATTGATGATAATAATTTTGCAGCAGTAGGATTGTTGTTATTACCCCCTCTGCTTCTAACCGAAGAAAAAAACAGTTCTAAATGATCTTGCGACAATTTGTAAGTTAAAAGATATTCCAGTCCCGCTCTAGGATCAAAATAATTATGGAATATGTCAACGACACTTTGGAGTGCAATAAAAAACCCGGAGAAACCAGTTTTTAATCTCGAAAAAATGACTGGGGTATTAACATCTATTTTAATAGAGCGAATGTAGTTTTGCAAAAATATCACTCTTTGTTTTATGTGATCAATATTTTCTTTTGTTATGGGGGGTTTTCCGGGGTTTTTACAAAATTTATTTCGAGAATTCAAAATATCAAAAATTTCATTAAAATTTTTACAAAATTCTTCAGTTGCTTCAGAGTTGCAAAATTCTTTTAAACCCATTCTTTCGCGAAGAAATTGAAAAGAATCTGCAACACTTTTGCTCAATAATTGAACGGCAAGTGCCACTTTCATTTTCTCATTCTCCCAATTCAAATGTCTTCGTCGCAACCGATTGGCAGCATGCAAACCAACTAATTCTTGGTACTCGACTAAGCGAACAAAGTAATGCCAATTAATCTCGCGATTATCTTCTGTAAAGAGAAATTTGCATGTCCCTAGACAGTTACGAACCAGTTTTATCATATGACAAGCATCCGGCACGATAAAAATAGGTTTCTCCGTTTCTGGATTAAAAAAGAAATTATTTACATGAGCTAATAATGACATGTTCTCTCCGAGGGCCCTTGCCATGGCAAAATTACTCGCAGCGCCATCAAACGTGAAGGATACAATTTCAATGCCTGTATCCTTCAGAGCATCCAAAACTTTAGTAACAATATCTGCTCGTTGTTGGCCATTTAAACCAGCAATTAAATAATATGCCACTGGTATCTTCCAGTTTCCATTGACGCAAGTACACATGACGACCGCAGCATTTTTAGCTTCTTCGAGTTGTCCCGTGCTGTCCTCTGATGCCTCTATCTCGCCCATGTCAACATACCCAAAAACTTTTCCTCCTTCTACGTGCAGTCCCTGCTTGATTGCCATGTCATCCATCTGAAGTCCGCAAAATACTTTTTTGCCTTTTTTCTCTTCTTCCTGCGCCTTTTTCTTAAGGGTATTTATTGCCAGAGCCGAAATTCCAGGAGAGCCATCGATTTTTTGAAACCAACCACGAATGGTACTGACATTGGGTAGACACTCGATAAAGCTGGACCTTACGAATTCGTACGCTTTCGGGGACAAAAAATGTAACGTACTAGAAAATTGTTGAACCTCTTTTGGACATTCTTGGAACCTTTTGTTGCCATCCAGCATTCTTTGTAGCAGTATGGTTGCCAAAGGAGTCATTGACGCCTGGAAGAAAAATTAGAAATGTAATTGTTGACATTTTCCTTTGAGAGCATGTACTTGTTTGTGAATATTTTATACGTACTTTTATGCTATTCGCAGCAGATGTGGCGATTAGATCTTTTTTAGTTAAATTTTCCACCAGGCCTTCGATATTTCTCATCTTGGACTCCAAGGATTTAATTGTACCACGTAACTTCTTGATTTCCTCAGCTTGTTCTGTGATGGTGTCCATTGCAACTTCCCAACATATAGTTGACTTTGTTGAATCATTCATGACACTCTGCCACTGAACATCTTTTACTCGTTTATACTGAGTAAAGTTGTCACCACATTCATCCCTTGCATCGTTAACTGGGAATGGACCTTTCCTGGGAAAAATCAAAAACGTTGCTGATTAGTATATTTCTGTTACACTTATTATTACATTTAAGCTTGAAAAACAAACCTTTTCATTGAAGAATCCATGAGGGGTTGCAAGCTTTGATTTTCTACATGGGGTTGCAAGCTTTCAAAGTTTTCTACATCTTCAGGAGCCTGTAAATTGTTCTGTATTAAGACACGTACTTCATTCGACCAAAAATTACACGAAATTGCACACTGAGAAAAAAAATCACAGTATCGCCAACTAGGTACATGCGTAGTTAAAAATATGTAGCTTAGTGAACTACATTTTCTTTTAATTATCTGCAGTTCAGTTTAATCAATATTTTAATCGATACTTTTTTTCTCAGTGCATGTGTTCATTTACTTACAAGTCTTTCATCAATTTTGCTGGGTTCATTGCCAGCAAATTTACTATTGCTGTTCAAATTGCATGATGGCACAGCATCTCTGAGTAGTCGAAGATTTCCGGAGACGACAGCACGAGTATAGTCTTTGGACTTGAAGTGATTGGAGCAAACCTTAAACTGTGATGAGTTATTTGTTACTCCAAGCACACTTAACCATTTTGTTCTCATATCTGGTTTTGCCGGAAGGCTGGAAATACATTTTAATTAGCAAAAATCAACTTTAAAATTATCTATAGAGGTTAGGTAACAGAGGTTGAGTAGAGAAATATTGTTTACCTATGATAAATAGTTTCCTCCCCAGCTTTGCATTGCTTCTTACACACAAAACACTGTGTAACCACAGTACAATAAAAGTGACCACTGTTTTTATGAAAATATAACTATTTACAAACAGAATAATGTTTGTAAATATTGACACGTGCGTTCGAGGCTGCTTACGCGAAGTAAATTGGCGCGACGGCCCTGTGCTGTGACGTCATTTTCTGTCGGCCAATAGGAGGCCGGCAGGAAAAGGAAAGATAGTTCTTAAACTGTTCTCTTTCTCTTTCTAACGCAAAGAGTTGCGCAGTCGTCCATTAGCGGTCCATTTCTATATGTCGATGGTGTGTACTCCCTCTCATAGCGCTCCGCGTTAGCTATACATTTCTCATTTTGAACTTCAGTTGGAAGCTTTCTGCTTGTATAAGAACTGCAGCCACTGTAGAAAAAGTGACGTTTAGGGCGCTAACACTCCATTAAGCAGCGTAGAGTTGGTCTTATTTATTTTTCAGAAAATAACAATAATTTACTTTACTTTTACATGGAAATATATTACAATAGAACTTAATTGAGCAGAATAGAAATGTTATATTAATAAAGTATGTGTGATATATGTATTTTAGTATCAGAATGACAAGTTCATTTGGAGAATTCAGTTTACCATCTTCGAATATGAGTCGATCAGAATGAAATGTTTTAATCACATTCAAACACTTTTTCTAATGTTTACTGAGTACATTACCTGTTTAGCTTTTTCGCATTTGTATATTCTTGAATTAATTTAATTATATTATAATAGGTAAGTCAATTATAAGTTTTAGAAAGTTGATAACAGACGTTACGTTATTTTCTTCTTTGTTTTTCTTTCGTTGTGTAATGCTTTACTTCATCATCTCTAAAATAATAAAGCAAGCACTACATTTCATACTTTTAAACAACAATGAAATATTTAGAGATTTCCTTAATTCGTTGCAAGAAATCAAGAACTTTCATAGTTGCATGTGTCAATGAAATCTGTATACCATTCTACATCATCTTACAAGCATCAATCAAAAAGTAGTATTAATTTGGATACCTTTTCAAAAAAAAAAGATAAAGATTATGCGTGAAGTGTTCCTGGACCTTTGTACGTCAGCAATCGGTTTAAAACCTCTAAGAACCTCCAATAATATATGGCCATATGACTAAAGAAACCCGTAAACGCCGTATTAATTTATTCTTTTTTTTTCGTTTTCGTTTGCCTTTTCATGTTTTCCGACTTCTTTTTTTATCGTTTTCTTTCACCCCGGTGACGGCCGAGTTCGTGTCGCTTTGACACTTAATGACCACCTTGGTATTTAAGCATTATTCTACTAGGAATAAAACTAAACTATATTTCTTACATTGTAGTAAATAGATTAAAACGTAATATGCATTTAAAACCTACGAGTGTATCGCATGAGTTTGTGCGCGCAAGCCAGCTGATTTAGTCGTTGAGTGAGGTTATTAATAAAACAAAGCAGGTTATTCGCGGGGGCAGGACTCGCTTGCCAACAAGTGAGCTGTGCTTGTCCCCCGAAGCAAAAGGGGCGCCACGCGAATTATAAGTGCCAGCTTAGTGAAGCATCTCCGAGATACAGCTGCAGTTCTTAGCCAGAAACTGCTATTTCGGATGCCGTTCAAGCTTCAAGGAAACCAGTCGACCTTGCCTACACACAGAGCTGTCATCTTGGCCATCTAGCTACGAAATAGAGGCAAGTTTAGTCACTATAATTACATTTTACCAGTGAACGCACGGTCCAGGAACATTAGAAAAACCCAAAGCCATAATAAGTAATTAACTGTTATTGCAACGCATTGTGCAACAACCGCAACGAGCTCAGACGCGCCCAAAGGCCAGGCGCTTGCTGATTCAACGTGCTAGGAAAAAGCGCTGCATCATCTTGCTGATACATCGATTCATCTGATTTCATGCTACTGAAGTCAGAACCGTAATCAGGGAATTCGAGTGCGGAATTTAAACAGTACCTGTAGATTCAACACTAAGCTCGTGGACTGTTCCGTGCCACTATTTATAGCACATATAACATTTACCTATTAACATTGTGTACTTCTTTATGTATTTTCATGCATATATGTTTATTTTCAAGAGTATCTATCATTTCATGTAAACTGTTTGGTTTTCCGTTCTGAAAGTTGTTACATATACAATTACAGCATTATAAGGTGATCGCGAACAAACCAGCAAAAGCAATATTGACGCTGCACTGCGAATCTTGTACTCCTACGACTGGGATAACTAGTATACAAAGGGCAACATAAATTCATAGTACAGTAGAGTATAAAGCACGGGAAAAGCCGCATTTCGGATTACGGAGCCTAACGCAAGAGCTAAATAAAAGTACCATTACCCCCTAGAAAATTCTGTCCTCGTATTATGTTATCTTCTATATTTTAGTTGTTTTTACTAACTAGTAACCTTATCTTTGTAAACATTGATTGTTTAATACATTTCAGTATTGATTCCTGGAACAAATAATGACTTGTTACTTCTGTTTTAGTCTATTAATTTTCATTTTAAGGCTTTTTATCGTTTTATATACTGCTTTCCGTGTGAAGAAGGCAGCAATCACATCTTTTAGTTCTTCATTTGTTTAAAATGTTTCTTCACTTGAGTAGTTAGGTAACCTAATTCTGGTAGCGATGTCCGTGTTACATGCCTTACTTGATCAGCCAACTTTGTATGTGAAGGTCTTCTGGAACTTGTTTGATTTTCAAATTCCTCGTAGCTCATTATCTACTTTTCTTTTGTTGTAATTATCAGTCTCTCGCCACTTCTGTTTTTTTTTAGTTGTCCAGGGTATTAGCAATATCTTTCTCCAACTCGAATCGTCCAACTTTGGGGATTCTAAGACGCCATAGAAAAGACCAATGCTTTGAGCAACCTAATTTTAGCTGCGTTTTCGTTACTATTGTCTTGCTATATTCTTACCACATTGTCCTACCTAACCTGCTATTAATCTCATCTTCATATCCCACCATGTTAGCAATTACGATACCGCGCTATACACAACTGGCAAGTGTTCCACCTCATTACTAACTCTTTGCTTCTTCTTCTTCAGGTGCCATCTCCATTCAATGAAGGTTGGCGACAATTTCGGAATACTTATTGCGGTCTACAGTTGTATGAATTAGAGATGATTTGTTGATACCAGTCCAGTCGCGTATATTTTTCAGCCGTGAATGTTGTCTGCGGCCAGGGCCACGTTTTTCTTCGATTTTGCGTTCGATTATCAGTTTCAGGATATCATACTTGTTGGTACAGTAAATGTGGCCCAGATAAGCGGTATTTGCTTAAAATAAGAAAAACTTCGTGATACAAATATGGTGACGGTGAAAATTACTCCGTTGCTTACGTTATACATATTTTATACCACGCGTTCAAAGTTTTCATAAGCACATGCGTGAGGATCAAACTTGTTCTACTTCGGAGCAACAACACAAATGGTTGTTGTTTCGTACTTAAAGCCCGTGTTGAACTAGAAACCCCTCGCCCAGCTTGTTAGAGCTTAATGGCGCCGTACATCAAAATTCCCTTCCCGCTGAGCAAGCAGTTTACAAGAAAGCTCTGGCGGGCGAAGTATTAAAATGTGCTAGGTACCAACACGAACAGTGTCGGGGTTGCGTGCGTGTACGAGAAATCGATAGTTGAATAAGGGGCATCACAAATGAGCATAAAGCCGGCACACATACAACCGCAGTGTGGCCTACATAATGGGGGTGCCAGCGTACTGACAACGATCATCAGGACCATTATGGCCATAGAGTAAGGACACGCTATTTTGCCGGCTCAATGATAACACACGCAAAAGCTTTTCTGTGCCTGACATATTGCCGTAAAAATAACAACTACACCGTTTCGGCTCGTAAGGGGCGAGGGCTTATCCAGCCATTACGTCCATTAATTACTGTTTACTGTTTCGACTCATAGAAATCTGTTCGTTTACTGCACAATAAGTAAATTTTATTCAATAGAGCGTCGGTAAAAGAATATTTGTGGGCAATAAATGTCATGAGTGAATAACAATCAAAGCCTTTAACGAAGTGCGTGAGTATCGATTATGTTTCACCTAAAGTAGCAATGCAAAATATATAGCTCTTATAAAAAGCAAATTATTTATCTTGTAAGCAGATGACGCATATTGACCTCGTCTACACAAATTTACATTTACATATGCCAGTATTATGGCAACTAACATGTAAGGCCCAATCGAAAATGATTGACAGGGGTGTGGTCACGTATTTAAGAAACGAACGTTTGTCTTTATAATGCTTTATTCAATACTGCATTGCACAAGGATGCAATTTAGGTTATGGTCACGTGAGAGAAAACCATAGTCAATCTACCAGTGTTATCTGCTCAGAAAACTTATTAGAAACTCGATTTATGTATCACAGTTTCGTCCAGTTTGAACCGTCGTTACTTCAGAGAGAAAAATTAGTTCAATTATTTTATATGATCCGGTTCCAACGTCTTTTGATGTTGTCTGATGGTTACTCTGTATTAATTTCTTTACGACTACAGAATTGCCTTGCTCTAGGCTTATCTCATCCGCATATTATCTGACCTTTTTCGCCCATGTTTTTTCTGCTGTCTCATTCTGTTTTCGTTCGTTTGGTGTTCAGTTCATATTTTTCTTTGGGAAATGTCACGGTTTTGTGCTCAACAAGTTTCCACAGTTTTCTGTCTTGCACTATTGTTATACTCCGTTGTTAGTTCTCTTGCTTTTCTATTATTTTGTCCTAGCTTTCTCTTGGTCTTTTCTGCCGTGTGTTTTACTGTAGCGCCAGCAAAAGGTTAGCTCCGCATGAAGCGGGGCGGTTGATAGGGCACCAGGGTGGTGTAAGCCGTCTGAACAATAGTAGAGTAACATTTCGACCAGGAATTTTCCTGTTGCAGCAAAAGTGCATTAAACAAAATTCCGGTGAACTGGCTTGGGGACAGAGCACAATGGCTAAATTGCGTTTTCGAGAACACGAAATGTCTGCAAGCCATAAACAATTCTGCACTTATGCAACTGGGGTAGCTACATAAATCAGACATGAAAGCGCCAGCGGCCTATTCGATCATTTTATTCTAACTAGATTCTCGTTCAGCATTCGGTTCAACCTCATTCAGTTAAATCACCAGTCTCCGCTTAACAACATCAGGGACAGAATGCCTGCCTTTCCCGTCGTTCTTGTCAAGCTCATGTCACTTCTAACCTGTTAGTTAACTTTGCCTATCCAAATATTTGGCCGCATGACTCTTAGCGCGTAAAGTTGTTTTAATCGCGCACGCTATGTATATATTTGTATATTTTACTACATATATAAATAAATGGTTACTGCATTCCATTTAGAAATAATCAGGGTGTTATCATCAACACTCGTGGACCACCAACTATAAAAAACATTTTGATATATCTTTGCTACGGTGGTCACTACCTATATTCTATTGCAGTAGTTAGAATATCTCTCTTTGTATGTATTGGTAATATGATTCTTATTTGCATATTCTTTGGAATGGCTCTTCTTTCCAAACATTTTTGCAAATCTCTAAAAACAATTCAGATTTTTCTATATCTTTAAATCGTTTATTCGTTCCTCACTTGTAAACATCAATTTATCAAGTCACTGTATTCACCTTGAAAATGTTTCTTAACTGGCTAGCCAGTAAATTTTTTACTGGCTAGCCAGTTATATTTTACAAGCGACATTTTGAATACATGATGAATTTCTAGTTATTTACAAGTGAGGAACAAATAAAACATTCAACAATACACGCCACGTAACCATTTTTACTGGCTCAAGGATATGACAGGCTCGCCTAACGGCTCGCCAGTCATCTCAATCCTATCGCCAGTAAAACCTGTTTTACCTGGCTTGTAATGTTAAATACTATTACTGTTATTCGTCCTGAAGTTTTTCGTGTTTTGGCGATTTGATTACTTGTGTTGTTTATCAAGTGCTCTTATTTTTATGGCTTCCACCCTTACATTTTCGTTTATACTATAGCTATTTATTTCTGTTACACATAATAGTCCTTTGAAGTGCTGTTTCCGCATTTCCATTATTAGTTCTTTCGTATCTTACTCCAGGTAAATGTGATAAGCCTGCACATTGTCTCATGTATGCATTTCGACAGCTTCTAGTTTTCTTTCTATATTTTATACTAAGGTATGTTAAACATACAACAGATATTAATATTTTTCGTTTTCCCCCTTCTTACCCCTTATGATCTAATTCAGACGTCCAATCACTTTGTATTGTGTCTGTATCGTGAGCATGGTTGTATAGTTTCTTGATTTTTTAATTACATTTTGGTACTTCCTCTTCTAGGTATTAGTAGTTTGTTTTGGCTATGTCGTCTATCTATGTTTATATTTAACAACTACGATGTAGGCTCTTGTATTACTTTGCTTACCATAGTGTACGTAATCTTTATCGTTAGCACCCAATACCACATCGTCAGCAAATAGTGTGTATAAACCAGTGTACTTTCCATTACATAAGTGCGTGTCCAATATATTTCTCTAATAGAGTTAGTGACATTCAACACCTTTCTGTCAGTTCTTGAGTGACGCATGTTATTTTCTATGGTAGCTGAAACTTCATGCTTTTTATGGGTACTGGATTGCCTAGATTAGAATATAATTTATGTTTACTTCCCAAATTTAGTAAAGAGTACGTCGTCATACGTTTTTTGAAAGTACTGGAGGCCATTTTCCTTTCGATGAGAAAATGCTTCTTTCCCTTCTCCCCACTTTCCACTATTCTTGTATTCGTCGTCTATGACGTCTCTCGGGATTCTTCATATAACGTAAATATGTATATTGAACGGTGGTTTCCACGATCCTGTTTGCTCCCCTTTTTATAAATTGAACTGATGCAAGAGAATTTCTGTTCATTTGGAACTCCATCTACGTAATATACTGAACAGATGTGCTTGAACCTCGTATAACTTTCGCTAATTTTTGTTGATGTGCAAATTGGTACAGTATTATTGAAAGTTAAATATATTTACTGTTTGTCATGCGTTCTGTTATCAAACAGACTAAGTTCCACTTAACTTGATTCTACATGCAGAAGGTTTCACCATTGTGTACAGCTAATGAAGTATTTCTGATAATCACAATATAAAACATTCTATTTATATGAAGCTTATTGGTCCAGGTTTCGAATATCCTAGTATTTAAATTTTCTTTTAATATTGCGATTAATAAGGTAAATTATACTCAAACCAAAGTGAGTTTTTGGTCTCTTCCATATGGCTCCATTCATCCACGCTTTACATCAAAGTGGTTGCTTTAATGTAACCCAGATGGTGGAACCCGGCGAAAAGTGTAATTTTTGGAAAATCATTTATATAAAAACTGGTCAAGCTGCATCTGTCGCGCTGTATCTTTACCTATCGAATTTACTTCGTCCACGATCGGGATTACTCCCATAAGCCACATCTAACGGCAATGGCACGTGCTTAGGTAAGTGATTTAGCTAAATCGCACAATATCGACTTTTTTGTTCGTTGTAGTATAGGAATTGATGCAAATAGTTATAAAAGACAGACTGAAGAAATTTCCTAGCTTGTATATTGCAAATGGAGGACCAGAAGAGTAGGTTCACTAACCGACATAAAAGAAACGAATAATGGCTAAAGACGATAGTAGAGGAAAGAAACCCCTTGCGGACCTTCCTTTGTTTCTCCTATCTGATGACGGGCTGGTTAAGCTAATCGTATATTATGTCGGCTTAGACCATCTCGTCATTATTGAAAACAGCAACTTTCGGCCTTGTGCGCCCTATACCTTTTGAAACCAAAGATTTTTTCTAACAGTGATATTCGTTGGTGGCTTGTTAACCCCTACATGACACGGTGGCAAGATGTAAAATTGCAGCGTACTACTCCCATTTATTATAAGCTTTTAATTTTTGTCAATACTCCCCAAGGTCATAAGATAGTTAGTTAAGTGTGGGTTTAAATAAATTCTAGATCAAAATTTTACAATTTCTAGGAATAATGATATATAATCTGCAATATGGTGAAATTCTAAGGGAATTAGAGGTAAATTATGAAGTATTCTTGCAAAAGAAATGCCTAATTTGATGTAAATATGTAGCCGCTACATTAAATGAGCAGTTGCCAGTGTGCAAATGTGAACCTAAGTACTATTCGCAATGGTCCAGAAAGCTACAAAAATAGCAAAACATTGAAATATTATAATTGGGGGAGATGGTTTTAAACTTGGTAAAGCTTGCGAGTTTTGTCGGCCTATAGCACTACAATCACAGCTCTTCGGCCTGCCACACACTGCCGCCTCCAACTGCACTGATCTTCGTTCCGCATAGTTGTCACAGCGAAATTTGACAGCAGATACTTTGAAGCAATGTTTTGCGAAATGTTAGCTTTTGGGTTCACAAACAATATAGTTCACTTAAGTACTCTTGTTCAAATCAAAGTTGCATCTTTCACTTTTAATAAAAGACATTTCTTTACATTTAGAACACGGGGATGCTATACAGTTGACTATTGTTTCACTAAATACGTCAGCTTCATGCATTAAAAAAATAGTATCGTGCCACCTGGCGCTTTGCCTTAGGCATTTAAACCACACATATTTCTGTGGATCTTTTAACTTTAGAATAAAATTCCGCTAAAATCACGATTCAACAACTTTTAATCATGCAGCACTTCAGCGATCCTTGGATTTAAGATGAGCGTTCGAAACGAATTCCAGGTTCTTGATTTGCATTTAAATAGAAGCAAAAACACGACGAATTAAAGGGTGCGGCATTCAGACACGAACAAGTTTTCTAATGGGCAGGATTACTTTGTATGGCTCTTGACCCGTCTCGTGCCACAGCGGCATTAATAATTGTGCTATCTTTTAACATTTTTAACGCAAAAAGCGTAAAATCAGATGAAACCCTGCTGGTGCCGATGGTTTGTGTGAGACGTATACCCAGTGCTCCAATCAATTATTCTAGGTTTACACTATTCACATGTAAATTTACCCACGTTAAATGCATTTTTTTGCCATGATTAGCTTATTTTTGGCTTCTTGTAAAAAAACCATATATTCAGATTAATTTACAGTTTTACTATTTTATACTTTATGTTTTACAGTATTGAAATGCATGACCAGTAAGTTATCAATTCCAATATCCTTTGGATCCATCTGTTATCTCCCACCCTTGCAATATGGCCTGTTTATCTAAAATTTTAATGTCGTTCTCTTCAATGCGTTTCCCAGTCCAGTTACCTTCCTTCACCTTTAGTGTAATTTCCATCATGACGCGTTCAATTGCTGACAAAGCTACTGCTAATGATAGTGATGATGCTGAGTGTCTTGAGTGTTGATGCTAACACCCTGACTATTACCAAATGGTACACTTTATGGAAATCAACTACAATTTTTAATCAAACAAAAGTAATTCCCGAACACACACATATTTATATGTGTAGCAAGTATACAGAACGCGCGATTAGACAAACTTTAAATTTTATTATTTAGCTTAATTTTTGAAAATTATAAGTTAAAAAACCGATTGAAAGTGGTCGATCTAGACCGATTGAATGCAAAATGCCGAACTAAATGCAATGCGGAAATAGCCCAAAGCCGAATACCGAATGAACGCTGGCGCTTTCTCGTCTGGCTTATATAGCCACGAGTTGCGCCAGTGCAGGAAAGTACAATGAACCATTGTGCCCGGCATTCTAAGCTAAGACATAGAAATTTGTTTGTATTGCTCTTTTTTGCACCGTAGACCTGCTCGGCAAAGTGTCATGTCATTTTTATATTACCTTCCTCTAATCTAGAGCCAGTCAACTTGGACTGACCCGATTCTTGCACAGCCTTATTTTTTTATACACAAAGGTTGAGCGAGTACCTGCTGCTTTGCAGTCGGAGCTTTCGTTGCTGAGATTCCAGCTTTGAATTGCGTGCCTTATAAAGATGACACGTATGTAATTTGTCACTCGCGACGCTAATTACTCAGTTTATAACAATAGATAGTTGGTTTCCCGCAGCGTAACATCCTAATTTACACACTCGCTCTTTAGGCTTCACGAATAATTGCCCGAAGTCTTTACCTTTAGTGGGATTCAAAGCTGCTATTGTATGCGTTTTGCGGGGCGATTTATGAATGCTGCACCGATATACATTTCTCAAATCATAGATTATAGCTGTCGAAGTACACGTATCAAAAATACCTTCCTTTCGAGACGTATTGGGATTTCACTTAAAAAAATTCATTTCAAATTTAGACCGACCCTGTCCGATTCATTGCTTTATCGCTCTTATTCGATATTTTAACTATTTATTCTAATTTGTGATTATAAGTATATGTATTTTTCTAACCTTTCAATAGTTTATCAATCTGATTTTATTACGTCTATATTCCCTACTCTGGTGTTTACCACATCTTAATTCTAATCATATTACTTCTGATCGTACTTTTCTACTTTTCTTCTAATTGCTCTAGAGGTAGTTATAGTTCGAAATTTCGTTATACGTTATCAATACAATTCCTTTGCTGTACTCTCTATTATTTTGTGATATCAAACACTTTAAGCTGATCCATAAAAGCTATACACCGTCGCATATTATACTTCTTAATTTCTTCCATAGCGCCTTTACTACCTGTAGGTGATCTTGCGTTTCATATTAACGTCGAAATCCCACAACGTTATAGATGTATAATTTTCTAAATTATCTCTCACGTCTTTAATCAATAGCATTACTGTAGCATTCTTCTATTGTTCAGGGACATATTTATGGCTTGAACGTTCATTAAGCAATTTTGTGATTTCTGGTTTCATGCCTTTTCCGCATACCCTTAGCTTGTCGGATATAATGTTGTCATTTTTGGAGATTTGCTGAATTCACATGCAGTATTTTCGTTACCTTTCTTTCTTGTTTTTCACTTCTGCTCATTTGTAGTTCTGTGGGGAACTATAGTTCCTCATTTGTGAATTCTCATTCTTCAGTCATTTGTAATATATTTTGAAATAAAGTGCTTTTGCTGCTGCTCAGTCAGTGTTCACCGCTGCAGTACTATACCTACTTCTGTCCTTGATCTGCATGTTTTTAACGATTATACTAATTTTTCCTTATTCTATTGCACTTTATCCAACTGTTTTTATTATTTTGCGTCTTTTTCTCATAATTTCTTTTGATGTGGCACTATATTATGATATATTGCTAAAATTTTTCCTATATTTTTCTTTGCACCCAAGTTTTGGTGTAATTTCCTTTTCGTATTTGTCTTTGCACTTTTTTAATTATTGCGTGCTTACCAATTTTCTAGTTTATTAACTTCCTTTTTCATTCGTGCATTATTTGTTTCCGGTTAGCTACATTAACCTTATACAGAACTGAGACGTTCTATGTGGTGGTTTTGTAGGGATATTACATAATCTATTTCATTTATCACGTTCTCCTTGGTACTGCTTCATGGCCTCTTCTTCGTTAGGTATTTCTTGAAGAAGTTATTCATTCCATATACTTTCTGTTGTTCTAATAAGTTGATCATTATTTTGCTCTTCTTTTGCGGAGTCTAATACACACTCTCCAACATATTTTTTAATTTTTCCTTTTTCTTGCGATAGTATGTTGTCAGTTATTATTGTGTACTAAGTAACTTTATTATAACATCCTACTCTAATACTATCTTGCTTGAATTCCTTCCGATTTTTACAGCTAAATAGCCATATCTGCAAATAAACATCCGCTTCAGATGTTTTCGATTCATATCGAATAAATACTTTCAGAATTATTTAAAGTGTGAAGGTGAAGGCAAAGCTGATGCATATTAAGCCAGTATTGTCTCATTGCACTTATGTTAAGTAAGGTATTTCAATTCCTAAATATCGCTGCTTCGTTTGCATGCTCTACAGTGCACAGGTTCAGGAAGTCTTGGGGTTGGAAGACAGAGTAGCATCCCCTAATGCACGTTTTTAGATTGTTTTACTGGACCATTTCTATGGGATGAATATCGCAGTAGTTTTTTGTCTTTATGCTTTTTCCTCCCATTCTTTCTTCAACCCATCCCGAAGTTGTTGTTCTAGGCTGAAGAGGCACGTAGGGCTCATGGAACAGCATTCCCGTTAGGGGATTGGAATGCGATTACCTTTACCTTTTTTTGTTCGTTAACATCAGATAGCTAGTGAATTCGTATCTGCTTTCTCGAATTAATGATTTTTGTTTAGCAGAATTTATATTTGCTCGTGTCCCTCACTGAATAAGCTGATACGAGTTTTGTGCTTCATTTAATTTTAGCATCCCAGGTAGGATATATTTCTATATTTTCATCCCCCCTATTTACGTTAACCTTCTAATAATGCTCCACATAGGATTATCAGTTAGATCCTCTTTGCATTCGAACTAGGTGGTCGGCCTACCTTAAATGAGCTTTGGGGAGAATAAATCCTATATTACTGCAACTGACTCTTCTAAGTTCATGTACAAATGTTGTAAGGTCTTGATGTGTTGCCCACACATCACCCAGCTCGCGTCCGTACAAAAAAGTAGGGGTAATGGCAGCCCCATATGCAGCAGCTTTAGTTTTCATATTCAAATTGTGGTTTTGAAAGACACTTCTATTAATTTCCAGTATGTCCTCGAGACTGCACTGATTAGATTGTTTATTTCTGAATCAAGATTAGCCCTATCGTTCACTACAGTTTCAAGGTACCTCGCTAAAGTATTCGTCAATGTCTATCTGCTTTGATCCATTTCGTGCGAGGTGACCGTAAAATTAGTTTTGTTAGTGAGAACTTGTGGGCTAAAAACATAATAAGCCCATGCAGTAGCATCTAAAATTGTCCCTGCTTGAGCTGCAGAGTGGACTACTATTGTTCAGTCGTCAGCATATTGAAGGTAGCTCATGAAATTCGACGCCAGACCCTATCGTCGGAGAATCCTCAGCTAGAACGCTTGACCAAAGATAGAATCCTCGAATAGGAGTAGTCAAGGCCACCCAGAAAAATAATCGACCATTACATTGAAGGAAACCTGCCTGCTGAAGAGGGCAGTCAGTCGTTCTAGTACACGATTTCAATGCCCAACTAGGTAGACAAGCTGTTCGATGACCAGATTTACTGAGAAGTGATAATATAGACAGCCTGACAAGTACAAGAAAACACCTCACCGTGCAAGGTCTAGTCACTGTCAAGAACGCCACGCACATAGTGCTGGGCTAGTCATTATTCAGTGATTCCCAAAATAAAATTTACTCTCCCCCCCCCCCCCCACATCAAATTTCGCCGCAACAAGAACACAAACAACGTATAGACACTAAAGAGTAGTTTACCTCAGCTGATGGTGGAATTTTGAATCTGCTTAAACATTAAGTGTACACACACACCACCGTGGGCTATCTAATCTTATATGATCTGATTACTGATTTCTGACCTTAAATTTGGATACTGTATGTAAAAAAACTGAAGGTAACCGCCTGCAATGGAAATGCGCTTGGAGATCTTAGTTATATATACAACAGGTATAGTAAAAACAAACAATTCTTAAATTCTATAATTGCTGCATTCTGTGAACAAATTTATATACCTAATGGCATGGCTTTGTTGTGCCCTGAGAACCTATAATCGGAAAAATATATAGAATCAAAGATAATTCTTAACTGTAACCCCATTCCGACGCATTTGTCTCTACACCACTGCCACAGCTTTGTCTACATACATTTTAATTGGTGAAGGTAATATTGCGTACCCTTGTCACAACCCTCTATTAACTTAAAACTTATTAAAACATATTTCCCTATTTTAATCCATGACATACGCTCATCGTATAAATTTCGTGCGATTGCTTTTAGCCCTTACGTTTAGCAATTAAAAGTTATACATTGTAAAAGTTAGCGAAGCTTGGTCTGACAATAAAAGGAATTTTGAGGAAATTAGTAAACCGGCGCATTCACAGCCGTTAAACAAATCTTTAATGAAATTTAGAAAATAAATTCAGTTACATTGTTAGTTACCAAAAAAATACTGCTGAAATACACATTCATGGTTGAGTAAGTTTCCTTCTGACTCTATAACAGTTCCAAATAATTATTCTCAAAGTTGCAACTTTTCTGGTAGAACAAGTAAATTGTCCTCCAATTTTAAATTTAGCATTGTCAGATAACATGAAGTTATTCAAGGGGGCTGAACAGCAGATACGTTCTGGACATTACTATGAGTTCTGACTCTTTAATCAATTTACCTTCCGTATTTTTAAAAATATTATTGATACCCATCTGAGTGGCAAGTTCTTTAAAATCGAAATAACTTTTGTAACACATTTCTTCCACAGAATAGGGTTTGTCATTTATTTTTGCTTGCTTAATAAGTGTCATGTACTGTTCAGGCACAAAGATGGGCGAATATTTCTTAAATTTTCTGACATGCCGTTCTATTACTGAATGGGCACTATCGCCTTCATTCTGTGTATGGCCAGTTCTAAGATACTTATGGGTTATCGACTGAATGTTCTCTAATTTTGAAATAGCAAACATGTATAGAGCAAAAATGAATATGTTCTTATTTTGCCCAGTACAATTATCACTGTAGAAGATAACATCTATTATTTTTCCGTCATTTTGGGCCTTATCATTTCAATTCATCAGATAATGCCACACGCACGAAGCAATTTCATTTGCTTCCCTTTGTGCTTGTTCTTCATGCCAAACATAGCAACCAACTTCGTTACTTTGCAGCTGGTATACAGTAAAATTAAAGGCATTCAGTTTAGATACATAATATCATGCAGATGCATCCCCTGTTGGACAAGGCAACACCGCTTGTAAATCATAAACGCAAACTAGGCTGTTCGAAGCTTTATCAATCTCTTTCTTCTTTCGTGATAGTGCTTTTTCTTTGAGGTGGGTATCATATTTTTCCTGTACCTCAATCTTTTCTTTTGGACTTGCATTTCCAAATGCGAGGCACAGCTCACATTGATCTTTTTTCGGGCTAAAAAATGCAATGTGGAATTCCTTGTTGAATATCCGGTAATACATCACATAATTCGAGTACGGAATATTTTGTTCTTTACATGATTTTTTGTAGTCCCTATAGAGCTCTGCAACTGTCTTACTACCGTCTATATACTCCTTTTTTTTATCGGCAGTAATGACTTTCAATACGTGGTATCGAGTTTATATGATTCCTTATACCGTTTTTCACATCTTCTGAAACAGTTGCATGATTGGTATGCTTCCCTCCCATTTCTGGTTGTATTATGCCCTTAGTAAGCGTTTCTTGTTTTTTTAGTACTGTTCGTATATAATCCCGTCTCCGGCAAATTCCTCGAAAGCAATTGCTCGAAATCAATTGCTCGAAATCAATTGCTCGAAATCAATTGCCCGAAAATCAAATTGCTCGAATGTAACTTTTCTCGAAATACAAGTTCCTCGAACCGCAATTTCTGGAAAATGTTTTGTTCGAATGTGGTCTTAACATCTGGAAATTTATTTCGGCATTAAAGAGGGAGCAGAGTTTGAACAAATTACGGATAGAATAATATGCCAGCGGCCAAAAACACACCATAAGTCGAAGAATATATCGCGATAGTGCACAGAGATTTTTAAGATTAGTGAATAATTATGGACATGGCAGAAATATATATGATTATGTCCGTGGAATAGCACATAACATACAATATTAAAAACATATAATATTTGGTTTTTATAATGTTTAACTTAATCACATAGGTACCTATTAAATATTTTTTATTAATAAAGGTTATAATTTGTAATTTGTGTTTTTTTATATTTGATATTAACTGATTTAAGTTAAAGCTATTTCACAACTTTAATTTTTTCGAGCAACAGATAATCAAGAAATTGCTGTTCGAGAAACTTGCAATTTGAGCAAAGTCACATTCGAGTAATTGACTTTCGAGCAACTGATTTCGAGCAATTCGTTTTCGATCAATTGCATTCGAGCAATTTACCTAGAACCGTATAATCCTACTGTTAATTCCCAATGTGGCCATAAAAATCAGCTTGCAGACACGATTTTTTTGCCCGCGTAAATCTAAATAGAAAGCATTATTAAGGCTTCGAAAACTTTAGGCCTTTTCATATCTATATTTTGGAGTAAGTGCTGACATACATGACGATATGAAGTCGCGCTGTCTTTGTAGGTCTGACATTTCCCAATATTTTTTGAATATTTTTTGCCGATCTTCTTCTGCAAACTTTGTGGAACACTTTAGTGACCATTTTTTGTCATTACAAGTTGGTAACATTTGCTTACAGTCACGTAATACTAATGTACGCTCTTTAGTTCGGTCCTCTTTTCTAACCATTTCTATAGATTTATAAGGTAGCCCACTATTTCTGAGGAGTTTGGTTTCTGCGACACATCTTTATTGCATTTTCTTGTTTTGACGTTCTGTTTTGTTGGGGGCTGATGGACAACACGGCGTTTCTTGCTATTATTATCTCCAACAGTAATTCTTTCGTCAGAATCACTTGAAGGTGATAAAAAATCACTACTACTTGTGAAATTTTAATCGGCTTGTGAGTAATCGGATTCAAAAGAATCCGCAAGGTTTCCTTCCTCATTACCTGAAGCACTGTTCCCAACAATCAAGTGTTCATCGGGTGAAGAATCGGACAAGTTGGCTTCTGCAACAATAATAGATTTGATTTTATAGTAAAGCGTTGATAATCAGATAAAATGAATCAGTACTTACCGTTATCAAGGCTTTCGCTTGGCATGATTATTTCTCCAGGTGTGGTTTCTATGTTCGATATAGAGTGATTCGCAATTTCTGAAACAAAATTATAGTAACTTGTGTTATAGAAGCAGTAATAGGACGGCATAGTTTACCGTTGTTAAGGTTTTCATCTTTCTTGCTACTACAAGGTATGCCTGTTTCTCCAGCTGCGGTTTCTACGTTCGACATACATTGATTCATAATTTCTGAAACATTTAATTTTGTATGTGTTATATTAATAGGTATAGTTTCATAGAACTATTTTTAAACACCACCAACCTTTTCCATGACCACAGGGATCTACAACGATACTATCAGTATCTGCTATATTATTTAGGACACCAACAGCAGCATTAGTAACTACTTTAATTTTCCAAATCTCAATGCCTTCATTATTTTTTTTGACTCTGGCGGCATATTTCCCAAGTTTTGCTGTTCTTTGGCAAGTTTAATAATTAACTTTGTTCGGTTATTCATCGTTCACACCTAAAATAATGGAATTGTGCCGTAAAATAGAATAATATTATATTATCTACGCCTCATCTGTACAATAACTTTGCGAATATCAAAATTTTATTTTGCTTTATTTGCTTGTCTATAAACAATGATAAAAAATGTGTTTACAAAATAAGCTATATTTTTTAACAAAACAGACGTAAGTATCTCGAAATGTAAAATTTTTCTCGACAATACTGAATCATCTCGAAAGAATACATTAAAAGAATAAAATATTCAACTAAATTATCCTTACCTTTTGCAGAAACCAGTTCCAACTCAAAATATAACTGTATTCACCAAAATAAACCAATAGAAACTGAGACACTTTAAAGTTGTGACACTTTTCCACAGCAACATCGACGTTTCCAAGACAGCAGTTTAGTCACAACTGACATGTGACGCTCTTACTCAAAATGTAGGCATAAACTAGCGGGAAATGCAAATTGACACAAGTGCCATCCAGCGATTACTATATGAGCTACGACTTGTGACTCTCTTCAACAAAAAATATTGACAAATTGCAGTTGTTTCATGAAAAATCTCAAAAATGGCAATTTTTGAGTTGTGACGGTCTTCTTCCAAACCGATTATATTTGAACATCAAAAAATGTTCAACAGTAATGTATTAAGTACATAGTGACTTGCTGATAATGCTGGTCAGATTGCAGGACCAGCTGGATTGCGATAAAAAAACGGATGGGGCCATAATTATATATAACAGCAATGAGATAAGATGAATAACAAAATAGAATTCTTGAGTAAGAAAGAGATGGCCATACGAAAAAATTATTTTAGTAGGCATGTTTAGTTGACTATGTCATAATTAAATTAAGCGTCAAGCCTTCTCTAATATTTGCTACTATGTTTATCTCTTTCTTACTCAAGCAATACGTGTTATATTCTTGTTAATGTTATCTCATTGCTGTTATATATAATTGTGGCCCCATTGGTATGTCCCGACAGGAAAGCTGGAGGGCGTATTTTCTAAGAAATCCAGCGGTAGTATAATCTGGTCAGCATTATCGAAGAAAGGAACAATGCACGCATTATATTTTTCGTGAATGTTGCTTGAATCGATTAAAAAAATTAACAAATCATCATTTTAATGAGTAAGGTAGAGTATTACCGATAAGTTGTTATATAACAATAATTATCGACGCAAGTCGTTTTTGATTGGTTGAAAGTTAAAAAACGAGTTCGATCATTGGCCAAATGACATCGTTTCAGAGATGTATACAATAGTCTTCTTAATTTAAGCTCTAGGTGTGTAATTAATTCTAATTTCTATAAGTGATATTTCCTACACCTGCATATCGTTAGTTCAATGCGTTCCTCTGTATTTTGGTAAGGAAATGCTGATTAACTTTGCTCTGCGGTAGTTAATGTGCCAAATACTAAACTAGCAGAACATGACTATATTTCGAAGTCTAGATTTGGTAGATGCTTCTTTGAAAGCACCACTAATATCTTCTATTTTAGTAATGCAAGTGCAAGTAATTACTAAATTTTAGACCATGTACGTAGACAGTTTAATGTTAAAGTCACCAGGCTAACAGCTAAATTTTCCCCAAAGTTTCCCTGATCGTCCCCTTAATTTTCAGTTTATTAAGTTAAGTACCGAAATTGGAAGGCAAAGTTGGCAAACCGGTTTTCAATAAGTTCGGCTCTTAAATCTACCTAAAATTGGATTTGATCGGGTTTTGAGATTCCATTGGGGAAGTTCCTCAAGGGTTGTACAGATATCCACCTGTCTAAAATGCAAATTGCACGCTGTGCTTCGGCTATGAATATTTTAAGCAAATTTCGAAATTATGTAAATAAAAATCGTATTCCCCTTTGAGTCTGTCGCGGAATATTTAGATCCCACGCGGAGCCCCAGCAAATTGAGCTTCTTCCCTTTAAGAGCCTATCGCGGAACGCGACGATTTCCAATCGTCTCACTTTAATAATTTCATACTCTGTGCATAACTCCAGCTAGCCATTAAGGAGGCGTCGCAGGCTCTTGGGGAACTCGAGAGCTTCGCCGTCCCCAAAGACGGAATTATCGAAGAAGCTCCCGTTACGAAATTGCAGGCACCGGCGTGAATTGACATACCCTGAAAAATGTGAAGTTGCTTTGTCATGGTGCTGCAAAACACGGCTTTATTTCACAAATTATTTCTAGTTCTCTCACACTGTGCTTATGGCCTAATGATGGCAGCCTTTAATCCCGTAATTTCGGATTTGTATTTTTGTGCGATTCGCTGCTCTTTCGCTTTACAATGGCTAGGAAAATCTGAAGGATTGAGTAAAAGGAGTTGTCGGAAGACGCAACTGGGTAAGGAGGTTTCCTGTTGCAGGAGATTTTTCATGAATACAAAATTGCGTTTCGGATGCTGTTATGGGATAGCGGTAGAAAATCTAAACCCTCTTAGAGCTAACTTTCTCTTGAATATTTTATATAAAGGGATCATTCAATATTAAAAAACTCGTGCAATTTATAAACCCGAACTCATATCAATCATATTTATTTTATTCTGTTAAGAAGCTGTGGATAAATATAGGAAAAGCGTAAGTATTAGAACTTATGGAAAAATCACCAGCAAGTCAAAAAGACTTAATCAGCAACGGTTCGATAGCGTTTTGATAATGAGCTTCTATCTGTTGAAGTTACTGAGAAGTTACTAGTAATTTTTCAAGGACAAAAATGAACTGATAGTGTTCCATTCCACAATCTGTGGGGATGGTAATTGATGACTTGTTCTACTGTAACTACCTTAACAAATATGGGCTTTCTATTATTCTTTCATATCTCAATTAATTTAAGGTAAACAAGATCCTCTTATTATAAGTTGATGTGTGATAGACTCTTGATATAGCTTTAATTTAAAAAAAAATATTCTACAACTGTGCACGTGAATTTTACACCTATTTGTTTTTAAATAACTTAAAGTTTTGTAGTTTTTACTTCAAATGTATGATAATTACTATAATTCGGTTTTTCAATTATTTATTTTGAAGCAATCTGTATCATTCCCAACAAAGTAAAACACTGAATCTAATTCGTGGTACAATCAGCAGAATGAAATAGTAATAATATTATACCCGCAGCAGCGGTCTTCAAATCAATGGGGGTGACAATCCCACTACCGATAGTTTACCGTTTGGTTTCTGAGCCAGTATAAAGCCAGATATAAGAAAATACAAAAATATGCACCCGAAGTTGTTATGCAACCCGTGATTAATAAAAAGCCGTAGGGTTATGGCAGTCACGAACAAAGTCAGTGGGGCACCTGACGCCCACCTCTCTGAATAAAAACAGTCGCCCTATCGGAGCATGCGGGGTTCTGCTTCGTTGAAATGGTTATGAAAAATGAAAAATATGTGCTTTATGGAGAAGAACGAAACCAGGTATCAGACCAAATATCGACGAAAAAAGATATCTAGTCAACGGATATACGTTATAAACCAGAAAATCCTCTAACACGTGAAATAAAACTGATCGTCTTCAGAATGTTAAAATAAATGGCAAACTCTTAAAAGACTTAAACTCAAGACGAAAAACGTGGGGCAGAATCAACTGGGTCCAATGTTACACATTTGGGAATTGTTATGTAGATGTGGTGAAGAGTTACTTCTAGTTTAATAAAGCATAACCAATGTAGACAACAATACCGGCTCCTTCATTTAATCGAGGACACCAAATAAAATATACGCTTGTTACATATTTCGCTGAAGTTTTAACTGCGCGATTTGTAGTTTACGCGATTATCAAGGTATCTAATGTTATCCAGATCTGGGAACTGAATGGAACCCCATAAAACTCAACAGTGAGCAAACTATAACCATAAGAAGTATTTGTTTGCATACCTGGTGTTTGACAGGCTTGGAAACTGCTCAGAGCCCTGAACTTGCTTAAAGTAAACAAGTCGGATCATCGAGACACAATCTCTCGATACCCGGCTCTCTGGTCTTAAATATTTCATTTTACCCCAGAAGCCTTGGCCACCTAGTCTATTCTGGGCTTAATGGCCCATTGTCCGTCGCGTAGACTGAGCAGGTCCAGTGGTCGAGTTTATTGCTTTGGTTGTGTGGCTAGCTCTTGTGTCGGGACAAAACAGGGCTGGAATTGGGACTGCATCTATTGTCGAAAAAAGGATGAATGCACTTACGCTGTGTCGACTTGGTATCTTTTTACTTTCGCTCCTAGCCGCTTGGCTGCATAGTTGAACCCGTTTGACTTTTCAGAAGACGTAATCAATTCTTTTGTGACCATATTAGTTGGTAGCTTCCATGCTGTGGCGATATAGAGTACTTTTTTTAATTAATGCAGTGCATTGCAAAGTGTTTATGAAAGGCTTGACACTTAGTTAAGCTAAAACGTCAAAATAAATTTGTTATTCTTTGCTGCAAGCGCGACGTTCAGAAATAGGTTTTGTGTAATCCTGCATCGCAATTTCTTTCAAAACACCCACTGAGTTTAATTCTTACAGTTGCACACCGGATTTCACTTCTTATTAGTACCTATTGCAGTTTATCAGCGGTAGTTTTATGATATTGCACTTGAAGAAAAAGTTCTGAAGTTTGGTTTAGCATACATATAAGAGTTGGGAACGGGCCCAGAACTAATAGTCCACAAAATCTACACACCATGACAACAATACTCTGTATTAAACTTCATACATAATATAAAGCAGGAATGAGATTGTGATAAAAGAATCCATAAAAATGATGAACAGAATCAGCTTACTAAAATGGCCGAATCTAAAAAAGAAAAACCACTAATATGACAAGGTAACCGAATTGCTTCTATTTCAAAATTAACCCAAAATTAAACAAAATGTAATTTTTTAAGGTACTCACCCTGTATACATTTGTATGAAATTGTACCGGTTTCATTCCAGGTAGATATATGATATGTATGCAAAATATCGTTTTCCTCCGATAAATAGTTTTTGAGCTATACAGCCAACAGGCAGTCAGACAGACAGACAAACAGACGCAATTAAGAAATCCTCTGTTTCGTCATCTAGGGACCTTCAAACGTGAAGATCTAAAGAAATCTCGGAAGGTGATTTTTTCGTGATTACAATACTTCCTTCGTCTTTCAGACGAGGGAAGTAAAAATAAAATAGACGAACTAAGAGGAAAGTTATTTATCTTAATAGTACTAAAAAGCAACAGGAAATTCTCAAATAGCAGAAAACGGAAAAGAAACACATTTAAAAGAAATACAACCTAGCCTTCAAATATTGGAAATATTTAAACAGAAAATGCAAGTTTTAGCCTCAAGGATGCGAGGATACAAAAAGAGAGTAGACCAATATAATAAAAACACATACCTAAAAAAACTTGCTAAAAATCAAACAAACTAACATAGCTCCGAATGACATGATGGTGATCTTTAACATAGTAAGCCTCTTCACAAATGTGCCGATAGATGACGCACTAGCAATCATCAGGAACAGGCTGGAATTGGTTGACGATTTGTAGTAAGACGACACACTTCCAAGCAGACGAGCAGTTGGACCAACAAGAGTTCGGAGTCGCCATGGGATCTCCACTAGCAAATATTCGAACAGACTTGACGCTTATTTTAATTATGACATATGTCAACTAACCATGCCTACTAAAATATTTTTTTTCGTATTGTCATCGCTTTCTTACCCGAGCATTCTATTTTGTTATTTATCTTATCTTATTGCTGTTATATACAGTTATGTCCCCATCCGTAGATTCAGCATTAAGCTAGTGGACTCTTCTTTGCTATTGTTGATAGCGAAGGTAACATCTTTATATAACCAATTTTTACCATTTTTATATATTTTCATGCCTGCATGTTCCATTTACAGGTTATATGTATTTTGATGTTTGTTTTCATTTTTGGCAGGATTTCCATGTGTGTCCCTCAAAATATTCCCGTATTTTTTCAAAATATAGCATAGCAAAATGGCATTTATTTTTTCAAAATATGGCATATAAAATGGCATTTACTTCAAAATAAAGCATAAAAAATGGTTAGTTTTATTTCAGAAAGTTGAAATTTTAGAAAAAATGTCACCAGTAATATTAAAAATCCTACAACACAAATACAAAAGACAAAGTGAATTGATAAAAACGACGGGCACATGGCAAATAAGTGGAACGTTGGTATCCGTGGTGCATTGAAAGCAAGGGGGAGAGCACGGGGTTATTGTTGACGAGTAGACTTAACGGAATGCTTACCTGAGCATTGAGGGGCGCGACGAGTGATTACCCCCGCCCTGGGTCATCGACCTTAGTACCTGGCACTTACCAAAACTTCTGCATGTCTATTTTGAAATTTGTAAGCCCCTTTTGTCGTGAATTGGCCACATAATATTGATTTTGATTGAAATATAGCATTAAAATATGGCATTTATTCAAAATATAGCATTTATCACGAAAAAGTGCATTTTATAGCATTTATGGCATCAACAAATGTGGTTCATTCCACCCCTTACTACGTAAACCCCTAAATACGAAATCTGGCCCTAAAGAGGCTTACAGTAAGAAACATGGCAAAATGGCATTTGACGGACTCTAGTAATTACAGAACTATAGGTGACAGCGGGCAGGCCGGAACTCTATATTGACAATCTCTTAGCTGTACTGTGGTAACAGCGGGTCATGCGCTTCTACGACTAAGCTAACTAGCAGACAAAGTTCAATTGAAATTCATAGTAGAATATAGGGTACGGAAAAAAGTACCACTACATCCTCAAAACTATAGGCCATTCACTTGCTTACCCATCCTACATAAACTTCTAACGTCTATTATAACAACACCAATATATACATACAATATTTCTCTCTACATCATGGATCGACTACAAGAAGGTGTTCGATAGCGCAACATATAACTGGATCATAGAAGCCCTGCAGTTATACCATCTGTATACAAGAATTTTGCATTTCTGTAAAGGAGGGGTGTGCTTCAAAGGGATTCCATATCTCTTTTGTGTGAATGTCCAATGTCGCTTTCAAAGGAACTTCCAAGAGCAAATCGTGGATATTAACTTCAATAAGCGCAGAAATCATTTGTTTTATACGGATGACTTGCAACACATTGGTATTTGAAAAACTATAATTTATACAAAGAATACTAAGAGAGCTTTGCAAAACCATTTTATCTATTTACAACCTTTCAAAGTATTTTCCTTTACATTCCATACATTTTTGTATTCCTCGAAACCAATTATGGAATCAACTGTTGCCTTATCAAAACGACTTAGAGACACCCAATCGGGGTGAGTATCGCACGACTGGTTAAGTCCGGGAAAAGATGGCACGCTCGCCCTGAGATTCGTTAAAACAGGCTAAAGACCTCGGCTGATGCGCTCAGGGAGTTGGGCGTGGTTCAAACGGTACGTCACTGGGCAAGAGTGGTGTGAAAAGTGACGAGAAGTACACAGGGTACTACGGCAGGACGGTACTTGAGAACTGTCGAGCTCGGATTACAAGTTCGGGAAAGAAATACTTGAATTACTATTTCGGTACTCGCTGCCACTGCGGCGACCTCGCCAGACCTACCTGCAACGCTCTAACGTTCAAGCTTCGTCGTACATCAATCGTTACACTAATGTCTGTGAAGTTGGCCAAACCCAGACAAAAATTTAGTAATACGTCAAAGGGAATCGTTTGTTTATCTTTTGTTTACGTTTGTTTAGCTATTTTTAGCGTTTGTTTACATCTCTGTATACTACAACCAGCACCCAAAATGATAAATTGACAATTTCTTGGTGGGAATCGTTTGTTTAGCGTTTGTTTACGTTTGTTTAGCTATTTTCAGCGTTTGTTTACACCTCTGTATACTATAACCAGTATCCCTATTTGGGTCGGGCCAACTTCACGGCAAACAAACACAAAATGATAAATTGACAATTTCTTGGTGGGAATAGTTTGTTTATCGTTTGTTTACGTTTGTTTAGCTATTTTCAGCGTTTGTTTACACCTCTGTATACTATAACCAGCACCCCTATTTGGGTCGGGCCAACTTCACGGCAGCCAAACCCAAAATGATAAATTGACAATTTCTTGGTGGGAATCGTTTGTTTATCGTTTGTTTACGTTTGTTTAGCTATTTTCAGCGTTTGTTTACATCTCTGTATACTATAACCAGCACCCCAATTTGGGTCGGGCCAACTTCACGGCAGCCAAACCCAAAATAATAAATTGACAATTTCTTGGTGGGAATCGTTTGTTTATCGTTTGTTTACGTTTGTTTATCTAATTTTACCGTTTGTTTACACCTCTGTATACTATAACCAGCACCCCTATTTGGGTCGGGCCAAATTCACGGCAGCCAAACCCAAAATGAAAACTGGACAATTTTTTGGTGGGAATCGTTTGTTTAGCGTTTGTTTACGTTTGTTTAGTTATTTTTAGCGTTTGTTTACACCTCTGTATACTATAACCAGCATCCCTATTTGGGTCGGGCCAACTTCACGGCAAACAAACACAAAATGGTAAATTGACTATTTCTTGGTGGGAATAGTTTGTTTATCGTTTGTTTACGTTTGTTTATTTATTTTTACCGTTTGTTTACACCGCTGTATACTATAACCAGCACCCCTATTTGGGTCGGGCCAACTTCACGGCAGCCAATCCCAAAATGATAAATGGACAATTTTTTGGTGAGAATCGTTTGTTTATCGTTTGTTTACGTTTGTTTATATATTTTCAGCGTTTGTTTACATTTCTGTATACTATAACCTGCACCCCTATTTGGGTCGGGCTAAACCCAAAATTATAATTTGACCATGTCTTAGTGGGAATCGTTTTTTAGCGTTTGCTTATATTTTTATAGTTATTTTTAGCATTGGTTTACACATCTCTATATTATAGGTAATACCCCTGTTTGGAACGGGCCAACTTCACAACAGCCAAACCCAAAATGATAAATTTTAATACGAAAATTTTCATTATGTGATTAACATCTTGAACAATGAAATTCTATTACTACACGGAATAATAACACAGGTTGGTTTACTTTACAATTACTATACTGACAGAAAGGACGTATTGTTTTGTTTCTGGTGCAATTAGTTGAGATTCCATGAAAGACGCTTTTTTACATGATTATGAAATTGTTTGGTTAAATAGTTTCCTAGAAAATTTTAAATTGAGAATTGAATACAGTTTTTAATACTAAAGCTGCTTTTAATGTTAGATCTTTAGTTTAACCCAACCAGAAGATCGAGTTTTCGCATATGCTGGATTTAACATGAGATTCCCTATACACCATAGACAACTCGATATCTGGTGTATATATGTATATATACAGTGTGTCTGCTTAAGTTCGCACCATATGGAAAACATTTTTATTATTAATTTTACGAAAAAAAGTTATTCTTTATAAAAAGTTCTGCATAGGCCAGAACTTGAAATTCAATCATCAGATATAAATTTTTTTAAGCCGTATACGAGGAATGTCAAAAAATATGAATTCTCCTCAAGAGCAAAGTACCTTTATTTGTGACAATATCGAAAATTGTTATTAAGAAAAGTTGAGTAGAATCGAAAATTACACCTATATACGATAAAAAATCAGGTTTTGTTATTTTTCACATTTTTTTAAGTCTTCATATGGAAAACTTTATTTTTGACAATATCGGAAACTTTTTTCAGTTATCTCTTTATTCGTTAAAACTTTGATAACCTTTACGTCTCGTAACCTCTATGTTGCATTTTTTGATGATTTTCCATATTAAACAACTTAAAAAAAATGTGAAAAATAACAAAACCTGATTTTCATCGTAGATAGGTGTAATTGGATATTTGAACGTAATTTTCGATTCTAATCAACTTTTCTTAATAATAATTTTCGATATTGTTACAAATAAAGGTACTTTACTCTTGAGCAGAATTCACATTTTTGACATTCCTCGTATACGGCTTAAAAAATTGATATCTGATGATTGCATTTTAAGTTTTGGACCATGCAGAACTTTTTATAAAGAATAACTTTTTTTCGTAAAATTAATAATACAAATTTTTCCATATGGTGCGAACTTAAGCAGACACACTGTATACAGTGTATCCCAGGATTGATGTTACACCAGGTGAGATGGACTGAACATTTTCGGCATTGACAGTGAAGCGAAAACTATTTTCTTTTCCGGTAAACTACCCTTTCTGTTTATCATACGACAAAATTTTACCAAGAAAAGTTGTTCAGAATAATAAATTATGGCCCTATACAACATTTCAGGAAGTTCTACCTACTTAGATCAAACCGTTTTAATAAATACAATTTTAACGGTTTAATTTAAGTCATATCTCTTTCTGAAATTTTGTATCTGAATTGATGAATTTTATGCGTACATTGCATTTACAAGCTTATTTTTGAATATTTCTCAATGCTCTCTCAAAGCTTATCTTTTTGGATTCAGGTGTCAAATTAATCACGAAATTATTTTTAACAAATGCTACAGAAATTGTTTAACGTTTAACCCTTGTGTCTATGCGAAATTTTCTATACGGTAGTCTATACCCGGGGAACCCGGGTACCTACGGCCATTTTAGATGAATGCTCTGTATTTATAATGTTTATAAACGTTTTTCTACTAAATTAGCCATTGAATGTATGATCGGCAAGCAATTGCTAACTACTGCGACAGCTACTAATTCAGGATGATCAAATCGAGATCCCATTGGACGTCTAAAAGTGGTTGGAAATTGCTATCTATGTCTATCTATGGAGAACAAAAGGCGCCTCAAAACACAAAAATTATGTGACACTTGTGAGCGGCCCTCATGAAATGAACAAGAAATAGTTAGAAATAAATGTCAACAATGTAATTGAACTTATTATATGTGTGTTTCTAATATATTTGGGTATTCATTTTTGTAGTTTTATTATAATTATGGTTATCCAGGTATCACGGGTGTAGACTTAAAGGTGTTTTAACTTTACACTAAAATTTTAAATAACGTAATTGATATTTTTGAAAGATTATAGTGCAAATCGAATGTACTTGAACTATTTGAGGATAAACTAAACGATAGCTGCAAACTTTAATGAGAAATGTAAAATTAATTACAATTACATGAAAATGTGGACACACTGGACAAAACAGTTAATTGGTGAATAGTTTGTAATTGGTACATATATTAGTGAAGAAATATATATTCTGATACATTTAAAAATTGTGTAGTTGTATTCTCTGACCCCAAATATGTATATTTAGATACCAAGTCTGTGATCCTAAGTGATTTAGAAGTCGAGATAGTGATAACATACTTATATTTCAAAATGGCAGTTATAAAATCCAAGATGGCCGACGGAGGAATTGGTTCCTATAAAAAATTGAAAGCTAAGTACCAAAGTAGTACCTGCAAAAAATTGGTGTTTTTGACCGGTGTGTCCACATTAACGCGAAATTCGACCTTAAGCTGCCCCATCTCATACGCACTGTTTCATAAGAGTATCCAATATTTCTGAAATTTTGCAGTGGGCTATAATTTTGTACTCTGAAAAACTTTTTGTAATAACATTTTTCTGTAATATGAACGGATAATTTACTTTATCGTAATTCTTTCTCATAAACACTCGGTTTCCTCAGCTTCTTGCTTCAAAACATTAAAACGCCGACATCTCAGAGGGACTTTTAAGGGAACGCTTCTAGGACACCAAGGAACATTTCTGTCAAAAATCGAGACTACATTATTTTTCTTAGGTTTCCCTTAAAATTGGTCTAATATGCCTGGACTTATAAGGTCCGGACAGATTTAATGATAAACATTTCTAAGCAAATGATCAATGGTGTACGCTCAATATTGATAAAAATTTTGTAAAGATTGTCGACACTAACATCAATTCTTCTTTGACTTGTCAATTTCACAATGATTGTAATGAATACATATGCCTTATTGCTTTATATCAAAAATGTTTGCAGTAATGTTTTAAAATTAACTATTAAAATATCTCCAAGTATGTCATAGTTAATCGTGCTTAAATAATTGAATAATTAGTCCTCTGTCACACTATTGTAATTTATATTTATTTCTGTTTCACACTTGTAAATCTGATATTAGAAATTTACCACCTACTAAGGATTCTTTTTACCAACACATTTTGAGAGCTACGTATCAAATAACTATTTGGAAAAATGCGACTACGATAAATCCAGGAATTCCCAATCCAATCAATTTTGGTTGGAACTTGAAGGCTAATGTGCTTATTTCAAGTTTAATAACTAAGTGTTCGTCCCAATGTAACTTACGAAAATGTTTGTTGTACGTGTAAATTTAGAAAATGTTCTGTTAACTGTAGTTGTAATAAAGCTGGATCGAAATGTATAATAGGTTGCTATTGTGAGGGTCAAGCGCTATTAATTTGCTTTAAAAACGCATATTTCTGTATACAGTGCTTTTCTTGTAAAGCGACGTATAACGGTTTACATGGCAAAGACTTTATTTTATTATGTTAATGTTTTTTCTATTGACAATTTTGAAATCATATTTTGTAACCTATTGGATTAGGCCTATATGGACAATAAAACTTAATAATTATTATTATGAAAATATAAACCAAAAAATCTAGCTTGCAATAAAAGTGTATTATTTTTAAAGTAGACAGCGTTAGTACAATGATCAATAATATTTTTTGTAAACTGGAAGTTTCTTAAAAAAGCTGTAGCTTCGATTTTTCATTTCTTTCTGATTTTTCTTGCTCTTATAGCTGCTTTATGAGAAAATTATTGAATCATTTTTTATATCTATATATTTTCGCCCTTAAGTTATAATAAATAGATGAAGAACATGAAGCACTTACTATTAATGGTTTTGTTCGCAAGTAAATTAATGTGTAAGTTTCGGTTTTTAGTGATTAAAAATGACATTATTCACGTATAACCAAACAGCGTAATATAATTATGAGTAAGTATAATGCATACAAATGATTTGTAAGCATGGTATATTTGTATCGCGGTGTACATCAGTCATCGGCAAAGCGAGTCACGCATGAAACTCAAAACACGTACAGAAAAATGTATCACATTTTTTACAACAATAAAGCAATAGAGATAATTCTTCCAGTCAAAATTTCTCCATTCTTTTCTACAAACCTCCATACGCGGAAGTATGCCTTTATGTGCAATAGTTTTCAAAATACGTTGATGATGAAATTTATACCGCGCATTCCCAAGTTTTGTTTAAACAATTTCTGTAGCATTTGTTAAAAATTACTTCGTGATTAATTTGACATCATCTGAATCCAGAAATAATAAGCTTTCCCTTGGTTTAAAAACCATTGAGGAATATTCAAAAAGAAGCTAGTAAATGCAATGTACACATAAAATTCATAAATTTTCAGTAATAGAAAATCGGAAAGTATTTTTTGGTGTTTTGCAATTGCAAATAGAATGGGTTCCTTCACATTTATATCCACAAGGTCATTCCAAATAGTGTATTTTTTATCTATATTTTCGAGTGCACACCCTACGATTGAATTCCTGATTCATTAGCAGCCTTATTTTAAATTGGCGTTTATGTATCGACTTTTCAATAAGGTTTAATAGTGTATTACATAAAAAGCCAGTAAATACGCTTTCCTGACGTATTATGTATACTATTTATTTTTTTGAAACCGTTTACATTAAAAAAATATCGTTACTCATTAATCAAAAATGATTCAAGATGTTTCAATTTGGATGGATTAATAATAATTTACCCTATATTACTATTACTGCCAAGAATAAATACTGAGCTAATTTAGTTTTGTACTTATTTATTTGAGCCGGGTAGAGTATTTTCCTGAGTAGTCAGAAAATTAATTACTACCCTGCCTTAAATGAGTTAGGAAAGTAGACACTTTCATGCCGCTTTCAGAAACACCTATTTTGTTTTGATATAACTTTATGTGCTTAGAAAATTGTTGCAAAACGGGGTGGTCATGGTTTAAACAAACTCTGCAGAGCATAGCTAAACAAACATTAACAAACGGTTCACAATAAGAAATAGTCAATTTATCATTTCGGGTTTGGCTGCCGTGAATTTGGCCCGACCAAATAGGGGTGCTGGTTATAGTATACAGAGGTGTAAACAAACGCTGAAAATAGCTAAACAAACATAAACAAACGATTCCCACCAAAAAATTGTCAATTTATCATTTTGGGTTTGGCTGCCATGAAGTTGGCCCGACCCAAATAGGGGTGCTGGTTATAGTATACAGAGATGTAAACAAACGCTGAAAATAGCTACACAAACGTAAACAAACGATTCCCACCAAGAAATTGTCAATTTATCATTTTGGGTTTGGGTGCCGTGAAGTTGGCCCGACCCAAATAGGGGTGCTGGTTATAGTATACAGAAGTGCAAACAAACGCTGAAAATAGCTAAACAAACGTAAACTAACGATAAACAAACGATTCCCACCAAGAAATTGTCAATTTATCATTTTGGGTTTGGCTGCCGTGAAGTTGGCCCGACCCAAATAGGGGTGCTGGTTATAGTATACAGAGGTGTAAACAAACGCTGAAAATAGCTCAACAAACGTAAACAAACGATAAACAAACAATTCCCTTTGACGTATTACTAAATCTTTGCCTGGGTTTGGCCAACTTCACAGACATGTTACACTAAGATGCTTAACCTGGAAAGAGCATGCACAGATCGAACACAATAATAAGTCCCTTATTCAAATATACAACTATTGTCTGACGTTACAAAGGGGCAACGAACACGTTACCGAAATTACTCTAGGCTTTAATTTATGGCCCCAGCTGGAGTGGCGCGTTACTTCTAATACACATAAAATGGTCAACACATACAACCGGCCTTGGTTTTCCCGTTAAGAGAACTACAAAAGGTTATTGACTAATTAAGAATAAAAACGGCTATAGCACATTGATTTACAGCGACTATATAGCAAGGTTATGCTATACACAAAACAAATGTTTAATTACGGAAAAGAGCGGCCAAAGTCCATGAATTGACAGCAATAGCGTCGCTTAATTAGGTCACGCACAAAGCAAAGGTTTAATTACGAATACAAGCGTCCGAAGTTCATGAATTTTGTAGCAACTGTATCACAAATTTAGGTCATACACAAAGCAAATGTTTAGTTTTGAATACAAGCGGCCGAAGTACATGAATTTACAGCAATAGCGGCAAGATTTAGTCACATAAATATCGGTGCATTAGTCACACCAACGGCGATAAGAAATGCAGCAATTTAGTAAATTAGCTTGGTTTTAGGCCACATAAATGACAGTCCATTCGCTCTGCGGGCAGTGAATCACGCACAATAACGTTAGCACATACACTAGTTAAGTTCAGGTCAAATGAAGGAAGTTAATAGGTTACACAATTATTTACAGCGATACCTGTGTCTTTGACGTCTCTTGAGCGAAGCGTGGGAGGCTACCTGGCGATGGTTTGAATGCGGGGGCGGTTCGTGAGCCTAATGGGCCGGGAGCCGCCTTGAAATGGCGTCAGTTGGGTTGGGACTCGCACATGATCCCGAAGCGACGAGATCGAGGAATCTCCACCCGTCCTGCCAGTGCAATCCCCGATTTAGCGGGAAAAAAAGAGTTAGCCCTTATTCGACGATGCAGGACGAGTCCATCGTAATGCACCGAACACCCACGTAATCAACGATACTCAACACCCAACGCTGCGTGGGTTACAGTCAACCGCTCTCTGGGAACTCGCTGTCTGCCAGAAGAAGCCACGCCAAGCGTACCCAAGCGATGCAGTGACCAATCGCGAGGCGAAGTCTCCGCCGGCTGAATCTAGTTTTGCCCGGGCTTAACGAGCACGTGCTTTATAAAGGGTGGTTTAAAACGACGAAAACGAGACAACTGCGCCAATCTACAGGGTGTTCGAATTCAAAAATTGTTAGAATATGTGATGAGAAGTTGAGAATGCTGGCATCGGATTTGAAATACAGACAGGCTGTTCTGAAAGCTTAAATGATTAACTCAATTACTGAAGGCTGCAAAATGGCTTAACAAAACCTATCGTTTTCTCTTCTGGGACCTAAGCACAAGCTTCAACCCATACCTTAGCATCTACTCATCACTTGGAAATCGCACCCCCTTAAGTCAAATCATCAATCAGGGATCTAGGAAAGATTTATAAACACTCTTAACTTGGTCGTTGCTAAATCGACGATACATGCATTAGTCCAACGTCCGTGGTGCAATGAACAAGGCAAGCATCCTCGTGTTCGCTGACCGTAATCCTCTGATTGTGACTGGAACTGTCTCATCTTCAAACACCAAGATGTTCCTGTGATTTCGTAAGGACATCGTAATGATAAAGCAACGTCTCATTGACTGTCGCAATGCTATTGATCTTACTTTAAGTTCAATTTTCAAACTTCTGCATTTCCCAATACTAAACAACATATGGTTATATTTACTTCTAAGGTACAAATGCCCACGTACAGCATGCATTAATTATTTAACCAGAGACCTACAAAAGGAAATCGTAAAAGTGAGAACTTTCGACCGAAGGGCTGTCCAGCTTAAATCAGCAGGCAGCTTGCAGCACACCCGCGAAATAATGACTATTGTCATAAACGAGATGAAATGTGTAGCAGACGACGGGTTGCCTTTGCAGATCCAAAATCAGACACGAAATTACGAATTCAATCTCTGCGACCTAAAATGAACTGCAAATGTCAGCCACGCCGAACGTAAACTGCAGGTAGTTCCGAAACTTTTTTGGGATTATAAGCGTCCGGCTGTTTAGGTATCCCGAGAATCCAGTGACCACCCGGGCACATAAGGAGAGGCATAATAAGATTTTTTTGCTGAGGTACAACTCTCGAACAAAAGGCACTAATACTTTCACCGACAAGATTTCCGGCTTCAGCAAGCAAGTACTAAAGCATTTTTCCAACATAGAAACTGTGTACAATGATTATTATTAGTACTTTTCCAAAAGCAAGAGTTCTAGACTGGCACCAAGAAACAGTAAATCCTCCGGACGGATATGGAACCGCTTGGCATTCAGAATTCGGTTTTTATTCATCCGGCTTGCATTTGTTTCGTAGTGGCATTCCGCGTCTACGATCCGTCTAGTTTGGAGTCCATGTTAGTAATAATTACATTCGTTTACAAAGCTCTGTCGAAATATCTGTGCGCGTTTAACTGTTAGCAGTATGGCTGTTTAAGAGCACAGTATTTGTATTCGTGTATATCATTCCATATTCTTCTTCATATTATTATAGGCCAGTAGGCTGTTTTAACGACAAAGTGGTTCTATAAGCTATCTTTACCTTTAGACCGGAGAGGTTGCTAGCCTTGCCCGTTGAAAGTGAGGTGATGTGGTAGCCGGGGAGCGTGCGATTTATTAAATTCCTCTAGAGTGCCCCGGGAAGCAAACCCGGGCCGGCCGTCTGACAGGCGCGCATTTTCTCGCTCGCTGAGCCATCCTTTCACTCATTCTTTATTAAATTAGTGTATATATACATATATTTAGGTAAACATTATTTCATTAAGGTAACTAAGAAGTTGTTGTTCTTCATGAAACTTCTAAATACACTGGATTTACTGTCACTCATAGTGATATTGGTATGGTTTTAAGGCCTACCAATAAACCCTGTTAGCATTGCCAAATTAATGGATATTTCATGAAAGCTCAGAGTGAGATATTTTATATAACTGCAAAGCTAAAACTTTAATTTTCCAGAATGAATACGTTTGTAATGAGATGCCAGTAATTGCAGAATAATTAATTAATGAACTCAGTAAGCAAAGCTCAGTTTCGATTGTGCGCAGTTAAGCGTATGCGGAGACAGATCCGTATTTAATAATTTTAATAAATTATGCATTCAGGGTGGACCCAACCGAGATGAGTCTGTGCTTTATCGATTTGAGCTAGCGTAGTATTGGATTAATTGCAGATAAATAAAATATTACAAAGGGCATACAACTATTTATTTTTATCTATCAATTTACAAGTAATTTTTAATCAACCTAAGAATTGATAACACGAATACGAAAAAATATTGCGTGGTACCCTTATTTAAAAATTAAATTAATAACATATTACAACACTAATTAGACATACCATTGCAATATCAACCTTCCCTCTTGCTATAGCATTTTTCATACGGCTGCAATAGTTTTGTCAGTGTTAGAGAAAGAACGCCGTCTTAGGCGCAGTTGCAGTTCCAAAATTCTGGAGCTCTCCACATCGTTTAAATATATTTAGTAGTGCAATGAGGACAATTAGATCCTAGAACAAGGCTCATTACCTCTAGGAATAACTACACCAGCTTTCGAACACAGTTTGTTGTAGTGCAAAACTCGACTGTACCTATTTTGCGTCCGCTGTGTCCTAAATCGATGTTCGCGGCTCGACTGTTTGATGTAACATGCAGCAGATGTACATAATTTTGTTTACTGATGCAGATTTGAACAAATAACCGCATAATTAGGGTCCATTTATTCCTCCGCACCTTATTGCAAAAATTTCCTAATGTCCTGTTTATTCCTATACATTTCGAGTATATTGATACAAATATACAATTTTGAGGATATCATATCACTCATTTGATATATTGATATGCCGAGAAAAATCCCAGATCGACTTATAAATTACGCCTCCTCGTAAGGCCTGGTTTACTTTATTTGAAATGCGGAAAACCGATCAGAAAATTGAGTAACATTTTTCAGTTGTCTAAACAAAGTAAAAAATGTGGAATTTTCCCAAATATATTTAAGAGGCCCTTGCCATGACGCTTATAATTACAAAATTCTTCCTTCGAGTAGAGATTCCTGAGTCGAGTGAAGGCTGCAGCACACGAACAATTCTAAGCATGCACGGTTTTGCATCAGAACGCGTTGTGGTCATTTGACAACCGTCAGCAGCGCTTTGTGGTGCTTTCGATGCATCCATAATTCGAATAAATACGCTACATCGGTGTACGGTAATGCCACAAAATGTTCATCGTGTCATGTTCGGTTTGGAATAGCCACAAATGTATGTTTTTAGCATATGCCCTTTCTTATGATTTACAAGAGGCTGTGAGCGTTTTGTTTCGATTTTAGAGCGGGGTGTAAGTCTAATGAGACTGGTCCTTTTTTTGTGGTTAGTTGTTACATTAAATATTGATAGACAAATACATAGGTAATCTACATTTTCTTTGTAAAAATGGTATTGACGACTTACATTTCAAACACAAATTGAGCTTTCTTTCATTTTCTAAATATAACACAACTTTATTTTACTGGATCTGTACCGGATCTGCAACACCTACTAGATTGTAAGTTTGTTCATTTATTAATTCCTTAAAAAATGTAGGTACTTTCATTTACAATCCAAATCTAAAAAAAAATTAAAGCTTTTTTTTTTAATTTTGTGACGGTTGTCTTTACGAAATAGTTTAATATCAAGTCACCAAGCTGTTACCGTTCGATTTAAATACGTTGAAACAAAATTAAAAAAATAGCAAACTTGAGCACCTGTATTTCATGTAATATAGCAGCCACAGCCTGATTAGAAAGAAATGCCATTTTCCAAAAATATTCTTTGGATTATGTTAGACTTGCATGTCTAATTAGGTGTTGAAAGAAAATGAAGGATGTGGGCGGCTTGCTACAGTGGTAAATGGGCGAGGTTTTACTCTAAATACGTAGGTGTTTACATATTATAAAGATAAGTTGAGCAGAAAAGTAAATTCTGTTACTATTTAGTAGGCGCTATACTGTTTATATGACTCAAACCTGAAGATGTTGGTGACGCCTGCAACTCAGAACTTCCCAGACGTAAGAATTTTGAGTTCTATTTGCTGGACAAACTTACCTTATATTCATCTGGTTGGTGCTTATTCCTTTCAGCTGTAAAAGCGGTGCATGTTTATTTTTCAAGTAAGAATTCATAAAATCTTAATTGAGAAGTTGAATACACCATAGTACTACTTATCCGCGTTCATTCTCTCTTCAATATTGTTTTAATATATAGTATTTGCCTCTCTGTTTCTTAGTACAACTTTTAAAACGTCGTTTATCATCATTATTATCATCATACATTCTAAATTGTCCACGGCTGATCATACGCCTCTCCTAGCGTTTTTCTCTTCATTTGATCTTGTGCGTCCTTGTTCCAATTCGTTAAGACACACTTAATATGTGCTCACCCAACTGCTGTTTTCAGAGTCACCTTAATAACCTTCTATTCGATCTGTTATTCGCCGTTGTCGCCATGTACCTCGCCCAATTCCATTTGGGATGAGTAATTTTCTTAACAGCATCTATGACCTTCGTTCCTTGTAGCACCCTATCCTAAAGTCTAATTGCCAACGTTGATCTTTTCATTGCTCACTCTGCCACTCGTATTTTATTAACAGATTTTGGATTCAAAATAAGAGTTTCTAATTCATAACGAAAGTCTACAATGGTTGAACGCTTTCCGCTGCAGATGTATAGGGAGATTTGACTGGAGAATATATTCTCGAGTCAAATCTCCCTATAACCCATACTGATAAATCTAGCCGAAGTGGAGTTACTAGATTTTATGTTCATGGTATTTGTATAATGCCAGATGACGCCCTTCATATTGTTCTAAATTTGGTTATATTGTGATTACGGTCATAGCTTTGCTTAAATAAGTGATACCTGGTAATATTCTGGTTACTACCTAAAAGTTTCAGCAATTTTACTGCCGTGCTTAATCCAGATATTATACAAATTTACTGGGGTAAGTAGTGCTTATCAAATTTTTTTCACGTGTTTTGTCATAAAGGTTTGAATTACATTTCTATAAGATTTTTAGCATTCTCTGCGTAGTGAGTTGCGGGTGTGAAGTGACGCATGAGCGAGTTCAAGAATTTTTAAATTTTACTATAAACTCCAAAAGTTGCAGTTAGGCACATCAAATTTGCAAACTAGTTTCCAGTTAGAGGTAAATCCAGATGTACGACGGACACAACCGTTTTAAACATACGCGGTCATTGACCGATGGTGATAATCGCGACGACCATAAATAAGAACATATCCAAAAAATGTGATGAAAGTGAAGTAGTCGATCAGGACAGCAAACGATTGATGATGTTTCTAAGGTTGTTAGTTGTGGATACAGGACATGTCATAGAACTCTGACTGACATTTTAACATGTAATAAATTATTGCAAAATTCATACCAAGACTGTTCAAAGACGATGAGGAACCACATCACGTCGTGTAGAAAAACGTCCGACTTTACCCAGCGTGACTTCTACCTTTTCTAAGCTATAAAGTAAGCTAGACATGAAGATCTGAAACTATACAGAATAGGCATACAAACCAAATTTCAGATCGTTCAAAATCACCTACGAGAAGATTACTGACATTTGGCACGTTAGGGTCATGGCAAGTTAGTGGAACTGTTTGTATAAGATCCGGAGCTTACTTATAATGCATCAATTATTCTTACATTTTATCGCACCTTATCTTCCGATGTAGCAAATTACTTTCATGGCAGCTCTTGATATGGTCATACCAAGTTGTTACAAAGGAATCCCCTTTTACAACATGTAACAACTTTAAAGGATACTCAGTTTCAACGAGATGGGATGTCGTAGATTGAAATAAAAGGGGAGTCTCTCGCGATGAGGAATAATTGTATCTTGGATGATACTGCAGTACAGGGATACATTCGTATTTATTTCGGGGCGCTACGATGATGTGTTGGATTCTTTTGTGGAGCGAAAAAAAAATCTTAGGTGAGAAGTGATGTGTGCTTATCTCCGAGATTTGGACTTTTCTTTGTTTCTGCATCTTTAAACATAGTTACTTGATTTCAAAGTTTTGGCTACATACACTCGAACGCTAGACGCCAAGGTTCAACAATAAAGACGTGCTCTAAGCCGGAGTTAATAACTGGAAGGCGAAAGCAAAGCTGGTGAGCTCCTTCAGAATATCGACGGCGAAGTTTGCATATTCTGTACGCTACCTGACAATATACCCTGCAGGGCTGCGTTGGGGGGATGATAAAAAATTTACAGCAGCAGTTCAATGATATTCTACGAGCAATTAGCGTAAATCCATACGCAACGATGAGGTAAGGTTGTGGAACGGCTAAGTTCTGGGGGAAATAAGTATTCAACACTCGTCGTAGTTTGTTTAAAATTAGCAAACTTTCCTTCTTCCCTTGCCGAATTATGACAGCGGTAACGGAAATGTTTAAAAAGTCGTAACAAAGTTGACAAGACACACAGCCTCTAAGTTTTGCATCGTAACCTGCTAAGGTGTGTAGTGCCATACATACATACAAAAAGCTATACATTTCCGTAAAAATTGTAGCTGTTTAACACTCTTAAATCCTATTATTGTGGTGGATTAGTCCACGTAGTAGACTGGTGTAGTGCCATATTCCACTAATAAAGCGTATTTCACTAGTTCACATAAAGTTGCAATCGTACTAGTTTTAGTCAAAGGAATACGAATGTACATTTCCCTATATCTTTCTACATGCTTAATTTGTTGTGTGTTTTTACTGTTTTCTTTGGTTTGTGTTGATGTGAAGATACTATTTTGTTTTTAGATGACTATAGAATGGCTGGTAGTTTTTTGATTTATCATATTTTTTTTCAAAATTTACATATGAACGATTTCAAGATGTAGATATTGTTTCTGTAACCATTTTTCAAATTTTTTAGTCTTTACGATTCCTTGTGGTAGCATTTAGCAAACAGATTACGAAAAGTGCTAGCAATAAAGTGCATATCTCCTATGATGGTTTGGTGCACTGCTGCATCTATCTGCCTGAATAAAAATATCATAAAAGTAAAATCAGCTGTTAGACACTCAAACTTTTAGTTATGAAACTGTTTTCGCTTTACGTTCTCGTGGTCTCACGTATTGTCGGATTTACCTTCGGCCTTCTTTCCGAGTAACCGCCCGTCTGTTGGGTGGTATACCGCACGCTGGGAAAAACCATACCACCTGGTAGCACGGATTTTTTCGGGTCGATTACGACTCCTCCTGCCTTTCAACGCAGGTGGTCGGCAGTGCAGGACAGGGGTATTTTATTCAGCATTTTGTGACCCTAGGCTTATTTATTACCTTTGCTCTACCCTCTGCGATTAAACTCGCAAAGCGTGTCGAAACACTTTCGTTACTTATTGTACACTATGTGTGTTCTATCATTATTTTTTATTTTTCATGTAATGATGAATTTACTGCATTATGCATATTGAATCTTTATCATAGCTCCCCTATAAGTTCCATGTTTGTCGGCTATGCTTAATAATTAATACCGGTTAATTATTTAAATCTTTGTATGTTCTTCATATTTCGAGAAAACAGGAATGTCTGTAAAATGTAGCTATATTTTTTTCTTTTTCTAGTCGAGCTATGTAGGTTATTGGTTAACACGCGTACTTAACATTTGGGAGGTCGTGGGTTCGATTCCCGCGGCCGTGTGCTCTGATTCAGGTTTTCAGGTAATTTTCCTGAGTCAACAGAGTACCTTCTCTGAGGCGCATGCCGGGGTAATACTTCTCTATCTTTCCTGGCCTTTCTTCTATTCTCCATCCCTCCTTTCTCTCGTCCATTCTATAATTCCCGTTCTTGGCTGAAGAGGGCGCGAGGTCCCTATAGCAGTCCGCCCCCAATTGATTGAATCGAAATTACCTTGAGCTTTTATCTTTTTACCTTTAGCTTCCTTTTCTGGTACCGTATCTGATTAGCGGACTTTCGTTATCTGGTTAGCAACCATTACTGTGTTATCTGCTGTTCGAAGAAGCGCTGTGGATGAAAAGGGTAATATACTAACCACAGTATGTTTATGAGTTGCTGATCCAACAGTTATTAAAACATTTGAATTGAGTCATGCATTGAATTCAATGTAGATTAATATATCAACAGTATCCGAATGGTGTTTAAAATACTGTTTCAATCCAACTTTCATTGCAAAAGCTACTTTACAATTAAGAAGGCTAATCTAAATCTAATCTAGGGTACAACAAATTGCTCTGAAAGCGATTGCAAACATCTGCAACGAATGGTAAAAATGTATTTTTTTGTGATAATGGCCGCCCTGAAATATCGATTTAACATTACATTGTTTTTACTGCTTTATATGGCTGGATGCGAACAAGTATTTGACGGCTCTTGTGATATATCGCCTGAAATCGAGGAAAATAAATGTAGGCTGTAGCGAGTTCCATGGGAAAAATTCTGTTCACCTTACAGGAACACATTTGTCAGTTTTATCATTTCTGGTGCAAACCAGGAGAATCTTTTTATGTTTATAGATATTGTTCTGTACACTAATGTATTTATGCGAGATGTACCACAAGTTGGTTTATTTGTGTTTTCGGTATGGCAGTGATTTAGGTACACACTCCGGTAGAAGCGTACATTAAAGTTAAACTTTATACTGCACATCTATAAAATTTAAATTTATTGCAAAATCATCCCTCAGAACTTTTCATTTATTAAGCAAAAAAACAGCCGATCTGAAAAATGTAGCAGGTCCAATTAAAATAATCGGAACTTTTAGTGTAGAGGTGAGGGGTAAGCTCAAAGCTGCTCATAAATCACCTTTATCTGATGAACCGAATGTAATGAGGCTGACCTTGCTGTGAGGTAGGCGGTGCTCATTTTCAGATCAATCAACAATTGACAGTAACCTGCACTTGAGCCTAAAAAGGGAGAAGGAAGTTAGCCAGGGCTCCGCCGTGATTAATTGCACAAGTGCTTTTTTGATTAGGCTAAAAATATTTCCCTCGAATTGCATTTTCTAAAAAAGTACAAGTTATATATTTAAATCATAATAATCACAATCACAACATCTTTCTTTAATAGTGTGTTCCTCCAAGTCGACCAATAAAATAGATAAATCATCACAGAAGCCTATAAATTGGGGCTAGCCAGACCACACTGGTTATTACTAGCTTGATTAATACAGGAAATAGCCCCATCTTATTAAATTTTCTTAGGCCGAAGCTATTTTTAAGATGGAGACAAGGCACGCAAAGGGGGCGAGAATATTTTGCAGAAGCGACCGAAAATAGCTGGATTCTTCGACCAAAATTCAATTACGTTAGACAGTCGCGATGAAAAGGAATATTTTTCTTTGAAATTACGAAACATTTTCTAATAAAGACGTAGATAAAAGGATAAGATATAATTCTGGGTAATTTATTAAATGCCGATTAAATCCCCGAAATGGAAAGACAGATGTTCGTGGAAAGTTTTGAAGAAGGGAGCTTTAGAAATTCAATAAAACTTCTAATTTCGCATAAATCTAAGCTCAGTGCTCAGCTGTGTCTAACCTTCGTAGCAGCTAAAATAGACGACAGTAAATTTGTTCGTTCGCTTGCAAACTTAAATAGTTTAAAACTTTCATCTATAAAAATTTTTCCTATTACTTCTATTAACTACTCGTGTTGCCTTTTATAATGATAACCAGGTTTGCGCTTGCCCTCCGTTAACGAATGTGTGCGTTTAGTTTCGTGTTGAACATCTTTTAGTACTTTTTGCTACTTTAGTTTACATTATTTAAAACTTTTTTATAACATTTTAATGTTTTTATGATGCCTGTTGCCTCTTGTGTACTATTAACTGCGAACCTACTCTTAAGTGCATGCAGCTGCTGATTTTCAGACCGGGTTTCGGTTGGTCACCTATCCTTGTATCTTTGTAAATTTAACACTGGTAGTTCTCAATCTTGTGATTATAAAAAGTAACTAATTGTAATAGTTTTAGTATCTTACCATCTCATTTCACTAAGAGTTTGGTACAAAATCAATCAACATGAATAAAACCGTTTACCTTGATCTTTACGATGCTGTAACAAAAAAAAAGAAAGCAGGAATAACAAAAACTATTATAAGAAATAAATGATTGATAAATCTCAAAAGGCACTGAGAAGAAAGCATGAATTCCTACACAGAATGCTAGATAATCGTAATAAATAAGAAGGTAATGATGTTCTCGCAAAGGTAATATTGTGATATTGGCATACTACTACTGGAATAAATATTTTCAGAAATTATTATCGCCTCTTTACTTAAAACTAATCCAAATTAAACTATAAAATTAGAAACATACCTGACTACTAATCCCAGGTATTTGATAAGAACTGTGAGAGGCATACATCTGGCTCTGTCAAGTAGGGAATGGTACTTTGTCTCAAGGAAACTCCTCGGCACTAGAAGTTTAACACGTTGCTGTGGTTGCAAATCGACGTTAAACTCTCATGGGCAGCTTTCAAAAAGGAGACCTTTTGACAACTAGAATCGTCAAAAGCAAATTGGGATGTAAGTACGTTTCTACTCCGATTAGATAAGAAAACAAGGCTAACAAACAGTGAGGTAGAAGAAATATTAGAGAACGAGAATATAGTCAGAGTAATAAAACTCAAAAGAATAAGTTGATACTGGCATATAATCGGGATGAGTGAGGAGAGAGTAGTAAAAAGCATGACAAAATTAAAACCACAGATGCGACCAAGAGAGAGACCTGTATGGTAAAAAATGTGAAAAAAGCAATAAGACACAACAACATATAAATACAGACAGAAAATGACGTGAAGAGAAAGGTAGTGAAGTGACCACCGCCAACACTAAAACAGCCAATAGAGCCCTTAGGAGTGGCTCTAACTCCTATAGAAATTTCCAGCCTTCTATATATACAAATAGAAAAAACTGGAGGCAACTGTTCCTTAATATTCTTCAAAGTTCGCAGAATAGTTAATTTGTTATTGCTTAGCATAACATCTGTTAACTGAAAAAACGAAAATAAATTGTCCATGGACATATTTCGGTTAGTCTGAAACAAGTATTTTAGAAGCCCGTCCGTCGGGACCCTAAATTAAAATGATAGATCTCGTACGCCTTAGTATATTTATAAATTAATTGCCCTGCTATTCACCTAGCTGACTCAGTTTATATGAAACCCTTACTTGGTCACAGCTCATGGATAGGAAGGATAATATCTACCAAAACAGGAAGCTGGCCAGCACTTGAAGTATTATCGGGAGCTGAAACTGACTTTAAACAATATGCACTCAAAAATACAGTTCACTTAAATAAACATAGTTTTATTAACTATTCTTAAACACAACAGTATTAACCAAGAATAGTTAGTCTACGCACTATATCTTGTGGCGGTATGTATGGAAAAACGTTAAACTGCATTCACCTTCGGGATTTTTTGCTTCAAAATCCGGCTTAACCTTGCCTACGTATTTAATTGTGTATCGAACGCGTTATTTTAAGGGCGCTCAATTTGTATGCAGCAGAAGCAAAAGCATATAGCTCAAATTGCAGATATGCCCTGTATCTGCTTACTTTGTGATGCTTGATGTCTAGGAACTGCTGTGTAGCGGGTTAGGCTTGCCTTAAATTACATTAAGCGGCAGAAAAGTAGCTCACTGCTATTTCCCTTTTCATTTAGCTGACGTCATGGCAACAAAAGGATGACACGAAACTTTTTGTCAGGCTCGCAGTGTCGTACTTACTCAGTACATTGTTATTTTGTACTTTTCCTCAAGTGCAAGCACCAGTTGATAAACACAAACGCTTCTGCATAAACTTTATTTACTACGATGCTTTTAAGCCGCTGCTATTTATTTCGCCGCAGGAAAAATTAACTGGGGGTCGCTTACAGACGTGCGACTTCGGACTGAGCCCTCTGGCGACCGCCTAAATTTTTCCATGGTACACCGAGCAGGAATCTTAGTTTATACAAGGTCTTTGAACTCCAAGCAAACATGTTTTTCAGAAAAACTAAATCAGAACAAGCTTCCACGGTAGTTGTCTCTATGGTCTCTCGAGTACCAATTAAATTCGATAACGTTATCCCACAAAAGTCAATTACGGTTTTGAATAACCCTAAGATTGTCATTATATGTTGATTGTTGAAGTTGAAGCAAAGAAGTCAATCCATGTCATGTGTAAAGTTAGATTAGTTTAGGTTATAGCCAGATGTTGAAGAAAACGTTATAAAAGCAAAGTACCAGCTGATTCAGAAGCATTTGAAGGACACGATGAGAATACGTTCAAATTTCATCTTATGGAACCTATTTTTGTAGCCTTCTCTAACAATTTAAGAAGCAGTAACTGAAATTTTTATAAAAGGTGTTTTCTCTTATTGGCAACACTGATGGCAATAAGAAACGTGTATATCAGATATTTTAAAAATTGATGAAATAATGGATAACAATTAGAACCATGCTAGTAACCATACCAAGTTCGTTCTGTACACAAGTTATATGATCACATGACCCTTAATGGTGAGTATTGTGGGTATATCTAGTTAAGTAAGAGCCATGCCTTAGCTAAAACTTAGCGTGTCATAATAATACCAAAATTTAAACATGGTTGGCCTTGAATTAAATTTTTATTCTCCTTAGCATAGAATTTCGGCTTAGACCGCGTAGTATTTGTATATGAACACCCAGCATTTACTGGCTTAATGTGCCTTGCACCTTGTGAAGTCGAGCAAAAACCCGCGCGATGGCCATGTTCTTTGGTGGCTCGTGTTGTTTGAGTATCTTGAGAACGAGGATACTTAGGCAGATTTGGCCGTTTTGCTGTTTGTGCATCCATATTCACTAACGTTTCGCAAGACCTTGCAGCTTGCATCATCAGAGTGAAAATCGCGACTTTCACTCTGATGATGCAAGCTGCAAGGTCTTGCGAAACGTTAGTGAATATGGATGCACAAACAGCAAAACGGCCAAATCTGCCTAAGTATCCTCGTTCTCAAGATACTCAAACAACACGAGCCACCAAAGAGCATGGCCATCGCGCGGGTTTTTGCTCGACTTCACAAGGTGCAAGGCACATTAAGCCAGTAAATGCTGGGTGTTCATATACAAATACTACGCGGTCTAAGCCGAAATTCTATGCTAAGGAGAATAATTCGAGTAACCGCGAAAGCCTCAAACAATACTTAAATTTTTATGTGTTCCATTTATCCTGCATTTTCTTTTCCTAAAAGTCTCTCTTATCATTACAAGAATAACAACATTGAACGTTACAAGTCAAAATAGACAAAGAGACCAGAACAAACAGAATCCACATAAATCGAGGCATCCGACAGGGCGACACGATTTAACCACAGTTATTAAAATCGCCTTGGTGAATGTTTTCAAGAAACTGGCATGAAACAACAAAGGCCTTAAAATCAATGGCTCACACATAAGCAACTTGGGATTTGCGGATGACATAGTACTCTTATCTAATGACACACATGAGTTGCAAGAGATGCTCGAAGTACTTAATTTGCATATCAAGGAGTTGGGTTCATTATGAATCTTCACAAAACAAAAAGTATGTGCCAAAGCGATCTACAATTAACGATAGACAATTGCAACATCGAAACTTAAACAAATACACATCTCTTGAACACACCCAAGCCACAGAACTGATTAGAAGGATAAGATTGTCATGGGCAGCTTTCAGCTATCTCTGATACATTCTAAAGACAAATTTATTATAATAAGTTATATTGGATATTATAGAAAGCATATCGAAATCAAAATGGAGATGGGTAGGACATGTATCAAGGGAACATAATAAAATATAAAATTGGCAACGAAAGTTGTACAGTGGAGACTGAAAGACGATAAGAGAGGTAGAGGAAGACCAAAACGCAGATGGATAGACAACATAAAACAAACAGCTGGGAGACACTGGTTCCAGAAAGCTTAAAACAGAGAAGAATGGAAGATGCTAAGACAGCCCTATGTTCAAGAGTGGCCTAATGTGGGTAAAGGAAGAAGAAGAACATTAATTAAAATTATTGTGCCGTGTTCACTAGAGATAAAGTTGATGGTAGCTGCTTCTAGAAAGGTGAATTAATATTGTTCCTGCAGTTTCACGTATACCTTATTTGGTTTGTATGAGTCTGCATTTTAAATAACCCCACAGAAGAAATCCTACGAATATATGTCAAAAAATCTTCATGGTATAGGATCATGGATTCTTATCCACTTCTTGCCAAAAGTGTGGGTTGGTACTGCCTTAGTAAAAAACGACATCACGTGCGATTGATTTCTGTTGCTGGAAGCAACATCTTTGTCGTAAAATTAGTAATAAGTTGTCCAAACACTCCTCCATGTCATTTCGTTAAATTATCTTTGTTATTATTTAAATCAGCATACTTACTTTATTCCTATAATGTTTAAAGTAAAGGGTATTATCTAGCTAAAATATGAAAAAGTGCAAGATGTTCTGTTTAAAAAATCACAGCCAATACCATTTCCGGTTATACCGGAGGCAGTATTAAAACCATAATTTGACATTTGAAATTTCAGTTGCAAATAGCGAAACACTTTAGTTTCAGCGTCAACCTATGACCATAGCGGGTCTAACTAATCCACGCACTTAAACCTACAATCATGGAATTTTTATATACGTAATTCTCGATGCTTGCAAATTTATACAACTCCTTCATGACTTTCTAAAGGAAAATAACAATCCCTTCGACGGGAAGCGACTACTTACGTAGTAGAGATAATTTGAGCAAGCAGCTACTTGCAGTCTGGATTATTTGCTACCACACTAATCGAACATATCGAAAATACTGCTTCATTGTGAAAAGTACAAAACTAAGAACTGGATGAACTTGCACCATATTAATTACTCGCATTAATGTACTACATCTATATTGTAGAGGAGAGTTGAAACTCTACGAAGCTGGACGTAAAGTTTAGTTTCGATACGTAAGTGTAAGCGTAGCTTCGGCCATACATGTAGGACTCCATTGTTTCACAAAACTTATTTCTAGTGTGTTTCTGCTTTCCGAGATAATATTGTATGACGAAGTTTGCTGGGTAATGACAGATAATAATTATGACCATAACAGGCACAATACCACAGTTTCAGTGCAGAACTTGTCAGAGTTATAAATTACAATCTCGCTGGTTTTGACACAGATTAGATGTGCACGCAGTCACGTTGTTAGCGATATAATGACCGTAGCAATTTGTAAGTTATGTTGGGTCCACATACTTAACAGTTCCGGTCCGAGTTTGCTTTAGTTGCAAAACGGGGTCAGATAGAATAACAAATGGCAATAGAATAGTAAGATATATTTGTAGGGATGTAAACAGAGTTAGTAAATGCTTTCAGATCTTACAAAACACTGAACATGTGATACAAACATATATTAACACTAAAGTAGTTTCCATCATTTATACAACAAGCCGACTAAAACCGTATTATCCCAAAACACTGAATTATTTATTCACAGATGAACACAGATGGCGCCTTGAAATTGTAATTGAATAGATGTTAGCTGCCGAAAGATTATTGGCTGTATTTTTTAGTTGATGAGAAATTTTGTATACAATGTGATACACTGAACGAAAATCCATCACTGCTTGTAACAATAAATAATGCATATTGCTTCCCTTTCGTTGCTCAGCTTGAATTTCTTATGCTGGTGGTATTTTTCTCCAAGATTTTGTCGTCAAAACAGCAGCAGTGATCATTCCACCTTAGCAATTCAAAACCGAAAATGTTAGCTACGAATATCTACTGCAATAAATCGCCAATTCATTTATAAATAAATAAAAAACGAATATCGATAATTTCCACAAAAGATATAAAGTTAAACAATAATGGACATCTGCACTACACCAAGAAGCGAATAGCTGTTTCTACTCCGCAGTTACATGAACAATAATGTCAATACACGTGAAAAAGGCTGTTGCACTGCCCACTTATATTTGACATTTGTTAATTTATAATTCGACAACTCTTCTCATGGCGTCGTTATGATGTGATTCTCCTGCGTAGATGACACAACACTGGTGCTACGAACAATAACACTATATTACTCCGATAGCTGTTACTAACGATGCCTTTTTTGCGACAACGTTTATTCTCAAACACAGTGCCCGCCAAACATGAAAAAAAGTGCCTACAACATGTTTCCGCGCAATAAATATGTCGGCTTCTATTTCAATTGATGCTCTGAAATTACCAATTATGGTATGAAGTCAACCACCCCACCTGCTGCGGTGACTAACGCAAGCGAGTTTCAAAATACTTGAATCTAATTGTTGCAGCTCTCTTTGCTGGTGCTTCCTCCACTGTGTTACTCGATGGCACAGGATGTCCTTTCTTCTTTGTTAGAATCTTTAAATTGGCATATAACGACGTATGCAAGCCTTCAGTTCTCCTTGTGCCGTTACATGGCCGCTATTTCTACACACAACTGTTGCCCGAATTCCTCAGAAAACTTAGTAGCTCCGCCTTCAATTGGCGATCACAAAGCTTTCAAAACTTACACGTTCACTTCTGTAGGCGAACCAAGACATACCTAGCTCGCTGTAGACACGTAGGCGTTTCCCACATGCTTCAATCCGAGACTGACTCACTTTGCAAATCCCGAGCGTTTCCGGTACTGCAAAGCAGCATAGGCATATTCATATTGAATAGCGTTTAACGTTTAGCACTTTAAAGTAATTATAAACATATAACAGCAAACATAAAAAACACACTCGTGTAAATCGGCTGTATATTAAAATAATATTCTGAGCAGCAAACATGCTCAGGCGAGCCAGTTACACAGTCTAAGCCTGGGTACGTTTCGGCGTTTTGACATTGATGATGATACAATCAAATTTATTTCTAAAACGATCGCCTGATGAACGCCACGTGTATAGTCTGCGAGGGTGGTGTTCCAATCAGATGTTGATAACTACTAATTGGTGCTGCTTACAAAATCATAAAAGAAGCTGGCCATTTTTCGATCCTGTCGCCTATTCCGAGATGCCCCACAGTCTGTGGTGGTCTCTTTCCGTTTCTCAAGGTTTAGCATTGAAATCATCCAGGGTAACTAACACCACTCGAAACGGTTCTTCCAACCTTCTACAGAATTCGTCAGTGTGTTGGTCATCTGCGTTTGCTACCATAAAGTACGTTTCAATAACATTAAACACAAATTGGTAAATAGTTATGTTTGGATTCTAATCGACTATTTTATTTTTTACGTGGTTGTAACCGCATATAGAATTTTGAAGTTCAAGTGGAGTAATTAAGGCAACATCGTCAGCGTAATCGTTTTTGGTTTTAATAAATATATTGTGTTGTCTGCGAGGTTTGAAAATGACCTACACATATCCATTGGGTATTGGAAAGCCTAAGTACAGCACATTGTCTCTGTTTATGTATCGTCGTATGGTCTACAGTTTTCCAGAATGTTGCATTAATTCTTGTACGTTCCAGGTTCCAGTTCCTCTTCTATGACGAGACGTAAGGGACATTTGTGGTGAGGTTTATTGGTCGAATAGCTCATTTCGTACATGTAACCCGGTTCCCTATTACCATGTGCACGGCAGCCAATTTTACACCTTGGAACTTCGAGCTGAAAAGACATCGGTTGTTAACCGGAGCTCATGACATTATGCTGCCCGTTAAACAAATTTCTATGTATACATGTGCGCCTTAGTTTTAAGACCGTTTAAATTACTACAACTGAAACCCACTCTTTAAGAAAATCATTCTTCAGTAGCGCTGGTTAAGTATTGATACGTGCTGCCTACTACCATTTACCGTAACCCTGGCAAAGAACGTCTGTTGTGGGTAGAGCTTGATGTGGACTGTATATTTTCAATTTAGACAGTTACAGGATAATTTTTAGGAGTGCAGGCATGTAAACGGATCCAAACCAACGGTCTTATGTAGTTTCACATAAGAAATGCAGTGAAGACTTGGTTCCGTTGGTTGAGGATTGAATGCAAGAACCGCTTAAGCAGTCTCGCATAAAGTAAAATAAAGACTTGGAACCGTTCAGCAGAGGTTCGTAAATACAGGAAGATATCAAACTGCATTGGTTTATACCCCTGTGAAGTTAGCACCATAACTTCAAAAAATGTTATTTTTTCAAGAGTTCCCGTTGCACCCCAAAGAGTTCTAGAGTTCCTTGCTATTTTTAAAAATAGTTCTATGTATTTAAGAGAAAAAAATGTGGATCGAAAATTTGGGGTGCTAACTTCACATTTTCATCGGACAAATACCACTACAACTCTTTTTCAGTCATACTTACTGAAAAATGTCATTACACTTTTCGATAGAACTCGTCGGGGTGCTACTAGAACTCTAACAAAACAAAAATATTTTCAAAAAAAAAATTTTTTATTAACCAGAAAAAAATATCTTTTTAATTTTTTTAAGTTCCGGTAGTTCTAATGGGAGTTTTAGTAGCACTCCGGCAAGTTCCATCGATAACTCTAATAACATTTTTTGATAGAACCGGAAGTAAAGAAGTTACGCCGATTTTTGTGTTAGTATTTATACAAAACGACGAAGTCCTGAAAGCAATTTTTTAAAAGTTCCGGTAGTTCTAATGGGAGTTGTAGTAGCACCCCGGCGAGTTCTATCGATAATTCTAATAACATTTTTGATAAGACTCGAAGTAAAAAAGTTACGTTTATTTTTATGTTAGCACTTTGACAAAACGACTTACACTATAATGATTTAACTAAATGAAACCGGAACTCCTAGACCGGGAGCCAAACTCTCGTCTGAAGGTCCCGTGTTTTATGTTTTACTGTGACGTCGACTGCAGTGGCGCAAATCACTCACCCACCAAGTCCCCAAATTAAAAAGCCTACCAGTAATCAAAAACCAATTTTCAGTAGTTATATCGGTCCATCTTCTGTGCAGCTTCCTTGATTACAAACCAAGGGCGTCGTTTTGATATCTAACTAAAAAGTGCGCACATGAAGCAGCCTCTTCCTTGTCTCAAAGAATACAACTAGTTGAATACCAATATACGAACATTAACGGATACCCTTAGAAAATCTAAAGTAGTTATTATTCTTAAAAAACTAGAAATATTATGCAAAACAACAGAATTTCAGCAAAATTAAACAAACATAAGCTTTGTATATATTAGATTATTATTATTGGTATATTATTATAAATAGACTAACTGAAAATCGGCAATAGACGTCTTCTGAAAAGATTAGTATTCGAAAAAATAAACAGTATCACTACAAACCTGAGGTAAGTTTCTATACATGTAACCATGTAAGTTCAATGCAAAGGAATATCTACATCAACCAAAAATTAGCTTTACCAATAAGCAACGATTTCAAATTTGGCTTGTAGATCCTCATCAACATCCAAATGCATCGACGTTTACGTATATTCCAGGCTCTACATATAATGTATTGCAGAAGGGTATGCTGCAAGTGAGTGTCTTTTCATAATAAATTTCTGGAGAATATTCACGTAGTTACAATTGTCTTGCTTCTAAAGTGGAGAATACAGATAATCTGCATCCATTAGTTTCGATTATAATCGAAGCATAATGCAGTTTAAAAGCGCAGCTTTATATAAAAGAACTAATTCGAATACTGGCTAAACTAGAAATGTGCCATGGTAGCCTATCTCGACCCCGCAATAGTGTAACGTCTCAAACCGGACCTTATCAAAAACCTATTCCAAAGTCAATGTCGCGTAGCAGGCAACAGTTTAAAGTTATGCACCATAACTTGCATACTGATAAGAAAATCTTTATGTGAGCCCTTGCCGATTTTACATTTAAGTCGATATCACGAAGGAGCCTAAATTTTACGTATGTATTTTATCCACTTATTTTATCATTAATTGGAGCACAAACTGATACATTCGAAAAGATTTAATTTGAAAAAGTAAACAGGCGACTATAATTCGCTAGTCAACTGAAAGCAAAAACACAAAAACAGCCGCTTTCGACCATTACAGGAGAGTATCCGTATCCAGGTACATCACGCTCTCCAGCGGCTAATTGGCTCTTTCAATCAGTGACTTCAGGGAGATCAGATTATCGGCCTCTGCACGCTGCGATAACGATCGTCCAGCAGCATATTGCGTTACCACTAATGAATTCTGGGTCCAAATTACATCTCGCCGGCCGTCGAAACGTTATGGGAAAGCATATTTGCTTTTAATTCTACGCAGACACACTTTTAATATTTGAAGAGGAGGTTTTTTATCCGATCCTTCAATTAACCACCACTTTTAATTATGCTTGATCTGGGATTTCCTGTTGTAGTGCTTCCAGTTTCGATGTAAAACATTATACTTTTGCTTCTACATCATAGTTATGTTTGTATATAAAATGACCTCTGATTCACTTGAGAAAAAGATTTCGTTAATTCTAAACGTATCTCAAAACTTACATATGGATATGGAGGGCAATTTGCAAATAAAAATAGAACTTTGCTATCATTATAAGTATACAGACTTTTAAAACCTAAGCAATCGTCTTTAAAATATTAACGAATAATGTACTACCTCGCGGTTCGATTCCTGATACATGAAGTAAAGTACCTATCTCATGTGCTTCATTCACTGTAATGAATGTAATTGGTACGTTATTATTATTACTTGTATACATTTCTAATAGCTCATCTTAGAATAAATATGATGGACCTGCATGTGCTTTAAAATTTTCCCATCTGAGAAACACCAAAGCTATTGTGAAATGAATGAAGCACATATACGCTGACGCTGATTCGCTAATTTAATGTCTCTCATATGTAATTTCTACCTAATCTCGCCAGCAGCTTTAACAGTGTACATGATAAAGTTTTTGTTTTGTAACGTGCGGGGCAATTCTTGATTTTCTCTTTCAGAATATATGTAGTAATGGTGATCCACTATTGGTCTAATATGATGGCTTTGGCTTAACTTGTTAGGTCAGTCTAAATACGAACCGTCTCCTAGCAACGATGTAAAAGATTTTCACCACTTTTCCGAAGCCAGTCATGCCATTTCAACACAAGGAATGTGTTGGCTGTTCGTTGAGTTCTCGAACCATGTTATCAGTCAGTCAACTAGTGTCCCGTAAATAATATGCGTGCAGTTAAGTGTTACCGTTCCGTTAAATGTATCGTTTTGGGAACATTAACGACCCTTCAAGGCAATTTCCACCTCGTCGGAATCAATAATCTCCAAGACACAACATACAATTCCGAAAGACCGCTTCTACGTCATTATTATGCAGTAAAATTTCTATTCGACTCCCGGTCGCACATTTGAAGAACTTCTGTCGCCCCCCAAAGAAATGTTTTGCAACTACCTCGCCTGCAAAGCTTTGAGAACTTGCCTTCTACCGCCATTCGAACATCTACGCTTTGAACTGCAACTGTATACTCTTCTTTACGCGGTGCCGCAGGTTGACATTTTGATCTTGCTGCCATCGCCACCGTTTCAGGTGTTGCATTTCCAGCAGTTAAATATGTTACATTAGTTAAGCAATGCATGTTGTGCATTATCAACGTGCTGAATTTTTTTCATTATTTTAGCGATGCATTGCTACACTGGGATTTCTGAACACAAAAAAAATGCTAAGAACAAATAGTCGGTATCGCTTTACAACACGGTGGCCCAGAAATTGTCTAGTGATGTACCAACTTTTGCCAGCTAGTTACTGAGTAGGATTGGGGTAGGTTGTCCGGAAGCGCCACTGGTTCGGGACGGTTCAAGCCAGAAAACCTACAGGTGTTAGTGTAAATCCCTATACCACACATCTGTTTTGTAAGAACCATTAGTAAAGGAAAATGCCAGAAATTGACCTTACCTAAACGTTTATTTACAGTATGTATATTTCTGTATGATACTTAACAGAGGACAAAAAGGATGCAGCGATATGTTATACTTATTTCAAACTACAATTATAGGTTTAATTTAGTTTTAAGTATAATTCGAACAAACATGGTCTTCATTATAATAAATGGAGTGAAAATACAAGCTATACGATTTTTCCTGGCAATCCTGTCTCGAGAATATGTAACTCAGCTATCAAAGTGACATAAAGGAAGTTCATCGATAGCGGTTAACGGGAGACACATCAAGTCGCCTAAAGGTCAGAACCACTAAGACGCGAAACCCCGCGAATTCTATCATGCGCTCAAGGTTTATTGCACACTTTAATTGATGTGGGCAGCGTTAATAAGAAGTAGTTTCTAGTTTGTTCCAGTAATCCCTCGCATAAAAATTAATTCTAATCGTTGAGGAACGTGTCCATTCGCGAGTTGAATGCGATCAAAAGCGCTAACAGAGCTGCCACTATAGTACATAATATAAGAAGCAGACTAATTTACTAAATCTTAAACGTTCAAAGTCAACACATCGTGGCGACAGATTCCTAATTTTTTGCTAATATCGGTTAGAAATTCGACATTGTATCAGTTACTAGAGACGCTTTTGTATCACTCAAGCTACCCGAATTGGTATTTGAGAGCAACAAGTCAAACATGAGAGCTTAATAAACCGAGACTCCTGGGGGGAATATGGCAGGCATCATCCAAGCAGAAAATATCCAGGATTGCAGGCTTGGGGAGGGGGGAAGGGTCCTATTGAGAGGCTCTTAAAGAAAATGTTCAAAGTAGGGTAGGGCAGTCTTTTTTCCAGTTATCGCACGAGGGCGAAGCGTGTAGGTAAGTCTCGGAAGCAGCTACATGAATTGAGAGATACAGAACCATCTACAAATTAGTGTGCCACGTTTTGCACAGAGCCCAGGAATAGACATATGTAGACCGTGGCACTAACGAGCTATAGGGGGTACAAACAAGAAAAGAAAAGAGTAAAATAACACAACAACGAAATTGATGTTGAAAACGGAACGATAGAAACGTACCAACGTTGAAAGTTGGCCAAGCGTAAGTGATTTTGCAGAAACAAATATGTATCCCAGCTTAACCAGATTTATTCTAGCAATCTCATACAGAATTCCTAATGGGTAAGTGACGATTTGCATCATAATTCGAGAATTCCAATCTGCATGAAACAAAATCTCAAAAATCACAAGCACGGCACTCAGGAACAGTCTCACGTAATCAGTGACATAAAATAGCTGCCGGTAATCATTGTAGCAATCCATTTTGAAAATTTAGAAAAATCCCCTAAGGGTGAAGGATTTTCAAAATACCAAAAATTAAAAATGAGGGTAGGCAACCAAACATACATTCAGGAATTGCGGGCAACTCGCGACATTTCTTGAACTTGTTATTTAATTGTACCTTCCATCAAAAATTCTACGTAACAGCATATTGTACGATATTTAAAAATTGTCGCCCTGCCTTCAATTCTGGTTTCCCCGTGGTATCGTACAACAAACGGTTAAACACACGGATACGGTTTTGTTCTTTGTGTAGCGTAGGTAAAGTCACATCGCAGGTACAGACATAACCCGCGGTTAATGTAGTTTGAAAGTGTTAACTTATTTGTCAAGCAAAACGCACTTATCCTGGTTTATCCTATTCGTATCTTCAAGGTTCAATTTGTTTTAAGTAAGGCAATCGAGCGTTTTACCTCTATCCTGATTCTTTATTTCCACTGAAATACGTGGAGTTCATTTTTGCTTAGGGTGGGGCCATAAATCTGTTGCCCCCTGTAGCAAACCCCCCAACTGTGCATTTGATTCATTTACTCCTTCTAAATTCTATCGACTTCGAGAGCCTTTACTCATATTAGAAGTATTGATTTCTATATTTATCATGTAATAGGCAGAATATTGTTCCCAATTCATATAATAATACTATCCCATAAAAAGATCTGAAGAGCAAGAAGAGATGAAAGGTTCCATGAACAAACAGATTTCGCATCAGGACCGGGGTTTAAGAAACAAATCTTAAGTATCCGACTAGTTTTTACAGTATTTTAATATTAGAATAGTGAAGGTATGATTTCTTTTCATTTATGGTAGTACTAAGCATTTTATTCATTTTGTAAACAGTTTTTGTATATTGTGTCTTGCATTCTATCATTTTGTTAGATCCAGTTCTTTTATTGCAGTTCACAATACGCTTTGTCTGCCTTTATTCCATTGCCCGTCTACATCTTCTTCTGTTAGAGGGTTGACAATTATATCTTGTTTCAACCATTGTTTGCATAATCCACACGTCGTTTGTTTAACAGACTACTAAGTGGGAGTCTGTGGTCGGTTCCTATATTCACGAATGTCAGAGCTCGATTATCTTTAAGTTGTGGCGGGTGTATTGGTCGGTTGATAGTTATAACCTATTGCATATCTTCGTCATCCTGTATTTTCGTCTTATATTATGTTTGTGACGTGGTTTCCGAATAAAAATGTACTACTGCTGTGCGTTTTGCGTAGTGATTAATCGGTTTTTCTTCTATATTATTCCTTTGTTTTACCTCACTTAGCTTTTCAGGTAGAACTGTGAATGTAAAAATTGAGAAAACGATTTGTCTGAGTGATACACTTTATTAGAGGTAGATTTCCATTAATGGCCTGCAATAAGCCAAAGGTTGCCCCTTGCAAGTGGGAATTGGCGGGTCTTAAACTGACTGAACAGTGTTTGTTTTCGATAGGTAAATTACAAAGTAGTGGCATAAATTTATGTTATTGTGGAGGGTGTTTTTTCGGCTGATGATGTAATGGGAAAAAAGTTATTTCAATTTACTGAAAACACGTACTGCATGTTGTTTCACAAGAAAGCAAATAGTATGAAATCTGATCCGTCCATACTACATACAAGATAAGCACAATTCCCTTCAGGAATCAGTCTGAAACTACCTATGGCCTGACGTCACGTTGGGATACAAACTGCGGAAGTCAGTAATCTACTAGCGATTTAGGTTCGTCAAGCGGCAATCCTTAATTGCTGTATACAAAACAGGCAGATTTACGAAAACCGGCGATAGGTGAAGCCAGCTGGACTCTTAGCCCGAGCGAAGAGTTGCAGGTCGAAGTGGCAGATAACGTCGAAGGCGGACTCGAAATAAATACAATGGCCACGGCAATCTAGTGCTTGTTTACGATATTTGATACAATATTGAAAGCTAAGTGCTCTGGTACACCAACAGGATGTAAACAGAACGTCTAGACAATGTTAAACTTTGTTAGTTTACGTATTTGCCAAAAAAGGGAGTGTGTCAAAAAAGCTTTAAAATGCCCCAACACCGCAAACACTGTTATGGGCCAAAAGTCACTTTTCGTATTAATTTAACGATTTGCCTTATCCTTGCCTAATTCAAGGCACTTTGCACATTTCGCTCTAACTATTTACCCTATATCGGATTAATCCTAGATCTAACTTACTTTAAATAGCCTAATTTCAGTTACCCATTTCCTCAAGTAAAGTCACTGCAGGTTAGGCCTCACGTTGTACGCGTGCTATGTTGGTTGCAGATGCGATTTTTCTGCATATTTGGAATTCTGGGCCTAGCTGTCAATTATCATTAGCCATTTTGACTTGTCAGAAGATGGATGTGGTGAAAAGCATCTTTGGTTAATCGATGCACGAATATTTGTAATTCGGTTTTGTCACGCTCATCCTAGCATGAAAATGTATATTTTGGTGTGAATTTTGTCCGGGAGACGTCCCCGACGTTTTTGTTGTGATACATTTCAAGCACGGACTTTTGTCCGGAATTCATCTGACAAGCACATGTAATTACTTGGGCGATTCGGAGCAGAACACCTAACGCTCCCTTTTGGTACGGGCGGTGAACGCACTCAGCTCCCCTTTGGTACGGGCGGTGAACGCACTCAGATTAGGAAGCAGTCCTTTAGTATGAACTAACGCATCTCTGTTGGTGTGCTGCGAGCTTTGTACATGGTGGCGCAGAGCTTTTCGAGGCGTTTGGTTGATGGATTTGGCCCCTCTTGGAGAGCACTTTCTCCAGGCAGTTGCTGCAGTCGGCTGGCTGTGAGTTTGGGAGATTTCCAGTCCCTAAAACAGGCTAGCAGATTTACTGGCCCGAGATCTCTACGTTACCTGCAGTAAAGCCCGTTGGATCACCTGGCTTCCTCGACATCGTGCAGCAGGCCTCCGATTTAGCACGTTCGTCACCTGGTGCAGTCAAGGTCTGTCTTTGCAATTCCTTAAGCGTTCTTGTGCAGTTTAGAGCTCGACCAACTTAACCTGTGTTATAGGCCTCATTTTAATGTGTGTTTAATTATTATTCATTGTAGCGTTTGGGCTACGGCCAGATTTTGATAATTGATTAAATTTACTTACTTTAATGTTGTGATAACTCACCTGCAGTTTAAAGTACACATATTTTGTTGTATAACATCTTAATATTTGTAACTTTGACATTTCAAGCCTCCATTAGAGTTCAGGCTGTGTCTAATGTAGATGCATAGAGACGAGAAGGTTTCCCTTATGTAAATTTTGTAAAGCAATTCTTGCATACGCCTTATTTTAGACTCGATCTCAGTGGAGAGATCTGTCAGTTCAGTTGAACTTGGCTTAGTGCGGCCCCATTTTGCAAGAAATTAGCGAAATCAGTCCAATCGTTGTTTAAGCAATTATGCCCCTTTAGGGCGAGATTTAATTAGCGTGTTTCGGGTAATTTTGCGCCTCTATAAACCAAGATCTTGGGTAATAATGGGATTTGTGTACAATTGATTACTAGTATAATTATGTATTTTTGCAACTGAGGGTTTAGCGTTGATTTCAACTTCACAAACAAAACAAAACCTTAACTACCGCTTAAATTTGAGTCGCGTTTGGTCATACATGCGAATTGCTACGATCTTCGACTACTGTATTTATTTAAACTGGTGAGTTCAATCTGTGATAAATTTTACTATCTTGGTATATGAAATCTGGTTTGTGATATCTGTTGTTGTTGTGATATACTATCGAGCATTGTTAATATTTTATTAAATTATATATACTCGTTACTTATGCCTGCGAATTTGATTTGTGTGTCCTTGTCGCTATCTCTAATTTTCAGGATCGCTTAGTAGCACCTTCCGTAGTGTCTTGTTTGATGATTAGCAAAGTGCTGGGTCACCTGCTACTTGGCGCCCATAATTTACTCATCGTTTCAGCTTACGCTTTAAGTCTTTTGTTCGACCCACGACCAGCTCCGGCTGAGAATCCGGTAGCCTTTGCTACTCCTTATTTTATAGTCAGAGTTAGGTAACAACACTTCGCACTCAATTAGGAAGCTCCGAACTTCACACTAACTTAATTGTAGCCATCTGGCTAACGCTAAATTCATTCAAATCGACTTAACAAATTTTCTCAAAAACACCTTCTTCTGACTATGGGAGATGTATTTAAGAATCTGGAGTAAAAAACGACACGGGTGGATGTCAAAGGAGTCTACATAAGCTACCTATGCTTTGCTGATATGGTACCTGTCAGAAATCGTTTGAAAAAGCTCCGTTATGTTCCTAACTGAATCGGGTGATTCTGTGTGGCTTCTTTAAATTACAGTTGCCCTACATCCTTAGATGACCTGAAGCTTTTATTCTATTTTTGTATAAAATGAAATAATTGCAAAATGAGAGCTAAATAATTATCTAATTGACAATAAAGAAAAGAGATCAATATATTTCTATATCAAAACTAATTATCATTCAGATTTTAACAAGGAATTTTAAGAGTATCTTAATTTTCTGCCTTTATATAATATTTTATTAATAGAGGTTTATCTTTATTACCCAGTAAGATGTTAGGTTTAAATCAGAAATGCTGTCACTGGGAGGTCACTGAGATATAGCTATATTGGAAAGACGAATTAACGTCGGATAAGTGATTTGGAGAGTTTGCGGCAAATGGAAACACATCTGCTTGCAAAGCCTTCCTAGCGCGGATTCGCTCTTGAGAAAATTTGTTCCAAGGTATTGGCTCTCCTCGCGCTGAATTCCTGCTACAAGATAGCAAAGTTTTACTTTGAGAACTTTTCGTGGCGGAGGAGTGAAACGCCGCTAAATGGGAACTTTTTCCGACTTCTGCTTATCTTAAGTTCAGAGTTTGTGTCGCAGAAGTATAACAAATGTTGGGTGCATTACTCTGTTTCTGGAATAGCAGCCTAACCGAAAGTTTTATGATAGAACTGACGGGTAGTTTAATATTGTCAGTAAATAATGTTACCTAATGTTTTAAAATAAACCAGATTATTCAATATAGTGCATTTCAGTCAGGCCATGCTTTTAGCATGACAAATTCCATTAGGGGAATTGCATTACTGCATATAGCTATTAGATTAATGTGTTTGTAATCGAGTCTGTAAAATACATATGTCTGGAATTGGATAACGCTTTACAGATTAAGCAGATTGAAAAGGTTACATAAACCCGTTTTGCCTCATTCACATATTCTTTATTTATTTTTCTTGAATTTTGGTGCTTTAACCGGCCATTGATTTAATTTATTTTTGTTAGAAATAACTTGATATCTAGTTAAAATGCCAGCTGCTAATAAATATCAATTTCAGTTTCTTGTCTTTGTTTTGAGCAGCTCATATACCGGGTGGCCAAGATAAAAGAGGTCCCGTGTCCTGTACCATACTGAAAGTGATATTGAGGGTTCGTGCGGAGTCACGTGATGTCCAGAGGCCATTTTGTGTTAACTGTATATTGCTTAGTGTTGCGTTGTCACTTGTTAATAACAGTTGTGAATACAGTTCTGCAGATTTTAAATAAAAATATTATATTAATTTACCTTTCTCTATTCACACGGCACCTCTTTTATCTTGTCCACTCTGTAGTTGGAATTTTGGTGAATTTTACGAGTGTATCATCATTTTTGAACTTTTTCATTGAGATAACTTTTGGGAGCGGTTTCTGTTGCAAACAATTCTCTATTTAGAAAGCGAGAAAAATTGAGCCCTCGCAGAACCGCTAGACCGAGCGGGGTCTTCTAGTATGAATTATTTATAAGAACACAAGAGTGTCATACAGAATTTTATTCAACACCTCAATAAATACCAAATAGCATTAATTTTCTATAGACAGGTGTGATAATTCAAAGTCAAAGTGAGATGGGATTGAGTTATAGTACATATAAAGTCCCGTCTAGGTTATAGTAATGGAAATATATAATAACAGAAATCGTCATACTGCGAGGTGTTGGATCAAAGTATTAAAATTACCAACTAATACTCACATTTTGACTTATAATAGCAAAAACAACTTTTTAACTGTCTTCGCTAATGGCATAGAATTTGTATATAGACAAGAAAATCATTTTTATGTGGAATTTCCCTTTAGATATTTTACATCCTAATTGCAATTACTAATAATTAATCAATTTCATTAACTTTGTGCGTTGTGAAATGTAAGAATCTGTCCAAAATCATAATTGTTAATATTAAACGAAAACAGAGATTAAACAATTAAAATATGATACTTAATTCTAAGGTGTTTGCGGTAAAGCCTTAGTTACCTGGTAAGATGGTGATTTATTGGAGGACGTGAAAAATAAATATTCGGCTAGCTCACAGTGGAATCGTGTTTTAGTTGCTGCGTTAGATGCGATGATAAAATAATAATCTCAGGGCTTCAAGAACCTAATAAAAACCTGAATCACCATGGGTGGCGGACGCTACCGGTTAAAACTAGGAGGCACAACCTAACCATCAATCCAAACAAAAATAACTTACCGTTGAAGTTCTTTCCCACTATCCTAAGCACACGAACAAGCAAGGATTCCCATATGTTGAGAAAAATATAAAATCATAAATAAGTTCAAGTACGAAAGAGTTAATGCAAACAACCAATCATTTGCAAACCGAAGTTCGCAAAATACACAAATATAATGCAATTTGGCACAGCTGCCATATTTAAGCAATTATAGGGGTTTCAACTCCTTAATAAAAGGAAATAAATTAGCTAGTAGATCTCCGCTATGATATTAACACGAATTTCAAACAGTATTGGCATTTTAACCCAACGAATATTTATTCATAATCTATACTCTCTTTTACCTTTCGGTGTCGAGAACCATTCATACCTCGCGGGAAGTGCAACGGAGGTAATGCGCCGCACGCGACTTACATTACGCTCCCCCGCATGCAAACATACCACATGCACAACAACTTACATCTAACTTAACTAATGGATTCAAATCCACTAATAATTAAAATTACATACGCCTCGAATGTGCAAAAATCATGGACGGGTCAACTAACTAATACAAAATAAATCTGAATTTATTATATTCGCAGCTACTTAGCCTCCAATTACTATTACTCAAAAAGACCAGGTTCATTGTCTTCTAAACGAATCTAGAACTTAAATTATTGTGATGTAGCTCATTACAAACGATTCGCCAAACGAATAACACACGAAAATTCTGTAAACACAAAAAAATTGATTAAATAAGAGCTCTCGGGATCGATTCCGCAAACTAGTAAAAAGCGCAAATTGAAAAATTAACTAGTATTCAGAATAACTATTGAGTTGAACTATTCGTAAATTTCGTGGACCAGCTAGACGCAATTATAAGTATGCTACTCTTTGTTGCATTCAAAAGCAAGCTTCTCCTTAATCGCTGGATAGCGCACATATATCAGAGAAACTATTCGTCTACTTGACAACTATAATATATAACATATATCCCAAAAATACGCAAATTAACTGAAATCGGTAAACACCTGATGGTTGTTTGCAAGTTACAAATCTGTAAGGAGTTTAAAATGTACAATAAGTAACCTCCATAATGAACGTGTTCGACAAGTTATGCGGTTTAAATCACTGCGTGTGATGGCTGCAAACTGGGTCTGCGAATTGTTGGAAAAAATCCTGACCTATATTGCTTACTTGCGTTAAAAGGCAGGAGAGAACGGCCAAACCGTATCTGTGTTACCAAATGGTATGGGTTTTTCTACTGTACGGTTTGTAGCCTAGCAAATTTGACACAGCAACGGACAACTTCTTCAACATTCGAAGATTTACGGTAGATAATGTGACGAATATTAGAGAGGCTACTCGGAAACTTATTGAAGTAAATTCAGCAACACGTCCGACCACGTGGAGGCAGAGCGATATCGGTCCTATATCTGACATTATCGACAGCCAGGAGGCGTTCTAGTTTATTTCCAATACCCAATTTTAATTTAATCGGAAGGATGCAGTAATTCACATGATCGTTACACCAAATATGTACTTCATTGTTAAAGTTTTGAGGTGTAAATCTAAGAGGCCCTAGAAAGACCCCTAAAAATTCATCTTACAGCATTGGAAAAAACACTCAAAATTATCTAAAATTTGAGAACCGGAAATAGGTTTGCTCTGAAGTTTTACAAGATAAAATGTCTAAAAGGTATTCCAACTGATAATTTCAAGTTTATGAAAAACTATACATAGGCAATAACCAGATATTTCCAACGACGTGAATGGTTGCCGAAAGTATGGTAAACGTTTTAATAATAAAGAAATCGAAACCATACTTGCTTCTAACGTTTTAGCTTTGTCTAAATTTTTTTCAAATTACATTATTAATTTTGCTGACAAAAATCAGGTCTAGTCCTAGGATCTAACTTACCATATTTGTTAGAAGATATTTTTATAAATAACATAGAAATACATATTTTTAAAAAAGCCCCTTTCATCATCAACATCATCTATTGCGGAAGATATGTTGAAGATATCGTTGTAATTTTCATACCAACAACCCCAACGTAAATGATCATATTAATTGGCTCAACTCAGTACATCACAATATTAGATTCACATTTGAAATTGAACAGAATAATGTCTAAAACACGAAGGGAGTATTGTAATCTCGAAAAATTCAACTTCCAAGATCTTTTCAGATCTTTACGTTTCAGGGTCCCTAGATGACGTAAAACAGATTTTCTCAATTCCGTCTATCTGTTTGTCTGTCTGGCTGTTTATATATATATGTCTTTCTGTTTTTCTGTATGTCTGTCTGACTGTCTGTCTGTCTGGCTGCCTGCCTGTATGCCTGTATGTCTGTCTGTCTGTCTGTCTGTATAACTCAAAAACTATTTGTTGGAGGAAGACGATATTTCGCATGCGTATTATACACCTACCGGGCATTAAACATTAAAAATTTTTGATATATACAGCTCAGGTTTTATCATAGGTGAAAATGGGTCTAACAACTACAGGGTGAACATCACAAATTGGAGTGCGAATCTCAGAGGACTACATTTTTACTTCCCTCGTCTAAAAAACGAAGGCATTTTTTTATTTGTCAAAGGTAAAAGCAACAATTAGCACACATCTCAAGCTTTATCATTCGCGACAATGACACTTAACAGATACAGGGTAAACATCACAAATGGGACAGAATAGTATGATGCTTTATATCGCAGAAAAAACTCGTGCAACTCGAACATGCCCGTTGTTCAGTTATTCTGGCAGCGAAAACGACACTGGCTCGAAATATTTACCTCGGAACGCGGAGTTAAAATCTCCGCGGGGTACATTTTTTTAAATTTTCAAAATGGACAAATTCGCGAGTGAAGTTCCATGTAAACCCCTTTACAGATTTTTTTAGATGTATTCATCACTAAAAAGGTTAACTCTAATATCAAGTCAACCTTGTTTTAATGCGTTAATGCCAATTTGAAGTATTTGTTCTTTAACAGGGTACTGGCAGATAATTAATTGTCCCCTCTCACCCTAAAATACTTTTGAATGACATATACTTTTCTCTTTGTTTAATTTTTGAAACAACTGCTAAATACTTGACGCTGCTATATAGTATAGCGTAACATATAGTCTGTTCAGTAAACATAAAAACACAAAGTAGCCTTTGATTTCCAAAATTTCATGGGTGTACTTCCAGACTTTATCTTTGTTTAGGAATGTACTTACAAAAACTTACTAAAACAAATAGGTTAAGGTTGTGACATTTACTTTCCATCTATCATAAATGTTGCAATTAACTACTTTTAAAGATATTATACAAATACTGTGTGGGATACTATTGACGTAGCGTTTATTAATAGGTATTTTGATTACATTTTATAAAACTTCACCTGAGAATTTCTAGAAAAATATCTACTTTGATACTGACAATGAGAAATATTAATTGTAATTTTTAAATTCAAATCTGCCTATATACAGGTATGGAAAACTTTGCAAAATAAAATACTGAATCCCTAGCACAAAAATGATATGCACATGCCAACTTCAAAAAAATTCAAATGTTTTTGTGTTTACTGAATGCCCTATAGGAATTCGTCCTAGATTAAATAAACATGATGAAAATTCCGCTTAGTTATATGGCAAATTGACAGGTACCTTAGTACCTTAGTAGCCTTACCATCCTTTACTTTTATCCCACAAAATTTTTAATTTGAAGTTTTTATTCTAACATTTACTTTCCATTCCCGTGTTATATAATGATTTTAACACAGAATTCAACATTACATAATTTATTTATTTTGATCAAAACCGATTACCTTGTTAAGCTAATACTACAAATTTATCATAAACTCTGAATTAAACTCTCCAGGAATTTTATTTCGAAGGTAAAATCTGTTATTCCATTTCGTACCTAGGTCCAGTTTCTTTGCCGAGCAACAGCATTTTCAGCAAATATTAATATTTTTTCTACCAGCAAGTTTCTTCAGAAATTATTAGTTTTTGATAAAGACCCCACTCTAATTGAAAAACCTGTTGTCTACCATCTTAACTGTTCGTCTTGCGGTTGCTTATACAGGGTATCCCATTGATTCCTTAGGTCATAATAAATCCATTAAACCTAATATACCTTAGTACAAAGTCCCTCCAGTAAGAAGTAATAGGGCCTTGAAGTTCATTTCTATATTTTTTCTTTTTCTGTTAGTATAAGGTAATGTAAAGACATCGATTTAAATTTTGTCATACGTCGTTACTATTATGTACTGCACTAGTAGAAAATGTTTGATACAGTAGACTTCACTGTAAGAGGCACTTTACTTATATCTGAAAACTCTTTTTAGGTATAACGTTGTTACCTATAATATTTATTTGACTTTTAGGTTATTATCCGAAAGGGAATTAAAAAGTGTAAAAATAAAATGCTCTTAGTTCAAAAGCGACCGTTTACCTTAAAATGCCCATCAAAGGTTTTTGGTTGTCATTTAGACATAGTATTATCAACTAGCCATGATCAGAAAAACAGTGGGTAGTGATTGTCATCAAGTAAACAATAATGATAAATCAATTAATAACGTCGGTGACATAATTTTTTTCTCATTTGTGTTTATGAAAATGCAGCGACATAACGAATATTTCAGCATTGAAGAATTCGTTGTTGTGGCATTTTCGTAAGCATAAAAGATCAAATTTTTATGTTAGTAATGTCATTAATTGATTTATCGTTGTTCTTTACTACATCACAATCACTAACCATTACTTTTGTGATCATGGTTACTTGATATCACTCGTCTTAATGACAACTAAAAACCTTTGATTTACATTTTAAGGTAAACGGTTACATTTACGCTTATGAACTAATAGTACTTTATTTTTAGGCTTTTTAATTATATTTTTGATAATAACCTAAAAATTTCAAATATGTTACAGATAAGTAAGTAACAGCTATAAAACCTTTTCAAAGATAGTTAAAGTTTCTCTGAAAGTTTCGTTTATGAAAATTTTATCATTAGTGCAGTACATAATAGTAAGAATGTGTAGCAAAATTTAAATCGATATCTTTACATTTGAGAAAATTAACATAATAAGAAAATATGAAAAATTTAACTTCAAGACCCTGTAACTTCTTCCTGGAGGAACTTTGTACTAAGGTATATTAGGTTTACTCAAATTATTATAACCTAGGGAATCTATGACTAATCGGAGTTCCATTCTTTTTGGGACACCCTGTATATTGGTCACACCAAACGCACTTTAAGAAAAATAACTGGTTTTGTACTGATCAAGCATGAAGATCTACTTTTGATAACCACATTCTACAGTTTAATCGCAGTTTTCATCCGAAGAAAGGATACAAAATTTTAGATATTGCAAAAAAGGGAATTTTATTCATTTACTTGAGATATTTGAAATTATGTCAAACAACAACGAATTCAAACTCAACGGGATCACGGATTTCGATAAAAATTATGTTTTTCTTAATATTAAATGATGTGTTGATCTCTCCGTTGATTCCATCCCTTATTTGGTTCTTTTGCCTTTCATTTGATTTAAAGTTCTTACCTTCCTTAGTGTTTTCATTGTCACTGTATTTAGTGTTTTTTCAATTCTATATTTAGTTACATAGTTGATTTTACTTTTCATGCTGGGTCTCGTTGGTTCAATGCCAATTGCCTCTTCACTTGCTCTTAAAATATTTTTGTTTTATTCAGTCTAACGATTTTTCTAATGTAGTTTTAGTATTTAACAATTTTACTTCACCACTGTGATGGTGTTGATTACCTTTTTGACGTTTAGCCTATACAATTTAAACCTCAGTTTTGCCATGTGCTTTGTAATCCTATGATATATCATGTAAGTCTAATCCTTTATTGCAAATACAAAATTTCATATTGTACTTCTGTAGATTAACATGTGGGCCCGATGATGACACTAGTATTGGTTCCGAAACATGTCGCATGTTAAACATTGGTAATAAACGTGTGTCTTATATGTTTCATTAACCTTGTTCTTATTTTCTGTAAATATTGCATGACTGTTCCATTGTCCTGTACTTTTTCTAATATATTTTTTTATAGTTTAATCACTGAAAAAGGGGTAGAACATGCTAGAAGTAACGTACTCTTGAGATTTAGTATTTTCTATCATATTGAACTCATAATCTAAACTTCATTAAAGACACTATGAATTCAATGATTGCAAATTACTTCAAAATGGTTTTACTTACCTCTCGTTGAAAACATCATTTCCCTGATATTGTTTTCTTGTTCTGGAAATAAATTGTAGCCGATATCTGACAATTTAGGACTGCATGATGGAAGCAGGTACCGATTACATGTGGCACAGCGAGTAAGAACGCTAGACTCCTATTTGGGAAATCTGGGATTTGAACCTCATCGATGACCATTAATAGTCTCGTTACAGTAGACGATCTCATATGCGAAGCAGTCGACTGAAAATATATACTCTATACACGTTTATACGATCACAGGCAACATATTTTCCCAGAACATGTGGTGAACAAGATTGAGGAAGACCTCGAGCTTTACGCTTTATTAAATTGTCGTGGAGCAGAAAACTCTAGATCAAAGTTATAAAAAGTTTTCTCTTTTGCTGTGATTTTTTGTTTCTTAATTCTCTATAACTCTATAGCTCTATAACTTCATCTTCAAAGATGAATATTGTGAGATGGTTTAAAGCTGAACAAAGTCAATTAAAGCACAGAGTCGAGATATTTTATTTAATTGCAATCTAAACAGTAGTTGAAGTTATTAAATGCATTGGTAATGAGATGCAAGAAGCATAATGAGAGAGATAAAGGCAAGCATAAGCAAAGCAGATTGCAGAAGGATTGAATTTGAAGTTTGAGTAAAAGAAAGATTTACGATGGCTAAAATAATATAAGTAATATGATAGGTTTGAGCATATTTGCAGCCGGACCAAATGAAAGTAAGTAATACAAAAGGTTGATTATGTGCATAATGAATATGATCGTAGAGTTATTAATAAAAGTACAGGCCAGTGAAGAGCAAGCAAGCTGAAAGGTAGATGGAAATCGAAGCAAGATAAGATAAAGATTGCAAAGAGCAATACAGAACGAAGTCAACTGAATTGAAGAAAATCAATGAGGGGTTGAAAATTGAACTCAAGTGCCAGTACATTTTAAAACTAAGTGTTATAGCGGAGCAGTGATTATAAAAACGTTTAATGTGACGAGAAAGAACAATTTTTATGCATAAGAAATGAAAACAATTTTTAGATTTAAGCAACAAACGTTATCAAATTTTATTTCCGTATGTGTAATTGTAACTAAAACTAATTTCCTTTAAACAAATTCAGATCGCGGTTACTAAGCAACGCAATGCTGTTTTGTTAACAATAAGAAGTAAATTCCTGTAATTTGACAAGTGTAGGCAAATTGTGCTCCAGAAAATTCAATGTTTTAAAATTATAAAAATTATTTGGCACATATAAAAAGTATACCGTTTTATTCAACAAGGTACCGGGCCCAAGTGAAAGTATTAGCAGAAGTTTCTACGACACAAAAATTATAAATTTTACCAAACCAACTTCGGCTGTGGAACAGCACCGAGCAGCTAGAAATTCCGACACCGGCCCATTTGAGCTGCAGAAGCCAGGGTCTCCAGTCCAACAGACCAGGTAGGTGTGAGAGAGCATCCCCAAACAATATTTGCTGCCAGGGAAGCGACTTCAAGCGAGATAAGCCATTGGCGTCACCTGCAACCAGCTCCGAGGCGAGGATCGGCCATACCTTCTGACGTAGGATTTTAAATGTTCTTTGAGTGATTGGAGTCCGGAAAGCTAGTGAACGTCAAGAATACACCTTGCGGAGTAGGTCCAGCGTATTTCCAAGCGTCCAGATTTGTCTCAGTTTGAATAAATTGCGTGGCGTCAGTAGAAAATGCGGTTTTGCAAGGATTTGCAGAGTATCACAGGAAGTGGAACAAAAGACTAGCTAGCGTCCTTTTATGTCATATCTGAAACAAATTCGTGTCAGTTGTTGCTAGGCGGGAGTTTTAATTCAATTTCCCTGATGGTTCCTTCCACAATTTTCACTTTTAAATATTAAAATAAAAGCTGAATGCACGAACAACATTCTGTGGTCAAAGTCAAGTTGTGAGGTTATGAGTAATCGAAGCAACTAGCATAGTTGTATCAAAATAAATTGCGTTTTGGAGCTATCCTGAGTCAAATATTCGAAACAATAATTTCAAATAGAACTCAAATTTGAACGCAACCTGAGAGATTAGCCTTGTGTTTTGCCGGAGCAAGCCCAGAAAATTATTGCAACTCGATAAAAAATAGAAAGGGGCAATTAACAATTTTATTAAAAGTAATAAATACATTTCATTTTGATTAACCTAAAATAGTGAGAGGCAAAGTTTTAAATTTCTCAAATTTAATAAAAATACCCTGAGTATTGTGTAGTGCGTTGGCCTATTTAATTATTTATATTCTAATTAAAGCCTTTACGTATTAATAGAGGGTAGTTGCGCTCTGGCTATTTGGAGGCGCGGATTCTTTGTGATACTGCAACGGGAACTTGATCTTGTTCATATGAGTGTGCTTGAAAGGACGTTTCAATATAGAGGCAAGTTGAGCATGTATGTTCTTTATTTTCTGTTAGTTAAGCTTGATAATTAGATCTAGAAAAGTGAGGGATAGTGGAGCTAACGTCGCAGTATAAGTTTAAGAGCACGCCAAGGTATTTTCCCCTATAGCGCTTATGTGTGTGCGCATACCGAGCATGAATGCGCAGAGGGGTTCCAAAATGCAATAAAGTCTGCTTTCAACTGGCAGAGTGTGTGTGTGTGTGTGTTCTTTGTTCGTTGAAACAAGGGCACACCGGGCCACCTTAGTTTTGAAGATTGAATTGGTGCCGACATTGCTATTTTCCGATTTCGGGGGCCATTTTAACTAACTGGTTATGAAAAAGGACAAAACTAATTTACAAAAACGGTGCGGCTCGAAAACAGTGTCAATACAAAATCATTACGTGGATTGCTATTTTGGGAGAGAAAAAAAACACTTGTCGGCATATAGGGCTGTTATCTCTTTTATAGTACATTTTTCTTTTATGGGACTTTTGCTCTGGCTTAGGAAATGCTGTAATGGAGCAAGCTATTTATTCCTTTAAACCTAAATTTTCAAATTTTCCAAAACAGCTTCCTCACTTTGGGTCACCTTGAGTGGATTGCCTGCCCCATAAGGATTGCTTAGAATAAAATTTCACAAGCGGCTGAGCAGTCTCCACATTCGGGGCTTTATGTAATCCAAATTGCTCAGAAAATTACAAAAATCTCTTGATCGAATTAAGTTTAACAGATACAGCTGGAAGTCTGGCAGCTACCGACAGTCAAGGGTAGCAACTGCTTCTATTAATTTGCATGACCAGGAATATTCCATTAAAATTCATATTCGCAGGTTTTGAGGAAGTTATATACGTCTTAAAGTTGTCATTAATTGTAGCCATACAGGATATGGCAAGTACAACAGTTGCTACAAACAATGCTGCATTAAGTAGAATTTAGTTCCATGTGTTGTCTGCAACATTTCGACTACTTTTGCAGGTATGTTTACAAATCGAGCTCAGGCGAAACGCTCACGGGAAAGTGTTCCCATGAATAGCAGCGTCCCCAACATTAGAATGCTTAAAAGCTTTGCCATTTGACAACCTCGCAAAGCCTACCTTCGTACCAACAATAATTCTCAATGCGTGTAGCGTTATGCGGTGCAAAATGTATGTGTAATCAAGATATGATGCCTACATCCCTCTGGGAAATACTAGCAAGTTTACATTATAATATATTGCTGCAGCTGAAAGGACGGAATTGTGAGGATGTGTAAGTGATGAAAATGCGAAAATAATTTACGAAGCGTAATGGCCTGGAGCTGAGAATAGAAGTGAGAGAACTCTTAAAGAATAACAAATGAGGTTATTTTCGCTCGAGACAGAATTGTTTATTTTTGCTCGAGATGATGATCTACGTCTTTTAAATTGTATGATTACTAACTGATTTGAGAGAAAATATACCGGCCTGCAGTAGCTTGCTAGTATTTACAGGAGCAGAAAATTTACTCGCTGCTTTGAGCGGAACAAAAATAAACTAACATTTTTAAGCAACTAAATTTCCTGCAATTTTCAAAGTATACTCAAACGTTAGTGTAGGTTGCTAGTGTTACAGCGAAGCGTTGAATAAATAATGAACTCGAGAGGTCGGAACTAGTTAACATTCAAAATTTTTGTAGCAACTGTATTATTATTAACTAAGCTAATGGTTAGAGTATGTCCGATTTATCTAAAACTGTTCACTATTATACTAGATAATTGAAGATGTATATTTACGATTAACTATCATAAGTTCCCAGCTAAGTAGTTTCTTTTCCAGAATTTATTTTTAATGACTATTTATAAATCGCTATGTATGCTTAATATGCTTAATAATGATTTGGATGATCAGTATGCTATCAAATGTTTCAGTTGGACGAAATATAAATCAAAATGAAAAAGCTGGGTTGCTACCTGTTCCATTTCCGTATAACATGCTAAAAATACAGGGCGCGGGACGATGTACCGGAATATTTCGGCCCTCTTTCATAAGGGGCTTTATCATGGGTTAAGGGAACCAGAGACGAAACTCTTATCTCTTGATGAAGCCCTTTATGAAAGTAGGCGAAACATTGAGTTATTCCATATAAATAATCACATAGTCCGATCTTACAAGTCGTTCGTTACAACAGGTGCCTTTCTGCATCTATTTCAAGTTCTTCGGGAATTTTAATGGACACATTTAAATCTGTATTTTCTTCTATTTTTCTTCAAATTCAATCCCAATCTGTATGTGTGTGCATCAGTATTGGATTTGCTTGGATATTAACGATTTGCTTGCTCAAAGTCATTACTATTGGTGAACGATCAGTGCTTAGAATTAACTCTCCATCTACTTCGCTCAAGTTAGAAGAGATGTTCTTTGTGATAACGAAAATTAGAAGAGCAAGCTTTTTGTTAATATTTGTGAGGCAGTAAGTTGGTTTATATGAGGTACGTACTTTATAACAATTATTGTCTATTATTGCTTGTAGCAATTTTTTCCCGTCGGTGATTGCCAAATTAGATGCCCATGCAAAGTTTTTGGCGTTAAAATCTCTTCCTTTAAAGAGTTTTAGAAAATATATGTAGTTATCTTTTCAAGCCTTCGTTAGGTTGAAGATAAATTCTTCATGCTGTTGCATATGCTATTTAATGCTAGAAGACGCACCTCCACCTATCACTGGGCTACGTGAAAGAACAGTATGATAACAAAGATAGCCTCTTAGCTTAAAATGATCCTTTTTTCTGAAATGTGCCTCAGAAATAAGACATGTACAGCTGATTGCAAATAAAACTGGGACAGCTAATATGTAATATTGTAATTTGAAGTACAATAACAAATTAAATACTCGTAATTATGTTCCTTTTCTTATGCTTGTATCTTTAATAATATTTTATGTATTCACCTACGGAAATATAAGTTAGAGAAAGTTTCACACGTTATTAAAAACACAAAAAGTAGTCTCAAGACTTGTCCCACTTTTATTTGCAATCAGCTGTACCTATTTTTTAGTGAATGCGACTGGTTGAAGTTCTTCAAGATGTCGAAGTCCATCTACATTCCGTGTCATGGTTAATAGTATAGTATACCAGCCATTGCGATCTTTAGGGCGCCTTGATGTTACAATTTCGTTTTCTTGTTCTTATTGATATAGTGTTTTCAAGATCATCTGTAGTTTTTACGCACCAGCTTTAGCAGCTGGCTTCATAGCTGGTTTAACTTCTAATTTATCTGAAGATAACTCTACGCAATGCTTTAGCATTAATTTATACACGCCCTGTATAAAGTCCATGGTTTAATATATAGATTGAAACCTTTCTAAGTGTAAAACCAAACCTAAATTCAATATTGGCAAAATATATTCAAAATTTCATTGAGGTCATACAAGGTCCCCAACCAGTACTTTATGGAACATTCCAGGCACCTGGTGTAATCGGTTGAGCAAGATTTTTTTTTGTTTCTGTTTATCGCACTGTATTAGTGCTTGCGAGAAGTTCGGTTCCGGCAGGGTGACCACCTCGTATTTAGACGTCTTCAATTGGTGAAAACGAAATAAGACTTTAGAAATTGGGTTGGAGAAAGACGTTTATTAACGCTGGAGGAGTAAAGGCATATGAGATCACACTTGAAATGTTCTCTTACTTAAAAAAAAGAGGAAAGGTTTTAAAGTAAACTAATATGATTTATAGCCAAAGAATGTATATAATTCAAAACTTCATAAGCATTTAATGATTTCCACATTCATACACGCTATAATCTCTTTGAAGATAATAGTGAAGCACAGACTTTCAAGCAGCTCATGGATATCCGAAACTGCTCATTGTCTGGGAAAACAAGCAGGTAAAAGCTTACCAAATTCTGATGGAACTAGGAAATGGACAGCACCATATACACCATTTTCTGCTCTAGTAGTTCCTCAGGAAATACAGGAACGCTAGCTCTTAGATGGCGCTGGGCAGCTAAGGCCCGAAGCACACGTTTATCTTGTCAGCTAAAAATCGACTCTGACGCACCTTGCAACCCCGTACCAATCTATGGAAGGTATGCGCACACACATTAGCGCGATATACACAAAGACAATAACATACTCTTACATTTTTACCCACTTTGTTAAACCCAATTATGAACCACTACTATCGAAGGATAAAGAACATGCATGTACAAATAATTTACAATTCAAGAAGTTACCACGGACATACACCCATGCGAGCATGCTCATGTTCCCGCTACAGTTCTCACCAGATTAGTTGTTTTTCTTCAACATGTTCCAGTATTGACTTGAGATTGTAGGTCCTTCCTTACTTCTTTGTTTCGTATTCTCTGTTTACTCGTTATTCATTGTACTGCTCTTAGGTGTCTTATTTCTATCGCTTGTCATCAGTACCCATGTTTCGCTGCAGTAAATTAATAGTGGGTATAAACTGCATTAGATATTGTCATTTTTGTCTTTTCGTTATTCCTTTTTTGTTTAAACACGTTATGTCAATTGGTGGTATGTCTTGACGACATACTACCATTTTTCCATTAGCTTTATATTATTGTTAATAAATATTTGTAACGTTTGACTTATTCAATGTTCTCTCTTTCAGATTGTATTGTCATTGCGTCTTGTTCTTGAACTGTCATCATTGCTTTCGTCTATTTTGTATTAATGCCCATACCTCGTTTTCTCAGATTTTCCTTCTAAATATCACGGTAGTTCTATAGTTGTTTTTCACTATATGCCATGATGACAACATTGTTCCCAAAATCACTTGGTTTCCACTGTTTGTAGGTTTTTGCGATTCTGATAAAGCATTTAAAAGAGTGCTGTAATGCATATGTAATTAATATATGATTACAAACAGTAGTCACCAAAACATCATAGTCGAACGTCTAAATAAGAGTATATCAAAAGCATCAAATAATAACATTTCCAAAGCAATCGACTGTTTGATTTATTGACTAACAGCAAATTATAACACAAGAACTACCGACACACTGAAAATGATTACTTTATAAGATAATATGTTTACCATTTAGCTAAACAAAGCAATGAAACATTTACCTTTAGAAGAGGTGTACGATGGTGGAGCCACTCGGTGGTAGGTAGTGAGGTGTTGCAAATATGTTAGAAAGGATCAATTGCACACCAACTACACAAATTTTGTACCAACTTTTAAGTAAATTGAACATTTCTAATTTATCACGTAATTACGTGGATACATTTAAAGGCCGACTATCTGCAGTGAGGACGGATGGGCTGCGATATCAAAAAATAAGCCAACTAATATTTTTGAGTACGCCAAATGTGCCCATGTAAAAGCGAAAACTCATAAACTCGAAAAGAAGGCTGTTGATCGCAAGATAATCTGAAATATAAATAACGTAGACACCAGCTGCACAGGGTTGTTGTAACAAATACTACAACTGCTGTAGGTGGGACGGGACGGGACGGGACGGGAAGGGACGGGACGGGACTGGACGAGACGGGAAGGGACGGGAAGGGACAGGAAGGGACGTGGCGTGACGGGACGGGACTGAATTGGACGGGACGGGAAGGAATGGGATGGGATGGTAAGGGAGGAGACGAGAAGGGACGGGACGGTACGGGACGGGACGGTACGGGACGGGATAACATGGGATGAGATGACAAAATAATTAGTCATTATTTAATATACAAATAACGAACCTCGTGCGTACGAAGTCGCGGGTTGCAGCTAGAAAATGACATACATTTTTAAGTCCAAGACGATGGACATCATATAAAATTAAAACTCTATAGTGGTTAAACGGGGTTTCAAAGACAAATTATTTTTGGGCGGAACAACGTTTGACGGGCCAGCTGTTTTTATATAAAAGCCAGGCATGTGAACCAACCAATATATTTACAAAATTCTACATTAACGTGTGGCAAAAGTTACAAAGTAGTTTAACGTAAGGCACGCGTGACGACCGGTGGCTGCGCCCGTTGCTGATCGACGCCCACGCTTGAGCCCTTGCCGGAAAGCGTAGCTCATCTGTTTCCTCTCGCGTCGTTTGGGGGCTAACGTCCGGTGCGTCTTGGGCGCCAAGTATAAAATTGCTTCGGTCGCCAGAAGGTCTTAAGTGTGCTCATCATAGGCTTTGGCATAACGACGCAACGGCTCAATATAAAATACGACGTAGGTAAAGTTATCAAATTACATAAACAAAGTACTTTAACCGAAGACTTTGGTACTTGGACAAACTACATTATCTCATTCAAGAGAAGCAAAAATTAAACGTCACGGGTATTTAGAAGAATTCGGACGGAAACGCGAAACAACAACAAAATACAAAATCTATGAATTGTTAAGATAGCTAAGTGCTCGACTAAATAGCTGCCCGCTCGAGGTCAATTAAGGGCTCCTTGGCTAATTGGCAACAACAAATGTCCAAAGTGGGTCAAGGCTGCCTTACAAAAGGGGGTTACCGGGAAGTGAGGTTATAAAACCAAGCATCAATGGTGGGCATCGGACAGTAAAATTTGGTCAGCTCAACACCCCAACGTAAGGGAGCAAAAGAGGTACCGTAGCAGCAGCGGCTGAATTACCACGCAAATCAGAGCGATTCAGCTCGAACCAAAGGAACAAGCAAAATGTTCCATGACACTTACCCCAAATTTGGGCCATCTGAGCGCTAACTTCCAACTAACGTCGCTGCCTAATCCGCCATATTGACGAAAGAAAAATACTCCTAAACGACGCTTCCAACCCAAAATCCGCCCTAAAGGCAAGTGCAACGAAAATTCATCCTCAAATTTCGGTCGAGCGAACAGAGCGACGCCGGAGATTCAAACCATCAGCGCTACATAACCTTTGACCCGTAACAAACTATTGACCAATCTTAGCACAAACGATAAGCGTTAGCAGTACTGCCTTCCAGAGCAATTCACAAAAATCGTAGTGATCCCTGCGAGTTGCAAAGTATAAGTAGGTGGCAAATAGAGATGGCCGCGTGATTAAGTATTCAATCACGTCACGTACGTTTCACGCTTGCTTTAAACACTCACGTTTACTCTCGCTGACTCTCACCTTCACGGCGTGAACCTCCACTCACGACGTGACCCGCAGCCTTTATTTGAAAATTCAAATGCAGAAATAAAATAAAATATTCTGCTTTGCACGTGAAATAATTTACGTGATATGTTGCAATCCCAATTGTTGACACAAAAATAAATAAATGAAAATTGACTACAATAGCGTAGAACAAAGGATAAATACTGATTTCTCGCAAAAACATGTCTTGCAACCGTCTTCAAAGACATTACTTTTAATAACAAAAGCTGTCATTGGAATTGACGTTTCCTTTACTGATACGAGTACAAGAAGGTACATGTTGCTAGGAAATACTTTAAATTTATAGGTTTAAAGGTACTTTTACGTCCGAGGAACTAAAATTAAGTTCTACCTAATCGCCTATAGACGCAGACAAGCGATTCGCTGTAGACACAACATTCACAACACAACAAAGGTGCGAAGCTCCGTCGCTGCAGGCTGCTACACAGAAGTAAAATGATCTCCCGCTCCAGCTCTAGATCTTCCACATGGGTGGGTAGCGGAGGAGCGGGGCACCCTGCAGTATCTTCTTTGTTACTAAATATTTAACGTAAAATTAACGTGAAACGTGAATCACCCTTGGAAGTTTTTACTCACGTTTACGGCCCGATTTTCATATATTACTCATGGTCACGACGGGACCCGCCATGACCCTGCGTGACCCGGCTGTTATCACGTCACGCGCCCATCCCTTGTGGCAAATAAAGCATATAAAGTAGAGGTAATAACATACCTGCTGCTGCAAACTTCATTAAGTCACAATATACAGGGTGGCTTTAAAACTGACTTGTGTATCCTAAAACTTTAGTAAATCCATAATATAGGATTTTTCCAAATTTTATCGATCGTAAGAGTATTACTAACGCAATTATCTAAGTTAGACACCATAATCTGTACTTGCTTGAGCACGTCCATCGATTACTATCACTTATTAGGGAAATGGGCGTGACTGCTCCAAGTTATCAATTCGCTGTCAGCGATTCGCTAAAGGCCCCTTAATAGTCTTAACGTAATTTTCTGAGTATCTGAGTCTAATGAGAACGGTAGCTTCGTGAATCTTGCAGAACAATTAGAGAGATTTTGTCACATCTGATGATAACTGCCTCCTTTATAAACCGATTCCAGATTGGGTAATCTGAAGGTGGTATTAAAGCGATTCGTGACCTGTCCCCGATCGACTCGGAGTTCCTCTTTTGCTTCCCTTTACAGTTGCAGGATTTCAATCGAGTTTAATTGAAACTCGAGCAGCACGTTACATTGTAACATATAAATGGAACTAGATGTACAAATTGGAGCTTCTGCTGGCAATCTTACACAATATTTAGTTTCAGGTGCAAAGTATAAATATTGACGTTTCTATTTTCGATGTTGAGTTAGAATCAATATTTTTGTTAAGCAACAGTTCTGGCCTGCTTGGATATTATTGCAGGGCTGAATCAATATTTACTTACGGAAATGTAAAGCATTTGCAATTATGGAAATACATGGAGCAGTTTTGATGCTGGCTCAGCCTCGATTGATAAATCAGTTACGTAAGTGAAACCTTTCTTCAAATTATTAATCAGAGGCAGGCTTAAAATGACAGATTGCGGAGTGACGTGTTTAGGCGACATCACTCGGCACGCAGCTTGTTTAATAAAACAAAATCTTTGATAAACTTCGCCCGCTTAATAAATTAACCGGGTCCAAGATTAAAATTTCGGTGGGTACTTTTTGCGCGGAAGGCAAGACGGGAATTGCGCATTTACGGAAACACGTTTTCTATTAATCAAAAGTTTTGTTTGCGGAATACGTAACTTTGACAATGCCCATTCGGCCATTGTTTCGCAGCAGAGCTTAACTGATTGTTCTTTCTTTCGACGAAATTGTGAATCGACTTTAATTGGCTGCCGGTTACTCGGCTACTTTCTTTCTTGCTTTCTGTGCAGCTTTGTTCGGGGGGAAATGGAAAAGTTCGCAACTTGTAAACAGAGGGTGCATTATTTTTAAATATAACTCCCTTTACATTGTCCCGAATTAGTCGCGTTTAAAGTTGGATAAAACGATTGCGCGGCCGTATTTCAAAGCGCCTGGTAACTTTCGTTTTATCCCTGCTTCGTGTTACAGTGCTATATAAAACAGTAAATTTGGATGTTACATCAAAATTAATCCAAAGCAGAAGTTATATGTTGAAATTGCCCTAATTAGCTTAAAAACAAAATCTGTGTAATAATAATTGCGCTGCTGAAGTGTTCACTGAATTGTTCAAGATGTTACGATTTGCGTTCTGTAGTGAAATGAACTATATGCGGTTGTAGAAATAGAATGTACTTTAGTTAGCTATAAGCCATTTGTATCATAAATATTTTAAGGTAGAATTCGTAGGCAAAATGTCATATTAAAATAACAACAAGCAAATGTTTAGCCGATGTTTAGAAATGTGCCTTTCTCTGTAAAGCTGGAGATATTTCAATCTCACGAATAGATTAGAGTAAATGTATACAGGGTTTACTTCGTAAGGCGAAATTTTGGCCGAAGGTTTATGGTTAGTACGTCAGGAGTGCAACTGTTACAACTCGATCATATGAGAAAGAATAATATCATTACGAAAAAATGTATTTTCAAATCAAGTATCATAATTTTAAAGAGGATTTTTTATAATTTATTAATATTCCACCACTTTCAGGTAAGATAAAAATCTAAATAGCTCTTGATACCTTCCTAACCCATTTCTAGTTTTAATATAGGTTGTTAATAGGTTTCCCGTTTAACTCAATTCACATTTCCAAAGTATAAGAAATGCCCGTTATTTGCTAAATGCCTGCATTATGACATTAGACCCCTATAACTTCGACGTTTGTGAAACAGTAACGTGACTTATTAGCCTGGCACTTGAGAAAGTAATTAACCGTCTTATTATATTATTAAGAAGTCGTTAACTGTAAACTGTTAATGCTGTGGCATATGCCCTTATCTGGTAATAACTTGACATACTTTACGTTATAAGTTATTCTAAAAACATTCTAAATATTTCTAAAGTGTCTAGGACTAACCCAAGGTTAAAATAAACAATCCAGGGTACACGTTATCACTACCTTTCCCATCGAGTTGAACTTCTATGTAACTGCAACGATTCCCATCGCCAAACCAATGAAATTGCTCTTTTCGGTGAGGTTTATTTAACAGCAAATAATGTGATTCTAATATGGTCCTCCTTCACCGGTTATTCCCTTCCATAAGGTTTCGTTACAACCCTGGAGGATAACGTTCCATCTTATCATAATGCTTGTTGCTTCTTTAAGAGCAAAGACCAGAAAGGGAGGCCAAAAAGCTAAACCAAAGATGTTTCAGATTAAGATTTGTATGAATTACTTTTCTTTCTACCTATCAGCTAACTAATAACTGCGTTTCTAGCAAGAAACTGCCCAATGGACTAATCCTATTTGCCTGAAAAGTTATTATTTCTTAATATATTGTAGAATTACTAATTAAACCTTACAATCGCAATGTTTATCCCTTCTAAGCTAGGATTTTATGAATTGCTTGTTTTTTTCTGACGACGCCGAGAAGCTTCTCTCTGTTTTTTGCAAAAAAAAAAAAAACAGGAAGTGGTTTCTCCTTTATTATTCTCTCTAAGATGTGAACCTGAATTATCTAAATAGGTTCATTGGAAGAGTATGCAATCTATATTCTCTTAAGTGCTTTAAGTTGCCTAACTATCAGGTTTCTGATATTATCCAAAGGTATTCTTTACAGTAGCTAAGCTCTATACTGCTACAGTATTTACATTTAGTTATTAATATTTACTTAATAATAATAATAATAATAAATACTGTTTTATTGTCCAAAATAGATAACAATAGTATATACATGTACTTATGTAAACATTTCATACAAATGATTTTTTAGTAGAGTTCGGAACATGCATTTAAGTAATTAACATTGATCCCAACACTGTTCTGAATAGATACTTTTTTACTTTTGGCGAATGATCCAGTTTGCTTGTTATTTCAGTATAGTATTTAGTTCACCTTTTTTGCGTCGTCTTGTTATATGGGGCTTACCAATTGCAATTTTCTTCAAAAATGTTTTTCTTTGCGAAGATTGTTTTCGCTGCTTCCACTTGGGATGTAAATTGTGTCCTTGTAATTAGTGATGCCGCCCCAACAATGTCAGTAATGTTTGCTGTTGTTTGCTATGGACAATGTTTAGCTATGCGGAGTACCAGGTTTCTTAGTCACCGACTGCTGTGGTCATATGATAAAACTTGTACTGGAATATTGCTTTGGAATATACTGACTTCGGAGCTTCAAGGCTCGTAAAATAATTGTCAAAATTTGACGTTTCTATATGTTCGGTAGCATGGTACCCCGCTTTTTCGAGATATTATATTTAACAGAGAGCGTAACTCGCAAATCCACCACATCTTCTTACCGTACTTGTCAGGTTTATTGGGTAAGTACTGCTTGAACGATACCTATCCACGAGCAGAAATCAGTTAATAGTTAATTGTAAACTTTTCTCCTGGTACATAAAAGTTCCTTAGCTTGGAAATTACGGCCTCTCACAGTTCTATGATAGGTGCCAGTTTATCATTGTATTTGCTAAGTTTTCTGGTAGTCACATCTTCAAATACTTGAAATAGATGCCATTCTAAGTTTTTCATGGGATCAGGGAATATTGGATTGCCAAATACCGGATTTCAGTACTCCCTAAGATCCACATTGGCTTGCTAATAAGCAATGCTTAAGAACAAGTCAAGAAATGCCTGCAATTCAATCACATCCAAGGGTTTCCATTTATTTTGCAACACCCTGTTGACTTTGGAACTGGCTTTCTATTAAATTCTAGTATAGGTTATTCAAAAATACATTGTAGTCGTCGAATTACTTGCCGTGGAGAAAGAACGAAACACTTTAGAAATGCCTCCACAAGTTATATTATCTTGTGCAGTTCTGCTTGCTTTTTCCAGTTCTACTTTCCACTTAGTTGCATCATATATTCAACAACTGAATTATTATAATCCTTTGCTTCTTCTTCTAAAACATTCTCATTATTACTGTATATCTGATCATCACCGCCCTCGGATTCTACTTGTGTGCAATCATTGACACTATCAGAAGCACTATCGACAGAAAAATATTCGTCTTTGTTGTCAGTTTTCCTAAATACGCAATTCTCACCGTCAATTGCTTCAAAAGTACGCCGGAGTTCTTCATTAGTTAGGAACTTATGTTTAACCACTTTACAAACACTACGAGGAGAGTTCATATAAATCAAAATAAAAATAATTCTACTACTTCTTACAGATACACATAAATGTCACAAGAGACCAACGGGCGACTAGAAAACTGTTATAATTCAGATAATATCAGTTACACGTCTGAAAAAATCAGTAAGGACGGATAAAATTAATATTTTATAATGACAACGCTCACACAGTGTATTAACTGTAAGTTACAACCTCTAAAAGTTGCAAAACTTCATGATTACCGATAGTACCACATCTGGGCTTTAACGGTAATTTTTAAAAGTTTTTTGACAAGATTATCTGAATACTTAAACGCAGAGGGTGAATTAGGTAGAGTGATTTCGAAAAGAAATAAATTCTGTTATATATTAGAAAAGTGTCCGTTGGTCACTATTGGGTTGCTAAGAGTTGAAGCAGTAGGAATGGATTATCTTTATTACACAATGATGGTGCGTGCTTTGCATAACCCCAAAAATTTAAAACATAAACAAAACTAAATTAACTCGAGCTTATTTTATGAAAACCCACAAACCCTAAGCAAAAGAAGTGCTACAGATAATTGTATGCAATAGAACAACACCTTCACAAAAGAAAAAAAATGACAAAGCATTTTAAAAGGTGCAGTGGTTAAGTTAAATATCCAGTCATATGTGTTTACAATAAATGAGCATTATGGGTGAATTATCCTCATTGCCTCCTGTTAAATAGAAGTGCAATTTTCTTAATTAAAATAATACAGTACACTGCATAAATTCATTGCGCTCAAAATAGAGCCATTCTTCATTTAATAATTGCATTGCAATATTTCGTAAACTACATTATTTTCTTAAACTAAATGCAAACCAATATTTAATTGTTAGTATTGTTTATTATAACTGTTTATAATTATATTTATTACTATAACTAGCAAAACGTCTAAAGTAGGTTTTACATTCTACACAGGGAATTGAGTTTTCAAGAACTTTCTTTATACCAGTTTAGTTAATTTTTAACTTTGATTTTATACAATAAACTTCCTTTCCTACTAACTTTCGAAAGTACATCCATAATAGGTGTTTCCCTTTTTACTAAGCTGTGCGACGAAGCAAAAGCGATACATTTTTTACTTCCTTTTACGATACAGGAAGTATTGGATTCACCCCAAAAATTACAGTGCCACCAACAAATTTTTTTCTATGCAAGCAAAGGTACCTCTCTAAAGGATAGCGCTATACGTAATTCAAGCACTGAGAGTGACAGCAATAAAAGGTACGTCATTTTGAACTATGTCGCCGCATGGCTGTATCTTGTTTAATATATCTATGCACCAAGTACCTAAAAAACTAATTATAAAGCTTGTAACAATTTTTAGAAATTAAAAATAAAAGAGAGATATCGACAATAATCTTCTGGAGAGGTACTGAAAATATGAATATGCTAACATAACAGCAAATCACTAAAAACTACATAGTTAGATAGGTGGTGTTTCATATGATGCCACCTATGCGTTCTAGGGTTAATACTGTTTCTGCATATACTTCTAAGGACGAAACTGGTTCACTTTGCAATACAATACAGGTCTGCTTTATTGGAAAAAAGTAAATAGCTTCACTAAAGATCCAAGTTTCACCTACGTAGATAGGTACGAGTAGTATGCACTGGTTATATTAAAACATTAAAAAACAGAAGAGTAATAGTTTGAATTCATACCATACGTGAAATAAAAAAATATCAGAACAAAAACATACAATGCTATCTGCTGTTCCTGGGTTTCAAACACGTATAGAACAAAATAAACAGAGCTAGTATGCTACGAGTGATGAAAGGGTAAAGTTTTGCTGTAGAGTTAATAAAACTAGTAGAAAGGGCTATGAGCCAAACAGCAAGTTAGGCCAAAATTAAAGACAAACTACGAGAAAAGTTTGTAACAGCAAGCGGGTTAAAGTAAGGTGAGCCAATGTCTTAAACATTATTCAGTATAGTCCTCTGAATGATCGTAAGAAACTACAAATTAAACAAGACAGCAACATGACTTCTTTCTGATGAAGCCCCTTACGAAAGTGGGAGAAATGTTGAGTGCTTCGACCTCAATAATGACACGGTCCAATTCCGGAATTCAAAACTTTTTAACGCTGCCACTCTCAAATGTTTCCAATGTTCAAAATTAAAAAGTTGTAAAACAATGGATCGCTTCACTTCCAATTTCTCGTATTTTATTGACGATTTCGACGTTCTTCACTGCCGGTTTAAAAAAAGTATTTTCATGCAGATGTTCCAGTTATTATAAAAAAAAGCTCCAGTTGCAGAGCAAGCCCTAAACATTTCATTATTTAAGGAAGCCAAAGACCCGAAAGTATTCTGAATAGAGCTAAAAGCAAATACCGCTAATACAGACTGATGGAGTCGAATAATGCAGACCCTGTGCTTCTAAGAGGAATGAAAGAGATTTAATAATATTAATGACCATTTTCAAAGGTAAATATAATCTGAATAATTAAATAACGAAATCCAACTCTTACACGTTTATAGATTTTAAAACTGCTATACACCTGGACTAACAGCGGCAATTTTGTAAATAAATTGTAATGTTTCAAATTGTAATTTTTATGATGGTATTTTTAACTAATAATATAGAGTGGCTTTATTAGCCCTGACATATATATTTCTACACTTTGTGCTTGTAGTAACCTTTTGCTAATTCTTTCAATCGCACAATTGCTTTATATTTACACAAATCCATTGTATAAAACTATTCACCTGTGCCCATTGTTCTACCCTTTTTCATAATCTAATGTAGTCCATATGCTCTCGACACCTATACAGTTACAATGTTTGTCGTTCTGTAACATCATCGACTTGCGTTGTCTGGCTGATATAGTTTGTTCCGACACGTACTGTTCTGGATGTTCCACAACTTTGCTGCTAGCACTTTCCACCACTGATTCATACATTATATTTTAAAATACCGTTTTGTATCTTTTCTCTTTATTTTATGGAGTTCTCCTACTAAAATTGAATATTTATTAAGTCGTACTTACAGGTCGATATGTGAATACAGCTCTGAAATAGCAAAATTTATAGGTTACTTGATCTACGCATATCGTAATCAGAATTCAAATTACAACGCCCGTCATCAATTGCTAAATATTCAGTTTCCTGCAAGTCAGTTTTGAATCATTCTTCAAGTTTTCATTTCGCCACACTTATTATTATGATAATACCAACAAACAAGAAAGTGTGAAATACCTCCTCTGAATATGAACCATCATACCACCACACCTTCTCTTCCTTTTACAATCACCAAGCCCTCTTCTTCTTCTCAATTTCCTGACATTTCCTGAATTTCCTGGGCTATTCCTCTTCTCTTATTTGTCGTCTCCCTGTCGTCGTTCCATATGGTTCTGAATTTACCTTTTCGTCTTTCCTCTTTGGGTTTCAATTCTGTCTGATGCCATGCGTGTTACGTTCTGTTGTTATATTTAGTTCTGCTCAGTTTCTTCCATCATTTGCATTTCCTTTGCTCAATCTGTTATATTTTGCTATCTGCTCTTATATCTTTTCGTTCTCTTCAGTACCCTACGCAAGTGTTTCACTTCACTGTGATTATTTATCGTCGTTTATCCGTTAATAAATCATGGCCTTTCTGATGCTGATGCACCCACATAAACTAATGCTTCGGAAGACGTTGCAACTTGCATAATCAAAGTCAAAGTTGCTCTGTTTATATGGGTGCAGAAACAACAAGAAGGCTAAGTTTGCTTAAGTATCCTAGTTCCAAACGCACTTTAACAAGACGTAAAAAAGCCTGGGTGGCTTGTAAGGGTTCACGGGCCATTAACATTAAGAAGTATAACTATCACACAAACCCTTGTCTGAGTTTACAAAGTGTAAGACGGACGACACGGTCTAAGTCAAGAGTTGATATTAATATTGACGGACTTATTTTATTTTTATGCACAAAATGTGTTTAGATATCTATATTTACACGTTTTTTGTCTAAAAGGATAATCATATACTCAAAAGCAGGCTACCTTTTCCTGAAAAATACAAATAAAAACAGTATAATAAAACTTGCCAACTAAAATTGGATATAGGTGATGGTCAGTTATGAGTTGATCATGCGTTACACAACCTGTTAATTAGACCTATTCGTTGTGCAAACGCAATTCTCATTTAATACATCCTAAGGGTATTGCTTCTGGCATCGATGTTGTGAATATTGAATGAATCAGTTAATGATTTTGGGGAAAATAATTTAGCATTAATTAATCTGCTCAAATTGCCAGCCACAATAACTAGTCTTCGATATAAACGTCCAATTTTGAGGTCGATCATATGTCATCATAATTAGAAATGTTTAACTAACGCCTTTTTAGCCTATCTTGTAGGTTAAATTTGTACTGGCAGTAATAGAACTGATTGCCTTTGCACGTTAACATGTTTATAATGTTGGATTTATATACTTTCTTGAATTAATACATCTTTACTATTAGTTGACGTCTAGTCGTTCTGGCTTTACTTTCCAGCTTTTCTATCTTTTGCATTTGTTTAATTTACGGAAACAGGGATAAAACACATATTACTCTCCACGGCTTCCAACTTCTAAACCTCATACTAGGCGTTATCAATTTCTAAACTTATTGCCACTTTCGTATCCTGCTGTATTAACTAAACGAATTTGCCAGGCCATTTTACTGTAGTAAGTAAATAAACAGTAACTTGAGTTTCTAGCAAACACTAAACAAGGATGTGTTATACCTTCTATAAAGCGTGTGTGGCTTCACAAGGAAGAAAGAAGAAAATACAGATTTTATTTCACCTATGTAAAGTTCTACTCCACGCAATGGGGAAAAAATTAGACTAAATAAGTAGAAACACTAAACAATGATAACTGAACCTGTGCTCTTAAGATCTCACAATCTCGAAGCAAATTTTTTACATTTGAATAATGGGCCCGGAGAGGTTTTAAAAAAGCTAACGGCAATTACTAATTGAATTTCGTGCAGGACCTCGTCACGCGGTTTTCTTTAAAACGGCGAGTTTAGTTCCCACTTTGGCACGGAGAGCTTCGCTAACTAGATAAAGTTTAATGAAATGCCCGAGGCAATCGATGCAACCTGGATTTGCATAAAAGTTGTACAAGAGCTGCAGCCATTCCTCTTCGGTCTGCCCGAATTCCCGAGTTGGAGATAAATGCTGTATTTCGAACCAACCGCTACAGCGGTTGCTATATTTTATTTTCAGTTCTAATTTTCCTATCGCACTTTACGTAACTAACTGAGTTTAGCAGTAGTTTCAAGAATTCATTATCTTACATTTCAAAGTGACTGTTCTGTATATAAAACTTGCACCATTTGAACCTGTAGGTGACGTTGGTATTTAACATTTTCAGTTTACTTTATCTGAAAGTCAAATTTATAGATGATGTTGAAGTAAGGTAAATGTGAAGCAAAAGCATGTGTAAAATGCTCCAGACGATGAAGTAGACTATGGAACGAACATACAAAATGAGCGAATCCAGTAGAGTGCAATAAAAACACCACACGGGTGCAAAGCATTGGACACACCCCTTATATATTTATAAGGTGTGGAGATAACCGGTTATCAGTTTCAAATACCCAATAAGAAAAAAACAGCAATGGATAGCTATGGAAATCTTAGGTATAGTGGAATATCCCTAGAAATTAAAAAACCAGGCCATCGTAAGGTCAATAAAGAAATAGTACTACAAAATAAGCGTTGTTTGAAAACCTGACCTGAAATAGAGATAGAAGTAGCCGTACTTACAGTAAGACAACTAGTTACCTTATTAATAAAAATGTCAACTTCATTGCAAATAACCAAGATGGAGAGATGAACTATTTGAGAACGAAAAATGGAATGTCGAAATAGAAACCATTACCACAGAGCCTGCGATAACTTTTAAAGGAATTGAAGGAACAAATGAAATAGCGACAGTAGGAAAATCAAAAGTAACAAAAGAAATAACCATGGAGATACTTAAAACTTCTTCACAATAAAGGTAAACAATCCCACCTTTACCTCTTCAATAAAGTCTATGAGACCGGTACTGCACCAACTGAATATGCGACGCGGATGTTTATAACGATCCCAAATAGCTCACATATTAAACTATGCAGTAAACCTTAAACCATTAGTTTAATAATGTTCCTCCGAATAATACAGCCCAGTTTTTATCGTAAAAGAAAAGATCAAATAAAAATTAGAGAAACATTGTTTAGCATTCAGGTCGTGGTTCAAAGATGTAGAGGTATCGATTCTCCAGTTATACATGCTTTTTTGATTTTGGAAAGGAATTCGATAAAATAAGGCCCTATATAATGTTGAAATTCTCCAGTAAGTAATAGAGATCTGCATATCTACCGAAATCAACAGACACACGTCAGGGTTTTCTACAACGTCTCTGAAGATGAACAAGAAGAGGATATCAAAAATTTAAGATACGCGCATCATACTATACTGATGTCATCAGTTTTAAAGTACGTCAGATGCATATTGACAGTTTTCTGTATGTATATGCGACAAATACGGGTTAAGGCTCATCACCACAAGGAACAGGTACACCATAGTCAGTGAACTATCTAAAAACTCACTAATAATTACAGCTTACGCAATACAGCCTGAGAGGAATGACAACTCGGTTTACAAAAAGAGACCTCTTACCTCTTTCCTAGTTGTGTTTTCGGATACTCAATGCAACAAAGCTAAGGAACTTGGCCCATTCTGTCATGTTACACTAAAAAGATATACTTTAAGCTTATAATTAAATAAAAACTTACAATCAATGCAATACATGCATATTTCGTTTTTAAATACATTTATAAGACAAGCCAGCATATTTTATGAAAACCTAGAATAAATAGCCATTCATAAACACAAGAGTGTTGACTAAAAATACACCGAAATAATTGTCTTTTATACGCAAACATTAAACTGCATCGCAGTTCGTCGTCTCTGTTTCGTGCATGTAACTCCGGCGGCACGCTCAATGTGCAGTCCACCGCATTTTGCATTGTAACGTGATACATACCGGGCAAGGTCACCCTTGACGTCACTAGTCGAAGTAATAGTTTTAAGACTCTCCCAAAAACTTCTCTTATTTTGAGACGCAATCTGGTCCTATATCATGAAAACCACGACTTTAGCAATTCCCAAAAAGTGTCAGTCAGGAACATGCAATAATTGCATGTATCTACGCAATGCAGCTTTTTCTCTTCTGGGGCCGAATTTCTCATGTTGTTTGACGGTGTGGCCTCCATACAGCGGTCTTGCAGATTCTGGATTGCAGATCCTGGCTAGAGATGCCGCGATCGTATCTTTAAAACTGACTAATATTCTGGGCCCGCCAAACTAAGCTGAGACTTTGATCAGTTAGCAGTTAAAGAACAAAATTAAAATAAAGCTAGAATATTATCGCTTCTGCTAAACTCAGTTCTGAATGTTAGCAGTGGCATATTGAACCTTAAACTAGATACTGCAGCAGAAAATAGCACAAAGAATAGAGGGGTCGGGCAATTTGAAGCGTATGTATGCAATTTCAAACAGAAACCCGATTAATCAACTTCATATATTAGGTTAGCCCTAATTATACTGGTTTCGCTGTTATGACAAAACCGTTTCTGCAATTGAGAATTAAAGAAGTATATTAAAAACGCGATAATTCATTACTTTCTAACTGCAATCGTTGAGAAAATACATTACGGTAATTTATTTTTTAAAAAATCGAACCAAATAAAGATTTAGTAACCCAAATGGTCCCTACAAAGGTTTAACTAATTTTGTGTCAGTAATTCACTGCTGAGACTTTGAAGGGGAAGTTGCTAGTGGGGTTCACTTATCTCCTTTACGATAATTAGTTCTGTTCTTATACGACTCTTTTGTGTTGTGTTGCCGTGATCTCAGTACTCTTTTCTTTGCTCCATTTAATTTTCAGGAATATCTTCTTATCAGGGTGTGATTTGCCGTTTCCTGCGGGTTGCTTTGGTTTCTACGTTATTTGTAATATGTTGTTTTGGTCTAATTTTGTGGTAATTCTGTTTTTCTGGTTGCCGGGACCTCTTTTTTAGCCAGTACAGAAGAATAGTCTTTGCGTTTGAGATTGAAGTGGTATTTCTTTGTATCTTACGTATTCCACCGTTATTGCCCTGTTTTAATTCCTTCGAGCAATATTTTGTGTTGCCTACGCTTCTACTTCGTTTTGGTGGATTTTCGAAGTAAAGGGAGCATGTATACAGGGTTTATAATTATTGGATATTCAATTGGTATTTGCTTTTTAACTTTCCTTAACCAACTACAAAGGAAGTTATTTTCCGATTGTGAATACGGGTAGTGGCACTGCCGAAGTAACCTAGGTGAGTCTGTACCTCTTTTTTCAACTAGTCTTTTAGGGAAATTTACTCTCTTTCAACTTTTCTATCTAGTCTATGTTGGCCAACTTTTGTTACTTCCAGACCCCGACGCTATTGGAGTGCTAGGGTTCTTTCTTTTTTGCTGTTCTTCAACTATTGTTTTTCCTTAAGATGCCAGGGTCCTTGGCGATGCGTTATTGTCAATTAGATACAGTGTATAAATGCAAAGAAGAGAGGCTGCAGTCGTTACTAAAAAAACAGGTGTGACTCTCACGCCACGAGAGCAGGCTAGGGCGAAATTGCCGGTGCATTAAAACGGGTACCTATCGGCTAAAGAGAGAAAACCATAAATACAAAAATCCCGGTCTTCCTGAATGGGGGTTGGAGCGTACAGCTTGGCAGCACAACCTCGGAACAAACCGGACGGTCCGACTAGTAAATGAAAAGGGATGTTGAATGTAGTTATGTGGAATATGCAAGGTTTAAAAATTAAACAGGGTGAGATGAGAGAAGAAATAAGGAGGCTAAGTATAAACATTATTACCTTAACCAAGAAAAAGGTTAAGGTAGGGAGCATTTCAAAGATTATCTTCATTTATAAAGCGGACTTAACAAAGATGCAAAAGCAAATGCTAGCGTGTCAGCGCTAATACGAAATAATTTGGTAAGCAATGTCAAAAATTGGGAACAAAACAAAATCAAAGGCTATGATGTGGCTGATATACAATAATTGTCCACGTACGTAACAGGAACGTAAGAAATGAAATGGAAGTGGACATAAATATCATAGAGACCATTGAAATCAGAAAGTCAAAATGGTATGGCTATCTAACGATTCTGGCGTTATTTGTATAACACTAACCCGTACTTTTATTTTAATCACTAATTTGTGTCGCATATAAAGAATTTGGTATTATTTCATTTATCCAGTTGTCACCTATTTAGACCACTTTTACTGGCGTTAAACTGGTGAAGTTGTTTGCTGAAACTCAGGTAGTTTTAATAAAATATTGTATGGCCACTGTACGGCAACTGGCGCCAGTATGTTTAGTAGTTAGTGAGAACCATTTCTCTAATTCAACTGGTGACCCAAAATAGGCGAAAAGATCTAGCCGTTCAGAGTTTGTAAAGTAGGAACAATGCAACTCCTCCAAACCGTGGATCTTTAACATGCTGACTTAATATGGAAAACCTAATTGTAAACATAATATATTCTTCTGTTTTACTGATTCAGTGCAGCTTCAAAGCGATGCCATATTTTTCTGGTCCTGAAACTTGAAGATGGAAAGAAACAGGTGTAAAGTCTTAGAAAACAGCTTACGTTCGGATATACCCTAAATCAGGGGTGGCGAACCAATGGCACGCGTGCCATTGATGGCACGCGGCAAAATAATTTGGGCACGGCCTTAATTAAGGAATTAGGTACCTCATCGAAACTATTTATTTTTTCGTCTACATTTGAGGTCATAGTAACAAAGTTCATTGTGAACAAGGCTACCGGTGCCGGAACGGCAACAGACTGCGCGACAGAGATAGGTAGATTTTGCGCGAATTTCTGACCGAACGGATGGGAGTGAGCTACGGAGTGAGCTAGCGCGGGCGACGCGGAGAGACGGCGAGAGGGGCGCTGTTAAGCTTAGTTTGTAGTTCGCATGCAGTATTTGAACTAACTAGTTGGGTTTTACTTTAAGCATTTATTTTGTAAGTTCTCCCCTGGATCGTTAGGCAGCCCTATTCACATTTATTTTTAAATATTGAATTCATTTCCTCCTGCGTAGCTAGGCAACCCTATTTTCATCTTGTGATAACATTTTTCAGCAAATTACAGATATGTTGCTATCAATTTAGACCACTCTGCTTTCCAATAGTTTTTCTGGTGGTCCTTTTCCAATTTTTGGGAGATTTTGATAACCTGAGTTGAATTGCGTGTGGTAGTATTTTTCGACCTTTTCCATCCCAGCCTTCGTTTAATAAGTTGATTGCCCCTCGGCTTCGTGCTTCACCAGCTTAATTATAGCTTGGGTCATTTGTGAGGGAGAAATTGGAAGCTACGAAAGCCCACTGAACGTTAGGATAATTGTTTATGGTTGCAATCCTTACGTTCACTACCCTCTTGCGGAATTTTGGGGCCCACTTTCGTTGTTTGCACGGCACTCCAGGCTGTCCGCCACCTCCAGGCTAGTCTTCTTCAGCTCCCGCCTTTTAGCTCGGTTATGTACCTAGGAATATGTATTTTTAGCCTATTTCTACCTGGCATTATTTGATGACACGTCATGGCCTCATTAACAATTTCTTTAGAAAAAATGGCACGTAGATCAATAAAGGTTCGCCACCCCTGCCCTAAATAGTAATAATGGCTCAGATTGCTGGGAATCTGAGAAGTTTGATGTAAAGAAATAATACATAAGCAAATAAAGAAAAATTAACAAGCCAGTAACGATCTTTCCAACACAGAAACCTAGAGGAAAAGGGAAGATCAGTGGCTTTTTTAATGATTGATCTTCTGAAGCAAATTGCATTTAATGTTACTACGCAATAGGGGTTACGATTAATGCTTCTACTCTCAATGTTATCGGAATAATGGAAGATATTTTGAGTATTAATGTCAGGAAGATGGTGATATTACGAAATAATATGATTACAGTTTTTTAAGCATGTTAGTTGTTACCTAAGAGTAACCTACTTGAAAAAGTTATAATAAAATTCTAAGTATTTATCAATTGCCACCCTACATGAACCTGACAGCTATATTTAGTGGAGACGGCGTGCAGTTCTTTAAATGATGTAATTACCAAATAACATGAACGGCAACAAGTTTTGCAATTACAAAAAACATTCAGATAGGCCAGGAACTTGTGAACTCAGTTTAATCGCAACAGACAATAACACCGTATCTGAAATACAGAATGTATTGAAATCAAACACAGATTAATATAAACATATGCACAGCATTTATTAAACAACGCTGCATGTGGTAACCAGTACATAAATTCTATAATCTTGATTAAGCAGTACTTACTCGAAAGGTGGACCCTAAATTAACGTTATCATATCGGCAATTAACACAATTCAATACACAATCTAAAATTTGACCATCTTAAGTACAGCTACAGTTTCTTTTACCGCACTTGCGATATAACCATTATTAACACACATTATTAGAGTGCACTACTTATCTGAGCGCGGCATGCTTCTGCAGGAGGTGAAACAAATAGCCCACAAAGGGGCTCAAAGTTATTGCTGCAGTAGGGCGTCGCCAGCAAACGCCATTAGCAAAGCCCTCAGGTGATGAGGCACAAACTCATACTAGGCTCCTTGAGGCAGAAGGGCCATCTGAAGTCAAAGATATCTCAGAAATTTCCACCACCCCCGTGTGATGTCTATAGGAAAATTCTCAAGCAAGGAAAATCGCTGATGGCTGGCACCCCGTAGGTGGCGTTAAAAATACCGGACAGAAGTCAGCTTATTGTAATTACGTTACCACAACTGGAATTGAAAAAATGGCACTTACCCTCTAAATATAGGCGATTACCCAATACGGCGAGTAGTCCTGTGATAATAACCGGTCCCTAGGACGCGGACTAAATGCCTCATTTAGTGCCCAAGACCCAAAAACCGTAGACTAGGGAAGCTAGGAAATAATATTCCAATCGTTAACACTGCGTTTGCACGACTGTATTCCAATAAAGGAGCTTTTACACGGTCATGATTTCTACACAAGGTATATTCTTATGTTAATTACGCGTTTAACATGTAACAATGGTTTTCCTAAGTTTTCATTATGTAGTGGGGTGAACTGTAATTTTGAAGGTCTTGTTTTATTTCAGCAAATAACTTTTAGGTATATGTTCTGAAATTTACAAAAAAAATTACATTTGAGAAATTGTGTATGTGGTATATTTAAAACTCCACCATCATGGAACAGGGTTACAATTACGTAGCAGAGCAGTTAAGTTCTAACGTATTAGATATATTTCTGTGCTCTGGGTTTGTCTTTCCATTATTTTCGTTATGACATTCCTCTGAATATATTTTCTCAACGAACATATAACAGCCGAGCTCTTTAAGGTATTTACCAAAGTGAATGCAGTTTTTTTTCGATAAATATCTTTAAAACTGCTAGAGCATTACATAACGTGTTATTTAGAGATACATACAAGCCATCTGCATCTTATAAATAAAAAAATACTCGTTTACTTTCGAGAACAGTATCTGGTTTGTATGTACAGATGAGTTTGAAACACAATTACTCTATATTATTTTATACTAATACCTTTATAGTATAGGTAATTGAAGTTTCAAATTATGTCTGATGGAAAGTGTGAAAACCGTTATATTGGTATTACTTTGAAGTTACAATGTTAATTTAATACAAGTAGATAATGAATATTTCAACAGGATCATGTCTAGACTTCTAGCATTTCTAGGCAAAGACGTCGAGTTCAAAGTAATTGCTGATTGTAACTGCAAGTAATTGCCACATAATTGCAATTTTAAATTCATATCTTGCTATTTCGTGTCCACTTCATTGTTCAAGAACTAAGCGGAAGGTTTGCATGCCAGCCCTATATCTTCCACCTGATCACAAGTTATGTAGCAGCACACGATCAGGTCTCGAGTCGCGTTGCAATTTAGCTCAGAAATTACTCCTTCTGGATGATGACACTTTGAATTGGATTTTCGGGCGTATTGCCCTCGCAATTTCTTTCCAATTTCTCAGGATGTATTTCCACTTGTTTTATGTAACCGCGCAACGCCTCCCTGAATCAGCAATGTGTCACCGTTGTCGTGTCTGTTATGACAGGCTGAAAAAATGGGTTCCGATTTGCTGTACAGAACTGCTGAATATGTGTTGGAGATGCTTTGCCTCAATTTGATAGATAGTGTGTGATACATACGTATGATCGTTGTGGAATTCGACAATGGAATAATTCAGCAATCATGCAGAATAATGAAGCAATATGATAATAACCGGGTGGCATACCATTACTAGAAATTAGTTTCTAATTCACTTTTATCAAAGCAAATATAATATATGATTGGATATTTTTCAATTCTAATATCGTTTTAATTATTAAGCGAGCTTTAAGTTGGTTTATTGTGGAATATTTAACGAACGTTTCCCCACTGTGCTATGTGTTTATTTTATGACGTATCGCAAGCCTCTGATTTAACCTTCTCAGTTTTCAGTACTGACCAGCAACCGAAATGTGCTTTAAAATGTTATCTCAATGGAAACAAAGCTTATAAACATGAGGATTAACACATTTTCTTACCTATTGAAAATATTTTTTAGTATGTAATTAATTGTAGGTCCGCATATACAACGTTAGGAAAATATCTCTTGCTAGTATGGTTTCTTATATCTAGCCACCAGCTTCTTTGGCATTCAGTCATGTCGTGTGGACATTTATTAATGGATTAATGCAGTCTTTCAACATTGATTACAATTACAAGAATGATGGCTCTCCATATATGACTTTGTAATGGTAAAACACACAGACAGACAGACACAAAAAAAAGATGCAACAGTTGTACGTATATGCCAGTACCATATTAATCGCTTGATTTATTTTGTTTCAATTATGGAGCTCTGAACTTTCGTCTGATATCTTATTCTTTCGTTGGTAATATGTTGGGGACTAGGTACACCACAATAGCGTAGCCAAAATTATATATCTACCGCATTCAATTTTACTTTATTCCTTATTTGAAACTTTCATGCGTCGCAGTCGCGCATACATATCTTCTAGCATCTAGATAATTGTTTTGTAAATTGTGTTCCTGTTCTTTTTCGATTCGTTTTTGCTCAATAAGAATTGAGCTGTCTCATTCCCGCCCTCCCTAGCTTCTTTGGTTACTTTTTCTGGTTTCCGAAAGTGTGTAACGTCGTAAGAGTCATTCATAGAGGTTTCTTCACCTTCTCGTTAGACAACCTTCCTATATGACCAGTAGAACATAACTTTTCCCCAGGAATGCATTCTGTAACTACCAATCGTCACCCATACAGATAATGTAAAATAGGATTTTATTATATTTCTGATAAAAACTAGAAAGGAAAATTACTAACAAACTACAAAATCTGTAAAGAACTTAACTCAGAACTTCCCCCGCAAGTGGACGTTCGGGCACTATACAATTTTTAAAATCAAAGGAAACTGGGGGTAAAATATCTTAACCTTTATCTTCTTCTTCTTCTTTCGCTGCCTCTCCTAGCGGAGGTTGGCTATCATAAGGGCTACTTGAACCTTGGAGACCGCAGATCGAAATAAAGACGTGGTGCTCTTTCCGTACCACCCCCTTAAGTTTCTGAGCCATGAAGTTCTTCTTCTACCGACTGATCTCTTGCCTTGTATCTTTCCTTGTATAATAAGCTGCAGAATACGGTATCTGTCATGTCGCATAATATGTCCAAGGTATTCCATTTTTCTTATTTTGATAGTTTTTAAAATTTCCTTATCTTTATTTAGTCTCTTTAATACTTCGTTGTTTGTTACTTTGTTGTTATTGAATTAATAAAATGAAACATTTAGTAACTACATCAATTTTTCAATAAAGGAAACCTTACCGGTGATGGGGTTAGAATGCCTGCAAATACGATATCGTCTTCTCTCAATAAATAGTTTTTGAGTTGTACCGGCAACAGCCAGACAAACAGACAGAGGCAATTGAGAAAACCTGTTTTTTGTAATCTAGGGACCCTAAAACGGGAAAATCTGAAGAAATCTAGGAAGGTGTTTTTTCACGATTAGAATACTTTCTTCATGTTATAGACGAGGGAAATAAAAACGATGTAAATGAATATGAGTAGGCTCGATTAACATATTTCCAGAAAATCGAAAATTAAAACCATATGTAACGCTCAATCTTAGCAAAGCAACTGACATTTTGCAAAAAAAGGAAAAAGTACATTCGATGTACTTGATGATGGTGAAAAAGGAATATTTTCTAAAGGAGCAGCAACAGCTCTAAATCATTCCTAAACGTTCACTCTTTGGCCACACAATTTCTATAATGCCACGATGGTTTCCACTCCATCTTAGATTAGCATTACAATCTTAACCTAACCAAATATATTACAACACTTACATATACAAACGTTTTTGAACTCAGTCCATCTTAGCGAGAGGGTGTAATGAGTATAATCGATAACAGTAATAAAATATAAGGAGTCAAATAGGGCGATAGTATTGACAGATAGTTGGGGACTCAGAAATAGGTGCCCTTCTAACTTTCATTTCATCTAGAAAGACGTCTATGTTGAATAAATCTAAATCGGTAGTAGCATAAAAATAAAAGAAAATCCTTTGTCCCGAAGTGGAGCATCATTAGAACACACAAAAAACCAATCCAGAGCAGTCAAGGTCCGAGAAGTCGTCTCTCATTCGTATTCCGAGTGCATTAGCAAGGGGAACAAATATATCGAACCAAGCAAATTTCGCTTGTTTCAGAAATGCTGGTAAAGGAGGATTTCCATTTGAAGGCTGCGGAGCGATGTGCATATGCGGGAACACTTGTTGGTCCCGAATATAAATTATATAAAATTTCAGGGCAGGGCAACTTCCCGCACATAAAATATTTCTGCGCAGTCGACGTAATGCACTGAGTGGTCCTGATTCCATTATTCCGAACTTGCCGCCGTTCTGGTCTTAAGAAATCTAAACCCGGGGAATCGTCTAATGCAGAAAATTCGAGCAGAGCTCTGCGCGATGTGCTCCGAATGCGAATATGTGTGATATCTTGTAGGAAAGTAGAATCAGGCAATTTCTATTGTGCTGTCAACTATGTGGTTTCAAAGTTTGGAGTAAATATGTCAGAATTTGTAACGTAACATAACTTTTCCTTCGCAAAATGTCCACAATTAATGTTACAATCGAGTTACAGAGAGAAAATATCTAATATACGCAATAGTTGCTAGAGACTCACATTGCATCTAAGAAAAAATTAGAAAGTTTCATTAAATTCTATTCTTCGTCCATCTATATTAATATTTCCTACCTAGACGATATCGTCATCGACGCCTCTATTGAGAGTTACCTTGATATGAACATAAATCCTTATATTTTCTTTATCGGCTGTGGGTAGGCATTCTTAAGTTAGATGTGAACGTTTATTGAAGATAAAGGGACAAAAAGTCTTACCCTTACAACCTATGTTAGATAAAGAACATACTGAATAGAGAACGCTACATTAAATCTGGCTGGAAATCCATTAGAAAGCATGAAAATTTATCGCGTCGTGAGATACGGATGGGTGTCCTAGTCAATGTGTATCCTCAATCTATAAATATCAGAACCATCAAATATAGTTCAGAATAAACCAACCCATGGTAACCATTTGACAAGGATTTCTGTTAATAGAGAGCAGCAAAATCAAAGGAAATGTGAGAATATGACTTAAGAAGAACAATGATCAAACGATAGAAATTAACTGCCACATAGAAAGAGCATGAACAGCGACAAGGGGGTGAAACAACTTATTACGAATCAAAGTCTCACTTTGAAACCTATAATTAATGTGGTGAAGAAACTTAGATGTGTGGGTAGTGTGGATCTGTCGTGGTGGATTTTAGATATTGTGGGTTATCAAATGAATAAATACTACTACAAGGGCAAGCGAGCAACAGGAGGTTCGAAGAAAGAAACATTGGATGACGCAGTATACGCTGAATCTGGTGGAAGAGAGGAGATAGTGATTGTAAGAACTTAACAGGAATATTAAAACCAACCGAGTAAGAGACTACCATATAAACGCCCCGTCAAGAACTAGAGGTACACACCAGCCGTCATGATATTGTTAAATACTCGGCACGGTAGTTCAAATCGAAATATGGGGATATACAGGACGAGAATAAACAAGTAAAACAAACATAGGAAGTATAGTAAAGGTATGGAAGAGATACTGTTTAAATCCGTACAACGAAGGTTCAAGACGGGCTTAAAATGTAGTTGCGGATTATAGAGAGGCAGAAGCCAATAGCCACACACAAAAAAGGGAAAATCTCCCGGAACTGATGGAATTCTGCGGAATAGGTACATTGACGCAATGTGTGATCTAGTAGTTGATATATTGCTAGACTTATGCAATACCGTTTGGCATACTTGAGGCTGGCTTGATCAGTGTGGTGAGTGGATAGTTAACAATTGCGGAAAATATGGAACTGTGAGGCTGTTTCTCTATACGAATTCTCGAATGAGTATATTTTAAGTAACATTTTAATTTACAGTACATATATAGTGAGCAGGTGGCCCAGCGAGCAAATGCTCGCCTCTCAGGCGGCCGGCCCAAGTTCAATTCCCGGCGACTCTATCATTTAAAAAAAAATCGTTCGCTCTACGGCTATCTCGCCAACATTTGTGTTAGTCGTTAATAATAGAACCCTTTGTTACATTTCGACTTACAAGTCTACCCGACTTACCCTCATAAAACCACTTTGTGGTTAAAGACATGCTACTGGCTTATAATAGGAGGAGGAAGAAGAAGAAGTAGTACATAGCTGTTCGTTATTGCTTGTTAATAGATGTTAATAATTAAATCCAGTAAAGTGGACGTCGCAATGAAAGTATGAACATGCACGAATTTTTTTGCACATACCGCGCTGTTGTGTCTGTGCTTTCTCTCTCCTGAATGCAACTGGGACTGTAGAGTTTACCAAAATCTGATTTAAGCTATCAGATAGTAAGTGTGAGCTGCTTTCGTAAGCACAAATGCACGCCAGTCGGCCTTCGCTTTCAAAGTTTGAGCCAGTATCAGTTAAAATCGAACGCTCGTACATTTTCATTGAAAACGGGTCAATTCATGTACCTACCTATATTTATTTCATTTTATACCTCTTCGTTATATACTAATTAGCCATAAAGCCTCACAGTAGGTGTTCTCATGTACTAGTTACGTAGAGCCACAGTATGAGGGAAAATCGCTGTAAACGCAGGCAATGACTATAGAGTATAACGCGCCGCGATTATGTGAAAGAATGCGCTGATAGTGCGTGTTAGTTCGGGGAATAATTCGTAGCGTAGTGTAATTAACGCGGGGGAGTTAAAAAGTGGGATTTGCGCCCAGACCCTCGAGGTGAGAAGGTCGCGCTAGTCCGCGCAAAAAGGTGCGAACATTAAGTAGAACTTGGTGCGCTATCCAGTTCAAGTGAGAACGAATCGACCTTTAGAAAGGGTCGTAGAGTGCTGTACGTGGAACCTACAGAAAAAGAGCAATGTTGACTCAGCCCCAGGTGCAAGCAGTCCCATTCGACCAGCACCGAAACCAGATTGCAGAAAACCAGTCTGATATCGCGGGAAGCTACAATTGCTGCTGAAACGAGGTTAGTTACGCTTTTAAACAAACAGCGAAACAAGAAAGCTGTTTGCCATTAGCACAAGTAATTGCGTAACGGCCGACAACGTGTTGCGTCTTTAGAGAGGGACATCCCCGGCGAAGTAACACGTCATATGCTGATCCGGCAGATTGCGGGCTTATTCATGAAAGTGTGATTAATAAACGACAACTGCGGGTGAGGCTTATTAGTTTGAAGTTAACGATTGCACATTTTGCGTTAGTAAACTTTGCGCTTTCACTATGAACTCAACATTAAGCGTTTAATTAAGATACTTTCTTAGGCGCCGTGTGCCATTGTTTTGTGTACCTGTTTACATGTATTTGTGTGTTGTTTATTCTCTTACAGATTATATGCATTCATTGTAAATTGTTGGGGTTTTATTGCCATTGGTGTTTGCATTGGTGAGTACAACATTTCAGGTGTCCACGAGCTTGGTCTTAAACAATATCAGCTGCCCTTAGCCACTCTGGGAATGTAAAAAGAGTCTCATAGTACAGCGACTGATTAAGCCACCGAAACCCAGGGCATTTTAAAGTAACGATTCAGTAGGTGTAGGGCTTGGAGTAAGAGGTCGTGTTACAAACTTATAGAGTAAAAAAGTATATTAACAGTGGTTTTTTAATTTCGACATTGCTGTTAGTCTATTCATAGTTCAGCAAGCCGACAAAAGAGGGGATAACATCCTCAAGTGAAATAATAGTAAAAGCATCCCTGGAATATCTGCGAGAAGCAGATCCAGTTTATTACACAACTAGAATACGTCAATAATCACTTAAGGTGGATAACTCATACCAAACCAATTTGGCACCCAAAACGAAGGGGCTCGTTATAGCCGCATTACACACATAATCAACGAGAGGTTTAATAAGAATGGAATAGTAGAAAAGGCTAGATAATACAACGTATCATTATGTGTCTGTTTTGTTGATTACACCAAAGCAGTCGACTGGGTGAGTGGAGTCCACTGTGGAATGTATTTACTAACAGTAATAAGAGTGTCCGAAGACTTGACAAGGTTTGTCAAGCAGCTATTCGATAAGGATTCATGTTGTTGCCTTTACTTTATGACAAATGCTGAGCATTAATAGAACGGTATCAATGTCGAGAGCAAAAAGTCAAGAAATTTGTGATATCCAAACACACTAGTCACGAACGAGAAAAAGATGGAGATCATCTCGGAACGACTGAGAAGAACAAGTAAAAAGTATAGGCTGAAAATATTCTTTGTCCATCGCTTATGGTCTCATAGGGCATTGGGTCTTTTCTAGTCGATACTTCTTTTGCCCACTTTATATTAAGTTCTCCGTTTCCAGCTAATGTTTTAGTTTCTGGCAGTATCTTTGCCGTTCTCCTTACTATCTCTTCTAATTGATTTTCTCATGTTATTCTTGGACTACCTATCGTTCTTCTTCCTTTCCTTTCTTCTCCCCTCTGTTATTTTCGGTTTGTCATTTTTCCCATGGCTAGAGATCAATGCTCAAAAAATGAAACCATTGATCGTTGATTGGATAAATAACAACTATCCAAATGTGAGATACGTACGCTGTAACAGTACGCGAGCAGGTTGTGTGTTAAGCTACCGTGCAAACTGTTATAACAATTTCATGGTATATTCACCAGCTTTTAGTCAACATTTGCGAAGTTTCATTTCGACTATTGTTTGACGTGTTATCATTATGAAACTGGAAGTGATGCAATAAATGTTGACGTTATTTTAAGAAAAAAAGTTGTGTTCAAGTAACAAATTATGGCTTTAACACTGTCTCAAATTCAGGATGTCCATGTCTACTAGATAAATCTATACAGGCTCTGTGCCCCGACATAATATTCGTATCTGCAATTGTTAATAGTGTTTAATGATCAGAGCATAGTAATGCATGATCTACAGCAACAAGCTAGTTCACTAAGCGTACAAAATGATCAACTCACTAAAAAAAATGACTGACTAAAGAACAGCATCAAGAAATTACAGCAGAACAGGGGACGTAATAATTTATGCATTCTTTAATGCGTGACACAAATGAAGAGATGGATAAGATTACTATAAAAAAAGGTATCTCTTAACAAAAAGTGCTTGAAAGGTTCAGGCACACGTATATCCGAAGATATCAGAAAACTCACACTGAAGATTCTTAAAGCGGTCCAGCAAAAGCAAACACAAGCAAATAATTTGACTGTTACGTTCTATTTCTACATTAATTAAATATTAAATTGGTGTCCAGGAGTTGTCTTGGGTTGCCAGTAATTCCTTATTGTATGTTTGGCTGCCTGATCAGATTCTTTTATTTTCTGTATGGATTTTGAAGATCACTTGATTGTCAGTATGATTTCCGGCGGCGATTTTGTAGCCCTGATTGTTTTTGGTGCTGTGCTGCTTCCTGACATTTTTCGCTACATGTGGAGAGAATAATTCCTGAATTATGATAGAAACTGTCGTTCAGTCTTAATTAATTGTGAGTGGGATTATTGAAATCAATCTAGCTATGCTAGGTTACAACTTTATTTCTATGCAATTTTTCCCCAATTAGGATATATCAATTTCTGGCGTTTTCTTCTATTTATTGCTTTATGAATCAGCTATGTGGTTTAGGGATTTACACTAACACCTGTACGTTTTGGTTTGAACAGTCTTGTACTAGTGGCGCTTCCGCACAACTCACCACAATCCTGTTCAGGAACTAGCTGGTAAACTTTGCTACATCACACTAACATTCAGCAACCCTATGTTGCTTTTGGTGCAGTTTATAGACCTTACAATAAAGGTGACAAATCCTTATGTTAGATTTTTCAACTCTTGTAATACCACAATTGCCACTATTATGCCAATGGTTGATAAAAATTTTTGCCTTTGTGACTTTAATATTGATCTGTTAGATTTCGGACGGCAATCAACTAAATACATGCAAACTTACTTAAATTATGCTTGTTTAACACCAATCATTGGCGAGCCTACGCGCATTACTTCACCTACTGCTTCATTACCTGATCATATTATCACACTTCATATTGAAATTATTGTTAGTAAGATTGTAGTAAATCACTAAGCTGATCACGATTTTATTTATTCTATCTTTAAACTAGGCTGGTCAAGTTTAATGTCTTTAAAACCATTACATGTAGATGTTACAAAGACATTAATTTTTATCAGTTTTATAATGACCTAGTCTATTCGGTCAAACAGTATACCGATGAGGCCGAAATTATATATATAACAGCAATGATATAACATGAACAAGCAAATAGAATGCATTGCTTGAGTAAGAAAGAGATAAACATAGAAGCAAATATTGGAGTAGGCTTGACGCGCATTTTAATTATGACATTTGTCAACTGAACATGCCTACTAGAATAATTTTTCATGTGGTCATCTCTTTCTTACTCAAGTATTCTATTTTGTGGTTCTTGTTATCTCATTGCTGTTATCTATATCATAAAATCGGTGATCTCTTTCTTTGTATGTATGTATGTATCTTTGTTCGCTATCTCCTCCAAAGATACTGGACCAATTAACTTGTATGATAGCTTAAAGTTATGCTAATTTTTAGACTTAGATCGTAGGCCGGTTTTTATTTTCAAAAAGTACGAAAAAGTAAAGTAAAATTACATTATATTTAATTTAATTAAATCGTGTAATTAGCGAAGCGAAAGGTAGCTCGGGTGCTTCACTAGTATATAATTATGGCCCCATCCGTATATGATTGCCGTAATATAGACGAAACGGTGCAGTTTCTACAGAAAGATTTGCTTTCTCTTCTGAACCTTCATGCTACGAATAAAACATCTAAATGCTCAAAATTTCCCGCTCCTTGTTTTACACGAAAATGTAAAATGCTTATAAACTAAGAAATAAGGTATTACTACGGTTTAAGCGTAGTGGTAATGCAGAACGTACGAATTATTACAAGCAATTAAGAAGTTACGCCAATACTGTTCCCCGAAATGAAAGGAAAGCATATTACAATTATTATCGATTTCAAAGCATATGTGCTCCCAATTTCTGTTGCCTCTTATTTTGCAGATAATAAATTACTGTATAGAGAATTCAGTTCTCCCCGAGGCATAAATACATTCCTATGTAATTTGATACCAAACTCTAGATTCGTAGGTTATACTCTCTCCTAATCGAGTGACTATGTAAATACAATTGTCTGCCAGCTACGTCAGTGAAGACGGTATGCGGTTCAACATAAGATGCTGAAATTAATTTGCAAGGAAATCAAGGGCTCCAGCAAATCCCTCAATTATGGCAAGTGTATCCAGATTTCACAGAAAATTCGTAAAATCAAATAGTAGTCGCAAAAGCACGATACACTGAAATAAAGCACACAAAAACTAGGTAGCAGTGTCATAAACAAGACGATATAATATTAGCAATATATAATGATCACAGATAATAAACGGTATACAAAGCGAGCACAGTGTACATAGGAGTATTCAATGAATCTATATAAATACTGGCTCCACCTCAAACACCTAAACTTGAATAATATTACTAGAAAACAGACATTTATAATATTCTAAAAAGTATAAAAACAGGCAGCCTACGTTAATTAGAAACAACAACCAAATTAAAAGTATTCCGAAGTATAAAAATGGGCGCTGTGGATAAAAATCATTAACTGAATCAGTTTAAGCATTCGAATGGTCCTTTAAGCAAATTAAAATTTTCGGTAAAGGTACGATGGAAAATGTAATACCCACGGGGGTTCTGAAGGAGCTCAGGCAGTACTTGGTAGCAACACAGTGCAGCAAAAGAAAGTTACGAAAATACTAAATAAGCACAAAAAATCTCGGGAAAGTCTGACGGACTTCACCATGAGGGCACAGCAGTACTGTATACCAATTCAAAATTGAAATGGTGGTTAAAATGGTAATACGATATAAGTTTACGTTGGATTTTTCGTTGAGCTCCTGGCATAAATAGCTCCAGGTCGTCAAACGTTGCAGCACTGCAGGAGGAAGACCAGGTCAAATCAAAATCAATTACTGCTGGAAATTTAGCAACCAAGCAAGAGGATTTGACACTGAAATTCTGCAGGAATGTCACTAGTGCAGGCTCACATCCAACCAGGAGGGACTCTAAAAATCTGACGTTTTGAAATGTCAACCACAGGGTATCGTGTATCGTGAAATCCAAGAAATAAACTTTACAAATCTACTACTGTGATTGAAAAGCTTGTAGTAGATGACAAAGTAGAGGGCCGGTGACCTCAATGAAGATCTCCGATCGGATGGGCGCATCTGACGTAGTTACTAATCAGAAAATAAAGTTATCCAACTAGCTCAGAAGACAAGAGAATGGACAGAGCAGTCGATCATATTTAGAGTATCTTCACCGCCTGTCAAGCGCTTGGTAAGCAGGAGGGTGTAACCAAATATCAAATGACAAAATCTCGTGCGACGAGTACAGGAATAAAATTAAGTACTATTTTCTAATAAAACCAAAGGCGGAGAGATATTTCCTTCGTTAGTTATTTATTTATTTAATTTGCACTCAGCCAACAGCCGTTAGGCCAATTACAGGCGTCGCTGTGCAGTTATGAGGACTTCCACCCCACTAACGACTGCCATGATGTTGTATGACCGCCGGGACCAACTTTTTTCCGTGATAGCCGTACCACGAGGGGCCGAGAGATGCAGCCGTGGAACTCCCATCCAAGTTCTGACCAGAGACAGCGTTGCTTAACTCTGCTGATCGAACGTGGACGCTTGTTCAAGCTACACCACTCGGGACCATGCACTTCTGCTGGAGAAATTTTAATAATGGTTTGAGCACATTAGTCAAATGGTTAGAAGTCACTTCTTCGAGAAACCGAATTGCTATAGGGATTACTAACGCCCTCCTAGAAAAAGTACCTGAAGAGGAAGAAAATATAATCATAATATGTAGATTTATACTAAAATGCCGCAGCATGTTTGCCATACTTCTTTCAAAGTCTCTTGGATATGTTATGGTAATCATCTTCTAGATCTTCTAAAGAAGCGCTCAGTAGAAGAAGTAGAAAAAAAACCATAGATCAATTAGTTGATTCAAGGCAGTTACGTGAAGCAAACATTCTTTTTGTACTATATACCCAAAGTACACGGTAATTTGGTTATGGCACTTGCTATATATTAGTTTAAAAACTGCCAGAAGAGGAACACAAAGGGTTTCTAAAAACAACGCAATTTATCAATAACTCATCAGCCTTAACCGTAAAGTTTAATTAGTTTCGTTCAGTAGTAGCTTCAAGTATAATATAAAGTTCCGGCTAACGACAGACTAAACTTTCAGGATAAAAGGATTTGTAATAGCTATATTTTGCCAAGTTTGATCGCATCTTTAGAAGTGCGCAATATTACCCACCCATCCACTAAGGCTTCAGTTGATCTAAGAACACACGCAGCAATATATCTAAATCCCCGGCTGTGACTTAATTAAGCACTTTTGAAAAGCCCTTTCTCGGTGTTGTATTTGTGTACGTACTTTCGGAAAGGCTTATTTGATTTTTATCGCCGGACGATTTAATTAATTTCCGCTTTCCACTTAAAACTCGCTCAATTTTAATAAGTTTAATGGGTTCGCGGATTACATTTCGCTAAGTTGAAGATCCGCCTCGCAAATTAAATAGTGCAATAAAGCCGTTGGCTGGCAATAAGAGAAAATATACAAAAGGCTTTCACTTTCGCGTAAAAACACCAGGCAGTAACACCGGGAAAGTTATTAAAAGTGACGTCTAAACGCACCTCGTAACAAATAAAAACAAGCAAAGCTCATAAAGACAGAAGAATTAGACGACACAGTTCGCAATTCTGGAGAACATGGCAGTAACAACTTGAAATAATAGATATGGGGTTAATATATCGTCGTTGCTTGTTGCGTGACAATGCATTCAGTTATTCTTTGATGATGACATTTTTACTGGAACTTCGCTCGGCACAGCGACTTAAAACATTTAGGCTGACAAACATATGCTTGCTGTTTGAAATAAATCTTGCCCCTTTGTTGAATATCGTCTTATGTTTTCTTTTGTTTCAGGTACGTCTTCCGAGTTACACCCCAAGGTGAAAATAACCGTCCCGACTTGACTGCTTTAAAAGATTCAGAGTGTGATCGTAAGTAACGTTTTTAGATTTGCAGTTGCCATTACTTCAAAGTAGTTTAATACTAGAGTTTTCCAATTAATCTAAAACTATCGTGACCACATAGGCAGGCATATTTTACAAAAGTTTGAATACGGTATAATTACAAAGCGCCCCCAAAAGCTTTTATTACAATAAATATACCTAACATAGAGACGGGAACTAAAAAGTACAGTCGGTATATAAATAACCTCAAATTAAGTAACAAACGACTTCCGGGATTGGACCTTGTCATGATTGAGATCGAAGAACTCAACGTTTCGCCCACTTTCGTAAGGGGCTTCATCAGGAGGAAAAAAAGCAAAAGAGCACGGTAACTCAACGTGTTAACCACGCCAAAGGCGAAACTCTTTGCTAGGGAAGGGACAGAAGAGCACGGTAACTCAACGTGTGAACCACGTCAGAGGCGAAACTCGACTGACTATCGGAAGAAGAAAGACGAGAATTTATAGGCAAGCGTCTTTGCGATTCAGCAAATGCCTTCTATGTGGAAAGTGCTAATTCCTAAGCCCCGCCCTCCGTCACTGAACCGCGACGGCATTTGCTGAATCGCTACGGCGCTTGCGTATAAATTCTCGCTTTTCTTCTTCCGATAGTCAGTCGAGTTTCGCCTCTGACGTGGTTCACACGTTGAGTTACCGTGCCCTTCTGTCCCTTCCCTGCAAAGAGTTTCGCCTCTGGCGTGGTTAACACGTTAAGTCACCGTGCTCTTTTGCTTTTTTTCCTCCTGATGAAGCCCCTTACGAAAGTGGGCGAAACGTTGAGTTCTTCGATCTCAATCATGACACGGTCCAATCCCGGAAGTCGTTTGTTACTTAATAACAAGGGCCGTGAAAGCCTCAAAAATAACCTCAAATTATCTCACGCCTAATCAGAAATAGGTTTACAGTAACTAAAACATACAACATTTTATAGTAAAATAGTATAGTCTAGTAAATATTACATGTTATAATCAAACAGCACGCACTATATATAAGTAATAAACTAAATGGATACAACACATTAGGTCTACGTAATCAAACAAATATATGCAGCTAATCTAGAAGTGCAAAGAACAACCGGACGTGATATACCAGACAAAATGACAAAAAATGGTAACTGATGTTAAAACAAACCAATCAAAGCTCTAGTGATTGGCAACGTATTCGGGAGCGTTACGTAAGTAGCCAGAATCCAGTAACATACTATGACCGCGAGGCGGCGGTGGTGTTTACAACTCAGCAATCAAACTAAGCTCTACGACAACCAAACGCCAAATTTACCTCAGGTAACTGATTGCAAAATATCCAGAGCGGGTCAATGCCTAGAACAGCAATCAAACTATACCCGCTACAGCATACAAACTAACTGAACTCGGAATCACAGCTGTACAGAGGGGTTAGGACATATAATGATAGCTGCAATAGTACTCGAAGGCCACGTGGTCTTACTATAAGTGTGGTTATATTACCAACTCGATCAGAACACATCATCTCAAGGGCAAGAAAACTGAAAATGTTGTTTACATTAGAACGACCACCAAAGGAAAAAAGAACGGCTCTGTCGACAATTAGAACCTATCTTTCGGACGAGCTCAGAGCTAATGGACGCTTCCGGGTTCCATATTATGCCGCTAGTCTTCTCTATCATAAAGACGCCGAAAATTGGCTTCCAGTAATGCCACCTTCAACCAAATACAAGTAAACATGATCGCAAACTAATGCAATACCTACATTTGCATAAGCCATACGAAAATCGCAACTCTTCAAAAATCGGAAATCGAAATGCCCGAAAGTTAATCAACGAAATTCCGCAAAATGCCGCGCTGTCAACCCTCGAGACGAAAATCACGCCGCGCTAAATTCGAAAAATACCCGTCACACATTCAAGCAATCTTGTTCTCAAGTTCGCAATATGCTGAAGGCTAATAAACTTGATCTCCGAATAAAACACTGCTGGAGCCCGTGGTTTGAAAATATCACAAATTCGTTAAAACCCCCCACCACACAAATATTTAACAACTGCTAAGTACGTATTTCGACAGCCAAGCTGTAATCATCAGTAACTACGAAAAACTTACACAGCAAAATGGTAACGATATGTTCGTGACTAAATCACAAATGGAACTGGGCGATTCCGCGCATTTTACAGCTTGTTTTACTGTCTGACCCGGAGGGCGGGGCCGAGGGCCAATTAACATGGCCGACGGTCAATATAACTTAATAAATCATAACGGGTCATAGTATAAAAGAGGATGACCTAAAAATTGTAAAGGCGTTACCTTCAACAAAACAACTAAATTCTTTTGAAAGCTTGGACATTTTTAAGAACCGAGATAATATACCTTTGAACAAAGATGGTGGACCTATACCGTCCTCTATCTTGTATGTTTATTGAAGTTATATTGACCGTCGGCCATGTTAATTGGCCCTCGGCCACGCCTTCCGGGTCAGACAGTATAAATAGCTGTGAAATGTGCGGGATCGCCCACTCCCGTTTGTGATCTGATTACGAACATATCGTTGCCATTTGCTGTGTAAGGTTTTCGTAGCTACTCATGATGACAGCTTGGCTATAAAAATACGTAATGTTAAATATTTATGTGGTGAGGGGTTTTAACGAATTTGTGATATTGATCTCTGAATGTCAAATGATTGTTATTGCCCCTACTGAAATATAACAAAAAAATAATAGAGACTCCACAAGACTTTGATTTCATATTTCTGTGGTTTCTAAAATCCATGTTTAGTTGAGACACACAATTGTCACGTGTGGAAGCTTTTCTTAATTTGCTACACCATAAAGGAGAAATGACGTACCTAAAAGCTACGTGTACCACAAAACATTTTAGGGATATATACAGTTATGCTCCTCAATAGTTTCGCGTATTTAGGAAAGCAGTAGCAGTTTTATAGTAGCTCCTTAAACTATCTTGGCGCTTTTACGTACAGGTAATCTGATCTACAATTCTTGAGTTAAATCATTCGTCTGGAGAAAACAAAGAAAAGTTAGTTACATATTTACAAAGTATTTGCTGCAACTGCATGACTGGGAGAGTATGTCTTCATCGGCCACTGCACTGTAGTATTGCTTCAAGATGCACCACATTTGTGCATATTATTCCATCTCGGACCAGCTAAGCCATTTTAGTCGGTCAAGTGTAGTCGCAACTTTTCTACATCGTCTGAGTCTCTTTGTTTATGCATAAACATGACCACTGCGTTATCTCTTATCTTCTTTTTCTCCTTAGACTTTGCTGGACTTCCTATAGACTCCCTCTAATTTTCCACTCCTTTCCATCCCTTATAACTGTTAGTTTAGTTACATCGTCAGCTCATCTTCTTATTGGTCAGCCAATATTCCGTCTTCTTATTCGTGGTCTCTCTCTAGTTAAGTAATCTGGAGCATTTTTCATTTTCAGCTCTCAGAAAGTGCCCTGCCCAACTTCACTTCAGTCTAGTTGTCTTTTCTACCAAATCTACTTTTATTTCTTTTTCTGTGTGGGTGTCAATCATGATTTTAGATTTCTGAATGTTTGTTTTCCATCAACTTTTCTATGATTTATAAATCTCTCCTTGTACCATTTGTTTCACTTTGTGTTACCTTTCAATGCCTGCTCTTTTATGTTGTAGATCCTTGAACGTTGCTGTGCTTCGTATGATATCAGTAGTGCTTTCATATTTATGACGCGCCGAATTCTATTAAAGATATAATACAGCCTCTTTCGTTTCTATACCGTTTCGAATATATCAGCATCTATTCAAAGCACTGCTGCTACTGCTCAGTCTTCTTCCCATATATTAAGTTAACCCTCAGCTACAGTGGAATATGATCTTCTAAAACATTTATTGAATATATTTACATTTTGGAACCTCTTCTTTCCACTTGAAATTGGAATGTTCCTGTTGCCGGGAGTTGCAATTAGGCTGAGGCAAAAAAAAAAGTCATTATTTCGCTGCTAAACATTTCTTTTGCAGTCTAAATTATGTTTACCAGCTATTGATGGAAATTGATACAGATGCTTTCTCTTTTACCCAGTACCACTAATCTATCGAAGTTGTTAGTACCTATTTTAGGGGCGTGACTAAAATATATTAATATGCGACATTCTGAGAAAACTGTTGACGCTGTTTGATCTCTGCTGGTAGAGATACATTGGTTCTTTTGGGTGCCCAAGGGATGTGGAGTATCCTTTTCCAACACCACATGTCCACTGTATCAGTTCTTTTCCTATAATGGGCCTTAATCTTGCACCATGGAGAAATATTGGGAATGCGAATGTTTTTATAATTTCCTTTTGGATGTTCAGGGTGGTGGCGCTATCTACTCAGGTTCTTTAAAGATCTCCCACCGCTTGTCTAACCATGTCACGCATTAGCAATATTTCTAAAATGGTATATACATTTACCACTTCACACTATTGTACATGTAATTTGTCAGGCCTACCATCGTGTTTTCTGCCAATCATCATTATTTTAGTTCTTTCGTAGTTGTCATCAAGACCGTACTTGTTACTTTCCATTTCTAGTTTTTCTACCAGTTATTCCAGCTTTTGCCATGTACTCGCAAATAAGACAGTTTGGTCAGCACATCTTAGATTATTAATTTTGCTTCTATGGCAATTCTACAGGTCTAGTTGTCCAGCGTTTTCCTCATGATGCATTCGTCATATAAATTGAACAGCGGAGGTGAAAGTCTTCAATTTAATCTTGCATCTTTTTTTTTAATATATAGGGTTCGGATATGTGTTCTCCCACTTGAACTACGGTGTCACTTAATGTAATAATCTTCGTAAAAAAACTAGATGGCCGGTTACTCTCATTTGAGCAGTATGACCCATAAAGTATCCTAATTCAGGCTGTCCAAAGATTTTCTATAGTCAATGAAGAATATGCAGATTGTTTTTTTAAGTTATAGTAATTTATCGATGATTTGTCGGACATTTAATATATGCGTTTACGGGCTCCTCGTCCTTCAATATAATCTGCCTGGTCAGGTGAATTACGGCAGAATAAATAGGCCCTTGGTCTCTCATTGATAAAATTGTACTACCATATTACTGACAGTACCCACATTAGTAAAAAATTTACAATAAAACTATTTGGTAATGTACGTAGAACACTGAAAAATTAAGTAACACATCTACCTTAACAAAAAGGTTTTTTTAAGTTCGCAGCTCCACGTTACATAGTTTTAGAAAGTTGTGAAAATTTTCTATTTATTGTGCAATTTCAAGCCCACCGAATACGTACATATCTGCTTATACGTTTTGTGAACTTGCTATAATTCGTGCCGCATTCAAAATGGCACAACAAACGTAGAAATACTAAATTTTTAATCAAAGAAAATCGTAAAATATTTGAAGCTGACACCTTGATCGCAAAACGCGAGAGTCCAGACTCGAGATTTATCCAGTGGAGAACACGTAATGAAGAGTGGTAGTCACATTTACGGACGCTGTGTTTCAAGTCCACCCACTTCCGAGACACACACTTATCGACAAGATCAATAGGTATTAAATTTAAACCTTCGTAAAAGATGCAGTTGGTACTTTTGCTGCTTAGGGCCATTAGAACATAAGAAATTTACCCCAATTAAATGTTTTGTGTTGGCAGAGACGCAACAGCAAAGTAACATATAACAGCAGCAAGTATTAACACTTGTACTTGTTGTCGACATTTTACGGAGGTAATAAGGTTGCCATTATAAATTGCATTGTTTATGAACAGTTTATTCAGTAATTCGGATTCATAAGTTACCTATATTTATTTTGAAATAAATACGTACAACTGTTACGATTAAACTGAAACATGGCAACTACAATTAAATAATAAATGCCTTAACGACTTTGCGTTTCAGCTTATGCTGTTGGATTTTCTACATTCTCCCGGGTCGCAGTAACTTCCAATGGTAAAATCGTTCGTTATTGTTAACTGGTAACACCATTTTAACCATTCGTTCGTAAGCTTCTCAGGGAGAAACGAATCCCTGTCCAACCTGGCTTTCTAAATTTCTTGGAGCAATATGTTAGCTTTAATGACGAATGGGCTAAAAAACCCAAGGGATCAAAAATTATTGGCACTGCGTGTAGCACACCGCGTTTTTTTTTGGGCATGTCCTTGATAGTATTCAAAACACAATCCAGATTTATTGCTAACAGAAATGGACTGCATGTTACATCAAAAGTATTACGTTTCATGCGGTAACATGTAATCTTCGTCAGATTAAAGGCATCATCAACGGGCGTTTCGTACCATAAAAAACAATGAGAATCGCGATCCCGTTCAGATAGTTCTATCTGTAAGAATTCTTTTTCGATATCGGCAATCAATGCGAAACTACCAATTCTAAAGTTCATTAAAACTCGAAATAGATGTGGCACTATTTTTTCACCTTGAAAAAGCACCTCATTTAATGAAGGCAGTTCAGGTGCATGAGCAGAAGCGTCAAAAACGATACGTATTTTTGTAGTCTCTTTATCGTCCTTATACACGGCTTTATGCGGTATAAAATAGGTATGTAACTCATATGTTTTGTTCGGTAAATGTTCTGCACAATCGCTGTTTATATATTCACGTACTACAAAGTCATACTCTTGAAGTTTGCACTATAGATAAGTTTACGTGTTGCATTCTTTAATCGATTCAATGCACCAATAAAATTAGAGTCAAGACGTATATTTGAATCTATCCACGGTAATGAAACACAATACTGACTGTTTTCGAACGTTATATTGTTATTTAAAGAATTCTCCGTTGATGATGTATCGATAATGGTAGCACTATCGATTCCTATTGACTCAAGGGTCCAAAACTTCTTCAGATCAAAATAATTCGTTATAGGTTTGCACTGAACATGCAAAATATTCGCCACGTTAATTCCGACCTTGAAGGCATATTTGTTAGAACGCGAACGTCCATCATCAATTCCGTGAATGCTTCAACCAAATGTAGTTTCGATTCCCATTAAACTGTCTGTGATTTTCTGTACGTTATCAGTTACGACTTTCCAATACGTATTTGCGCCGATTAAAAGTGATATAGCAGGCAAAACATTCGTATTAATGAGTGATTGGTCAGCCAATGCGAAATTAATACTGAAGTCATGAATAGCTGGATCATCTAATTTCGAGGGAGTCAAATTGTCGAAATAAATTTCCGGTACTCCTATGGCGTTAATAGCCACCAAATTATTACTATATTGGCCTTTCAGCGTCAAGGATAATTTTTTACATAAGCGCGCGGGAGCCATTTCAGTTTTTCCAAAAGGCATAATTGCTATCTTATGTCTACCAGTAACAGGCAAATTCAAACTCCGCGATACACATTCTTTTATAAAGGTCAATTGGCTACCTTCATCTAAAACCATTCTTCTTATGAAATAAAAAAATATTTGTTTTTCCATAGCAGTCTTTGTTAAAAGTATAATTCTTTGATATGGGACCTAAACATATAAGAAAATGTGAGAGATCAAAGTTGGCCGAAGATTTTGAAATTTGGTATAGAAGCCTAGATGTTGATTCTAAACAACTTTTCTTAATAACTTTTTGTCGTATTTGCTACATAAAAGGCACGCTACTCTACAGTAATAGTAGTTTGTATACCAAGGCCCTGAAGTTTAACTTTTGCAAATAAGCCACATGAGGGATAAAAAGAAACTTCAGTGCCGAGGTGTACACTATGTTTTATTTGAAATCGAGAAATTGTGAAATTACAACATTTTAACCAACTTTTGTAGGTTATGTTGACGTCGGTTGACGTTTATCTGTCGCCTCGCCACCTACAAAAAAGTCGTAAAACAATGGATTACTTTAATGCCGATTTCTCGTATTTTAATGACGATTTCGAGGTACTTTACGATTCCATACCATTTCAAACAAAATAGGTTTTTTTTAAACTTCCAAGGCATACTTGATTTTTCAAAACTGAAATGCTGTTCACCGGATAGGTGAAACGACGGGGCTATGACACAACGCCCACTGGTCACAAACCCCAACTCAGAATTTGGTCATAACGCCCAACTTCGATTCTGGTCACAACGCCCAACTTGGTCACAACGCCCAATTTTGATTTTGGTCACAACGCTCAACTTGGTCATAACGCCCAAAAGCGATATTGGTCACAACGCCCAACTTGGTCACAACGCCCACCGACGCCTGTTATAGGAGAGAGCTATCGACGCCACTTAAAACAACGTTTTGGTCATAACGCCCAACTTCGATTTTGGTCACAACGCCCAATTTCGATTTTGGTCACAACGCCCAATTTGGTCACAACGCCCAATTTCGATTTTGGTCACAACGCCCAACTTGGTCACAAAGCCCAATTTAGATTTTGGTCACAACGTCCAACTTGGTCACAACGCCCAATTTCGATTTTGGTCACAACGCCCAACTTGGTCACAACGCCCAATTTTGTTTCTGGTCACAACGCCCAACTTGGTCACATCGCCCAACTTTGATTCTGGTCACAACGCCCACTTTTGATTCTGGTCACAACGCCCAACTTGGTCATAACGTCCAAATTTGATTTTGGTCACAACGCCCAACTTTGATTTTGGACATATCGGCCAGGCGGCACAGAAAGTAAGAAAAATGTGTATCTAAAATGAATAATAATAAATTAAACGTTTAAGATGAGGTAATAGGTAGGAAAATTTTCAAGTTCCCGTAGGTAGTATTAATATTATTTATTTTTCATAATAATTCAGTGGCGTAATGCGTTGTCCAAAAAGTTTCTAAATTCGGATTATAACATATAAAGTTGTATTTTTTATATAGAACTCATAGTTAGCTGTGGCATTATGAGAAAGAGGATTTTCTCCCATTTCAGTGACATATGTCGTATGGGATCGAATTGTTAATTTTCACTACTTTATAGCAACAATTCACAATTTTTAATATTTCGTCGTTTTCTAGTTGAAAACTTGTGCCATTTAGAATATACGTGATAAAACAAAGTTTTTGCGTTGTTTTAATAACACCGTTTGATTGACAGAATTAATCACGTATGATTGTTGCTTATAATATTATAGTGTCCTTCATATATCCATTTATCAGAACATTTTATTGTCCATTAAAACCTCTGCAGTTTCTCAAATTAAAAATGCATTTGCAAAAATGTAAATATCCTACTTCTATACGAAGGAGCTTCGAAAATATGAAAATGATTGAAGAAAAAAGTACTCTTATTTTTCAAAATACACAAAAATGTTAATTGGAAGTATTTGTTATAACATATCTATTAATAGTTATTTAACAAACAAGTATGTTAATGAGAACGATTAATAATCGAGACATTTTAATGCGCGAGCGCTAGCGAGCGAGTTAATTGTAGATATTATTAATCGCCGATTAACATACGAGTTAGTTACAATATTTTTCCGTTAATTTGAAGAAAATCTAATTTTATTCCATGAAAAGAATTTGACACTTAAAGTTTTGACATTAAGGGTTCCGGGTGACCATAAATGGTTGTGATTTTTTTCGTAGGTTGTCACTGTTTATGTTGGTGGTCTGTGTCAAATATGAAGTTAGCAGGTTAGGTTTTGAGTCAGTTTGTGTCAAAACTGACGCAAAATCTAACCTGCTAACCTCGAATTTGACATAGACTTACAGTGCCAACATAAACAGATTTTTAAAATCGTTTATTAATAAAAAATCATTCATTAATAAGGGTCATTAAGGGTAAGGCCATGCTTGCGTTTTAGTCGCTGCGACATGATCGCCGCAACTAGGTCGCAACATATAAAATTTTCTGTCCAGGCCATATTATAATACTGCATAAGAAACAATCTGTCGTGACGCTGGAAAAACGCTCTTCATAGCGTTTTCAACATTGGTCGCTGTCGCGGGTCGCAAACGTAGCTACCTGCATTTTAGAATCCATAGGCGATCGTGTCGCAGCGACTAAAACGCAAGCATGGCCTTACCCTAATAGACGATTCTCTATACATTAATGAAACCCATAAATAAACGATCAATGGAAAAAAATATAATTGATTTTTAATTGTTATTTGGTCCTTTTGGTAATAAATTATTTAAAACTTTCGACACAAAAATGAAATTTGTTTGCACTGATTTCGAATCACGTAATATCCTGGTTGCTAAGTGAGGGAAAACTCAGGTTTGACAATAGGGAGTTTTTGCATAACGTTCCGCGAAAATGACGGCACGTTAAAGCCCATGTTACCTAGCGACGTCCACGATACAGCCAATCAAAATTAAATCTTTCGATTTTAACGTATCGTTATTTTAACGTGACGTTATGCAAAAACTCCCTAATACTCGTTTATCGTATCCGTTGATAAGTTAACTTTAAAGTATGTATTTCATTTGGCAATACACAGCGTGGTAAGAAAAAAATTGGAGAAACCAGAAAAAAATGTTTTCGGAGCAAGTAACTGTGACTTTATGCTTGACACCTACTTTTAACCTCTTTAAATAACATTTTTGTCTATTTTGAAAAATAGCGGTACTTTATTCTTGAACCATTTTCATATTTTTGAAGCTCCCCTGTAAACGAATATATTTACATTTTGGCAAGTGCATTTGTAGTTTGAGAAGATGTAGAAACTTGTATCAGGAATAAAACACTCTGATAAATGGATGATAAAAAAATCCATGTGTTACAAATTTATGAGGGACAGTATATATTATATTATACAGATTGGTGGTGGATAGTGTGAACATAGGCAGTCCATTGAGCTAGAATACAGTTTATGGGCTTTGTATGCGTTAGACAGAAGTAGACATATATGATTTAAAATCTAGTATCCTAGAATTCAGTGTTTTCTAAAAACAAAACCTTTTGATTCTGCGAATATTAGATGTTAATCGCATATAGGTCTGTTTATGCCTAACGCATACAAAGTCCATAAACTGTATACACACACATTTGATTACTTATGTTCACATTTTCCGCCACCAATCTGTATATTATGATATATAACACTGGAATGGGAAAAAATCCTCTTACTCATGATACCACATATAACTATGGATTTCATCTACAAAAATACAATTTTATGGTATAACTAGAATTTTAAAACTTTTTTTGAATAACTGACTACCCACTGCATTCGCATCGAAAAGGTGCCAGAAGAAAGTCAAATTACTTTTATCTATTTTTATAAATAAGTGAGATATTGTCAAAAAACGAAAAATAGAAAAATTAAATTTTTGTTTCTAACTCGAAAACAAAAGACGGTAGCCCATTTTGGTTTAAACCATTAAGCTTTTCTCGAAAAAAGAGTTTGAGGATGGGGGTCCATTTTTCGAATCTAGAAAAAAAGTGCCGAGGAAAAAAGTGCCCCTGAAAAAAATGCCTGGAAAAAAGTGCTGCGGAAAAAAGTGCCGGCGGATAAAAGTGCCGGCCGAAAAAATGCTGCGAAAAAAATTCGAATGATTCAAGCCCCTTAATACACTTTTGTTCTAAAATAATTACGCAAGAAATAAAATTAAAATTTAATGTTAAGAATTTATGTTTATTAATAGTTATTAACTGCTAAATAAAATACAAGCTTATTATAAATAGTTACAAAAAACTAATATTTTATAATTAACCCTAAGTTATTCATACACTTGGAATCTAATGGTATGTCCTATGGTACGTAAAAAAGTTGCATTATTGTGTTCATCATTTTCATGTTGAATACACAAGTTTTTTAAACGTTGTTGCATTTTTTCGAACTCTTTCCTTTTTTCTTCTTTGAATGCACTCCATTTTGGTGTTGCAACAGTTTGGTTTCATCTGTTGCAACTTCTTGTCGCATTTTTTCAATTAGTGTCCAAATACCTGGATGTTTATGTCCTACGAGATTCGAGAATCTATGGTTCCAACCTTCTGTTTGATTATTGGTCCGGTCTTCATCGTTTATGGTGGCCTCTCACACGTTCCATAGGGTTGGCGGAAACATAGGCGGAATAGTTCGTAGTCTCAGCATGTCCTCTGCATTGCCCCCAACTCGCCGAAATGTACCTGACACGTACGGGCAGTCAAAGCAATCAACTAAATCATCTAATTGTGGTGGTATTAGCAAACAGTTGAAAAGAATCGACAAATCTAAAAATAAGTGAAATGATCACTTTTTATGATAAATTTGTGGAATTATACAGTACGGGGACGTACTGTATGGTTGGGTTACAAAGAGGGAAAAAAAGTTTATTTTTGACTTCTCAAAAAAATCACTCTTTAAAAAACGCTGCTTGTTCTCAAACTAAAAATGCACTTCTCCAAATTTAAATATCCTCTTCCGTATACGGGGGAGGTTCGAAAATATGATAATGGCTCAAGAATAAAGCGCCCTTATTATTCAAAATATACAATAATGTTATTTGAAAAAGTTGCTTAGAATTAAAAGTAGGTGTCACATATAAAGTCACAGCCACCTGCTCTAAAAAAACAATTTCCACTGGTTTTTCTTATTCTTCTACTACGCTTCGAATTACTAAACGCGATACTTCAAAGTTAATTTATTGACGGATACGATAAGAGTGTATTGTCAAATTTGAGTTTCGGTCACTTAACCTGAAATTTGTGTGGCCCGAAATTGATGCTAAAAATCTCATATTTCTGTCAACAGAGACGCAAGTATTTTAAAAAAATTAATAATACGCGATCCAAACATCAACAGCAATTCAAAGCAATTATAATTTTTAATAGAAATGTTATAACAAATATTTCCAATTAACATTATTGTATATTTTGGAAAATAAGGGTATTTTATTCTTGAGCCATTTTCATATTTTCGAACCTCCCCCGTATACGGAAAGGGATATTTAAATTTTGGCATTTGTAGTTTGAGTACAAGCAGGGTTTTTTTATAAAGAGTGATTTTTTTTGAGAAGTCAAAAATAAACTTTTTTCCCCATTGTAACCCAATCCGGGGACATACTGTATAACAATTTTGTATTTTATAATATATTTCGTCATTTGTTACTTACGTTAAAAGATTTGTTGGCGGTAATTGTACTTAAGATGGTAGACATAATCCACATGCACTTTAGATAAAAATCTTCAAATTGAAATATTTCTACGTATTATCTATAAATCTGCATTCCTGTCGATTTGGGAACAGATAAGCACAATACATGTTCAAATACTGCATAATACTGCAATGCAGAGATTTTTAAAAATAAAAGGGTAACTTCCGGTTTTTTTAAATTTTGTAAACCTTATTCGTCCGGTTATTACTTTATTATTATTTTCCCCTATCGACACTTTTTTCCGCGTCACTTTTTTCCGTCAGAACTTTTTTCCGCCACCTCATTTTTCCATATCTCCTATAGTTATCGAGATTCCCTATGAAAACATCGAAATTGCCTTAACCTGTAACCTTGGAATACAGTTTATGGGCTTCGTATGCGTTAGACGGAAATAGACATATGATTTAAAATCTAGTATTCTACGATTCAGTGATTTCTGAAAACGAAACACCTTCATTCTGCGGATACTAGATGTTAATCGCATATAATTATTTCTGTCTAATGCATACAAAGCTCATAAACTGTATTCCAACTCATTTGATTACCTTTGTTCACATTTTCCGCCACCAATCTGTATAAAGATAACTAGCAACTTAACCAATTCTGTCATTTCAACCCAACTTGCCTTCCGCGAGAGAACATTAGAGGCATTAAAATTTCGACGCAAAACTCAATGGGTGGAAATTCAGAATACACATTAAAAGACTTAGCAAATTCTTAACATTCGGATACCTACAATACATAATTATCTTTTCTTTTGCTAAGGGGGCTCAAATTTATTTTCGTGAACAAGCGTGGTCGCTGTCGCAGAGTCTACAGGTTAGGGCAATTTCGTTGTTTTCATAGGGAATCTCGATAACTATAGGAGATATGGAAAAATGGACCCCCATCCTTGAACTCTTTTTTCGAGAAAAGCTTAGTGGTTTAAACCAAAATGGGCTACCGTCTTTTGTTTTCGAGTTATAAACAAAAATTGAATTTTTCGATTTTTGTTTTTTGACAATATCTCACTTATTTATAAAAATAGGTAAAAGTAATTTGACGTTCTTCTGGCACCTTTTCGATACGAATGCAGTGGGTAGTCAGTAGATGAAATTCATAGTTGTATGTGGTATCATGAGTAAGAGGATTTTTTCCCATTCCAGTGTTATATATCATAATATACAGATTAGTGGCGGAAAATGTGAACATAAGTAATCAAATGTGTGTGAATACAGTTTACGGACTTGGTATGCGTTAGGCATAAACAGACCTATATGTGATTAACATCTAGTATTCTCAGAATCAAAAGGTTTTGTTTTTAGAAAACACTGAATTCTAGATAAAGTACGTTTTTTTCCTATACAAATTTTCAAGGTCAAAGAATTTAGGGTTTATGTTGGCATAACTTGGATTCCTTTAAAAAATATATATTGGCAAAATTTGTTTTAGTAACTTTATAGAACTAAAAATTGTTGGGAAATTTAAAATCTGGCATTAAAGTTCTACGTACATCAAAAGCTCTTGCTAATCTTTCGTAAACGTCTTCTTCTGGTGTGTGAAGATGCAGATCCAACAGTTCCTCTGCACGCTTCACTACATTTAATTTTAAAAGATTCCGTTTTTTACGCGTATTCAGTTTCAAAAAAGAAAAACTGACAATTTAATTTTAAATGTCAAAGTGACAAAAGTCGTTTACAGAAAAACCTGGCGAAAATAAATTTTCTAATAATTTAAAAAAAGCAGTTTTGCCAATTTTATCTTGACCTTGAAAATTTTTACAGGAAAAAAACGTACTATACTAGATTTTAAATCATATATGTCTACTTCTGTTTAACGCATACAAAGCCCATAAACTGTATTCTATCTCAATGGACTGCCTATGTTCACACTATCCACCACCAATCTGTATAATATAACATATACTGTCCCTCATAAACTTGTAACACATGAATTTTTTTATCATCCATTTATCAGAGTGTTTTACTCCTGATACAAGTTTCTACATCTTCTCAAACTAAAAATGCACTTGGCAAAATGTAAATATATTCGTATACAGGGGAGGTTCAAAAATATGAAAATGGTTCAAGAATAAAGTACCGTTATTTTTCAAAATAGACAAAAATGTTATTTAAAGAGGTTAAAAGAAAGTGTCAAACATAAAGTCACAGTTACTTGCTCCGAAAACATTTTTTTCTGGTTTCTCCTATTTTTTTCTTACCACGCTGTGTATTACCAAATGAAACACTTCCAAAGTTAACTTATCAAGGGATACGATAAACGAGTATTGTCAAATCTGAGTTTTCCCTCACTTAGAAACCAGGATATTACGTGATTCGAAATCAGTGCAAACAAATTTCATTTTTGTGTCATATTTTTAAATAATTCGTTTCACTCTGACTATGCAGTGTACAGAGATTGCAAGTTGCTTAAAACTGAACACGAAGACGTCAATCATAATAAATCCGCCTTTTGTATTGCAATCGGCTTATTTGTTAATACCTTGTTGAAGTAAACCCTTTTTGTCGCTCCTTTGAAAAGAGCAGCATACAGTATACCTGAGTGCGGTCTACAAGCGGCAACGCAGCAAGCGAAGTTTGCCTTTAAATAACATTGTCGTATGTTCTCTGTACTGCATAGTCAGAGTGAAACGAGCTATAGAGAATCGTATATTAATGACCCTTATTAATGAATGATTTTTTATTAATAAACGATTTTAAAAATTTGTTTATGTTGGTGGAACTGTAAGTGTATGTCAAATTCGAGGTTAACAGGTTAGGTTTTGCGTCAGTTTTGACACAAACTGACTCAAAACCTAACCTGCTAACCTCATATTTAACATAGACTTACAATGTCACCAACATAAACAGTGCCAACCTAAGAAAAAAATCACAACCATTTATGGTCACCCGGTACCATTAATGTCAAAACTTTAAGTGTCAAATTCTTTTCATGGAATAAAATTAGATTTTCTTCAAATTAATAATGTACGATCAACCGAAAAATATTGTAACTAGGGTTTCCAGTCCCGGGATTCGGTCCCGGGACAGTCCCGGGATTCTACCACAAAAACCGAGTCCCGGGACCACAACCAGAACAGGCGAAGTCCCGGGACCATGCCAACATGCGTGCGTATACTCGATATCAAAGAATTAGGACGGGTATTCACCGGGGTCCGGCGTACTACTCATGCCTCTTGCACATTTTGCATTATTTGCGTTTTGCGTAAGCAGGAGAGTTATTATTTTCGGTAGGTTAGAATTAAACCTGTGTGTTGTTTCAGCCACATTTGCATATATTCTTCGATTTATGTATTTGTCTGTTTTTTGTTGGATTTAGATATGTGCGAAGAAGCTGAATAATTTATATTTTTGAGTTTTAAGTGTGTTCGTTATTTGTCTGCTAAAGCGTTACGATTAGAATTAATTCCGATTCGCAACCTACCTTCCTTCTCCACTAAAAAAACGTCAATATGGCAACAATTTTATATATTGAAGATAAAATAATTGGCGAAATGTAAAGTTGGTTCCTACAAAATTATCATAATCAGAAGCAGCTTGACGAAAGGATTACACAAACACTTTGCAGTTCAAACAAAAGCAAAAGATGAACAGCGACAGACATTTTTAGTACCAGAAGAAAGCAATGAAGTTGTAGACGAGCACCAATGCACATTATCAGCACAGAAATACTTTATTTAACTTAAAACACTAGTTTTTCTTTGGATATTGCATTCGGAAATTTCACCTGAACACTATTTCCCTTTCGGGACCATTTTCGGGATTTTCGGGACTAGTCCCGGGACTTGAAATTTAGCTCGTAAGTCCCGAAAACACTTCTGGTTCCGGGACTTGGAAACCCTAATTGTAACTAACTCGTATGGTAATCGGCGATTAATAATATCTAGAATTAACGCGCTCGCTAGCGCTCGCTCATTAAAATGACTCGATTATTAATCGCTCTCATTAACATACTTGTTTGTTAAATAACTATTAATAGATAGGCTATAACAAATACTTCCAATTAACATTTTTGTGTATTTTGAAAAATAAGAGTCATTTTCATATTTTCGAACCTCCTTCGTATAGAAGTAGAATATTTACATTTTTGCAAATGCATTTTTAGTTTGAGAAACTGCAGATGTTTTAATGGACAATAAAATGCTCTGATAAATGGATATATGAAGGACACTATAATATTATAAGCAACAATCAAACGTGATTAATTCTGTCAATCAAACGGTGGTATTAAAACAACGCAAAAACTTTGTTTAATCACGTATATTCTAAATGGCACAAGTTTTCAACTAGAAAACGACAAAATATTAAAAATTGTGAATTGTTGCTATAAAGTAGTGAAAATGAATAAATCGATCCCATAGGACATATGTCTCATAATGCCACAGCCAACTATAATCCGAATTTAGAAACTTTTTGGACAACGCATTACGCCACTCAATTATTATGAAAAATAAATAATATTAATACTACTTACGGGAACTTGAACATGTTCCTACCTATTACCTCACCTTAAAAGTTTAATTTATTATTATTCATTTTACTTTCTGTGCCGCCTGGCCGATATGTCCAAAATCAAAGTTGGGCGTTGTGACCAAAATCAAACTTGGACGTTATGACCAAGTTGGGCGTTGTGACCAGAATCCAAAGTGGGCGTTGTGACCAGAATCAAAGTTTGGCGTTGTGACTAAGTTGGGCGTTGTGACCAAAATCGAAATTGGGCGTTGTGACCAAGTTGGGCGTTGTGACCAAAATCGAAATTGGGCGTTGTGACCAAGTTGGGCGTTGTGACCAAAATCGAAATTGGGCGTTGTGACCAAGTTGGGCGTTGTGACCAAAATCGAAATTGGGCGTTGTGACCAAATTGGGCGTTGTGACCAAAATCGAAATTGGGCGTTGTGACCAAGTTGGGCGTTGTGACCAAAATCGAAGTTGGGCGTTATGACCAAAACAGTGCTTTAAGTGGCGTCGATAGCTCTCTCCTATAACAGGCGTCGGTGGGCGTTGTGACCAAGTTGGGCGTTGTGACCAATATCGATTTTGGGCGTTATGACCAAGTTGGGCGTTGTGACCAAAATCAAAATTGGGCGTTGTGACCAAGTTGGGCGTTGTGACCAGAATCGAAGTTGGGCGTTATGACCAAATTCTGAGTTGGGGTTTGTGACCAGTGGGCGTTGTGTCCAGGCCCCGAAACGACTCTTTTAAAGGTAAAAAATTCTCGATTTAAATTTTTATATTTTTGGGGTTCAGCCCTGCTTGTTTAAAGGCGAATTTCTAACAGCATTTCAGTTTTGAAAAATCAAGTATGCCTTAGAAGTTTTCAAAAAAACCTATTTTACTGTAGAGTAGCGTGCCTTTTATGTAGCAAATAGTACAAAAAGTTATTAAGAAAAGTTGTTTAGAATCAACATCAAGGCCGCTATACCAAATTTAAAAATTATCGGCCAACTTTGATCTCTTACATTTTCTTTTATGTTTAGGTCCCATATCAAAGAATTTTACTTTTAACAAAGACTGCTATGGAAAAACAAATATTTTTTACAAAGTTTTTTATTTCATAATAAAAAAAACTTTGTTAAAAATAAAATTCTTTGATTTGGGAAATAAACATTAAAGAAATATTTGTCACATAAAAAGCACTTATTTAGTTAGAAAATGGCGTTTTTCGAAATTGTGTAAATGCAAAAAGTGCTATTTTTCGGAAATTAAGCAAGATTTCAATGAGATTTTTTTATTGTGGGTTAGTTTTAGCTGACTGAACAATCTCAAAGCCAGAAAACTTTTTTTTCGTAAAATGTGTCTCTATCTTGACTAGTAAATGCATGTTTCGTAATTATTTTAAAAAAAAATAAAATTTTACTCATGACGGAAGTCACGTGACAACTTTTGTTTGGCCCCTTCGTAATCACTTTGCAACCACCTCTGGTCGTCAGTGTTTGATTTTCCAAGAAATTCTAAGTAATTTTTTTTTCATTTGATGCCAGCTTGTTGGCGATCACTTTCTTGATTATTTGTTTATAATAATTTTCTTACGTAGTGCACACTGTAGTTTGCGAATTTGAATTCGGCGCCGAGATGGCCTAGCGCCGAGTTGGCTGGCGCCGAGATGGCTCCGCGCCGAGTTGTCCCGGCGCCGAGCTGGCCCAGGGCCGAGATGGCGGCACCGAAGTGGCGGCGCCGAGATGGCGGCGCCGAGTTGTCTGGTTTCGCAAAGATCGTGTTATCTTCGACGTAGTGTTATATAGCTTTCTTAAAAATATAATATCAGTTTTTGATTTAACTGGCGTTAAAGCTAATAGCTGCCGAATATAACTGCCAACTATCATTTTATTATTTCCATACTGCTCCTTTAAAAGCTTAATAGCGTTGTTATAACTTGAGCAGTTAGACCTTGAATCGTTATTGCAGCATTTCCAATTAAAACACATTTTAAATAGATAAATTTAGCAGTTCCGTTTAGATCGTTATTACTATGTATAGCAGCATTGAACTGTTCCCAAAAAGCAGCCCACATGTGATGATCACCATTAAATTTCATTAATTCTAACTTAGGTAATCTCACCGCCCTTTTATATCCCCTATAACTGGTTGTCCTACCGCCCTGAGCGGGTGCAGTTGACAGGACGTCAATGTTGCTCCTGGTATCGCTTTTGCAGCTACTATCTCGATGAAATCCTGCTGATGATCTGGTGATACCAATTTCCAACCTTGCGACCGCTGTAGTGGCTTTATCTTGATATTCCACAATCTTCTCCTACTCCTGGTCCAGTTGATCCGCTGGAATATCGTCTGCTACATCTTTGTTAATCTTCTTCAAAGATTCGTATGCTGATTTTGTACGTAAAATCAACACCATCGCTTCGTTTATATCAAAGGGATCGTCCGTTAAAAGATCGTTGTCTTGATTGCCAAGCTTGGTCAACTGTGTACGACAAGCTTTTTTAAATGCGTTATGCATCGTTGTGGGCCTCACTGCACCCGTTACACGTTATTGCAACTGGAAGAAATATGTTAGCTCCAGTTCCCGGGTTTCGGCACCAAAAATATGAAATAATTTTGAAATTAAACGTTAAGCTCGTTTTTTATTTTGATATACGTACAACTGTTACGATTAAACTGAAACATGGCAATTACAATTAAATAATAAATGCCGTGACGACTTTGGGTTTCAGCTTATGCTGTTCAATTTTCTACAAATTTAAAATAATGAACACTAGTTGATTAGTTATATTGGGCTGCTATTAAAACATCGACTACTATATCTGTTAAATATATTAAATTAGCTGACTTACAACGATAGTAGTGTTTCTTTAAAAAATGACACCAATATTAAAGAAAAAGCTACAAAAGGGTAAGCATATTGAATTGTGCATATAACATCCTTACAAAAATCTTATATTTCCGTTTAATGCGATTGCTGAAGTCTTACTTACTGTCAGAAGAACAGCATCGTTCTCACAAAAGTCGCTTGTGCATAGATGTGGTTTTACAATGTAGCAAATTATTGAAAAGAGGAAAGGGTATTACCTCCAAACAGATATGGTTTTTGTTACTAAAGAAACCTGTTTACCACATCCAACAAATTTAACAGTTGCTCGACTAGCTTCCGATAGCGCAAAATAAAGATCACCTAGCTAGCGGCCTATTCTTAAAATATTTCACGCATATACTCAGTCTAGCATATTCAAAATTGGCGTTACTCCACCACATGCATTACTGGAGTAATTAAAGTAGAACGACTTAGCTGGATGCAGTAATTTACTTACGGCACGAAATGTAAAAGCAAAGTTGGTCATTTCGGCATTGAGCGAAAAGTTGGTGGGCAACGACGGCCTACCATCGGCTAGAAATTGGCAGACTCGATGAAACAAGAACGATCGTGGCTTCAATTTTAGAAATGACAACAGCTTGAACTCAAGGAATGACTACGGCTTGAATTCAAGCAATCATGACTGCCTGTCTTCCAGAAAATGCATAACTGTGATAGGTCAACACGTCGTTGATGACAAGGTGGCATGGTTGTAAAACAATGGCTTTTGAAACCAACGAGGTGTTCCCTACTACTTTCTTCGCTGTCCTTAGAATTTTTCCGCATTTGGTTTGGCTTCATTCGATATAAATATAATGCTCCAAGTCTTTCATGACCCGTATCAAATACTGTTGCCCTAAAGGTGGTCTAATCGCTAACCTTCAACTGTTAATGTGAAGCTCGTACACTTCCATGTGCACCTGGCGTTCTTGGCCGAATTGCAGCGCTAGTCCGCAGTTGCTGTGATACCGTATTTTAGGATCGAGCTTTCGGTATTTGGCTTGGCTTGGCTTCCGTCCTCCCACCGAGTTGGACGTGTGTCTCACGAGTGAGGCCTAGAAGCTTAGCGAAAGGGTTTATGTAACTTGTATTGTTTCCCTTTCTTTTGCACTATTTGAATGTTGTGTACAGTGATCCTCTGCCGCTTTAACATCTTTGTAGCTTGCATCGCTTCATAATGTTGCGCGCCGGTACTGCTGAAGTTCCCTCAGAACCCCGTGGGTTTTATATTTGTGACCAAACTCTTACCATATATTACAGGTTGATCAACGATCTCGATGGGTAACCTTCAAGCCCATTCGAATTCTCAAACTAATACAACTAATGGTTTTCATCCTCGAAGCCTAGTTTAGTCTTTTCATCACTTCTAGTCTATTGCTGACCGTGCTTAACGTAGTTAGAATAGGATAAATGTAACTTACCCGCAATATTAATCGAGTTCACGTGTGTTGAGGTCCATCTGACTTTTGTGTATATTTATAGAATAACTACCTGTACTTTGTACTGCCTTTGTATGCTATTTAACATGTAATTGTTATACTGTGGCATTAATACATCATCTTATTTATATTACTGCTACCTGGATTTGTGTGCTTTTCTTCAGGGCATTGTGCTACTTTTGAGTTTACGAATCCTCTGTGATACCTGGATACACTTGTTATTTAAAAATTCATTAGCTTTTGATATTTAATAAGTTTAGTGCTTATAATGAACTGCAGACCGTCTTCATTGAGGTAGTATGGCCGGCAATTGTATTCACTCGATTTTGAAAGAATTAGCCGACGAATCAAAATCTGGAATCAACTACTAAAATGTTTTGGTTAAAATAGTGTAAATGCGTACGTAATAACCAGATGAGTAGCGGGTTTGGAATTTGTTATAGAAATAGACCTGAAACATCAAGCGGCTTTAGTAGGTTACGATACTAAACCTTTATCTAACGAGCAAACGGTTACTTTTGACTTTGTCGAACCGTTACGTGCAGCTAAAGCACATAATTACAATTGAAGGTAATGAAATTCAAAATGGTCGATCCAGTTTCTCCTTGCAGGGCCACACAACGAATAACTTAATGAATCACTAACTTTAACCCCATACATTATAGAAGCACACATTTATTTCTTTTAGACAACCGTATTGATTTTGCTTGGGTAATAAACCGGCACGCACTGACCTACATTCTAACCCCAAACGAAACCACATGCTTTACAGGTGTATTATGGAGGTTCGAGACGCAGTTTTTAGGGCCGTTGAAATGGGGAAGGTTGGAGAAGCAATCGGGTTGTCGAATACATATCTGTCCTGCAGAGATAATTCTGCTCCACTGCTGAACGAAACCGCAAATTTCCATAGCAACTACTACCGGTTCTAAGCTCTAAATTGGGTTCAGTGATGAACTCTGGTTGAACTGATGTCGTACAATCGACCTTAAGTGTTTTATAAATTATTTATGGCGCACATTTATTAATTTTTAAACGTATTTAGGCAGCAAAACCGTTGTACAGTTGTAGTTACGAGCGTACAGTTTTGTCGTACTTATTTTCTCTTAACAGATAAAAATGTGCATTATATCATACATTTTAGAAATATGAAAATATATTGTATCAAAGTTCAATTGAAAATCTGTCTGTGTATATGATTCGCTGCTTTAAGTTTTGTAAAATATTTATTACTAGTACTAATTATTATTTTACATTGAAATGCCATTTAGTAGTGAAAAACAATTATTGAATTTTTAAAATTTTGTCTGGTTATGAACCCAAGGGGTTCTACAATCAGACGACCTGTAGACTCTTGTTGTTCTACAATCAGATGTAGAAATTAAAAAAAATAACGGACTTCAAAGCTCTGAAAGTTAATGTCAAACTTAATGTTCGCCCTTTAGCGAACAGTTGTGCCAATGCACTTTGGACGAGATAGAATAAATTAAATATTTGTCTTCTTAAATAGTGAAACATCGTTTCTGAGTGGGACAATAAAACTTCAACTTGAAGGTCAGTGCCTTTCATTTGTTTGATCTGCAAATATGTTACGGTATTTTGAATTTGAAGGCACCTGGGAATTTATACGCGCACGCCTATGATCTCGTCTCGTGAGCGGGGATGCCTGCGCTGAACGCCAACCGGCGACTAGAAAGTGGTTCCATTCACACGTCAGATCCGTACCTGATTTGAAACAAGAAGGCTGCTGGGGGCCGAGTACTTTGACTCAAGGCTGTTTATACCTTTGGGGGAGGGGGGGGGGCTCTTGTGTTTTATTATTTGGACTGCTTAATTTGTTGGAGGGGTTGTGTCGCCGCATTCCTTTTGCCCATGTGTATTGTTGACCAAGCAATTTTTTTATGTATTTACTGCTTTATCTGGATAGCTTTTATAGAGTGTGTAGATGCTTCACGTTTATACCTCTTTTTCTCTAGTGGCAGGAGCTTACCTGCTTCTACAATTGAAACCAAGGTTGACATTGTTTTATATATTTGTATGCAAGTTCTATCATGGAGGGCTGTAAATCATTTCACTTTCAATTTTGAATTGTGAACCTCCTAATAGGGTTTATAAATAAAAAGTTTATACTCGTAACGTCACTATTAGGACTTTTTTTCTCAAATAAGGATAACTTGAGTAGCGGTCATCTCCAGCTGTGTAGGGTACACGACGTTTGGATGACGGCAGTTGGGCGCCGGCCATTGGGCGACGGCGTTTGAGCGCCTAGCGTTTCGGCGCCAGGCGTTTTTGTGCGCCTGGCGTTTGGGCGCTGGAATTATTTTCTGCAAATTTTAGCCACGGGCTTTTGTAATGCTGCTTTACATTACTTTTTACGTTTTTGAATATTTAAAGTAACTCATGCAATATCGGTATTTTCACCTAATTTCACATGCATTTTATTTGTTCACCAATGTAATATATACATTTAATTTCACTTAATTTTTGATTTTATCTCTGTAACATGTCATATGTTTAGTTTTGTTTATTTTGTATAGCGCATGTTAATAAATTCGTTTTTCTTCGTTACTTATTTTCTTGAGCTATTTATTTATTACCCACTATAAAGTCGCCAGCGTGGCCCAGCGGTTAGGGAGTCAGACTACGGTATCAGGGTACGGGGTTCAATCTCGACAACTGGCAACTGACGGGCGGTTCACCCAGTCGCTTTAAAAGTTGGGTACCGAAACCACAGTGTTGTGGAAGTAGGGAAGGTAAGGCAGTCGTTGAATGCCGGTAACGGTGTGCGAGATGACTGGGTTTCGCAAAGGGATATTTCGGCGCCTTGTCTCAGGCCATGTTCCTACATGAATGAAGTACCGGAACTTTACTTTTATAATGATTTCAGATATCAAATTTTTTTACTGAACTGATAGTAAAATTTACATTATTTTTCTCCTAACCGACGTAATACGTACATCAAATTTTGAACTGACCCTTGTCAGGCTCAAAATTGGCACCTAAACGCGGGCGGCTAATCGCTGGCACCCGACCGCCGACACCCAAACGTCTTGTTTCGACAATTTATAGTCCAGTGGCGTCCGGAAAATTGTAATTACAGATTTTTACCTTCTCCCAAATTATGTCAGACCAAAATGCGTAAGTTTATGAGTTTATGAGTTGCATGCTGTGGTATTCATAGTACTAATGAATATCAACAATAAAAAATTAACGATCTTTCAAGTGCCGGCTGCGTGCCGAAGTGTTTCATTACTTAAAAAATTTCTTCGTTGTCCATTCCGGTGCAGCAACAAGCTCCAAGATGCAGCTATGTGCATCTGCATTCGTTTCTCGAATATTTAACTTTTTCTACGATCATCAAAACTGAATATATTTGCGCATCGCTGTGGGTACGCGAAGACTACCTTTTACTAACCTGGCAAAAAACCTGGCTAGTGAAAAAGGGCATTTTGCGCACAAGGGAGCGAAGCAATATTGATGTTCTTGTTTGGCGGTGTTATAAAAAATATTGTTTGTATATCGTCGACAAGAAGAGCATTCTGTGGCGCAATCTAATGATTTTTTTGCCTGGATCTAAAGGTCTGGGCTAAAACTGCCATTCTCATGTGCAGCAAAATAGAGTGATACACTTAATATAACTATTTTTAGAAATTCCATTACAGGGGAGTGGATTCTCAGTGTCTGACACAATACAACAGGTTGCGATCAAAACACCTGGATAGGCATTTGAGTTAGAATTCGCTTCTTTTACATGCCACAACATTCCTTATTACTTCCCTCGCCTGAAAGGCTAAGGGAGTCTGTCTGTCTGTCTGTCTGTTGGCAGTATAGCTCAAAAACTATTTGTTGGAGGAAGACGATATTTCGCATACATAGTATATATCTACCTCGCATGAAACCGGTACAATTTCATACAAATATATACACGGTGAGAACCTTAAAAAATAAAATGTTGTCTATTTTTGGGTTAATTTTGAAATAGAAGGAAGTAATAACTTTCACATAGGTCAGACTTTACATTTGCGGAAAATAAGACTCAATCGATACAGGATAATGCCACAAAAGACTAACAACGTTTCAACAATAACACCCTTCTCTTCAAGAGAGACGCTCGCCGGACATATTTCGAAGAGGCTCGATAGCGTAGTTGGCTTTATCGATGCAGATACGATCTCAATGCAGGGGTGCCGTTACCATCGCTCTGCAGATGCTGCGGGTTGAAACCCCAGCGAGATAAATTTTTTTATTTGAAAATGTATTTAATTTATTAGAAATGTGAAGATATTTTTACTGATAACTTAATTTGATTTTTAAAATTATTTAGTGTCACAATGTCGAAGACAGAAGTTCTGGGTAAAGCCTTTGACAGATTTTTTTTAATATAGAGTAGTACTACAATTTAGCAACAAACCTATTAACATATGGAAAAGATGACAGCAGGGGAAGATATGTTGAAATTACTTGGCCACGCAATATGTTAAGGAGCAATTTGTTTTTTTTCGTGGGTAACTGTCGTACCAAGAAGTTTGTAACGCTGTTGTTACACCTTGTAGAAATAAATAAGACAGGTTTTCTGTCTTTCTCTATCAGCATTACCCTAACAGGTCTAACACTTTCCTTCCTAAGATGCAGTCATTGTTGTCTGTTTTTGTCTCAGTGCAACACATTTCGTTATGGTGAGTTTTCGGCACCTACGATTACTTTTCCGAAACCGCAATTTACGTTGCATCGTTTGGTTTCAAAGGACCCAGTTTATCAATTCCTGTGTTCCGCCGCAGATTTTCTGACCACGTAACATCAATAAAAAATTTGAAGTTAATATATCGAACGCGTTCGGCCCATCGTTATGATAAATAGCGGTATTCTATTGGAATTGTTTTGTGTTTTCCTTGGGAGCGGCGAGCTCCTTTGACATCAGCGGAACAAAGTGTTTATAAAAGTGCGATTTATCAAAACCGCAAAAGTATTAAAAGAATCGTAAAAGTTGGCCTCTGCGACGAGGTCGCCGCTTTAACTATTGTGACGCGTTGTGGGTCTAGAATTGTAGTAAGTATCGACGTTGCGGTTGCGTGCATGGTACGACTCTTGAGTAAAATCAATATACCACATACCAGTCCATAACGTGGTCGTGGCATTATGACTGCTCCAGCTACGAGTATGTCATAAATTCATTCCTTTATTCAATATATGGGATAAAAATTCCTGCGACCGAATTCTTTAATTTGCCAAGCTTCGTCTGCCATATTAAAATATCGCGATTAGATATTGCATTTTTTTTTTAATATTCCGATAAAAACTTGTTCGGGCTTCATAAAACTGCGACGCGCGAAACTCAGGATCGAGATTGGATATTGATTTGCACCGATATCACTCTTACGCCAAGAAAAATGGGGCCCGAATCAAAAGCTGAATCTCTGCGATAGTTTTTTTGGAAGCGCAGCGAAACTACTGCAGAATCCCAAGCAACAAGCCGAAAGAAAATGCCCGATTAATAAGCAAAATATTGGCAGAAACATTGAAAGAATCTGCTTTACGCTGGCAGGACTATTAGTTTTGGTTTATGTGGATATAAGCTTTCTCATTGATTGCTCCCAAAATAACCGAACGGAAATGTAGATAGTCGTCAAATTATACTAAAAGTATCGAATTAGGTTAAGCCGATCGCCTCGCTTTCTTTACGATGTTTGGGGAAACTTGAGTCTTTACGGAATGATTATTGGAATTTGATCGAAACATGTTAGGCTTACGAAGGTTATGTAGACGGCATTTCCGTAAATTAACTTTTGACTTATTACATTTTCCTGTGGGAAGATCAGGAACGTTTACATAACTGCAACTAATTGTTACAGTCGGATACATTGATGGAATATAAATCTTATCCATGAATTCTAAACGGTAAGACTCGCTTAGCCCTCATATTACCAACTGAAGTGCAAATACACTCCAGACTTTTTGATAATTTGCTGCCTGAGCTTTTTAGTAGTACGGTTGTGAATATTCTTGAACCGTAAGTTGCTCGAGACAACAAACAGTTTTTCGGATTTTTTATCATGTCTATCAACGATATTTGGAAATTTCCCGTGTCTGAAACTGTAAACACGCTCTTTGCCGGTGAGTTTCTAGAAATACCCTTCCTTTCAGAATTCGTAAACTGTACTAGCCCAGAAATATTTAGTTCAGTTTACTTGCGTTCCTTGTGTGGTTTTTAAACGCATACTATAATGGTTTACGCTCTGTTTGGGTTTATTGTATGGATGTACTTACGTTGTGTATGTTTTTTTCTGGAAATTACGACGTACCCCGGCGTGCTCAAGTCGGCGAGAGGCTGGCGACCTTCGCTTTCCACACCGAACAGACGTCAACGCCATAGATCTAATACTCTGTATTCTGTGAACTGCCTGAGAAGTATAGTGAGACAAGAAGTGGGCGTAACAACGATCTTACTAACAGTTAATATAACTGCTGTGTAGGATCGTGATACGCTCATCGAAAGAAGTGTTAGATACGTAGCCGGTGGTCCCACAATCTTACTAACAGTTATCATCACTGCAGTGTCGGATTGTTTTTTACCGAAATTAGTAGAAGTAAGACAAATAGTTGATGTGCACACAGTCTTACTAACAGTTATTAAAACTGTGTATCGGATTGTGCTTTACCTATTCTAGTAAAAGTGGGACAAATAGCCGGTGCGCACACAGTTTTACTAACAGTTATAATCTACAGTGTCGGATTGTTCTTCACCTAGAAGAGTAAGAGTTAAACAAATTGTGATCTGTTATAGGAGTTTTTCGCATTACTCGTAGATCTACCACATGCACCAGACCTTGCTTTGTTCTATAGATTTTATATATACATTACTAACCCCCCTCCATTTCTAAGCGTAGAGCTAGTAACAAATGACAAAAAATAGACGTTTCGTTGCCAGAGCGGCCCTACGCTAATTGGTGGTTGCCTTTCCAAACCCCACAACTAATGAATCCTTTTTCAATCAAATTCTGAATTAAATTTTTATCATGCTCCCGAAACTGCCCTCAACATGTGTTCTTTTCGTTGTTTAGCAGTCCCGTAAATTTTAAGCTCGGCTTTTTGGCTTTGTTTCGACCGCCTAGTCTCCATGCCATAGTTTAGCATAATTTTCGGCGTTGCTACGCCATGTGCTAAAATATTGTGTTACAATTCCAAGTTCCGCTAAATCCCAGACCGCTGCAAAAAATATCGGCTTACAGCATCTTGACAACAACTAAAGCTTTCGTTGAGATTTATAATTGTTTGCATATTTAAACAAAAAATTTCTTATATCGAGCTATTAAACTACAAGTCTTTTATTGTTTTTCCTGAAAATAAACTAAAGGTAATGTATGCGCGTATCCGATCGTTACAACACTGTACCTCAAATCTCCATTTAGTGCGGCTGCTCAGTAATATGGGGATAGTTGTAGTAAGAACTAAAAGAGTGCTCGCTTGCGGCAGCCTAAATATTTTAGGGTGGGTTGGATGCCAGTGATGGTCTTGGTTGTAGCATCAGGACAACCTCTTCGACCATTGGAAATAGTGTACGTTGCTCAGGTTCGAAATTTGAAAACTACTCTTTCCGTAATCTGTAGCGTATTTCACGACAAATTCCGCGGGACTGCACTGCGCTTTACAGAATGAAGTCTTCTTATTCCTCTTAGTATAGGCTGAGAGTCTGTTATGCTCACATCGAGTGCAGTTTGATAATCCAGGTTCATGCTCAGGCTGGTCAGATGAATAAGCTAACCCCTTGATATGAAGAATTCCCTTATGAAGGAGTCACGACTACCAAAGGTGTTGATGTGATATACAAAATAAAGTAGTACAGTAAATTTAGGAACTGTATTAGGAGTATTGATACACCCTTGCAAAGAGCTTCAACCCTTACTGCATTTGTAACGGGGATAATCCACAAAAGCTATTTCACCACGAGAAAATAAAGCAATACAGATATGAGCATGTTAAACGCAGCAAAGTTGGATTAGGTACAGAAAGGAAACCCTAAATAAAGAGCTCCAAGATGATCAACATCATCGGGCGAAACGGGTGTCAATTCTGCGCGCTGTGTAAGGAGCAGCTTCTCTAGTACTTTCCGGGATGAAGGATGGTCGCTACATGATGCATTAATGTACAAGTAGTATATATTTACTTTCTAGTTGCGAAACGGTGGATAGAGAGATGGTACATAGTTTTACATGACCGTAGGTCGACATAATATTCTGCCAAACCTAAAAACTTTAAAGAAATTAAAATGTCAGATTAGGGCTTTGGTATGGGAAGCTAGATATATCCAACTGTTGTCGTAAATTTGCTAAATGGGCATGCCAAAGGACTCCCCAAACGGTTATATTCACGAAACCGATAACACACTAGACGTAACCTCTTTATCTGATTATATATGGGCAGCTACTGAACTGTTCCCGTAGCCTGTACTTCCCGCGTAAAAAGAGTTTTTATAAGACGAATCAACAAAGTCTAGTTCTAGTTGGCAACGGAAACTTTAAAGTGGACCCAACAATATAGGACAAGAGTACAAGTGTGTTTGGGCAAGAAATTAGATTTGATTCTGTAAAACCGTCCGAAACTGTGTGCTGTTTTAAGGAAATAAAAAAAGTTCTTTCTTATTTAATGTAAACTTTCAGAAAGTAGAACACAAATGGTGTTAGTTAGTGCACGCGCAGATGATAAGAACAGAGGAGAAGGAAAATATTGCAAGCTCAGGGTAGAACCAATAACGAAACTATTGCAAAACTGACCAAATTGCTAACAATGATCACCACAGAAGAGAAATTACATATTGACCAATATATTTTACCGTAGGCTCGATATTACTTCAACAATGCTTACGGAGAAGGTTTACTAATCCAGATTGGGAAGAGAACAATCATGATGCACAGAGAACATGTCTGCTGCAGTTGGAAAAGGTATTGGGAAAAAAAAACCTTGTTCAGTACTGTGACAACAGATTTATACAACGCCAACTAGAAACGTATATGGTGAAGGTTGTAACAGAGGTGCATTGTACCTACAGACAGCATCTACAACAATAGAACCCCTTACGAAAGTGGGCGAAACGTTGAGTTCTTTGACCTCAATGATGACACGGTCCAATCCCGGAAGTCATTTGTTACTTAATGTCAATGGCCGTGCAAACCTCAGAAATCAAGACCTAACACTATTTTGTACCTATCCGAATAGATTGTCATTCCTCAATAACTGGCTCACAGGTCATTCAGATAAAAAAAAATGTTAATAATATTATAAAAGTTTCAAATTCTTATGGAGAGTGTTTGAAGAAACGAATACCGTAGTACTTCATAATCAACTTCCGATTCAAATAGATTTTATTACTTGCTTTCGATTTATTCTAAACCAGAAAAGATCTCAACTGATAAATGATAGATCTCTTCGTCCAGTAATTTCTTTGTATAGTAATAATTGATTAAAAGCAACACAACAAGCATAATTCTTCAAAATAGCAGATTTGTGAAGTCATGGTGGGAGCAGCGACTACAAAACATACTGATAAAACAATTTAGTAATTTAGTAATTGCTGTTGAGCATTGGGGCAGGAGGCTGTCAACATAATTTCGTCAAATAAACATCTGTCACAGTATCAGTTAATCAGTGTTAATATAAAGGAGTAATAGAAACAGATTTTTGCAAAAAAATATATTATAACGACGGAGCAATAACAGCTATTCGCTTCGCGGTCTAGTATTTAGGTCTATTATTTGTTAGCATTCGATTTTTAGAGTTAAAGTTTGCAACTCAATACGAGTCAAGATCAACTTCTGAGTTTATTGCATTTAGGAATTCCCTTAACCACGGAATGTGGTAAATAAAATAGGAAAGATCTCATTGCTACACGGTTGCCTGGCAATAAGAAAGCGCTAAACTAATTTATCAAAGCGGCGGAGCTTCGAAGTGACATATTACAGTTTGACGCCCATAAGTAGGGGCTCGACTTGGAGCACTACAATTTCATGCTCAAACGGTGGGGCTTCAAATCGCAGTATCCACCAACCACTTAGATGTACGCTTACGTTGTTCCTGAATACGAAATGAATATATAAAACTAAGTTTAGTAAACTGATAATAGTTTTTTCTGAATTGTTACAATGTATTATTAAGAAACAAAGAGTTCCAAATCGTATGTAAATGTATATTCAACTTGTTGGAAATGTTTTTTAGCAACATGTTCGTATTTCAATATTTTAAAAGTCAAATGCATTTAAAAACTGTGTTTAGCTAGAAACAGTAGTAAATCGCTACTAGCAATCTAAACTGGCTGAAGTTAGTTAAAATCTAGCGCAGGGATCTCTCTTACGGACGGTGTTATTACTTTTATTAACAAAATTTTGAATTAACTTCAGGTAAAAAATATACTCATGATCATTGTGAGATGATGTATACAATTGCATGTAACATGTGCACTGACGTTAGGATTGCATTTACTCCAAGATGTTTTTACTACTACAAGCAGTAAATTATTGAAGAGCCATAAAGTTAATGCAGAAATTATTTATTTCCAAGATGTTCCACTAAACATTTCTACAAGCACAGAGAGCAGCTAAGCACAGGGGCCATAAAGATGATAAATTCATCGCGCTGCTGCCTATGTCTGAAGCACATCCGTTGGAAATGCGTCATCGCATGTCACTTACTCCCGTATCTCTGATTCTGTTAAGTTGATCTAGTTTTTACGGCATATTTTCCCACTTTTTGCTTCCCCGCATTCAGTATAAATTTAAATTTTCCGCTCACATGACGACGTTATGACTTCACTCCTTAAGAAAAAGAAGTTGCCCTCATGAACTTGCGTCGCTCAGCTTAGTCTAATCGAAGAAATTGAAGTGTAACTGGCCATTATTACGTCTAAATACGTTCTCGCCACGCTTGTTCATCGATTCCCGACTCATATTCCCACTATAAGCAAGCAAATCGACTATCGTGTCGATAATGTACAGATATGGCTCAATTTCAGATTTTCAAAGGGTCGTATACTGAGTATTATAGCACTTGATCTCCACACAGTCCAAATTCCAACGAGCTAATGAATAATCCATAAGATTCTAGTCTGCAGCATCAACTTTTGTGGGGGCAAGTTGGAAGCGTACAAGCACCACACCGCATGCAGTTAGCGGTAACGGCTTCCCTGCGCTCCAAAAATTCTTCATATTTCAGCTCATAATCAAGTTATTATTACAGTAATTGGGTTTATCTCTCTGGCTTCGTTTGCGCACCGCAAGGGAGATGGGCAAATAAAATAAACTGATAATTTGATACTTTATGTGAAAATGAGGTTTTTATTTACTATTAAATTACTATTTTGAAAATACTTGGAATTCTAGAAGTAATGCGGCAGTCTCTTATTTTTTTGAATTGTAAGTGGTAAGAGATTTTGTCCACTTTGTCTTTTCTTTAACATCTCTGCACCGTGTCTTAGGTAGCCCATCTCCACTGTATTTAATCGATTCGTATTTTCCGCTATAAGCATACAATTGTCAATGTCATAGCATAACCCAGACTTTATCAAGGACCTCATGTAGTTAGGGTGTACCACAACTGTTTTATTTTATTCAAATTTGTTATTAATTTCTACTTATGTAACACTTTTCCTAGCAATTACGGTCCTTAAAAAGTGATCAAGTGGTCGTAGGATGGTTCTGTCGTCTGTTAGTGTGATTAAAGTAGCTCTAGAATTATCTACTGATAATAAACATGGATCAGCAATAGGTATGCCTATTCCTTCTACTTGCTTTTTCTACTCTTGCACCGTATAATTGGGGTACCTCTGCGTTTAATAAGCCTTTCGTACGAATTAATTATTTGCCCTCTGTCTTTACATTTCTAGATCAGTTAAAATGAAACTCTAGTAATTACCTTAGCTCGTGGCTATGAAAGATTACTATCTGCCAAAACAGGAAGCTGATCCAGCCCTGTAGTGTTCTCCAGCTAAACCTGACTTCAAACAGTGAACAAGAAAATCCAATTTTTATACATCGAGATGCAAAGCATACATCGAATCAAAGAAAACTAGTACTAACTCCTTGAAAAACCTACTGCTTGTGAATCTGTGGAAGTATGTTGACTATTGCGTCACATGCTGGCCCTCGAATTGCATCATTTAATCCTGGAAGGCATGATGCGTGGAAAATTACCACACTTAATGGTGCAATGAAGGAATCCTACAATATTATCGCTGGCTTTGTCGACACTCGGCCGGCTGGCGTTACACCTTCAATGGACTCCTCGAAATAGCGGGTGCTTAGTAATTGGTGTATACAACTCGTATATGGAGCAAAATGCTTTCACTTGAAATGTAAACCCTTGGCGCATTTTAAAATAGTGTGCAGCAAACTATCTACAGCAAGGCTCTTTTAGACCGCTTATAATACTTCGACTTAAGCAAACTTGCAAAATGCACTTTTGGAGATGCACATGCACCGCTAGCTGGGGAAAAGACCCCCGCTCTAATACATGCAAACTCTCAGCTCTCCCAACTGTAGGCTCCTCATGGAGCACACACGCAAAATTTAACCCATGTCCGCATAGGGACGGCCTCTACTTTTAGTTACGCAAGATTACAATATTTTAACCTAATTAATATAAAAAACATACCAAATACAAGTTGACCATATCTTTTCATGTGAAAATAACCATTACAGGAAAGGAATGTCACTGCTCATTTCTACTATTTTATTCCTTATATTCCTGCTGAGTGATTGGACAGAAATTTGTTGTACTTTTATTTTTCAGCCTAACTTGGAATTCTACTTCAATATGCAACTAGATCTGATTAGGTTTATTCTCATAGTTTGTTTCACGTAGAGCTGTTTGTGCCGCTTGATGGATAGCATTATACATATTCATAATATACTTTTGCGCCCGATGCTGAATCGCGAATGTTGATGATAATATCCTGAGGATTTCAAAATAATAATATTTAATTAATCAGAGAACACAAATATGTATGTATACATATGTAGCAAGTTATACAAATAACAGTTGCCTGGCCTTATATTTCCACAGATGATGTTAACAAACTAGTTAGAAATCACACGAGTTTGACACGAGCTACACGACAAGGGGACACTTTGTGTCGGAGGTTGTAAACCGAAAGCTGTTGATTTAACTGAATGAGGTTAAACTGAATGGTGAACGATAACTGACTAGAATGACCGCTGGCACTTCCTTGTCTGGTTTACATAGATTTCACAGTTGCGTACGCGCATACAAGTAAAACCGGCAAATACGCTCTAAATGTTCTTCACTTCTTCTCATTAACATTGTATCGTTTTAGAGTTATCATGTTTACATTCAATCGATGTGACATACGCGACTTTATCTTAGAAGTGACAATACGAAAACGTTTTTTTTCGGATTTTAAGGACAAGAGAATCAATCGCAGCCATAAAAATATGCGGTTCTGCTTCAGAACAACTTCTAGTATCTTTCTTAACACATGAAAAACTGATGTACCATTGAAAGTCTAAATGTTTACCAATTAAGGTGTCTAATTTATCCTTAAAGACTCAAAAAATACAGTAAAAATTGCGGGTACAAGGAGAAATGTATGATGGAACTGCTGGAAAAAGTCTTAAACACTGGTCTTTCATGGAACCCTAGAAAGGCTGCAATATGTTAAACTACAGTTTTTTTCAACTGGATGTAAATTACAACTGAAACTATTTTATGCTATCTGGACAATGGTATGTATAAAACATTCCAGAGAAAGACCTACATTAATTAATTAGTAACTTAAGGGGTGATATAGTCCTAGTGATAATGTATGCTAAAGTTGACTCTGTGAATGCGTTTGCTAAGTACGTAAAAGTATACAGCACATTCTTTTAAGATAAAGCTTCTTAAAAGGAAGCCTGTATCATGACACATTGACAATATAATTTTCAAAAGTATAATAAAGTAACAACCATATCAAATACAGTTTATGTTACCTTTGTAGTCCAGTACATTGTTCAAGAAAGTTGTGCAAATTATGTGCCGGCTGGCTTGCACAGATAATTGCCCGACTCAATAAAATCGCACATAAGGGTGAGTTATAGCCGTACAAGTCTATTTCCGTATTACATTCTGCTCTGTGTTGCTACATCCGCTCACTTGGAAATCGGAATTACTGGCGCTTTACGCTCGCAGCTCTAAATCACTGATCAAGCAGAAGCTCTGAAATTTACGCTCGGGACGTCTGCACACATTCATTATTGTTTCATCTAATAAACGGTTTTTGTGTACTGGGGCATTCCAGTTTTTACTGTGTAAATTTACACTGTTCGTAGCACGGTCACTGCTATATAATTTGAAATGTTTCGATTTATATTCTTTTATTTAGTAGCCACCATGAGGAATTTTTAAAAACAAATAATAGCTTCGTGAGTTAACTGAAAATTGAGAAATTACAACAGGATAGGAGCTTTAAAAAAATAGTGTCAAAGTAATCACCTGTCATTATTTTTCTCTTTATTTGAAGTTCTACATTTTAGTGGCTGAGATTGGTTAGAATTCTGAAATATTTTAAAATTGTTGCATTTTGATGGTGATATTTAACAATGCAAGGTATGGTGATTTTTTACGTAGATGATAACATGAGTTATATAATCCTTCAAATATATTTTAACATTCTAAATTATTAGTAGAAACGAACTAACCAAAGATGTACCAAAATCTAAAATAGTAATTTTTCCAGGACAACATCAAAATTTAAAAGATCATTCATAGTATACTCGAAACTTGATATATTTATATTACAATTTATGGTTAAATGATAATATATTGTGTATCTAGGACGAAAAGGGTAACATTCCCGGACAACTGTGAATATGCCGAGCCCAACAACACAGGAGTCTGGGAATGTTGCTTTTTGTCCAAGATACATACACTATTTTTCCGCCGATCGATACGAATAATTATAAAAATTAGGAAAACGTCCTTTTTTTCAAAAAATATTCCCGGCCTTTCCTAATATGTTTTTACGTATGGCTAATGCAAGTAATTTATGTAACAAACATTTCGAGCCGATTTCAGGTTACAGCAAATTTGGCTACGCAAATTTTAATGAATTTAAAAGTTCTCGTAAGCTAATGGATGTATCGGTTGTATTTCAGGACTCTTCTTTAGAAAAGAATCGCATGCCGCCTTTACTGTAGCTAATCGGCTCCCCGATTCTCTCTAACGTATGTGTAATACATCGTAAAAGAGATGCGTTAATCTGAACAACGACCCATCCTACAATGCCAAACCAGCCTACAGAACAGGCTTGAGATCTAGATGCATTTTTAGAAACTTTGTAGACAACAGCAAACGCACGTTGATTTAACGGATATTAAGCTAAAACTACTTAACTTATACGTAATCTATAAAAAAATACGTAGCTGTGAAGTATTTGCCAAACCTTGTGTTTATATGCAATTTCCGACAACCAACAGCTGCCGAATCGGCCCCACGTGTAGCACGACTGAACTTTGTGTTTTATTTTTTCACGTATAAACCGTTGACGATTATAAAATGAAACAAGAGATATAAAAGTTACATAATTAGTTAGTCCTTACTAGAGATGGGCGCGTGAGTGAATTTTCGCTCACGTCACGCACGTTTCACGCTTGCTTTAAACAGTCACGTTCACGCACGTTCACGCTCACGTTCACTCACGTTCACGGCGTGACACGCCACTCACGACGTGACACGCAGCTTTTATTTCAAAATTTAAATTCAGATAGAACAGAATGTTCAAATTTAAAACCAATGAAAAAACCCTAAAGAGAACTAAAAATATGATTTGCACCTGACATAATTTACGTGACATGTTGCAATCAGAATAGTTGACATAAAAAGAAAAAAAATGAAAATTGACTACAATAACTTCGACAAAGGATAAATACTGATTTCTCGCAAATATATTTCTTGCAGCTGTCTTCAAAGACATTATTTTTAATACCAAAAGCTGTCATTGGAATTGACGTTTCCATTATTGGTATGAGTACAGAAGGTATATTTTGCAACACTTTTAATTCGTAGGTTTGAAAGTACTTTTACGTACAAGGATCAACATTTTCAGGGTTAAAGCGAGTATACAAAAAAAACATTACTTTTATTAGAATAATAAGTTCATCTACACAAGTACACAATAAATTGGTTTAAAAATAAAACGTAATCAACATTTTCAGTGTTAAGTCGAGTATACAAAACAAAACATTAGGTACTTTTCTAAAAATAGGTTCATCTACACAATACATTTTTGATTTAATAATAAAACGTAATTAACATTTTCAGCGTTAGCCGAGTATAAAAAACGAACCATTACTTTTATTAGAATAATAAGTTCATCTACACATCTACACATTAAAATGCTGATTTGAAAATAATATGTAATCAACATTTTCAGCGTTAAGTTGAATTCTGCGCTCTTCTAAAATTCGCCCAGCTGTAGAAAATACTCTTTCGCTTGTAGCGGAACTTGCCGGTATGTTTAAAATTTCTAAAGTTTTTTTAACAGTGGCGTATTTACACTGTTTTTCAAAATCCTAAAATGTCATCTACATTCCGAATTTTAATTTAACATACTAATTTAGTTCTGTTTCGACATCATCCTAATTACATGTGTCACCGTCAGAGCAATCTCTAAGTGCAGGAAGATAAGAATCTGATGCTGATATACTAGTTTTGAGTCGTTTGTTATGTATTTCATCATTATCATCTATAGTTTTATTTGAATTATAATCTTCTCTTTTATGTGAAAGCATGAACTTTAAGGATTTATAATTAGGGTCCAAAAACAAATACACATAATGTAACTTGTTTGGCACAATTTGTGATTTAATGAATTTAAAAGTTGCTGCGCCCTGCAGTTTTTTATTCGTTACTAAATATTTAGCGTGAAATTAACGTGAAACGTGAATCACGCCTTGAAAATTTTCACTCACGTTCACTCACGTTCACGTCACGATTTTCAAATATTAGTCACGTTCACGACGTGACACGCCGTGACACGACGTGACACGACCGTTTTCACGTCACGCGCCCATCCCTAGTCCTTACTGTACAACAGCTACATCAAATCATAAGGAAGTAGAATATTCTCCCCGAATGTTCCTTTTAAATAAATTTTCAAATAGCTGATGGTAGTTGCGTAGAGCTTTTGGCTCTTCAGATTGTCAAAATATTTCTCCAGACAACTTTAAAAAATTATAATCTCAAGATTTATACGTCTTGTATGAATTTTCAACTAGTTGGTAAGTTGCTACTTTTAACAAATACATTCAATTTCAGCTCCAACCTGCCACCACGCCAGTCTGTAAATACAAAAAATACATATTTAGGGATCTGTGAAAACACTTGCCATTTATCTTCTCCGCGCTTGAGCATCCGCGGTTTCTTTTTTAAATTTCCATATCATTTCCTTGTGTAAACCTGCATCGCGCTTGGGTGCCTGTGTCAACATCAGCACTGGAACAAGGCGTGCTTGAACTTAGAAATATTTGCTCAAAAATAAAACATCTGCAGCTAAATACTTGCAATTTCCATTTCAGGGGACCGAAAGCAGCAATTACAATTCATCGTCACGCTTAAATACAGGTTGTGCATTTAATTATGGCAATTTTTTACGTTCTACTGGCGCAGCCCGATGTTAGCCCAAACAGCGAAAATGGTTGCAGACTTTTACCGGCTGTAATTCAACTTGAAATTGTTCACTATAATTCACTTTAAATTTAATTAAAATCGCAAAGTTCACTGCCAACACTCAACCGAACTGGCTTCGACACATCTGAGGTCGATGGCTTATTTAACAACTCTGCTAAATTTACACTAATTTGACCTCTTAAAATACGGGAGTTTAGGTTGTAATTAATCAATTGACTAGATCTGACCTCGGTAAGTTCATGTTCGGAATTACTTATGTGGACCTTTTATGACATGAACAACAGCGTTGACATATTTTCAACGATTATACCTTTTTATAGAATTTCGTATCAATTTATTGTACCTGAAGGTTGGAAAAGAAGTTATTTTAGTTTTTTTTAGCATTTCACGTAAAGTTCGCATCCTACTATTTTTAATCGCTTATTAGTAATATACTAAAAAGTTGTACTACACGATTTTTTCTGGTGTTTAAGGTCACGTTGATAGCATCATCCGATGGATTAGTGTTTGTTTCTAAGTGGTCATTTATTGAGTATATTGCGATACTCTACGAAATTATTGCCAAGAAAAAATTGTATTTAAAAGTAAATTTTCTAATCAGAGCTTTTACTTCGCCAGAGAAAAATTTATATATGGTGGATAGCCTTTAAAATGTAAAGTGGGTCAAGCAATTCCTCAATTGAAAGATATTTTAAATCTCTATACAGCCAATGGAAAGCTTTATTAATTTATAACCGTTTAGTGGTGAGATTATGTTTAAAATTTAAACGATTTCTGTCTGTCGTTCATTCATAAATTTCGAGATCAAAAATCAAACTCCGTAAACACGAAAGTTTTGTTGAGGTGTTTCCATAAATAATAAAAGTTGAATATATATTACCCTGTATAGATAGCAAAAATGTATCCCAAAATTGATGGAAAATATAATGAAAACTACATTTCAAAGGTGTGTCAAATCTCTTCGGTTTAAAAAAAATACATATTTTCTGAGCAGGCAGACTTCCTCGATGTCACTACATGTGCGTGACAAGACCTTTCATATACCCTATCTAGCGAACTGCATTATATCCAAAAATTAAGGGTATTCCATATTGTCAGCATAAAAAAGTCAACATCAGCACAAACGACACTACGCAAGAAAACTTACTCCTTCAAAAGTTTCAGCTATTCCAAATAAAACAGCCCAGAAGAAAGTGCAGAGATTGCGAATCGGCACAGGAAACTTACGTTCAAACCTCTTTCGGTTAGAAGTCGAAGTTCCGGCCTCCGCTTACCTAATGCAAGCAATGGCCATTGACGCAATCACAAGAAAGGGAGCAATAAACCCGATTTCTTAAGCGTAGATCTCCTACTAGGTAAAAAATGGGTCATTGTAAGCTCAGAATGGTACGAGGCAGTGAGGGATCATAAAATCCCTTCTTCTTGTATACCAGGAAGCTATATATTGACAGACGGCGTGACGCCAGGATATTACGTTTCCACATTGCGTCTCGAGATCGTGTCCGAATTTCTTACACTAAGTAAGATGAAGGCTGTGGTCATCAGGCTTCGTGTATATAATTGTGCTCCCAAATAAGTACATAGGAGTTTTGTTGTTCCATCGGTTTTCATTCGTCGAGGCTTAACCTACGAGTTCCAATAAAAGCAAAGCTGATCGACCACAGCATAACATTACCATATGTTTGTAAAAAGCATATGTTGTTACAAATTTTGGAGGAAAATACAGTGACATTCAATTTTATATTTTCCTACATTGGGTACGTTGTGTTTCTTAATCTTTTAAAAACGCAATACTAAGGCATACGAGAATGCGAATATATACGCACACAGAAACTGCTCTCGTCGATTTAAATTGCCAAATTGTATATTATATGGACTAGTGTATAAGGTAAAACTAATTTTTTTTTAATTAAAAAAGCGAATGTAGCTTGACGAATTCTAGGAGTTTCTTTAAAACCTCTTTGTGGCGCATCAATAATCATGCTACCTTTTGGGTATTTTGCTACACTAAAAAATTAAAAATATACAAAAAATTATAACGGAAGTAGATTTGTTTTCCGAAACGTTCATGTTATAATATTGTTCATTTTGTAGTGTGGCAAATACACAAAAAGCATGATTTCAGGAGCTTCTATTTTGAAATTCTTGACTTACACCCAACCCAATCACTGTAACTGAAATCCTGTGGAGTTGCACTCTGACCGTGTTCGTGGCAAGTCGAATTCAAGAGAGTGCGGTCTCGTGCAGATAAACAACCAGCTGTTCTAATCGGCAAGTGCATTGACTTTATTTTTACTTATAAATTGTAAATAACTAATACACCGTCTACTTGGGTACCAAAATATCTCATTTTAGCCGCATAAGCCGGCGTGACATCCCAACAGTTAATCTTAATTAATAAGATGTCTAATCCCACACAGAATAAAACCCCCAGCCAAAGCGGTTCCTCCTCTACTACTCCATACCCTCACGCAAATATAAATAGAGACTTATCCCGATCGTATTCCACCGCAATTCAAAAAAATCCTACTTTCCACTACCCCCAAAAAGACCAGGCAATTATATTAAATTCTACAGAGGGCTTACAACTTAAAGAATATATATATTCAGTTGGAAACATTGTTGGGCCAAAAAACATAATAGCTGCTTCACGGCTGTGCAATGGCAGAATATGTATTTATTTATCCAGCAAAGCTTTAGTGAACGACTTTATACAAGAACGTAGCACGATAAATGTATCAGGAAACGAAATAAATGTCAGGAAAATGATAACACCTTCCACAAAGTTAATAATATCTAATGTATGTCCCTCGATACCACACGAATTCATCGAAAAATCACTGAAAGATATAGGATTAAAATTAACATCCTCAGTTAACTTTATTAAAGCTGGTTTATCGGAAACAGAGTATATGCATATAATTAGTTTTCGACGTTCGGTATTCTTCTTGCCGGAAGCAAACATTCTAATACCAAATTCATTTCTGATTCATTACGAAGGCGACAACTATCGAATTTTTCTCCAACAAGACGACATGAAATGCTTCTTATGTAAACAATCAGGCCATCGCTCCATTAACTGTCGAGTTAATTTAATGGTTAACTTAACTGAAACTATAAACAAACGCCCCCTACCAACAAGCACTGAACCTTCACCAGAAGTAACCAATCCAGATATTAACATGATGGAAGAACAACCTGACAACGTAATAACTTCACAAAATAAGTATACTGATGAACTACAAACTGAGGCTGAATCACTCGATACCACCTTCCGAAAACCTTCCAAAAAACCAAAAATAGCAGAGACACCAGATCAACCCTCTTTAGAGCAAATGCTAGCCCCAATTCAAAAAGTTTTAACTGAAGATCCAAATAAGTACAATTACACATATGGTGATTTTAAAATATTTTTCCAAGAAGTGTGTAGAGCCAAAAATCCTCTGGAAGTTGCAAAGAAGTTCAGAAATGATGTAGAAGATCTAATTGCCAATCTACAGGATATGTACAATCTACTAAACCATAAAAAGATAAAATACAGATTTACAAGAGTAACCAACAACTTGCAAAAATCCCTTCACAACGAAATGGACGACTCATACTCCTCTTCTCATTCTTGCTATTAACTATGGATACATCGACATATTTAATACAGTGGAATTGTAACAGTTTTCGAACACACTTACGAGAACTGCAAAACCTAATTCAAGAAAAGCAACCTCACGTAATTTGTCTACAGGAAACCAACTTTAAAGCAAATCACACACCAAAAATTAATAAATACAACCTATTCCGAAAAGATTGCACATCTACTCAACATGCTAGTGGCGGAGTTTGTATATTTACAAAGAACGAAATTTTTGCCTAAGAAATCTTCCTTACTACCAACATCGAAGCCGTAGCTATAAAAACATCTTTTAATTCCACACAATTTACCCTTTGTAATATATATATTCCTAATAGCAAAACATTAATCAAAAATGATCTAGAACAGCTGATTGATCAACTACCATCGCCATTCATAATCGTAGGAGATTTAAACGCTCACAACACATTATGGGGATCAGAAAAAACAGACACAAGAGGAAAAGCAGTCGAAGAAATCTTAAATCGATCTGATCTAATCCTTCTAAACGATAACCGTCCAACACACATAAACCTAGCTACAGGCAATTACTCACACATAGACCTAACATTTTCACATCCAAAACTCTGTCCTCTCCTATCCTGGCAACCAATGGAAGACCTATTTGGCAGCGATCACTTTCCTATAACAATTTCCCTGGTTACAAAACTCCCCAATGTCACAATCACAACACCCAAATGGAACATAGAACGAGGAAACTGGAATACATTTTCAGACCTAATAGAAAGCAGACTAAACACCAACAATTACTCAAGCAATATAGACGATATGGTAAAATACTTTACACACATAATAAAAAGTGCAGCCGACGCATCCATACCCAAAAAAAGAACCATATTTAACAAATATTACGTACCATGGTGGAATCACGAATGCTCCCAAATAATACAACAAAAAAAGCAGGCGTACAATTACTACAAAAGGCATCAAACCCTAGAAAACCTAATAGCATTCAAGAAAATCCGGGCACAATCCAAAAAAACCTTAAGGCAAAGCAAAACAAATTCATGGAAAGCCTATGTCGCTACAATAAATTCGACCACTCCCGACAAAGATATTTGGACAAAAATTTCTAGAATAAAAGGAATTTCCACCACTTTTAACATTCCAGCCATTAAGTATAACAACAACACTTTCACCAATCCAGAAAATATCGCAAATCACCTAGCTACTCATTTCAGCAAAATGTCACGCACATCCAACTACAACAAAAACTTCCAAGAAATAAAAGAAAAAGCAGAAAGTGGAGAACTCTTAATCGACGACACTGACGACTCAATCTACAATACGTCAATCAGCTACCAAGAACTGCAAACAGTCTTAAATAACACCCGTAGTAACAGTCCCGGACCAGACAATATATCCTATAAATTCCTCGAAAACCTACCCGAGTTAGGAAAAATACACCTACTAAGAATTTTTAACAGAATATGGAACGAAAGAATATTTCCACAAAATTGGAGGGAATCTATGATATTACCTTTACTGAAACCAAATAAAAGTAAAACAAATACAGAAAGCTACCGACCCATAGCGTTAACCAGCTGCATATGTAAAACCCTGGAAAAAATAGTCAGTGATCGCTTAATGTGGCATCTAGAGAAAGAAAAACTTATCGAAACGCACCAAAGTGGGTTCCGGAAAAACCATTCCACAATGGAACCACTCGTTGATCTTTCGACATATATCCAAGACGGATTTATCCTTGGAGAAAGCACGATAGCAGTTTTCTTCGACTTAGAAAAGGCTTATGATAGAACCTGGAAACACCACATCATAGAAACTTTGAGCAAATGGAACATCGGTGGAAATATGCTATGTTTCATCAAAAACTTTCTTTATGACAGAACGTTCAAAGTACGAGTAGGAAACCAGTTCTCACAATCTAATAAGCAAGAAAACGGTATACCTCAAGGGTCAGTGTTGAGTGTAACATTATTCCTAGTAGCCATAAATGACATAATAAAAGAAAACGTTAAATCACCAGTGCAAGCTCAAATATTCGCTGATGATTTAGTAGTGTACTACAGAAATAAAAATATTTTAGAAATAAAAGAAAAATTACAACGAACAATTAATCGACTAGAAAAATGGACCATAGAACATGGATTTACATTCTCAACATCGAAAACCAAATGCATCTATTTCAACCGTTCAAAATCACAAACAATAAAACCTGAAATAAAACTTAACGGAAAAATATTAACATACTCAGAACATATAAAATACCTAGGAATAATATTCGACAATCGACTGACTTGGACACCACACATTAAGTCCCTAAAAAACAAAGTTAAAAGATCGATTCAATTACTTAAAACAATAGGACATCACATATGGGGATCTGATTCAAAAACCCTTTTGAAAGTTTTCCAAACAATCGTTTGCTCAAAGCTTGACTATGGTAGTATAATTTATAGCAGTGCAAAACCTACGGTCCTAAAAATGATCGACAGCACCTACAACGAAGGACTCCGTATTATTATGGGAGCATTTAGAACCAGCCCCATAGTCAATCTCTACAGCGAATCTGGACAGCTGCCCCCAGCATACAGGAGGCAGCAACAATTATTAACATACGGCACGAAAACGCTTCTCAATCCTCACAACTTCATACATAATCTCGTTCATAAACCTAAATACCAAAATCTATACCACCTAAAAACCAAACTTCCACAACCCATTCGAATCAGATACCACAACCTAATAATAAAATATAAACTCCCCCTCCCGCCAGTTGAACAAAAAGTAGACGAAGATATACCTCCTTGGATAATAAAGAAACCAAACATCGACATTAAACTAAGTGAAATCTCCAAATCAGAAACACACCACCTAATTATAAAAAATGAATTTAAAGAAGCTATTACAAATCACTACACCAAACACGTCCACATATACACCGACGGATCACGAAGTGACTGCAATACCGGTTGTGCATTTATTCATGGGAACATTCAGAGAACATACAAGCTCCCGACGATCTGCTCTGTTTACAACGCAGAATTATATGCCATCCTAAAAGCGCTTCAATACGGCAAAACCATAGACACAGCAAAAATCCTAATTTGCACTGACTCACTGAGTTCACTGTATTCCATAGGACAAAAGAAAACTGATAATCCATACGTACTTCAAATACAAAAAGAAATTCACGAAGTATTCAATCATTACCAAAAGAATATAGACTTACTCTGGGTGCCATCACACACTGGAATAGTAGGTAATGAAACAGCCGACCATGCAGCCAAAGCAGCTATAAACATGCAACACACATCAACGGACCGGGTTATCCATACAGACCTGATCAACTGTTACAAGAGGCTATTAAGATCTCAATGGGAATTCGAATGGCAGAATATTTCACCAGAAGCCAACACGTTAAGAAGTATTAAGGATCACACATTGGCAATACCCATAAAACCCTTACACCGATCATTAGAAGTAATCTTCAGAAGACTTAGAATCGGGCATTGCAACTACACCCATGCATTCATTTTTAAGAAAGACCAACCACCACACTGTAACATCTGCAACAGTCGAATCACAGTAAGGCACATATTTCTAGAATGTAAGGAGTACGATGTACAACGGCGACATTTCAACATCCCTGGAAACCTAAAGCAGGCGTTGTCACCTGAAAACATTGACAATTTATTCAGTTTTCTCAAAGCTACCAATTTATTGTCGAAAATCTAAATCTCAGTAGTAACTGTAACCACAATTACAATATACTGTAAATAATATTATATTCATAGCTAATGGCATATTGTTGACGCATGAATGTGATATAACATATATATAGTCTATGTATTTTTTTAATAAAATAAAAAAAAAAATAAATCCTGTGTGAATTTACGTAACTTTACATAATAACACATTGAAAAGCAGTGATGCAAATTCCTAAACTCTATAGCAAACCTATTATTAGTTGACTTCAGTAACTTTTACAGTTCGAAAATATTTAAATTCAACCTTATATTAATGTTCTTTAATCGTTATTTGCTCTGCATGTGCTTGTGTTAGGTTATAATACGCATTTTGATCAGAGTAATTGAACATTGCTAGGTTATCAGTTACTGTGCATATATATAGTGTGTCCTAGGATTGATGTTACAAGAGGTGAGATGGACTAAACATTTTTGAATTTTATTTTAAGATTGTAGGATTCGGTCCTGCTTGGTCTGAAGAGTATTTTAAGAATATCTTCAGTTTTTTAATAAACAAGTTGACCTTGACAGTGAAGCGAAAACTATCTTCTTTTCAGGTAAGCTACCCTTTCTAATCATGATAAGGCAAAATTTTACCAAAAAAAGTTGTTCAGAATGATAAATTATGACCGTCTACAAATTACAGGAAGATATCTACCTCCTTAGATTGAACAGTTATTTTTAGATTAAACAAAATAACTTGTATTCTCTTTTCAGGTAAACTACCATTTTTGTTTATAATACTGCAAGTAAAGTTGTTTAAAATGAAAAATTATGGCCCTATACAAAATTTCTTGAAGTTCTACCTTCTAAGATCTAACCGTAATTTTTATAAACACAATTTTAACTGTTTAATCTAAAAATAAAAGTTTAATCTAAGGAGGTAGATCTTCCTGAAATTTGGTATACAGCCATAATTTATCATTCTGAACAACTTTTCTTGGTAAAATTTCGCCGTATCATAAACAAAAAGGGTAGTTTACCTGAAAAGAAAATAGTTTTTATTTCACTGACAGGGGCAACTTGTTTTTTTTAAACTGAAAATATTCTTAAAATTCTCTTAAGACCAAGCAGGACTTAATCCCACAATCTTAAAATAAAATTCAAATATTTTTAATCCATATCACCTCTTGTAACATCAATCCTGGAACACACTGTATAACTATTCTATGTGACATGCAAAAATTTTCGTTACCATCAGTAACAAATCTGAAAAGTGTGCACGACTAGATACAGTGAGACACGGGCGGGGTTCTGCGCTGAAATCGTAGCTAGATATACATAGTCTCCTAAAACAGCAGAAATATTTTAGGAATCAATTGGGTAACCCATTTCCAGTCATAAATTCTAGATAAACGTATATTCTAAAACATACCGTTAACGAGTTATATGTCTTTACTATAGAATCGGCGAGTAACATTCATAAAGGCGAATATACCAAATAAACTGTTTAAATTTATACTACTATTACTATTTTTCACAAAAAAATCGAATTTCTCCCCATTGCGATTGATGCATAAGGCCGCCCAACGTAAAAGTGATTGTTAGGTTCTTAAAAGAATTTGTGGGTTATTGCTATAGTATCTGCGGCCTGTTGTATTCTAACACATAATTCCTTCAAAGTGTGTACTTCAGCAGCATAAATTAACTACTTCATGTGACCCCAGAGGTAAACGTCCGTGGGAGTTAGGTCTGGCGAACGCGGTGCTCATGCCACTGGACCGCCTGTTACAATCCATCTCACTGAAAGATGTGTGTTAAGTCAATTTCTTACGCGTAAACTTGCATGAGCGGGTGCCCCATCGTGTCGCATAACAAACAAAAATCGGCATTTTCATATTTAACGGCGAAAATAAAACACTGTTGAACGTCACCTTGTCAGTATCAACAAGTGTCAATTTTCTCATAAACGTTGCAAGTGGGAATAATGATTGTAACAGTGCAGTGTTATGTTTTAAAAGTGACACTGACAAGTTAGTTTTATGACATTCAACAGTGTTTTATCTTCGACATCAAATATGAAAATGCCTCTAGCATATCAGTGTGTTACCAATTACTTTCTTCCTCCGAAGTCCGGTCCAGTTGCACAAGTAACCCTATATGTGGATCAGCTCGAAGGACCAATGTTACATTCCCAATTTCCAATTTGAAAGGTAGAATTTTATAGTATTGTAGAACCAGGTTGTTTCTTGACAGGAGATAGAACTTGTTGGTTGCTATAAGATGTAACGGGGGTTGGTCAGGTCTTACCAACCCTTTACAGACAATCTTAGCCTTAGTCTATCGTTACAAATGAACGTACTTTCACGGTTTAAAGTATATTGATTTAAATTAATAATACAGAGGCTGAGACTATACGATTAAATGTGTGTCGTGTTTTTAACCTACTGTTAACATAAACTAAAAAACACGATAGCATGCACTTATTGTAGCTTAATAATACACATTGTTCGCAATACGACCTAGTGCACTTCGCATAATGCAAAGCTTGTCGAAATACTTGCTGTACTAATTTGTAACTTGCTTCAGTAAGTCGATAAGAACTGCCGAGTCTTGTTTACAAACACTTATCTGGCACGCTTTAAACTAGTTCTTGTAGCCTAAATACATGCATCTTTGTGTTTACACGATTTCACTTAGTATTACATTTTCTGTTAACCCATGGTCAAAAATAAGTTTGAACACAGTGACTTGTAGATAGCACAACGGGCTTACCTTAAGGGCTTGGTTTGTGTGGACTTGGTTCACCCTTCACCCAAGGATTAGGAAACGCGCTCCTTTTTTTATGTAGCTCAATATGTTTAAGCTACATAAATTTTCCTTTTTTGTAAGGTGGTGTACTAACTCAATGGGAAGGGGGGGAGGGGTTAAGCTTGAAAAATGATTGCTTGCTTCAAAACAAATTCTATCTTGAAAGTACGGGGACAAATTCGGATAATTTTTCGAGAATTAAAATGGGCGTTTTACCAGCAAGATCTTTTCCTCGGCTACAGGAAGTATTTTAAATTGAAATTACCTAGCATAAATGCATTTCACTTCAGAAATAAACTTACAGGGCATGAAATTTCGAATTAATATATTAAGATAAAACACTTTAAATACATTAACGCCGTTATTTCTCTTATGGAGTTGCTGTACTCCCAATGAGAAAGCACTCAACACTTAGAGCGGCCTAAAGTGGTTAGTTTTTAAATACCATAAAACATGCACTTTGACTGATAGGACACAGTCGGTATGGCGGTACTTCACAGAATGCATTACTTAATCGATTGGAATTCGTTGGAATTACATGGTTTAATTGGTGTTGGTGACAAAAACTAGTGTAACTCAGCCTTTTTCTGGGGAAAAACTCCCAGCTCTAGTTATCGGGCTCCGACGGAGGAAAGAGGGGTCTTTTAGAGCTATGTCGCAGTTCAGAGCGTCGATATACAGGAACGTTAGGTGACGTGTAATGTTACATGCAGTCTGCATGTCACATGTATGTATATATATAAAAGATATCCAGATAGTTAATTTAAAAAAGTTTGTGTCGTTGGGTTGTGAATAGTTACTGGTAACCTAAGACAAATAATAAACAAAATAGGGTGTTCACTTTTATATTTGACTCGAAACGGTCATATTAAAACCGATGGTGGTTCAATTACTACCAATTGGTCCATTTAAACTGGATTTATTGGAATAGTTATTACACAGGAAGTAACTAGTAATAATATAAAATAAAAATTCACTGTCTAAAGAGCCGATATAATTGAAGTGTTTTGATTTGATTATTGAACTTATAGGTATAATTAAAGTAGAGCCAGTGATTACGTGTGTGTGGTGAAGTTAAGTGAAAAATTCTATCTGAAAGATAGAAATCGTATCCTAAGAGCTTTTTGGAAGGAAGTTAGAGTGCTCAACTATTCAGGTTTCTAAGTAAAAAACGACTTCCGGGATTGGACCGTGTCATGATTGAGATCGAGGAACTCAACGTTTCGCCCACTTTCGTGGAGGAAAAAAGCAAAAGAGCACGGTAACTCAACGTGTTAACCACGCCAGAGGCGAAACTCTTTGCAAGGAAAGGGACAGAAGAGCACGGTAACTCAACGTGTGAACCACGTCAGAGGCGAAACTCGACTGACTATCGGGGGACAAAAAAAATGACAAAGGTAAAGGTTATTTCAATTCCCCCAACTGGGGGAGGGCTGCTATAGGGACCTTCCGTCCCTCTTCAGCCAAGAACGGGAAACTCGGGATGGGTGAGAGAAAGGAGGGGTGGAGATTGGAAGAAAGGTAAGGAAAGGTGGAGAAATACTGCCCCGGCATTCGCCTCAGAGAAGGTACTCTGTTGACTCAGGAAAACCACCTAAAAACCTGAATCAAGGCAGGCGGCCGCAGGAATCGAACCCACGACCTCCCGAATACTATCGGAAGAAGAAAGGCGAGAATTTATAGGCAAGCGCCGTCGGGGCTTAGGAATTAGCACTTTCAACATAGAAGCAAGGGGAAACCCTTCGTCCCGAATGAGATTATTAGGGTGTTTGCAAATCTCAATGGCTTCGCGAATCTTTCTGCTAAAGAAGAATGGGGATTTGCAGATGATGGAAGTTTCATCAAAAAGGATCTTATGACCAGTATCGCGTTGGTGTTTGGCGATGGCCTATGATGAAACGAGACCTGACTTGAGGCAGCACTAGTGCTCAGAGATGCGAGTTTTCACTGAACGACCTCGGCTAGTTTTGGATATTATATTTAGAAATCCTACCTTTTTGATTTAATTTAAGATTGGGGTTGTAATTTAGGGAATTTGGGATTAAAAAGTTAATAAAAGTTATGTGAAACAAACAAGTCTATCCTTACGTCAAAGAAACGTCATTGTACATATATAACTATCATTGATATATGTAAGGTATCAATAAGGGACCTGAAAACAAACTATAATAATCACTTTATTGCAATTGATTATTTCAGTAATTATATATACTTGTTATTAAAGATCACCAATCAGCTGAGGGTAAGAAGTTTTCTAATCAGTTCTACTTACTAGTCGGAGCAATATTAAATTAGTTATCAGAGGTATAACTTGACAAGGTTTGTGTGTCAAATATTGACGTTTATGAGGTAAGTTAATATAATTTATCACACAAATTGTAAGAAAAATTACAGATGGGACAAAGAAATTCTCCCAAATATCCTACTAAAAGTATAAATGAAATATCACTGTGCAACAACGAGACAGAAAATTAAATATCAGAGTTGAAAGCCTTGCTTTCGGAATTATTAAATGTGATAAGTGATAACTTTGAAAGTGCTTCTAAAGACCGTCGATGATCCTAAAATAGCTGCTGAATTGCACAACACGTTGAAACTCAAACCACTATCTGCCTGGCAACAACCGTGTGCTAGACCTCTATACTGACTGATGGTTTCTGCGATAAATTGTGCCTGCGCGTAGAAGCCAATGGCGGCGGTTAACTTTTTAACCAACCTATGAATATGCTTACAATTTTCTCCCATCTCACAATAATTTCATATGATATTTAAAACAATATCAAACCTATAGCAGTGTTAGAAATAGAAAGAAATTTAGAAAAAATTTAAACATAATCAGAAGAAATCTACGACTAGTTTTATCAGACAAAATATTAATGGAATCGATAAAAAGCAGCAGAAGAAGATATCTGATCAATGCACATTTAAATAATTTGTAAATTCTGCAAAGTTGATCTACACCCAGAACTGAACGATGTAATTAAAATAAATGAAATACGGATATGATGCAGGAGAAGGTAAGGTGTAAATGCAAACATTTAAAGAATAGACTCAATTTACACCAAAGCGTTTGACTAAGAAAATATCTCTTCAATCTGGCTAAACGCTATAATAATTTTTTATATTCAGTAATCTATACTGAAAATAAAAAAAACTCCCGTCAATTAATCTCCTGACGTAAGAGTATACAAGTTCCTTTAAGAAATAGTAATATAGGTTCAACAGACCATGTAGCACGTACCAATGAAGTAGCAAACTATTTAGATGGCATCCTTAAGGAATCAAAAGTAAAGAAAATTGGAAAAACTTAAAAAGTTTTAGGGAAACAAAAACATAAATAAATGCAGGAAACAAATTGGCAGAAAAAAGTGACGACATTCTTAGAAACTCTATACAGAGAGTGGGGTAACTCTATTTGAATGTATAAGCATGCACCCACAACTGCCTTTATCAAAGTGTTAGGAAATAAGCAACAGGAAATGGACGAAATGGCGCAATTTGAATTAAAAGCCATCGATGTCGCAAATTAATTCTATCAAGTTTTTCAATACATAGGTAGTGAACTACGAGCTCTATATTTGTAACGACGCGATTAGCCGCGGCCACGAAATCGAAATTATAGTCAACATTTCAAACAGGTTCAAACTCGAATCGCCAGCTTGAACGACCGGAAACTTAAGGATTAATAGGATCGTGTAACCGGAAGTCATCCGAGAATTGCTAATTGCGTTGTAAGCTCAAATAGGGTGGGTCGACATCTTTAATTTATGCGCACTGCTTCGCGCTGGCCCGCCCCTTCCGTTGTCAAATCGCTAGAAGATAATAATGATACAATAAATAAGGAAACACCGCAGGCAGTTATTTACGTGCTGTTAATAACGCCGAAAACTAATTGGCTATTTCTCATGTACCTGTGCTGTTGCGGTGGTTCTTCATTGATGTAACGTGGAGAATTTTTAAATTGTTCAGAGGATACATTTATTGAGTTTAATTATAAGACACATATAGTGTTCAACAGCTACTTAAGGCTAGTATTTAGTAACTTTAAAATCGTCGTTCGCCACATCTAGGGATTTTTGAAAACGCCTAAATATAGGCAACAAACTGAACGGCTATTGCCTCTGGCAATGGCCTGTTGTAGATTTGACCAGTGGAGATCGTTAAGCCTATAATGACAAGTTAATCTGACAGCGTACCTCATTACGAAAAGTTCGGTAAGAAAACAGAATGCAAACACATTCAACCCTAAATATAGGGCAACGGGAAGTTATAACTGAGAATATCCCTTATGTATATTTGATTGAAAATTTTCCATAGCAACGGCGATTATTAATAATCGGAAATTTATTGAAATTTACCCGGAAATTTCCAGTTATGTCACTGTCATCAAAGCATTGAGAGACAACAAAGCTGTGAAAAAACAACAAAGTCAGTAGGCCGATAATGATTGTTGCTATGGGCAACTAAAAGCGACCCCTAAACAAACTTAAATGTTAATTAACTGTAGTTTTGACAAAAAATCCTAAAATGTTAGTACTTAGATATTAGTTTTATTATTATTTTTAACAAAAATGTTTTCTTTACTGTGCTTTTTTTTTGTGATATTCTCTATCAAAATATAACGCGTGCATAAAAAAATTCCTATGGAAATATTTGCAAAACGTGTTCCTCAGCTACTTATTTAACAAAAGCATTCCTACATGCCTTCAAGAAATTAGCTCCAGAACATTTTTCCAAATATTTTCAGAAAATTTTCAATCATTTGGTATATTTCTACTGAAAATTGCATAATGTTTTATAATGGTCATAATAGTTTAATAGTCTTTGTTCTACATATCATAAAAATTAAAATGCATACAATCTGAAAACAACATATTATAGAATAATTCATTCACATAAATCAATGGCGTTATAAATTAAATATTTATGCTATTTTGAGAATGAATACTCGTATACTATTTTTAGCCGTATTGCCACGTTGTAGTTAAAGAATAATTACTTATGAAGACCCAATAATGCTAGTTGAAACGTTTACAACGACAAATTAAGCTTACTCGACGTGATGCTAAAACCCAATAAACTATCCATTAACATTGAAGGTAAAAGGTCAATTAAATGACATTTATAAAAGAAATGCATGGTTATATTACATTCGAATTTTTGGTTTTTTATATCGTTATTGTTATTCCTTTTTTTCTTTGTTTACTTCTTGCTGATCTTACATGTTCAAGAAGATTTTCTTTTATTTCATTATAATATTCTGCACTCACAACATTTATATACATAAAGGTAAGATTCTTATTTGATCAAGTTTTTTGTCTCGTCTAAAACTCTGAGTAATCAATATTATGCTATATTTTAATAAATATTGAACAATTTATTGAAAACTAACAAAAAATCTTCTGCGCCGTACATAAATAGATACGCTTTGGATTTAAATTCTTATTTACAGTATATGATGGATGTTAGCTACATGTAAAAACGTATACATATTTATTTCATTTTTAAATTCAAATTTTTAAAAATCTGAATTTCATCGTTTAAGATCATTCTAAATCCTCGTCATGACCAATCACTATAAAATTATGTTCTTCTTATTTTCAAAAAAATCACTGCGTAATAATACGTATTTGTGCGATAGTGTTAGGTATTTTTGGTTTTTGTTCATTGGTCTGTGTGTCTGTCTTTTTGTGTGTGTGTCTGTCTGTGAACAGAATATCTCAAAAACGAAAAGAGGTATGACGTTGAAACTTCATATATAAGTTTTGTGTACTATCTAGATGCGACAGCAAGCGATTGAAGAGAATCGCATAACCCGAAGTATGTGTTTACTCTTGTGATTTTTCAGTCTTTTTCGATTTTTTGAAAAGCAGCTCCAACGATTTTTTTTTCAAACTTTACAATTTTAATGTGTATTAATGTGAGATAGGCGATTTTCAAGTTGAATACCTATAAAATGGGTTTCTTTTGTTTTTTTTTCGTTTGTTTTTATTAACTCCTATTTTTAAAATTAAAAAGAAATCATGACTGCTATATCCAAATACAGGGACAATTAAATATATGCAATAAAAGCAAGTGCTTCTTTGTTGTATGGCCACCACTTGAAATTTCCATAGAAGTAATCTATAGAGATGCAATTTTTTGGCAAAACAAAATGATACCAAAACTACAGCAATTTTATACAATGGCGTTATTACCAGAACTTGTAGATCCCAGAAGCATAAGGAATCTGCCACTTCGGGAAACTTTTTTGAATAACTGACAGTTTTTAAAACATTTTACATTCCAAAGAGATTATTACTTGTTCTAATTCCTATTTTTATCTTAACATTAATTAATTAGGTACTTCTTATTTTTATTTTATTATTAATTTAATTAAATATATAGGTAATTGTGACAATTTATTTCTTTTTATAAATGTATGTGTTTGCATGTTAGTTAATAAAAATTATTTTTTGCATCTATCTGACTCGTACGTTTTGTTTTTATTATAACGACAATAATTTTTGTGCATATTTAAGTGCATATGTTTGCTATTTTACGTGCATATTTTCCAACTTTTAAGTGCATATTTATCCTAAGCCTGGTTATAAATAACTTAACTATTAAACTTCTTTATATTGTAACAATGAATATTTGATTTTCCTGATAAAATCGAAATGTTTGTAAATAAATGGTTTGGCGTAACAAAAGCAGAGTATTTGGTGAAAAGTGAAAATTTTAAACAATTATACTGGTGTTGGTGTGATATAATTTTACTTCTAAGGAAGCTATCGAGATAAAATTATCCGCAGTAAAAGATTTTAATATAAACCAAAAGTAAATCAATGTAAAATGTAACAGAACAAACCTTTACATTCGAACTGCTAAAGAACGTCTTTTACCTATTTCTCGGAAGTACTTATGTACTCAGAAGCGGCGTGACACAAACGTCATGTATGAATCATCTCTCAACGCTTAGTTTATAGAAATACACTTGTTTGCGGTGTCAGTGAATTTTTAATTGTGTATCTACAGTTCTCAGTTTGTTATACCGTACCGTGTACATACACAAAAATTTAATTTTCAATAAAATAGAAAAATAATTCATAGTAAGCTAATAATCTAGCTATCTAAGCAGAAAACAGTTATTATAAAACAGGACAGATATTAGAGTCTTATAATGATGTTTCAAACTGATATTAAAATTAATTAAATGATTTCCTGTCACTCAAATTACTTACACATATGCTTGTCTAAAAGTTCATTTTCCTATTTTCTTGTTGGCATCTTTTTATTTATCTTGCATAATTTCTAATCGTGTTTAATGCTGTTCTCGTAGTCTGTAGCAATAGATTTATAATAAAATCTAAATAAATCAAAAATAAATAATTTAATTAATAAAATAGATATTTTAATCATGACTATTAATAAATACTATCGTTGGATGAATTTTCAAGAGCAGAAAACTAAAATTGAGCCCAGTTTTAAAATGTCTCAAATAGTATCAATAATATCGAATAAAGTACTAAACTGAACCTTGAAACTTTACGTTCAAAGCACGAAATCACCACCAATTCTTTGTGCCTTCATTTTAATTTGACTGAACTATCAAATCGTAGAACGTTACATTTGTTAATTTTTCTATTTAATTTAATTAATTATCTACACTTTTATCACAAATACAATTCCGACTGCCTGATTTAAGGACCAGATCTCAATTTTCATTTTTATACCCGCTTTCTAGGACTAACGTGCATTTCAAATCGCCTCTTTTAGCAATGTCAAATGCGTTCAGTAAATTGGAGGTAAATATTGATATATTTCACTCACAAGTGGTCAGTTTCGTGCTGCAATTTCGAACAGAAGTGATTTTGTACTCGGGGAAATTTTTTATTATTATATTATAATATGTGGATTTAGGCGGTGCTTTCATTTTATATTATTTTATTATTATAGGCACTGTTTCACTGTTGTGGTGTTATGTTATAGTTTAGTTTAGAAGATAATCAGTTATTTTGTTTTATTTGATTTAAGTCTTAGCGACACTAATTTAATTACTAATTTTTTTATGTTTCATGTAATTGAGAATTTAGTTCCCGTTGGAAATAAATCTATTTATTATTATTCAAATAAACTGCAGTTTTACTTTTAAAATTTTAAACAAACTGTGAGTATAGCCGCTCATTTATTTGATGTTATCTTAATCGGCTTACCTAGCTTAACTGTGGCGAATCATACCTTTTGCTTCCCTCATCTAATGTGGTTAGATGGGTTGCATATCTTTAGAAATAATTTTTTGAATAAGAATGTTTCAGATTGATACAAATTATAAGATTTTGGATTAAGATTAACATTCTTCAAACTTTTTGGTAGCTATCCTGATGGAAAATACCAATATGAATGCACCGACAGAGCAAAAATTCTGAAATTTGAATAAGTTGACCTTATATTTTCAATAATAGTTAGAAACAAATATAATAATTTCTTAAATTCTATTTAAATTTTTCAAAATTTGGGGTCGCGGGGGCATTTATAAGTAATATAGCGACATGTAAAATAGTCGTCATTTATTCCATCTGTAATAACAAAATTGTAATTTTGTTAGAAAGTTATTTCCATTATTGGATAAATACCGGTATACGGCAACTTACTAAATGCAAGCCTTAAACTAAATGCTTTGCCACTACTATCAAGTTAATTCGCTTTCCGCATTGTCCTTATATCCTAACTATTGAAGCATCGGCCTCTCCTCTATGGGAAGGTTTAAGGATAGAAACCCCTCAGTTGCCAAAGCCGGATTGGGAAATCGTAATAGGCTCGGTGCTAAATTTTTGGACGCTGGAGTCCATGGAAAGTGAGCTAAAATTTAGTGGTCTAGAACCATAATCTATAAAACAGGGTCCCCTCAAATGCTATGAAGTTACGTAATTATCATACTGTCAAGTTACGTAGTTATCATATTAAATTTAAACCATTTCATTTAGAAGCTGCCCTGTCACGTTCTTAGCATGTTTTAGTGTTGGATGAGAATCACGTGTTTTAAATGAAGATATGCAGATATAGATTTGTCGCTCTATCACTGGTATTGGAAGAAATTTTTGAAGCATTGGTCTGCTTATTCAAGATTGATTATAGATAAAACTAGCGTCAATAGAAACGGTGTTGTGAATTTCCATTATACTTGGCTGGAAGAAGTTCAATATAAAAGGAATAAGAAAGAATTTCGTATAACCGTATGGACAAGGACACAACATTATCTACATTTTTTGAACTGCAGCTGTACTATACTCGCATTGATAACATATATTTTTATTATTCCACAAATATTAAGAAAATATTACGTTGATATGATATTCCCTTGATGATAAGGTATGTAATGGATTAATGCAACATGCTTTTCGGCCATTTTTAATTACTGTATATCCGCCGTCTCTTTCGTAGATTGATGATCAAAATTTCTGAGGATACGTGGTCGTATCAATCCTGTAAACTGGTGCTGCTGCCTGAAATGCGAAATGCATTTCGTTTTACAAAAATAATCTAGCAGAATGTAATCTAACGTTGTTATATTAAACGTATACAAGGTTGAAGATGATACTCGAAGGTCATCTATGGGCTATGCTCGTATCAAGTTAATCTTTATTAGTAGAAATCCTGTCCCCCACCTTTATCCTAAATCCTACCCACGATCTATTTTATCCTTCCTATATCACCGACTCGCCAACACGCTCGGCAAGCGTGGCGTTTTAAATGCCATAAACCTTTCTTAGTATTTATGCAGAAATGTCGAATTTTAAAATAAAATCCCAGGTGAGTAGTGTAGAATACACGAAGTCTCACACTGATGCTAGATCAGTCTGCCTCAATTCGGATTCTGGGAGAGGCAAAAATTCGATTAACTCGATTAAACTGAATCGACAAAAGTCTACTAAAACAAAAATCCAAGTAGCAACATACAACATCAGAACTATGAGTGCACTGGACTACCTCATTAAACTAGAGGAAGAACTCAAACATATT